>CM053785.1:383144825-383831389 GCA_028749045.1 Cupressus sempervirens
TCATTCTTTCTTAGACAAAAAACAAGAAAATCTTTTGTGTAAATGAAGACTCACCCGTGGAGAAATCTCATAAATGTCTGCATTCCTCCTCTCATATAAAAAAATCAGAAACACAGATTGTAAAAGAAAACTAACAAAATAAAAAATAAAAAATCAAAATAAAATTGATCAAAAAATAAATTTCTTAAAATTAAAATTCTTGTATTTTCACAACACATAATTTTTCTTAAGTAATTAAAAAATTAGATTCTTTAATAGTTGAAAGTTACACATGAGAGTATTATTGAGTATATTTATGATAATTAGATTTAATTTTAAACATTAGAATACTTGTATTGTTGCATTGTATTATGTACATTAAATATTCACATTTATTAATAAACATTACTTATTTGACAAATAAAACATCATTAATAATAAAATCATCATCATTATGCAATTATTGTAAAAATATTATTTACTACATATATTTTTTAATTATTTAATAAAATGAACATTTATTTATAAATACAAATATAACTAGTATAGGTATATTAAAAAAATCTAAAGAAATGTCGATAGATATCCATAATAAAATGATTAATTTTTTTATTACATATAAAAATATTTATATTTCGCTGTGTTTTCATTTATTTATTTTGCACCCACTTAAGTTTTTCTATTTTAATTTCTTGAAAAATTATATTTATATCTCTATAATTTATAATTTTCGCAAATATTTTATGTAATTTTTATTAAATTATTTTAAAAAAATACTTTGTTTATAATAAATATTATGATTTAGACATGTAAATGGTTGTCAAATTTAACCTAAAAGATAAATACTAACACTAACACACTCCCACCATCCTACTCCATCCATTCCGCCATTGTAGAATGCCTATCGACATTAATTATTCTTATTAATAACCATCACATTAATATTAGTTATTACATACAATTAATTATTGCCAATATTTGGTCATTATAATAGAATCACCATTATAAATCTTATGTACACTTAATACTACTTAATTTATAATTTAATATTAGTATATATACATATAAGAATAAACTAAGAAATATCCATAAGTATTCATTAGGCAAGATAAAACTAATGAAGCTATCAACCTAAAATCATATACTCAAACCAACATGATTATATACTTGTCACCCAAAAAAATCTGATAGGGTAAGCTAACAAGATAATTGTCCCTTTGAATGAAAATGACTTAGGTTTAGTTATAGTTTGGGCCTTAATGCTACCACACCCTCCTCTTCTATCATCGAGATATAGATATAGACACATTTAGACCTATTAATTCAGGTGAAGTCGATGCCTAATGCATGCAACTTTGCATCACAAATATGAGCATGTGCATACACATAAATATCATAATACCATGCAATGAGGGGATCATGAGATTGTGTGGTCCTTAGAAGAGAGTAACACGACTTTTTCCATCATCATACAAACACATCAAATAGAATCATAAACATATTTATAATCCAAGCATGTGTAGATATAAGGGTTAGTATCTTAGTGAAACATAATCAATTATATCATCATCAATAATATGAACATCATCAGAAAAATAGGCATGAGATAACATACAATGTATCATCATAACCTAGTATTAAAATATCACAAGGTTCCATCAAAAAAAAAAAAATAGCTTAGCACAAATGGCCATGTCCTAAATAATGTTTGAACACATAAACTAAAATAAAAGCATGTGGAAGGGTATTGCAAATAATCTCTTGTTAGGTTAATGATTAATATTACTTGGAACTATAAGGTTGTAACTCAATTGGTTGAGTATGATTGATGAGGATGATCAATGATAACATGAGTTAAAGAGGTCATTTACAAAGGTTTAAAAATCTGGAGCACATTTAGATCTTGTTCAAAGCTTTTGGTGAATGTAATAGATTTGATCTCCCTACATATGACTACATATGCTTAGTCAAATAATTGTAATCTTCTATATAAAATAGAAATGATGAAAAATATGTACTAATATATTTTCTTGTTAAAAAAGTACACTTAAATATTTTTCTGTAAAAGAAAAATTACTTGTATGCATGGAGCAAAAAAGAATAATGAAATAGTTTGAAAGTAATTTCTAATGCAATATTTGAGGCCACTATGACACAATGAAGATGATGAGACTACTAAAGATCCAAAATTGAAAGATATTGTAGTATGAAAATAATAAAGAAATATATTTTATAAAAAAGAAATAAGATGCACATATCCAATTAATGATTTCTCCAAAGAAAAGTGGAGGAGATAATAAACTAAACGACTAGTAACATTCATTGCTAATATTGATTCATATTCTATAAAATGGCATGTTATAATATAATAAGATGGAAGTTTAAGTCACATGTTATGTGTTCACAATATTAATTAATAATAATAAGTGGAGACAATAAATTAAACTACTAATATCATTGATTTCTAATAGTGATTTTAATATCAAGTATGTTATGCTATAATATAATAAGACATAAGTTCTCATCACATGTGTGTTGGCTATAATAATTTATAAGACCTAAAGTTAAGTAGCATGATGGAATTTTATATTCATGGAGAAAAATGTTAAAAATAATATACACATGTTCATATATACTTTTAAAAATTAGTTATTCATTAATTTTAATTTACAATGTCAATTATAAATATTAATTTACATTTTTATTTATATCTATTCAATAATATGTAATTTTCATTTCTAAAATTACTTTACATTGAAAAAATATATTTTTATATTGATATTTTTTATTTAATTTGATTTCAATGTTATTGTTAAGATCTATTTATTATAATAAAATTAAAATTAAAAATAATCTGTTTATATATATTTAATATGGACATTGTTACATTGATATATTATAATGTAATTGGTAAATATAATATTATGTGTATTTAAGAAAAAACAACTTGTAGGAGGAGGAGGAGGAAGAAAGAAGGAAGATGAGAAAGAGGAAGATGATAAAGAAAATGAGGAAGAATTAGGATAAGAGGAAGGAGGAGGAGGAGGAGGAGGAGGAGGAGGAGGAGAAGAGGAGGAGGAGGAAGAGGAAGAGGAAGAGGGAGAGGAAGAGGAAGAGGAAGAAGAGGAAGAAGAAGAAGACAGGGAGGAAGAGGAAGAGGAAGAAGAAGAGGACAAAGACGAGGAAGAGGAAGAGGAAGAGGAAGAGGATGAAGAGGAGGAGGAGGAAGAGGAAGAGGAAGAGGAGGAGGAGGAGGATGAGGATGAGGATGAGGAAGAGGAAGAGGAAGAGGAAGAGGAAGAGGAAGAAGAAGTGGACAAGGATGAGGAGGAGGAAGAGGAGGAAGAAGAAGAGGATGAGGATGAGGAGGAAGAGGAAGAAGAAGAAGAAGAAGAAGAAGAAGAAGAGGAGGAGGAGGAGGAGGAGGAGGAGAAGGAGGAGGAGGAGGAGGAGGAAGAGGAAGAGGAAGAGGAAGAAGAAGAAGAAGAAGAGGAAGAAGAAGAGGAAGAGGAAGAAGAAGAAGAAGAAGAAGAAGAAGAAGAAGAAGAAGAAAATAAGATTTCAACTCATATAGTACCATAAATCTTTTTGAACTCTGCTTGCCATCGACACTTCTCACTTTCTCAATCAAACAATCTAAGGCTCATTGACTTAGCCAACAAGGACTCAAGCTCATTGCTATATATTACTTGATGGTTGCATCTCAAGGAGAAACACTTCACATTATATGAGACTACACTCTTGATCCATGTTGGGTACCTTGTTGAAGACCTCCATGCTTGTTCAAAACTTGCACCATCACAAATCCTATGAAATCTTTTTGTGACTTATTGAGTCTATTCATCCCATTTATTAGATTATAATTTGTGTCATCCTTGTGTTGTTGCACACCTAGAGTGATCCACATGCCTTTATTGTTGTCAATCTCTATAATGATTTAAACTCTTGAAAAAAGTTTGAAATTCACAGCCACCTAACTCATGGAAAGACCCCTAACGTTGATGCATCACCTAGGTTTGCAACCATGCACAAGAGATTTCCACAAATACCTATTTCCATCGCAATTCAAGCAACTCCAAGTTATTCTCCTCGTCAGGCCAAAATGTCATTATTTTTAACATAAAGCATATTATAATATTTCAATATTATAATTTTGGCATAATATTATAACATATCTTTCTATTAGTGTAACCATTGCACCTTATTGGTGCAAGTGCTAGTTATTTTTTTATTATCGATGGTGCAAGTGCTAGTTTTTACAATGTGTTAATCTTCAACAAATTTGAACCCAAAACCTCCCAGACTTAAAACTTATTGTTGTACCATGAGCTATTGCCTAAATGTTTATTATTATTTTATTTTGATGTTAAATATTCATATTTATTCACCTACCTCTAATTTTGAAAATAAAATTGAGGTGATATGAAAAATAAAATGAAGCTTGAAACTCAAGTCAAAGATAAACAAAATAAAAGAAAATCTTTTGTGTAAATGAAAACTCCGCCCAAAAAAGAAATCTCAAAATGTCTACATTCATCCCTTATATCAAAAATTGATAAACAAGAGTTTCTAAAAGAAAACTAATAAACTAAAAACTAAAAAACCAAAATAGAATTTCTAGAAAAACAAATTTCTTTAAAAATTTATTTTCTTTTCATAATACATAAATTTTTTAAATTATTAAAAATTTAAATTCATTAATAATTGATGATTAACCATGATAGTATCTAGTATATTTATAATTTAGTAATAATATTAAATTTTAATAGTTAAAATATTTACTGTTATTCTATGTATACATTAAGTATTCATATTATGGATAAACATTACTTATTTGACAAATAAAAGATCATTATATAAAATCATCATCATTATCCAATTATCCTATAAATATTATTTACTAAATATTTCTTAAACATATTTAATAATATAATGGTTTACTTATAAATACATATATGATTGTCCTTTTCATTAACCATCACATTAATATTAGTTATTACATAAAATTATTTATGGCGATATACATTTGCCATCATAATAGAATTATCACCATAAATATTTTTTACGGTTAATAGTACTTAAGTTATAATTTAATATTAATATTTATATGCATAAGAATAAACTAAGATATATGCATAAGTATTTATTAGGAAAGATAAAACTAATGAAATTATCAACCCAAAACCACATACTCAAACCAACATGATTAGATACCAGTCACCCTGAAAAATGCAATAGGGTAGGATAATGAGATAACCACCCTTACAAAGGACAATGACTTTGTGCACATAAACTAAAATAAACATATATAGAAGGGTATTACAAATGATCTCTTGTTAGGTTAAAGAGTAAAGACTACTTGCAACATAACTTTGTCGCTCAATTGGTTGAGCATGATTGACGAGGATGATGGTATGAGATAAATAACCTATTTTCCAAGGTTTAAAACTCTAGAGCTGCATTCATACCTTGTTCAACCTTTTGGTGGATTTGATAGATTTGACCCCCCTACATGTGACTGCTTCGACTAAGGAGGTTTGTAATTTGAATACATGCTTACTCAAATTATTGTAACTTGCTACATACTAGTAGTCACATGATTTTTTGCATGCAATGATGTATTGATAGGATATTAGATTTTCAAAACTATTGAATGAATGAATGAATGAATAATTTTAATAATGTCCACGAGGCCAAAGTAGCCTAAGGGACCACCTAGAAAAGCACACCACTGCAAAGGGCGGGAGGACCCTAAGTATATTGAAACTGCTTCTTTAGATCCATTCTTCTACAATGAATGTTGATCATTAAATTTGTTATCCTGTCCAACTTTGTTTCCTCAAATATAGAATCCAAATTGTTGGTTGCTAGGATATCGACATAGCTAGAGTGGATGTCAATGTATGTTGGGCATTCTGTGATAAAATGTAATTCTTTCTCCACCACTCCCATGCTACAAAATAAATATATTCTCTCCTCCCATTCTTGCTTCGGTAGTGCCCACCTACCCATTTTACACCTCAAGTGATGGGAACTTGTTCTAAGTTGAGCTATGAGAATTTTTTCTTTCCAATTCATATTTGCTCCTATGTATGTTTTCTCCATGTGCTCCCTCTTTAGATTAAAGTCTTTAATATACTAATTCTTTTTGCATCCTTTTTATTTTGACAATATTAGACTCTTGAAATTTTCATTCACATATTTATTTCCTCATCGTTATATGGACATTCTTGCCTACTAATATTCCACTTTTCCATCTATTTACCATTTTGTTTGCCACATGTTTTTTCTTCTATCAAGTCTTTCTTCTATGATCATTGTTAGTTTGTGGTGACTGATTAGGGAAGTACTGTACATACTTCATAATTTTTTGGGGCCCTATTTTATCAATATTTTGGGCCAACATGTAATTATTAATCATAAACCTATAGTGGTAAAGATTCTTATATAAAATGGGCTTAGCGTTAGGGGTTTTCATAAGGTGTGATGTAAAAATTGCTTCTTTCGACAGTATTGAGCTATAAGGGATTACAGATTGTAATCAAGTTGTAAACACTAGATCATGGGTAAGTGCACCACGTTGTGGTGCCAAAAAGGTGATGCATTAATTGTTTTTTCAATTTTCAATAGCATGCATGCGCTATAGCGTATATGCACTTTGTAAAAAGAAAAAATATTATAAACTCATTTTTCCTACTTCTCCTCATTGCAGTGTGTATGTGGATTCGAACAAAAGAAGTTTTTCACCACCCACCTTGCCAATATGCCTCCTCGCCATCGAAGTTTAAGATCATGAGCATGCCGTATGTTATCTAAATTGATTTTTGCATTGTTTGATATGTTTTTAATATTGTTTTGTAGGTTTTTTACAATATTTCTTTAATTTTATTTATTTATTTAGATTTCAATTGATTTCTTATCAAGAAATGTCAATAATGAATCGAAAAATCCCCAAGCAGGTCAAAACCCTTAACAAGATCAAAACGAAAACCCTCAAGAAAATCAAAACCAAAATCCTCCACAAGAAGAACAACAAATTCCGTAGCCTAAACCAATTGCAAGACCTCCTCCTAGCACACAAAAAAATATAATAAATGAAATAGAAAGAGGCAAAACTGAATTAGAAGGACTCATTGGTTGGTTGAAACAATGTGGACAAACCAATCCAATGAGAGCTCAATTGGCATCATCCCTCGAATCCATTAAGACCCACATAGCTTCTTTTAGTGGTTAGTTAGATGTTTCGTGGGTTAAGAGGGAAGAAGAAAAAAAGATATTATGCAAATAAATTATCATATCAAGATGTTTAAAAAAAAGATATACCAAAAGGTAGAATATATGCATTATTTAGAAAACCTGGTGAACAAAATACTATTAGAGAGGGTACTAAATGATTCCCCATCCATTGGTGCATACACAATGCTATTAGAAATCATTTTTGGGATAGATGGTGCATGGTTTTTGATGCCCCTCCTTGCAATAATCACAAGGTCCCCATGTATTTCTTAAGGAAATTGTATTGTGAATTTTTCCTTGGGGAGATCCCCAATTATTTTGATATATTAGACTCTCAGGGTAGAGGTGGGGGGTCATCATTTGAGAGGTTGGGGGCACATCATGACCCTAATGTAGCTAGGACACCTGTGGTCAAGCCACAGGGTGAGCATGTGACTATTCCTTTAGTTGTGAAGGAACATGTAGAGGCCAATGCTCTAGGGACTATTAGAGCTTTGATGTAGACCCTCATTCATTATACGAGTCCATTAGTTGAGGAGGATCCTTCTGCACATCACAGTCACATGTGCACATCATGTAGATCCTTATGCACATTTGGCACTCATGTTGAAGATGGTGCAGATGATGTGCTAGTGACTGATCAGTTACTAAATAAGACATTTGGCATTGACACATAGGTAAATTACAATTATAATAAATTAATTTGATCACATTTCATATGTATAGTGAATGACTAATTAATTAACATGTATTGACATTGTTCAAAATTCAGGGTCAGAGTGTTGGTGGGCCTAGTAGTGATCCGCCGACCCCATTTTTCGTCCCCTCGATGAGTCCAGAGGTATGTATCAATTTAATCATTTAAATGGATACATATATTTATTAAGTAATCATATGAAGGATTGACAAAAAAATTTATGCATGTGCATTAGTTCTCTACAAGACCATCGACATTCACTATAGACTTCGAGCCTAGACGTGACACGAGCTTCATAGAGGTACATTTGTTTCATGTTAATTTAATTCATTTGATTATATTTATTTCATGTTTCATTTACATTTAATGTGTATTATATGACATGAATCTCTTGATATCGGAGACTCCTCCTCATCTTCGACAGTCCATCGATTGTGGAGTGGTTGCAGCTATGGCTAGTTCACAGCCATTGACTGAGGTATGAAATAATTTTCTTGGTTTTAGTTGTTGTTTATAATAGTTAGTATCAAAATTTCTAATGTTATTTATAAGTGATTATATTGATTCAATTTTTGTAGGGTTTTGTCACACTTGATCATCCACGAGCCTTCGAGGTGGACTTGCAAAGTGACTATATGATGGCAGTAAGAAAATAATTAATTTTGTGTGTACATATATTTGATTTCAATGTATAATAATTATTGATTCATATCTACTTTGTTTGTATCAGATCGAGTTAGAGAAGAGCCTCACTAAGAGGACAAGTGAGCATGTGAGGAGGACCCCATCATCGCCACTGTCTCCCTCTACACGATGACCAAAGGCCTCTAGAGATTTATTTCCTTCCCCTCATGGGAAGGAGAAGATATAGTTGATAGAAATGTACATGTATATGCATCAATGGACATATATGTTGGATTTTATGTCAGTGGACATATTCAATATACATTTGATGTATATATGACATTTTATATTTGATGTATGACATTTATTTGATGCATGACATTATTAGACTTATGACATTATTAGTTAATAAATGATATGTTTGTTCATGTACGACATTATTGGTTATCATAATATATTATATATTTGTTAATTTACATGACATTATTGGTCATCATTTTATATTATATGTTTGTTCATGTATGACATTAAATTAGATATATTCATGTATGACATTAAATTAGATATGTGCATGTATGACATTAAATTCAATACCTAATCATTTCAAAAATTTGATAGAATATTGATTAACAATAAACTTTATCACTATTTAAGCATAATTTTATCATTTCCAATATGTCATCGTCATATGATTTATGATCTTGTTCATGTTTAAAGTTTTCCTTCTCTGTCATTTGTTTATCAAGCTTAATTCAATACCTAATCAGTTTGAAATTTTGATAAAATATTGATCAACAATAAAATTTATCAATGTTAAAGCCAAAATTTTATCATTTTCAATTTATGTCATTGTCATATTGATTTATGATCTTCTTGTTCATGTTTAAAGCCTTCCTTCTATGTTATGCATCTAAACATTTATCATAAATTATTATTACAAACATATAACAAATCTGAAACTAAAAACAATACATTACATTAATTCCAAGGTTTAGTTATGATGTATAGCCTAATAGGATTCTCAAGGTTTCATTAATTCCATATGTTAGATTTTCCATCATAGGATACCAATTGTAATGGGCACTCACATGTATTCCAATGCATATATTTTCTTATATGCACAATTGGTCAATGTTGTACCTTATAGAAGATATAATTTTATAGGTAGAATGATGTAGAGGTTAGGGTACAATAAGCACAATGCTGATGTCAATCCAACAAGATAGATTATACACCCAAACTTCTACACCTTGACACAACAATAACACTAAGGGATCATCATTAATCCATACAACTTTACACTAGCAAACTTGGCTTCACACCCATGAATGGTGGATTCTCACAAATAAGGTTAATCAGCATGTTAAGGGGTTCATCCCAACACTAAAACCAAGGAACCATGGCCAAACAACAACCCAAACACAAATTTCATAACTCTGTCCTCATAATGCAACATCTGGGCTACTAGCCCTTCCAAAGACAAATTAGGCAAAAAGTACCATATCTTCCAAAAGACCTCAGAAAATAATTAGCATTCCAAGTACCCTTTATTGAGTTTATTATATCCCCAAAAAGGCAAGTGTTGAAGCTATTTACAAGCCTTCCAAAACTGGATTGTTATACAAGCCTAATTGCCCCAAGTAGGTTGCCTTAACAAAGGAAGTACAAAAAATCTAGTGAGAAAGACCAAAAAAATGCATCCAATGATTAGGTTAGGACAAGGGAAGGCAGATTCCAAAGTTTCATTTACTGGTTCAAACCTCAAGGCATGTGAATTAGCAAATTCCATAATGCAATAGAGTTGTCACATGGTAATGCCAACTCATTTGTGCAAATTCCATACAACCACCATCTACTCTAGCCTAGAAACCACAAAAATATTAATGTACATTTGACAACCTCCCATTCCACCAAAAATTAGAATTTTTCAATGGTGGAAATGGGAGAAATCAACATTTTTTTCCAAAACCCTAGGTGGTTAGGGTTTGAAAGCAACTTTTACAAAAAACCTTATATCTCCAACCTCCCAGCGAATCAAGGGCTCATAGTAGGCTCATTGGAAAGGTGAATCTACATGCTTCAATAAAAAAAAAACTCTCCAAACCCCCTAATCCATACAATCCATAAAATGCACGGAAAAGTAGTCTTTTGTAGGAAAAATGATGGTTTCTTTATTGATTTCAAAGCAAAAGTACAATCTATGTCTTCCACCCACCTCTAAGGGCTTATGAAGACCTTCCTCCAACTGGTCCAACCAATTTTCAAAGGTTGTGACTATTGGAGGGAGCCATTACAAATAAAAATCCATATTATTGCATAAATGTTGCATTATTACCCTAGTTATGCAACTTATTTTGCTTTTTATGACTTCATAAAGACTTCTAAAGATCCTAACACCTCCTATGACTTCTAACAAGACCCTAGGAGACTACTAGACCCCTGTGACCTCATGAATCAACTGGTTTATAGAAATACCAAAGTTGTTCAAGGGTTTACACAATAGGGTCTAAATGCAAGAAAGCCTAAAAACAACCAAACATGCTAAAAAAAGAGTTTGAAAAGGCCTATAAGACCTTAAAAATATTCATTTTGATGGGAGAAGACCTTATGAATCCCTCATTTGATGGGGTGCTCCTACACCATAGAATTACTCAATCTTGTACTACACTAGATAAGATGTTCTCTATTATGCATAATGTTTAGCTCTGGCATTGTTTATAAGAGTGTTTCAAGGTTGGGAACCACTTCAACATCCTTTGCATGGTTTAGAGGTAATTTCATTGTGGCAAAGGCTTATGCAAGGGAACGAGCCTCATGATTTTGACATTTACACAGAAGCAGAACTTGCTTCTTCAACTTCTACACTCAACTCTTCATTGAAGTTAATCTTATAGTACTGAGAATAGCTGCTACAAATTCTTGGGAGCCAAGGACCTTGAAGCTATGCTACATTTTCTAGAGACATAGGAGAAGTTACTACATGCTTCAGTACTTCATAACATTTTGGATCATATAGTGATGCCCAAATTAATAACAACAGTAGATACTTGGGATCCATGCTTGCCTTCCATTTTTGGGCCAGCATATGGAGCCTTTATATCCAACCATTCATTATAAGTTGGGGAATGTACACGTAGGTTTCTTATGGCTCATTAAGTGCATCACTTCTTGAGATTTTACTTTACCCCAAGATCATGTCATCTTTTCCATATTTTTCCTTATTTATGAGTTAGCGATGGGATTGTCAATAATTTCATAAAGTCCTATCCCAAAATTTTTTTTAACTAGCTTGGTCTCTTTTAATGGCTATCGGTCAACAATTGGAAGCTCAACATGAATCCATTAACCAATCCAAATGAATTTGACCAACTAAATATATATAAGTAACACTTTCTTATGATTATAAAATGATTAAAAATACACACAAGTATTTTTTTAGTTTTATTCTATTTAGTATTGATACTAACTTTTTGTACATTATTGCCAGTGAAACAAATAATAAAGCAATCAATTCAACAATATGTGATTTCTAGAATAACTTTTTAGGATGAAACATTAAAGAAAATAATTCCTTGTTAAAAAACTAATATATAAAATTTATATGGTAGGTCTAGTCATCAATAGTTTTTCATCATTTTTTAAGAATTGTAAAGTATTTATATGTGTTTCCAAATTGTAAGAGTTACCTTTGAAAAATTTAACCACAATTCAAATGTGCTACAAAATCAATAGAAACAAATGAAATCAATTTTGACCTACTTAAAGGCAAGACAAAGAAATTTAACTTCTAATTCCCTATCTAAATGCAAAGAGCTATTATCATTCATTCATTATGTTTGGGTATATCAAAATATTATCCCAGAAACAACAATATGATCCATCCCATAGCAACTTGTGGACTTAGACTTGTTGCAATTCAAGAGGAGAAGAACTTTGAAGAGGAATACTTTTATGGCATCATGTTGAGACAATTATGATGAAACTAGTTACTAGTTCTTAATTTGAATCTAGACTATCTTGGTGTTTCACTTATGCTAAATAAAACCCACCTTTATCCCTAATGTGAGTGGAAAAGATGACATCACATTTTTAAATGAGAATTGGACAAACATGCTCCCACAAAATTTCCCAACTTCCACCCCAAAATTGGATGAATATTTTTAATGCTACACTTATGTTGATCCTAGAACTTTGAAAAATAGGGTGTACATAATAGGATTCTCAAGATTTAATGAAACATTAATGAAGCAAAGATCTAACTACTACAAAGGTTTAAAAAGTTGTTCATCACACTCACTATTGTTGTCTTGAATATTTTCCTTTGATCTCATTCCTTCGTAATGCCCTTACCTTATGCATTGATTATCATTAACTTTGTCTCTATAGTGATGCATTTATTATTCCTTTGCAAACCCTCATAATGATGTAAAATAGTGATCTCTATCATTCCTTTGATAGTTTTGACACAATCTTTAACACTGGTGCTTCGACTTTATTAGCCCTCTTCTTTGGTGACTTGCAAATGAAGAATTAGCACATTAAAAAATCTAAGATAAGATTAATCCACTAAAATTAGAGAATGACAATAATTGAATTTGGCTTGTCATTAAGAATTATCCATTTGTACAAATCCTTGCTTTTTGAGTTGTATGATAACCCTTGCTTGATGAGTATTGGAAACTTCTCCCATTCTATCCTTGCTTTCGCTAGTTTGAAGTTTTTGGTTACATGCACACAATCATGACATTACATCACAAAGCATTCAAATTCTAACAATTTTCATGTTCTTTCATTACATTTTGATCTAAACAACAAATTCTAAACTTTCACTTATTCAAATGACTAATCTAAAAATGGGTCCTATTAAAGAATCTAATATAAATTCAAATAATGTATCTAGATTCTAAACAAATCAAAACATAAAATTTGTGATTTAAACTTATCTCATCACTTACACATAATAACAATATCCACCTTGTCATGTGGATAGTTTTGGAGGAGAGGTTGTAACATTGTATTTGGATCCAATTCAATCTAATGAGCCAACTGGATCTGCTCTACATTTTAATGTCTCAAGTATTGTCTCATGGTTTGACTCGTGACCTTTCCAAAGAATCTTATTATGTGGTTTTCCACCATATTTTATCAAGTGGACATTTGATGTGAAAACAAGGTTTGAATAATTAAGAATCTTCCTATTTGTTTGCCAATCCTCAATTAATCACAAATTAGGGTTCTTCACAGAATATCATCTAAGCCATGTGCTGATTACAACCACTGCACTGACATGGTACTCTAAACCTTCACCATCTATAACCAAGTGATCCAATTTTTGTTTGGCTTGGACACAATGACACAAATAATAATTTGTCCCTTCTTCATTGTCTTCAGGTGCAATAATAGCAAAAATATGGCCTACAGTGACAAATGTACAAAATGCAGTCATTAATTCAGAAAATACTTAGGTAAAAGTTATAAAGTTACATATTGAAATTAAAAAGATATATATATATATATATATTACCAGGTTGCACTAGATCAGACACATGGTCAAAGTCAATAGACAAATCCATCTGTACCATTTCCAGTGCTTGTGGGGGATGATAGGTGTCAATTGGGTCCAAAACCCATGTATCCCATTTGTCCACCCATTCAGTTGACTCACAGTCATCCCAATTTTAATCTGCACATGATTAACAATAGCATGCCATTTTTCGTGTGTGGATAATCCATGAACTTGCATCAAATCTTCTAAAAGAGTGCAACTCACTGGATCTTATTAGTGTGCAACAATCTTGATATGGTGCAATGTTAGTATTATCTATCAACCAAAAAAATCTACGAATTGTAGACTCACCTTCCTTACTTGGACCCATTGTAGTGTTACGCCACTAGACAATGAATTTTGCATTTGTCAATATTGCTCCATCTTTGTACTTTAGTCCTTCATGAGCTAAGGCTCTTTTGATGCATGTGCCTGCACCATCGTGCTCTCCCTTTCCATGATTAGCCTCTATGAAATTCCACATATATTGAATTCTACACAACCTGTGCATCATGCTCAACCAATAGAACATCCGTGCATTCTTGAATTGAGATGTGCAATTGTCTGACCAAATAATGTGCTGATGATATGTGATGCCCTTGTTAGCCAAATCTTCATAAAATAGTTGGAAACAACCCTGTATAAACTTCATAGAATGTGATCGATCATCGCTGATGTAAAAATGGTACTCCCTCAAAATCTTCCTGTCATCCTCTATACTTGTGGGTGAATGCATGAATGTTATGTGAAAAAATATGGAAACCTATTGAGAAGTATAATACTTTGCTTGCACCTCATTTTGTGGTTGTAGTGTGTAGTTCTCTATGAAGTCTACAATTGAAACAATGGTATCCAGTGGAAACGTATCCTTGCACAACTTGAATTGCAAATTCAGCCATCGAGCTCTATGTGTATGCCTTGCATACTCGCAAATAATCTTTTCACAAAAAATCTTCATGAACTTATACACTAGAATCTTTTCAATGACTAAATCACATCTTTTACCCTGTTTCCCATCTTTTAGAGCATATTTCACTATCTTAAATTTTTTGTAATCTACTATTTCATTTCCAATTGGATGTGTACTATCCATATGTTCACAAGTTGATAAAAGTTGCAAAGAACCACAAAATAAGCATATACCATCCAAGCATGATGTCTTGTAAAATTGTTGGCCATCCCCTATTTCACATAAAATTTTGGATATGAATTCCCTTGAAGATCTTGGTGGCTCATTCATGTCAAAATCTTGCAAAAAAAAACTTAAAATGCAAAAACACACATATATGCCTAAAAATATCAAAATGGTTAGAAAATTCAATATGTATCCTACAATAACAAGTTGTGCGTGTGTGATTTATCTTGACATAAAAAGGTTTACTCATCTCAAAAAATCTTTGACTTATTCAAATTTGAGGATACATACCAATAAATTTTGCGAAAAATTGTGTCTGAGTTGAGTCCAAAAAATGTTTCACATGTGGGTCATGATTTTGGCTATCAATCCTTCTTCTTACATCTCTTTGATTAGGGGAAACACAAGTGTTATTTTTCCAAAAATCTTCGATCAATGATTTTAAAGCTTCACTAATTTATTTATCCTTTCATGGTACTCTACTGCTAAATGTCCATAACTCATTTTTTGTTGAATCTTCCAATCTCTCATGCCTTAGCATGGCTCTCCTTAGAGTACCTCTACCAATTTTTAATATTTTTCTTGTCTTTTTCATGAGTCGAGCTTTCTTCATTTGGCTACTTACTATTGTTGATGTAAGTACTTATCTTGTGATATTACTATCTTTGGTGTGTGATTTAGAATCCACTTTTTCATAAGCACTCATTAGATTCTTTACAATACATTTTTCATTTGAATCATCCATCGTTCTTAGCCCAAGAACCTTCATGATAGGCCTAAATTTCAAAATCCTCATCATTTCAACAAATAATTGGCATTGACCTATAATATTTAATTCTTCAAAAAATAATCTCCATATACAATTAACTTTTCTTTGACAAGTACACTTGCTAATCTTGTTAGGCATTGATTTCAAAATGTTAGTATCAATATCAATCAAATATTTTGGTCTTCTAAAACAAATTGTAGAAGGTGTTATAATCTCTTCCATTCCCTCAACATTTTGAACATCAACATAAGGTTGAGTGTATTGTGTACCTTGAACCAAAGATGCTATACCTTGGCAATAAGATGCAAAAGATGGAATATCACTTACTTGATGTGTTGATTTTGTGTCTTCAACATGACATGATGGAGTGTGTACATTGTCGGATCTACAAATTAGTGTCTCTTCAATATGAGAGGATGATATGACTCCAACATTGGAAGATGGTGTAGCTTCACAATTCAATTGTCTTCTTGAGTGTAACAATATCATTCATTCTCTTTGTCTTTCCAATTCTTCCTCTTTGTTTCTTTGTATTGGTGGTTCTTGATCCTCTTCAAAAGTCAATTCTTCATTATTGCTTTGCAATTATCTTTGTTCACGTAGTAGTTTCATTTTATCTCTTTTAATTGCCAAATCTCTCTCCCTATCTTCATTTGTTTGAGTTTTTGGTTTCTTCCTTGGCACGATGATGATTTCTACATGTCAAATTATTCAAACATCTAAATTACTTACAATGTGTAAATTACAAATCATTCAAATACATATAAAAATTACAATTATTTGAATGAATACACAATATATATCAAACAACTTGTCAAATTTCTAACCATTTTGAAATAACATTTCATTCAAACATACAAATTTCAAAGAATTCACTATATATTGAACAACATGTCAAATTAAAATCAAATATGTATCTATATATCAACAAACAATATTTAAAATGGATTGCACTAACCTTTTCTATACAAAGAATATTCAAAAAGTCTTCAAATCATGTATCCAATGATTGAATTTGGTGTTTGCTAGCTTCAAAAAGTCTTCAAATAGTATTTTCTATGTTGAAATCCATGTTTTCTGTCAGAACAATAGAATGTACAATAGACCAAAAGTAGAGAATGGATGAAATGGGACCCAAACTTGTTTTTTTACCATTTTTGGGTGATTTGACATAGCACGTACATACTATGTCAAAATGCATCTCTCCCTATCCCACCATCCCCCATCCCCTACTCTCTCTCTCCTCTTCCATCCTCTACTCTCTCTCTCACTCTCCCTCTCCTACTCCCTCTCCCATCACCTACTCTCTCTCTCCCATCCCCTACTCTCACTCTATCCTCTCCCATCCCCTACTCTCTCTCTCCTCTCCCATCCCCTACTCTCTCTGTCTCACACACTCCCATCCCTCTCTCTCTCAAGATACTCTCTCTTCCATCCCCTACTCTCTCTCTCTCTCTCTCTCTCTCTCTCTCTCTCCCCCCCCCCCTCTCTCATTCCCTACTCTCTCTCTCTCTCCCTCTCCCTCTCCCACTGCCTACTCTCTCTCTCCCTCTCCCACTACCTAGTCCCTCACCCTCTCTCCTCTCCCATCCCCTACTCTCTAGATCTCTCACACACACTCCCATCCCCCCCTATCTCTCTCTCCCTCTCCCACTCCCTCTCCTACTGCCTACTATCTCTCACTCTCTCTCACTCTCTCTCTCTCTCTCTCTCTCCCCCTCTCTACTCTCTCTCCCATCCCCTACTCTCACTCTCTCTCTCTCCCCCATCCCATTCTCTCTTTGTGCCACCTCCTACTCTCTCTCACACTCTCTCCCATCCCCTACTCTCTCTTACACACACTCACATCCCCCCTCTCTCCCTCTCCCACTCCCTCTCCCACCACCTAGTCTCTCTCCCCCATCCACTACTCTCTCTCTCTCTACTCTCTCTCTCCCCTCTCCCACCGCCTACTCTCTCTCACTCTCACTCTCACTCTCTCTCTCTCTCACTCTCTCTCTCCCTCTCTACTCTCTCTCTGCCACCCCCTACTCTCTCTCACATTTTCACACTCTCTCCCATCCCCTACTCTATCTCTCTCTATCTCTCTCTTACACATATTTCCATCCCCCCTCTCTCTCCCTCTCCCACTCCCTCTCTCATCACCTACTCTCTCTCCCATCCCCTACTCTCTCTCGAGCTACTCTCTCTCTCTCCCTCCTCTCCCATTCCCTACTCTCTTTCTTTCACCCACATGCATTCCCATCCTTCTCTCTCTTTCTCTCCCTCTCCTACTCGATCTCCCACCGCCTACTCTCTCTCTCTCCCATCCCATACTCTCAATCTCTCTCTCCCATTATGTACTCTCTCTATCTCTCTCCCCATCCCCTACTCTCAATCTCTCTCTCCCACCCTATACTCTCTACCACCCATACTCTCTCTCCCATCCACTACTCTCTCTCTCTCTCTCTCTCCCCTCTACCATCCCCTACTCTCTCTCCCCTCTCCTATCCCCTACTCTCTCCCTCTCTCACTCTTCGTCTCCCATCAACTACTCTCTCTCCCTCTCCCACTCCCTTTCCCACTGCCTACTCTCTCTCTCTCTCTCTCTCTCTCTCCCTCTCTCTCCCTCTCTACTCTCTCTCTCCCATCCCCTACTCTCACTCTCTTTCTCCTATTCCCCTACTCTCTCTCACACTCTCTCCCATCCCCTACTCTCACTATCTCTCTCCCATCCCGTTCTCTCTCTTTGCCACCTCCTACTCTCTCTCACACTCTCTCCCACCCCCTACTCTCTCTATTACACACACTTCCATCCCCCCTCCCCCTCCCTCTCCCACTCCCTCTCCCACCACCTAGTCTCTCTCTCTCCCATCTGCTACTCTCTCTCTCTCTCCCCTCTCCTACTGCCTACTATTTCTCTCACTCTCACTCTCTCCCTCTCTACTCTCTCTCTGCCACCCCCTACTCTCTCTTACATTTTCACATTCTCTCCCATCCCCTACTCTCTCTCTCTCTCTTACATGCATTTTTATCCCCCCTCTCTCTCCCTCTCCCACTTCCTCTCCCATCACCTACTCTCTCTCTCCCATCCCCTACTCTCTCTTGAGCTACTCTCTCTCCCCCCTCTCCCATTCCCTACTCTCTCTTTCACACACATGTACTCCCATCCTCCTTTCTCTTGCTCTCCCTCTCCCACTCCGTCTCCCACTGCCTACTCTCTCTCTCTCTCTCTCTCTCTCTCTCTCTCTCTCTCTCCCCCATCCCCTACTCTCAATCTCTCTCCCCCATCTTTTACTCTCTCTCTCTCTCTCCATCCCCTACTCTCAATCTCTCTCTCCCACCTTGTACTCTCTCTACCACCCCTACTCTCTCTCACACTTCCTCTCTCTCCCATCCCCTACTCTCTCTCTCTCTCTCTCACACACACACACACACACACAAACATTCCCATTCCCCCCCTCTCTCTCCCTCTCCCACTCCCTCTCCCACCACCTACTCTCTCTCTCCCATACCCTACTTTGTATTTCTTACACACACTCCCATTCCCCCCTCTCTCTCTCACCACCTACTGTCTCTCTCTCTCTCTCACTCTTCCTCTCTACTCTCTCTCTCCCATCCCCTACTCTCACTCTCTCTTTGCCACCCTTACTCTCTCTCACACTATTTCCCATCCCCTACTCTCTCTCTTACACACACTCCCATCCCCCCTCTCTCCATCTCCCACTCCCTCTCCCACTGCCTACTCTCTCTCTCTCTCCCATCCCCTACTCTCTCTCTCTATCTCTCTCTCCCCTCTCCCATTCCCTACTCTCTCTCTTTCACACACACAACCATCCCCCTCTCTCTCCTCTCCCATCCCCTCCTCTGTCTCTCACTTGCTCTCCCTCTCCCACTCCCCCTCCCACTGCCTACTCTCTCTCTCTCTCTCTCTCTCTCTCTCTCACTCTCTCTCCCTCTCTACTCTCTCTTTTCCACCTCCTACTCTTTCTCACATTTTAACACGCTCTCCCATCCCCTACTCTCTCTCTCTCTCTCACACACACACACACACAAACACACCTTTCCATCTCTCCTCTCTCTCCCTCTCCCACTCCCTCTCCCATTGCCTACTCTCTCTCTCTCTCTCCCATTCCCTACTCTCTCTCTCTCTCCCCCCTCTCCCATTCCCTACTCTCTCTCTTTCACACATGCACTCCCATCCTCCTCTCTCTTTCTCTCCCTCTCCCACTCTTTCTCCCACTGCCTACTCTCTCTCTTTCTCCCCCATCCCCTAATCTCAATCTCTCTCTCCAATCCTATACTCTCTCTCTCTCTCTCTCTCTCTCTCTCTCTCTCCCCATCCCCTGCTCTCAATCTCTCTCCCATCCTATACTCTCTCTTTTCCACCCCTACTCTCTCTCACACTTCCTCTCTCTCCCATCCCATACTCTCTCTCTTACACACATTCCCATTCCCCCTCTCTCTCCCTCTCCCACCACCTACTCTCTCTCTTCCATCCCATACTCTCTCTCTTTCACACACACCACACACTCCCAATCCCCCTCTCTCTCCTCTCTCATCCCCTACTCTCTAGATCTCTCACAAACACTCCCACTCCCTCTTCCACTACCTACTCTCTCTCTCTCTCTCTCTCTCTCTCTCTCTCTCCCCTTTATCCCCTGCTCTCTCTCTCTTCCCTCTCCCATCCCCTACTTTCTCTCTCTACCACCCCTACTCTCTCTCACACTCTCACACTCTCTCCCATACCCTACTCTCTCTCACACACACTCCTATCCTCCTCCTCCCTCTCTCCCTCTCTCATTCCCTCTCCCACTACTAATCTCTCTCTGCCATTTGATACTCTCTCTGCCACCCCTAATATCAATCTCTCTCCCCCATCCCATACTCTCTCTTGGCCACCCCTACTCTCTCTCACACTTCCTCTCTCTCCCATCTCGTACTCTATCTGCCACCCCTACTCTCTCTCCCATCCCCTACTCTCTCTCTCCCCTCTCCCATCCCCTACTTTCTCTCTATCTCTCTCTCTCACACACACACATAGCCATCCCCCCCTTTCTCTTGCTCTTGCTTTGCATCTCTTCTTCCTTCTCTATGCACTATTTAGGTCTCAATAGTGCATGTGCACTATAGCACGCACACACTATTGACACCCAAATTCAAAAGCTTTAAATAGTGCATGCGCGTTATAGTGCACATGCACTATTCAAAGATTTTCATTAAAACCAAGCCTAAGGCTTGGTTTTGCCTTGGAGATCCAACCCAAAGGTTTGGAGTTTATAAAAAGGTCTGAGACGTGTTTTGTTGCAACATACAAAAAATGATTGATTTTTCTTGTGTGCTCTCCTTCAAGATTCCTTGCGGTTGGGCATCGATAAGATCAGGTTACATGACATTGTAGGTCTCTGTGTTAGCTATATAACCATATAATTTATTTTTAATTTAAACTATTTCAATCCTTTCATCTATCATTTCTTTTGAATGTATGTCCATTTTTTGTCAAAACCACCATGTACTAAATGGGCTGTAGATTTTAGCTCGTTCATCAAATTTTGCAACAACTTAGTTTTTTAGAAACTAGACTCCATTTTACACACTTTGAAAAAAAAGTTTTGATTTTAGATTAGTTTTAAATTATTTTTTGTGGAGCACACAGATATTTCACATTTTTGGGATGTGTCTAGTTAAAAAATTCATTAAAAAAAATACACATTATAAAATTACTCGAAAAATCTGGGATAAACTACATAGTGTTAAGTAACTTTTGACTAGAGTGATTAAAGAATTTTTAAAAAAAAGTTAAAATTTTAGGGGGACCACACTTTGTACTATGTTATATTTTTTTGGAATAAGAAATACCACTTTTTGTGGCCTCCTTTTTTGAGGACCTAAAACTAAACCATTTTGAAAAAAAGTTGGTAGTTTAGAAACTAGATTCAAAAGACTGCGACTTTTGTTTTTGTCATATCTTAAAATTTTGAGCGTAACTATCTTCAAATTCTTGTTGAAGTTCAAAAATTGATGATTTCAAGAAAAAGGTGTCCACTTATACCCCCCCTTTGGCACCACAACTTGGTGTACTTACCCTCATAATAAAATTGGACTTGCTATTTGGTGGACATAGCCCAGGATTTGGGTGAACCACATTAAATTTTGGTGTCTTGTGTTCTCTTCTATGCAATCTATTAGTTTCTAATATTATTTATATTTGCATGTAATTATTATTTTTATCTAAGGTTAATCCTAACAAGTGGTACCAGAGCTAGGTTGTTCTTTAGTTATCCTCTAAAGGAAAGTCTTAAGGTTTAGTGGGAGTCTCATAGTTGAGTGGGAGCGATGGCAAATGAGAGTAAGTTGAGGGTTGGAAAGTTTAATGGGTAGAACATTTAGTTATGGAAGTTGCAAATGGAGGACTATCTCTATCAGAAGGATTTATGAAAGCCACTAGAAGGAAAAACTAAAAACCAGGGAACCATGTGACAAATGAAGAATGGGATATTTTAGACAGAAAGGCACATGGAAGCATTCGGTTATGCTTGGTAACATTGGTGACATTTAATATTACAAAAGAAAAGACAACATAAGAGTTGATGGAAACCCTAGTGAAATTGTTTGAAAAGCCCTCTACTTCAAATAAGGTATTTCTCACGAAGCATTTATTTAATATAAAAATAATAGAAGGTGGATCTATTGCAAATCATTTAAATGAGTTTAATACTATTACTAGTTAGTTATCTTCTATGGGTATTAATTTTGATGAAGAAATTAGGGCTCTCTTGATTTTGTGTTCTTTGCTTAGAAGCTGGAATGGCTTGCTAATGGTTGTGAGTAATTCTATTTCTAGATCTAATATCTTAAAATATGATGATGTGATCAGTGTTATTCTAAGGGAGGAAACTCATAGGAAAACCTTAGGTGGTAAGTAAAAAATCTAAAGAGGATGCTTTGCTTCTATCTTTAGAAAGTATTGATGATTCATGAGTTTTAGATTCTAGTGCTTCATTTCATGCTATACCTCATAGAGGTTATTTTATTGATTATGTCCAAGGGGATTTTGGGCTTGTATATTTGGGGGATAACGAACCTTGTCAGATTGTTGAAAAGGGAAAAGTTAAGATTAAGTTGTAGAATGGGAATCATTGGCTACTACATGAGGTAAGACATGTTCCAAGCCTAAGTAGGAATTTAATTTCAATAGGGAAACTCAGTGGTGAGGGTTGTGTAGTTACTTTTAATGATAAAAATTGGAAGATTTCAAAAGGTTCCCTTGTAGTAGCAAAAGGTGTGAAGGTAGGCACCTTATATTTTTATACAAGTCATATTGTTTCTTCTACTTTGATTGTTTTAGATAAAAATGAATGTTCAGGAATAGTTGCTGTAGTTGAGAAGGGAGAACAAACAAATGCTGTAGATTCTAATACAACATTATGGCACAACACACTTGGGCACATGAGTGAGAAAGGTATGAAAGTACTTCATTCAAAGAAAGTTTTACCAATTAAGACATGGAAATGAAAGTACTTTATTCAAAGAAAGTTTTCCCTTTTGCAAGAAAGGGAAAAGTTAAGATTAAGTTGTAGAATGGGAATCATTGGCTACTACATGAGGTAAGACATGTTCCAAGGCTATGTAGGAATTTAATTTTAGTAGGGTTGTCTAGTTACTTTTAATGATAAGAATTGGAAGGTTTCAAAAGGTTCCCTTGTAGTAGCAAAAGATGTGAAAGTAGGCACCTTATATCTTTGTACAGGTCATATTGTTCTTTCTACTTTGATTGTTTCAGAGAAAAATAAATGTTTAGGAATAGTTACTACCATTGAGCAGGGAGAACAAAAAAATACTATAGATTTTGATACAATGTTATGGCACATCATACTTGGACACATGAGTGAGATAGCTATGAAAGTAATTTATTCAAAAAATTTTTTACCAGGTTTGAAATGTGTTAATATGGATTTCTATGAAAGTTGTGTGTATGGAAAACAAAAGAGAGTGATTCTAGTGAAGACTAGGAAGGAAAAGAAAAGTGAGAGATTAGAGCTTGTGCATACATATGTATGGGGGCTAGATTAGGTATTATTATGCTACATTTATTGATGATGTAACTAGAAAAGTATGGGTTTATTTCCTTAGACAAAAATTTGATGTATTTTAAACTTTTAAGCAATGAAAATGCTTGGTTGAAAATGAGACTGCTAGGAAATTTAAATATCTCAGATCTAATAATGATGGTGAGTATTGCAGTCATAAATTTAAAGATTATTGCTCCATCAATGATATTTGTAAATAGAAAACTAATCCAAGGAATCCATAGGAAAATGGACTGGCTAAACACATGAATAGGACAATAATGGAGTGTGCAAGGAGCATGAGGTTACATGTTGTGTTGCTCTTAAACATGTGGGCAAAGGTTGTCAATATTGTTGTATATTTTATTAATAGAGGTCCCTCTACTCCTTTGGGCTATGGTATTCTAGAGGAAGCATGGATTGGTAAGAAGGTGAGTTATTCTTTTCTCAAAACCTTCGGTTGTGAAGCATTTGCACATATAGATTCTAACGATAGAACCAAGCTAGAACCTAAGTCAAAAAAATGTGTATTTTTTGGATATAGCATTAATGAATTTGGTTATAGGATTTGGGATTTTGCAAATTATAAAATTGTAAGAAGTAGGGATGTCATATTAAATGAGAAAGTGTTGTACAAAGATCTGTTGCAATAACATGAGAAGAAAGAAAATGATTATGTAGTGCTGGATGATACTCCAAAAGATGATGTTCCAATAGTTCCTCATGATCTACAACAACAAATACCACACACCTCAGTGACTATTAGATGGTCAACAAGGCTAAGTAGGCCTCCATAAAGATTTTCTCTTTCTTTGTATTCTATTTAACTTACTGATGCTGGTGAACCTAAATGTTATGATGAAGCTATGCAGGTGGATACTAAGATTCAATGGGAGTCTACAATGAAAGATGAAATGGACTCTTTGCTGAAAATAAGACTTGGGATTTATGCAAGTTGCCTATAGGTAAAAGGCCTTTACAGAATAAGTGGGCTTACAGGTTGAAAGAATAGAATGGAGGTAAGAAAATATTTAAAGCTAGGTTAGTGATAAAAGGATTTGCATAGATAAAAGGCATTGATTTTGATGAGATATTCTCTCTTGTTGTTAAAATGAGTTCTATTCATACTATTTTAAGTATTGTGGCTACTAAAGAATTGCATTTGGAGTAGCTTGATGTTAAAACAACTTTTCTTCATGGTGATTTGGATGAAGAGATCTATATGGCATAGCCATAGGGATTTGAGGTCAAAAGTAAAGAGAACTTAGTGTGCAGATTGAAGAAAAGTTTATATAGCTTGAAGCAAGTACCTCAGCAATGATATCTAAAATTTGATAGTTTTATGCATAAGCATGGATATAGTAGGTGTCATTCAGATCATTGCATTTACTTTAAGAGGTTGGATGATGATGAATACATTATTTTATGGTTATATGTTGATGATATGCTTGTAGTTGGGTCTAACATGGATCATATTAAGGGGCTAAAATGTTAGCACATGCATTTTATATGAAGGAATTGGGGACAAAAAAAAAAATCCTTGGTATGAAGGTTTGTAGAGATAGGAAGAATAGGAAATTTATATTATCTCAGGCTAATTATATTGTGAAGGTGTTGCAATGTTTCTCTATGGAGAATGCTAAAGATATCAACACACCTTTACGTAGTCATTTGAAGTTGACTAAGGAGATGTGTCCTAGGACACAAGAAGAGGAGGACAAGATGTCTAAGGTACCTTATGCTTCAACTATAGGAAGCTTAATGTATGCTATGGTATGTACACGACCAGATATTACACATGTAGTGGGAGTCGTTAGCAGGTATATGAGTCATCTAGGAATTGAGCATTGGAATGCAGTAAAATGGATTCTTAGATATTTGAGAGGTACATCTAGTAAGTTTTTACACTTTGGGGGTTTTACTATTGATTTATAGAGATATTTTGAATTAGATTTGGTAAGGGATATTGATACTAGGTGGAGTACTATAGGTTATATATTTACTATTGGTGGGGTAGTAGTGAGCTAGGTTTCTAGGTTATAGAAGGTGAACACTTTATCCACTATAGAGGTAGAGTATGTTGGTGGTACAGAGGAAACCAAGGAGATGATATGGCTTTAGTTCTTCCTAGAAGAATTGGGACACACTTAGAGGGATAATTATTTGTTTACAGATAGTAAAAGTGCCATTCATCTTGTAAAGAATTCTACTTTGCATTCAAAGACAAAAAACATACAGTTTGGGTACCATTCCATTCAGTTAGTTTTGGATGATGGATAGTTAAAGTTGGACAAGATACATACAGATAATAATCCAGTAGATATGTTTACAAAGGTAGTAACAAGGGAGAAGTTGTATTCCTCTTCAACTTTGGTTGGTATTCTAGACTAATAGGAATAAAAGGATAGTAGTGTCTAGGGTAGTTTGATCCAGTTAGAGCCCCATGTGGTAGTGGTATTGATATAGGATTAGTCTCCAAGTGGGAGATTGTTGTCTAGTGTGGAGTCTGATCAGTCTCTAAGTGGGAGATTGTTAGTTTGTGGTGATTGATCAAGGAAGTACTATATATCATAATTCTTTGGGGCCCTATTTTATTAGGATTTTGGGCTGACATGTAATCATTAATTATAACCCTAAAGTGGTAAAAATTCTTCTATAAAAGAAGCTTAAGGTTAGGGGTTTTTATAAGCTGTGATGCGAAAATTGCTTCTTGCAGCGGTATTGAGTTGTAAGGGATTAAAAATTGTAATAAGGTTGTAATCACTGGATCATAATAATATTGGACTTGCTATTTGGTGGACATAGCCCAGGGTTTGGGTGAACCATGTTAAATCTTGGTGTCTTGTGTTCTCTTTTGTGCGATATATTAGTTTCTAAAATTGTTTATATTTGCATGCAATTGTTATTTCTATCTAAGGTTAATCCTAACAATCACTTTAGGCCATCGCCGATTTTCCATTCTTTGAGTTTTATTTAAATAACATAATAATTAAACTATGGTAGTAGCCTCTAATGGAAAAGTGTATGTTTCCACCAATAAGATCTTGTAAGGAATGATGGTTTTAATCCTTAGATTATAGATGATTAAATGTTTTTGGATTCTTTCTATTTGTCTCCTTTTTCATCTAACAAATTGATGTCCCAAATCTCACATCCATAAAGGATCAATAGGGTAACCAACAAACCAAAGAGTATCTTTTTGATTTTCTAGTCCCATAATTCTACATTCCTACACCTATTTTGTAAAGAATAAATGCTTTCCATCCTCCTTTAATTCTTTTTTTTCTACAAGTTTCCTAGCTAAGTTTGTTATGGAAGTCGATTCCAAGATACTTGTACTCCTCCACAGTCTCCAAAGGGCTACCGCAAAAAAGAAAATTATTTTTTTTCTTCTTATTTATTTTCAAAGAAAAAATCATCACTTTGGTTTTGCTAGTGTTCACTTGCATCCCATCCAACTGACAAAAGGTATTAAGAACATTCAAGTGTTCCTTCAAATCCTACAGTTCTAGCAATTAAAAGGAGGTCATCTGCATATAGAAGTAACTTTATCATGTAATTAGCTAGTTGAACCCCATCTCCATTGTTCTTGTCTAAACATTCTTCTAGCTTGTGATGTATAAACCAAACAAGGTTGGGGAGAGGGGGCATCCTTGTTTGACATTAAAATTGCTGCCAAAGTATTTTGCCATCCCATCCATAGTTCTAATTTTAGCCATGACCTGCTCATAAAATCTATGTGTCACAACTCTAAGTTTAATAGAAATTTTTAGTTCCTCCATTTTGAGCTAGAATTTTTCATGTGGCACCATATTGAAGGCCTTTTAAAAATCCACAAAGCAACAAAAAGCCTCAACACCCTTTGTATTCCATACTTTTTCAACCAAGAATCAAAGAGTAACCCCATGGTCAATAGTGGAATGCTTTGGTGTTAAACCAACCTATCCTTTAGCCCTTTTACCTTCTGATTCAACCTGTTTTCTGATTTTACATTTAACCATGCTACCAAAGAGCTTCCTAAAAGTGGATTAATCATAATAGTGTGATAGTTTGATGGATCATTTATATCCCCACTTTTATGAAGGGTAATCACCATGCTAGTAGACCAAATTTCAGGAAACTCTTCATTGTTTACATTGTCAAAGATGTGATATATATGTGGTGTCAAGATTCCATTGCCCCATTGTAGATGCTCAGCTTGCAACCCATCAACATCTTGAGCCTTTCCCTCGGCTAATATTTTCATGCCTTGTGAGGTGTCTTCAATTGTAAAATTTTTATTTGTGTTCTTGATTATCGAAGGTCTATGTTTATCTTCCTCTCGCTCATATTATCTCCTTGCATATTCAAGCCATTGAGGTCCCATGATATTGTTCTCAATTTGTTTTCTCTTTTGTTGCTACATAATCCCAAAAGTTTTGCCCCATAATGTAAGCTTCATAATCCCAAGAGTTCTGCCCCCATAATGATTGACATCACCTTTGCTATCCTCTAAAGCTCTTTTCCAAAATTGACCAGTCTCCTCTTCTAACCATAATGGGTCACTACTTTCCTTGCAGTTTCTTTTCAAGTTGAGGGATTGATTATTTGTTGTCCTAGTGTTAAAATAACCTACTATTATGACTTCTCCTTGGGTGTTAAAAATAGAGATATATTTTATCAGTGAAGTGTACAGATCTTCTATATCTAAAAATCATTAACAGTGTAAACAATAAAATCTAAAAATCCTAAATAATTATTCAAATAACAATTAATATATAAGTAATATATAATAGTATTCAAAATATTTATGTACTTTAGTATGTGAAATTTATTTTTATATAAAAAATATATATTTACATGTAAATAGGATCAAATATTTAAATATAAAAAATATAAATTAAGATAGAGTTTAATACAAGTTGATATGCATGTGCATGTGTATGTATATGTATGTATATACATGTATATGTGTACACACCTATCTTTTTTAATGATGTTTATAGAGGTTGTATCTTTCTTAAATATTTCATATGTTACATCATTATTAAATATCCAAGGTGCTACATTACAAACCACAAGCGGTAGAGCATTTTAAACATATTTTTTAAAGAATCGTTGCAATAGATATATTTACATATAAAATATTGAAAGATTTAGTTACAAAACATAACTATCTAAAAGTCCATATTGTTAGTGTGTCAATATTAATAGTAATGCATAATTCATGTAAGAAAAACTATATATTTTTAGAAGAAAAAAAAATCTTTTATATATATATATATATATATATATATATATATATATATATATATATATATATATGCATCCTAGAATATTGGGTTTCCTAGAAATTTGCTTCTATAAGATCCAAATGTATTAGCCACTCAAATTAGAATAAATTAATTTAAATGATTTAAAAAATTAATAAAATCACATGTATATTTTTAAAAGGTGAAAAGTAGGGTAAAAGTTATTTTTTGAATCTAATTTGTTGAAATAAAAAATATTAATAACTAATTAAGCATAGTTATTACAATAGTATAGCCTATGAAAAATACAATAAGAAGTAATTTAAAATGAATGATATTGTCATTGTTCAAAGTTGAAAAGTGATATTGTAATGTTAATAATAATTGTATATTATAAACCTTATTATGTTATAAACAAATTAGATAGTCCTCAACAACAAAAACAAGTAAATATTGCATAATTCAAGTAAAAACATTTTATGTTTCTAATTAGTCAAAATAATATGTTTTAGAATTTACTATTTACTTTCATTTTTAAACAATTTAATTAGTTAACATTAAGTCATAAAAGTTGAAAGAAGTGATTTATTATATACTAACTTATATATGTTTTATATAATTATGTGCATTAAATATTATTATTATTATTATTATCTATAACATTTTCTACTATTTTTATTTTATATGATTTTTATAATAGATATAAATTGAAATTTAATAAGATTTTAATACAAAAATATAACTTTATCTCACTTTAGATTGTAGATTTTTTTTCATAATTTTTATGAGGAAAATAATGACAAAGATGTATGATAAACTACATATTTGTTGATATTCATGATAATTACATCTCTTTTGACTTTATAAATGATAGTCCCAATATTAATGTCATTATCTCTACTCAAAAAATGAGTGATCAAATTACTATTATAAAGTTATTAAAAGTTGATAGAGAAGTCAAAATTACTATTATTACTACTATAAAATTATTTTTCTAAAATATAGAAGTTGATAGAGAAATTGAAATCTTACTAATTATTACTAATAAAAAAATTACTTTGCCTAGGAAAGAGTCTACACCACAATGGTAACTTGTGAGCCTCTTATGTGGGAGGTCTTGAGTTCAACTCCACTCAAGCTTAGCATACAATAATAATTAACTTCAACAAATAATAATAATTAATCTAGGCTTTGGCCCATTACCTATAAAAAAGATTACTTTGCCTAATTATAAAAGTCAATAAAAATTTGAAAACTTAGTATTGCAAATAATTTTCTAAATTTTAAAAGTTGACATAAAATTTGTACACCTAACAAATTCTTTAAAAATAAATAAATTAAACTTTCAAATTTAATTAAAGATATTAAAACAATAATTTAATGTTAAAATAATCTAAAATAAATGAATACTAAAATTATTTTATATTGAATTGATAATTGAATATATATTATTTGATTACTCTTTTAAAATAATTTATTATTTTTATAATGAAACTAAATAAAATATTATGTTTAAAATTCATAATATGTAAACAATGCAATCTAATATATAGAAAATGATTTATCTTGGGTCATTATACGAGTAACTTACAACTATAAAATTATTTTGATAAAATTTTATAAGTTGATAAGAATAATAGTTTAAAATTAATTTTTTTTTGAAATTCATACAAAAATTATACAATAAAGTATATTTTATAATTTTATAGAATAAATAGAAGGATGGAGCGTGCGGTTGCCGGCTCAAGTGCATGTGCATGTGCAGGTGCAGGTGCAAGTGCAGGTAGAGTCTGTACAGACAAAACTTTAGGCATCCTGACAAGCCCAAGTTCTCAACCAGGTTCTAAAGGTCAAAACCAACCTAGGGTTTCGTATCAGGATGCCTTTTCCACCATTTTTCTTCAAATCTTGTTGTACTGTAGGCAACAAAGGAGCATGATTCTCTACAGTTCTAGCATTGCCATTTCTAGGAAATCCATCTATTTTTAGGTACCAAATCAATATTGTGAGGGAGAGCGGTGGTTCAACCAGCTAAACCTTTTTTCATGAACCCTCAAATTCATGATGCCCGTCACTTGGATTTGGCAGATAAACTGCATTTTGGTCATGGATCAAGCTTTGAAAAGGGAGAAACTTCAATACATGCCTCAAAATGGCTACAACAATAATCAGTGCTAGATGGTTCTAAGAACAAGCAAGTTTCAAAATAGACATCAAATGGATCTAAGAATATGCTCTCCAAGCAGGCAACAAAACAAACCTAGTTCCAACTGTCATGAAATGAGAACATGGCCAAAAAGTATGCGAAGCAAAACCAAAAGATTGGATCTCATCACAAATTGTCGATCTTTGATATTTGTCAAGGGTTTCCTTTAGAAACAAATCTTCTCTCATGGCCTAATTCAGCTCAGGATAAGAACTTGGCTCAGGAACCTCGTGTTGATCTACCTCATACTGAGATGTAGGATCCCCCTAAAGCCCCCTTTATACCAACCAAGAAACAACAAATATGAAGAAAGAAGCAAGTGGTTGTTGAATCCAACTCAAAAGACACACGGGTGGGTGGTAGGCCAATGATGACACTTCCTAGTCATATGCTACAAAACTTCATTGGGATACTTCAGCAAACTACTTTAATTGGTAAATTTTCATCCAATTCTCTCTCATTTTTTACTATTAACGATTGGGCTCCCTCGTCTTGGCTAGAATTAAGGGATATCTTCTATATTGATTCTGAATCAAAATTTTTTATAGCCACCTTTGAATCAAAAGTTGCTAGAGATTTGGTACATAAACAGAAAGGCTAGTTTTCTTGTGGTTCTGGTTTATACACTTTGATTTGGATTCCAAATTTCAAATTGCAATCTCTTCAAATCCCTTTTTTTCCACATTGGATATCCTTTCCCTTTTTACCTTTGGAGTATAAGGACCCTCAGATCATTGAAATTCTTGCAAACAAATTAGGTATTTTTCTTTCACATGATCTTATTCCATATGATCAACCACATTTGGATCCTAGAGTTTTCCTGTTACTAGATATGAGACAACCTCTTCCATCTCAATTGGTCATTCATTCTCAATGGGGTTCATGGGACCAGTCAATCATAATTCAGAATGAGCAAATAGTTCAAAAGTTTCAATATAAACTAGGTCAGTTTAATACTCAATGTCAAGATTCACCCAATGAGGTCTAGGAGTTATAGCACTGATCCTAACTTATGTGCCCATAATGCCCATTTAGATCCAAATCATGATATGACCCCTATGGCCTCTACTCAGTGTGGCTAGATTTCACCAGGTAATCAGTGCCTAAGTCTCTCTGTCGCATCCAAAATTTTGTCAATCTTATAGCTGGTCTTACCATACAATCAAGTTCTGCTTGCTGAATCAAAAAACTCCCATGATAGCCATCCATCTTTAGATTTTCCATTAATCTACTTCAAAGATAAGGATCCTATCAAAAATCACTATGCTGATTGAAAAAATCTTCAGATTACATATCAAATTGCTTCTATAATTGCTAATAATATAGTATTTGGTATTGCACAAGAAGAAGGAGTTAATGTTGCTAATTAGGAAAATAGTGATCTTGATGCATTACTCAGAATTTCAAAATTGGAATAGTAAGATAAATCAGAAAAAATATTTGATTGCATGGTCATTGATGATTTTGAAACTCCAAAACAACCGGCTAAATTGAATTCGATGCTAGAGGCATGCTTTGATTTGGACCCACTTGGTCTTGAGAAAAGTATTTTTCAACATGTGGCAGATAACTCAAATTTACATCTTGATGGGATAAATCTAAAGGAACCTGAGATTGATAAGGACCAAATTGAGCCTAACTCTCAAAACATCCCAAGCATTATGGTGGAATCCAACTTTCCATAGGTCGTTGATCAACTGGAGGTTCAACCTCAAGAGGACAATTTGAAAGAGTCTGAGGTCTCTAAAGTACAACCTAAATCTAGATTCCAAGCCAACTTGTTAGATTTTGATACTCAACACACTTTCTCCATTGTTCAGTCTCCCTCTCTCTGCCATCAGACTTCTAAGACACCTGAATCTAGAGGACGTCCAAAGGGTTCTAAAACTAGGACTAAGATTGCTTCAGGTATCCAGACGGCACTAGATGACAACTTTTTTGTTAACAAGAGAATGATGAGGAGAACAACCTGTTCTCCTTGTCAGCAATGAGAATTGTATCATGGAATGTTAGAGGCATTTAGGCAGGGTTCAAAAGTTTTTTAGAATCCTCAAAAGCTGACATTGTGTTGATATAAGAGACAAAATTATCACAAAAAACATTCCAGAAGTCCTTGGCCAAATGGCCAAGGTGGTCCTTAGTGCATTTCCCCAGTATGGGTGCTTTTGGGGGTCTTGTTGTTCTTTGGAACCCATTAATAATTTAGGATCATCTTATTCAATAACAAGCTAATTGGAAAATGTTGCAGGTGCTTGACTTTGATGTCTCTTCTACTTTGTTCAATGTGTATGGACCTACCTCTACTTAGGAAAAGTTGAAAACATGGGATCAAATAGCATTGTTGATTCAATCTCAAAACTCCCATCAAGTCATCCTTGGGGGCGATTTTAATGTGATATTGAATCAAAACAAGAAAGTTGGTGGTATTTTCCCACCCATTAAAACAATTCAGGATTTTGCTCAATTTATTGAGAATAATGATTTGATGGATATTTGACCATCTAATGGAAAGTTTACATGGAAAAACAAGAGATATGGCTTTGCTCTAATTGTAGTAAGATTGGACAGATTTCTGCTATCTCATGACTGGAAGTTAGGTAATTTTTGCTTCCAATAAGAGATTTTGCCTGCTCTAGATTCTGATCACTTTCCAACCTCCATAGACATTAATCAAGTTGCACCTATCAACCAAAACCAACATAAGTCATCATTTAAATTTGAAAGTATGTGGCTGCATCACCCACATTTTCTCCCACTTCTAAAATAATGGTGGATCAGTGCTCCCTTTGCTCTAGGATCTAGAATGCATCCATTTTCTAGTAAATTGAAATGTGTTAAGGAGCAGATCAAAATATGGAACATACAAGTTTTTAAAAATGTCTTCAAATAGAAAGAGACTGTTAAGCTACAATTGGAGGAGATTCACTACTCCATTATCAAGTATGGGATGGATAGTGACATGTATGCTAAGCAAAAAGAGTTACAAATTGAATGGGAGGAATTGTGTAACAGGGAGGAAGATTACTAGAGACAAAATTCTAGGGAATTTTGGCTACAACAAGGAGATAGAAACACAAAAAAATTTCATGCTTCTACGCAAAAAAAAAGGGTAGCTAAATCAATTTTTCAAATCTCAGATGCTGAAATAGGTAATATTCTAACCAATCCCCACTAGATTAGAGATGAAGGCATCAAGTTCTTTAAGAATCTTCTTGCATGGGCAGAACTCCCCTCACCTTCACCTTCACAAGTAGAGGATTTCATCCAACATATACCTACAATGATCTCCCCTAAAGAGAACTCCAAGCTCTTGGCCCCTTTTACCATTCAAGAAATTTGAGAGGTTGTTTTCTCCTTCCCTCCTGACAAAGCCCCGAGTCCAAATGGCTTCACGACACTTTTCTTTTAGAGCTATTGGGATTTTATTGGATGGGACCTTTTAGTAGTTATGGAGGAATCCAAAAAGTTCAAATCTATGTCAAAATATTCAATTCTACAAATATAGCAATTATTCCAAAAACCATAGAGACCAAAATTTTTGCAGATGTTCACCCAATTTCACTCTACAACCTGACTTATAAAATTATTACTAAAGCCATCTATCTACGACTTCAAAAACTTCTTCCATCCATAATCTCTCCTAAACAAGGGGGCTTTGCTCCTAGTAGAGAAACAATGGAGGGTGCAATGGTAGCTCATGAAGTTCTCCACTCCATCAAGAATAGTCAATCCTCTAATTTTGTTATCAAGTTAGACATGCAAAAGGCCTATGACAGAGTTTGCTGAAACTTCCTTTTTCAAGTCCTTCAAAAAATGGGCTTTGATAAGAAATGGTGTAAGTGGACCAAAGCTTGCATTTTGGGGGCTTGGTTCTCAATTATTATCAATGGATCAACATCTAGTTTCTTTTCCTCCATGCAAGGTCTCCAACAGGGTGACCCTCTTTCACCAGCTTTATTCATCATCATGGCTAAAGCCCTTAGTAGGAATATCAAGCACCATCATCTATCTGTTAAGTGGAAAGGAGAAAAAATTAAATGTACAACAATCTTAGTCACACACTCTTTATTTGCTGATGACAAATTATTGTTTGCTGCTTTATTAGTCTCTGAGGCTAAATAGATCAAGAAAATTCTCTTGTTATATTCAAAAGTTTCAGGGCAGAAAATTAATCCTCAAAAGTCCAAAATCTTCTTATTTCATACAAACAGGATTATCTTGAATAAGATTATGCATATTCTGGGGTTTACTAAGGATTTTCTTCCCTCCACTTATCTTGGGATTCCTTTCTTTATGGGTTCAAACAAGAATTTTTTTTGGGAGGGGGTATATCAAAGAATTAAGAGCAAAATTGCTTCTTGGAAAGTTAGATGGCTATCATTATCTGGTAGAATATTGCTTATCAAGTCAGTCCTTTCTACAATACCTAATTATTACATGGCTATCATGCAAGAACCATATTCTATTGTCTCACAAATTCAAAAACTTATTATTGGATTTCTATGGTCGGGAAATTTGACTAATGAAAAGAAACTTCCACTTATCTCTTTCCAAAATATGGCATTTCATCCAACTCTAGGTGGAGCAGGAATCCATGATTTGACAACTAGGAACAAACCATTTGGTGGTAAGCTGGTTTGGCAGATGTATGCTAAATCACAATCAGTTTTGTGTCAAATTATGTAGCAAAAATATCTAGATAACAATGAGCCACATAGAATATTTTCTATGCTAGATCCACCTAGGGGATTAGTCATTCGGGACTTCATGATTGCATCTAGAGATATTGTTCTTAACTTCATTTCATGGGAATTAAACTGTGGGGACAAGATTAACTTTTGGGGTGATTCATGCAATGGCCACCTTCCATTAAATACAATGTCAAACATACAAAATATCGTCTCAGTTATAGAAGAAGAATGGGGTAACCTTGCTATTCATTATATGGATGCAATTTGCATCTTCTCAAGGAAAGTAATTTGGATAGATCTAAATCAACTCCCTTTAGATCCTCAACATAAACAACAACTTAAATCTATCTTATTAGAAAGATAAACTTTTGTATCAAAAGTTGAGGATTGGCTAATGTGGATCTTGGCAAAAAATGGTAACAACTCAATCAAGGAAGGTTACAAACTTCTACAACAACTTGAATCGGCAAAACCATCATCTCGAGCATTCAAGTTCTGCTAGAATAAAATTGTACTTCCCAAGGCTGGGTGCTTTGCGTGGCTAGCAATCAAGCATAGAATTCTTACAAGTGATAGACTGGCTAGGATGAATATTGCTTCTCCTTTCAAGTGTGTTTTATGTGGTGAGGAAGATGAATCAATTGACCATCTATTTGCAAGATGTCAGTTTGCATACCAATGTTGGATGTTTGTGTTAAACAAATTAAATTACTACTCCCCACTAGAAAACAATATCTGGGACTTTTTCAAGCTTGGCCAATTCTTTACACCAATGCCCTTTTTGTAGGAATCTGGAAATGTACACCTGCTATAGTCATTTGGGCTATTTGGTGGGAGAGAAACAAGAGGATTTTTAGAAAAGAATTATCTTCTTTAGAGAAAGTGCTCCAAATCATTGAAAAATTGATCTCAAAAGTTACTAATGCAAGTCTCAGTAGATGCAGATTTAATTCAGTTATAACTTCCTGGGTAGGAAGTATAATTCGGGAATGGAAATTAATTTTCATTCCATTTGGAACTGGCACTTCTTCAAAGTTGCAAACTCATATAGATAGGTCTAAAGTTAAATGGAAATCCCCTTCGCCTGGCTTTGTCAAACTCAACTTTGATGGAGCATCCAAAGGTAATCCAAGACAATCAGGATTGGGAGCATGCATTAGAGATTGTGCTGGTAAAGTCCTAGCAATCAAAATGGCTCCCCTTCTTGTAGAAACTAACAATATGGCCGAGGCTTAGCCATTATTGTTAGGGCTAATTCTTGCTAAGAAAGGGAACTTCCAACAAGTGCAAATTGAAGGTTATTCTCAAGTTATAATCTCTTCTTGTATTAAGAGACAATCATCTTCCTGGAAACTCAAATATGTGCTCCAAAAAATTTGGAATATTATTGATCAATTTTAGGAGATCAGAGTTTCACACACATATAGAGAGGGAAAAAAATGGTGAATTGTCTTTCCAATTTAGGATGCAATTGGATTAAAACTTTTACACTAAATCCTGATGCCGAGCAAGGCAGGGTCCTTAGGCTGAGCAGTCTATATGTGTGCCAAGAAATTCTTATGTGTGCTGAGTTGCTTCAGGTGCCGAGTGTGCTTCATGTGTCGAGTGATCAACATGTACTGAGTCATAGTTGAAACCTACAAAGCCAATGACCCTAGGTGCTAACTACCATATGACATGTGTCAAGCAAGCTAACACACTTCATGTGTCATGTATAATGTAGGTGCTGAGCCAGCATCAACATTGGTGCCGAGTTACTTTTGATGCCGAACTTGAATTCTCATTGGTGTTGAGATGCTTCTTGTGCCAAGCGTGATTCATGTGCCGAGTGATCAATTTGCACTGAGGCATAGTTGATGTCGTCCAAGCCAGTGACCTCAGATGCCCAATGCCATATGTGTTGAGTGTGTTAGTATGCTTCATGTGTCATGCAAATTGTATGCTATATGTGCCAAGTAACTCAGTTGAGTACATGAGTTATCCTATAGCTACCGAGATGAGCTAGAATTCTTATAGCTCTCGAGTTACCTTTGGTGTTGAGTAAGAAGCTAAGATACTTCAAGTGATGTGACCAAATGTCATATGTGTTGAGTATGTTATAGTGGACATTCTGACATCACTCAATGGTCACTGAGCATTATCCAAATTGGGCATTGAAAATTTATTGAAGCTTTCATAAATTAGGATCCCATGTATGAGATTAAGGCAAAATCATGACAAATTTCCATCATTAAACATAATTTTGTTGGCTAACATCAATCGAATATGATCTTGCTTCAGTTTGGTCATGTGGCACTTTGTACTCAACAAAATTAAATTCAACTCATATAGCTACAAATCAAATTGCCCATTCTTCAATTTTGGGCATGTCAGATTTGTACTTTGCCCTTCTCAATTTGCAATTGATTTCTAATTTAATGGTACCCTCTTTATTACACATGAAGTGTAGGTACTCCACTTCCTATATACGTATGCTGAGGGATTTAGTTTAAGGTGCAGAATGGATCTCAATCCAATTTATTTATCTAGCTCATTGTGTTTCCCATTCAAATTGCTTTCAACATATCATCTCCACAAGAAGTATGTGTGAAATGTGATTCTTTCCATTAGTTCCATCGCAACATATTGCAAAAATAATTTAGAATCAAGCTTCATCCGGCATCGGATGAAGATGCAATTTCTCACCCTCTTGAAGATGTGATTCTGGATAATATGTTTATTATACATTCCTATAACACTTGATGTGTGATTTGAACCATAATTGGGGAGGATCTTTTCTTTGCATTGGCAAGGAATGTTTTATTCCCTTCAACTTTGGTCTCCATTTTTCTATCCAATGCCATGGATCTTCTTCAATCTTCGTCGAGATTGGAAATTATCGCCATCAAGGTGGTTAGGCCAAAATTTTGGGTTGATAATAAATTGAAATGTGCAATACAAGGCTATGATTTATGGACTGGTAATGCCCTAGTTGGTGGCATATTCTCAAGATCCATACTCATGAAGAGCCATGAGGCCATGATGACCTTTGAAGCGATGCAAAAAACCTTCGAGAAGCACAACACTTAGTTTCTTCTCAAGACCTTGCAATTCACAGCCCGTGCTCTAGGTTTCTAGTTGACTGAGGAGGTGAAGAAAGTTACTTTTTCTTTGATTGACATTTTAGGGATTCCAATTTCTAATGCTTGGGAAAAATCTACCCAAGTGAAGACATTGGTGGCCACCCCAACTCATTCGGTCAATGAATCTGGTGCCTAGTCATTCTCAGCTCTCAAAGATCTTAGTCTCAGTCACCATGTCTTAGCAAAATCCACTCAGCCTCTACATCTAGATGTGACTATACCTTGGGTTTAGGGCATGCCTTCATCCATTGGTTTTTCTGCTAGCACTTTAGAGGTTGCTGCTACTAGTGGTTGGGGTGTGCCTTCATCCACTAGTTTTTCTGCCAGCACTTTAGATGTTACTGTTGAGGGCCTGAGTTTGGGTTGGGACTTTGCTCCTGTATCATGTCTAGATTTTGGATGGTGCTTCTCTGTAATGGGTGCTTCTAGCAAGGATATGGATGAAAGATAGCATAGTGGTATCTTTCTGTCTTGTTAGGTATTTTTCTCCTCACTCTAGACATGTTTTATAGAATGTTGAAAATCTTGTTAACCTTGTTTTGACTGAATTTGAGTCCCACATGCCTACTATGTGATGAAATTGTAAAACTCAATCAACTTCAAATTTTGATTGGTTGTTCATTGATATAGTCGGATTGTAAATATTGATGTTAATTCAGTTTTAAATATTGCGACGATGTTGGGTTTTCTTTCTGGTTCTTTGCCAGTTGAGCTCTTGAACTAGTTTATACTTTATATAAATATATATCTAGTGGCTCGTCTACTTTTGCCAAAAAAAATTTAACAAAAAAATTATAGAATAATTTTTTTTGTACTAATTAATATTTTAAATTTTTTCACATTTTAATTTAATTATATCTTGCTAGTGAATAAAATATATTTTACTCAAACTCTTAGAATTTACTAAGATTATATAAAAAAGAATTAAAATAATATTTCAATATTAAAAATAATAAAAAATAACTAAATAGGCAAGAGCCTATAACACAATGGTAAATTGTGAGCCTCTAATCAAATAGGTCTTGGGTTTGAATCTACTAGCTCTTAATAAATAATAATAATTAATCAAAATACATAATAATTAATCCTGCCTTCGACCTCTTACCAATAAAAAAAAAGAGTAACTAAATATTAAAATTATAAAATATTAATTTGTATTGTTTTAATATCAACTTGCTATTTTATTTCTCTTTCTAAAAATAATTTACTCCTTTATAGAAATTGCTATTTTATTTCTCTTTCTAAAATAATTTACTTTGTAGAAATTGTATAGTAAAAAATAGATTTGTAGAGGAAAAATATCTTTAGAAAGTTTTGTAGAGATTCTATTAGTTAATCTAGTTAGAGAATGAATACATTTTACATAAGCTTGTGAAATTTATCATCAATTGTAAAATTATATGAAAAATAAATCAAAATAATCTTTCATTATTTTAATATCAACTATTATTTTATTTATTTATTTTGATTGGTAAATGGCTAAAATCCTTTTGTATTATATAAAAACTTTAAAACAAATTACAAATGCTAAGTATCCCATTCAAACAGGCATTGGTAGAAAAGAATGGAGAAAAAGACCTCCAGTCTTGCCTGGGGCTTTCATTCTATACACTTTTACACTTTAAAAGGGGCATAGCCTAGTTTGTTTGTATCAAGATCTATATTTTAGTAACATATTTTTGATAACAACAACAGTTTCCCTCTTAAATAGAATCGAGAGAGTTCTTTATTTCCATACCACGCCTATTATAGATCAATATTCTTCCTTAGTGTTTGGCCGAAATAGGAAACTTTTCCTAAATAATTCGAAGAAATTTTATTTTATTTTTCTCCAAGGATGTCGGTCGATTCCAAGAAGTGGCACCTGAAGGAATTCTAGGGTTACCACAAAACTATTGAAGATTTGCAAACTAAAAGTTAGGCTAACACGATAAAGAAATTAAGACCATCTTTACATTGAAACCAAGTTTAACTCGAGAACCACCGTCTTCTACTTGTTTGGAAAAGGTTCAAATCACATTGTTTGTTCATTTAGACTACTAGTTTCCTGGAGAAAAACTCAGTGGTTCCTTACATATCAATTATGTATAACAATTTCAAAATGCATCTTGGATATCTGTAAATAGTAATCGACAGTTGGATCAAATATGAAAAGAAAAGTAGACTACAACAATGCAAAACTAGGATATTTGGTGAATTCTCAAAACCTTAGATCAAAATCAATATGCAAGTAGCAGGGGCATCTTCCATTGACATTGCATCAAAGAACTAAAGGGGAAACAAATAAATCTAGGAAATTATGCATTGAAAACCATCCCATCACTTACTCTCGTTCTACAAATCTAAGGTATGTTGTGAAGGATAAAAATTCTTTTTTGGCTTTAACTTAGACAAATGTTCAGTAGAAGAATCTCAATCATAAGATCATCAATAAAATATCTGGTGCTAGTAATCCATATTTTTCAAAGAAATATTCAAAGAGATTAGAGTTTCGGTTAGTGGTAAATCCAAATGCGATTATCTAGTCCAAGGCTCAATGGAATTCAAATTAGATCATTTTGCCCCAAAATGCCTCGATTCAAAATAAGACAAGTAATGTAAGTTTTATCACCAAACCTTTAATAGTGATGATTGCAATCAATTTGCCAACACTGCTGCTTGGAAAGGATTGAAACATAATATCATTTTTCCATTGAAAGTCTTGATAAACAATTTCACTTTTTTTAATTACACCAAATATGCTACCTATAAGAGATTTCCCCTATATACCCAATAGATAGGTTTTCTAGCTAATCCCTATGCAAATTCCCTCATAGAATAGTGCAATAAGTTAGATAAGTCAAATTTCAAACCTGCATATAACCCACCTAAAACATACATCCCCCCTTACTACAGGATTATTTTGCCCAATGCTCCTTCTCAATCCCTTGTTCTATCCTTATTGACTCCTCACCCAAATGTTAAAACTAAGGAACATATTCTAATTATCAAGAATTAGGACAGTGAAGATCATTGGCAAGATTTTCAGAATGTTAGTGTATTTGCATTTTGGAATGGGCCAAAACAAGAAATGTTCAATCTCATCAACTAGTTAAAGGATTTCTATCAAAATCAGTTAAGTATATCTCACCATTTAGATAGATTAGTTTACATTCATTGTAGTGATAAATATATCAAAAAATATTTCCTCTTTATATCTGTTTGTTATTTTAAAGGTCATGTTGTTAAATTCTTGGAATGGATCCCAAATTGTAAGGAAGAATTGTTAAATTTTGTTATCCCAACTTGGGTCTCAATTCAATCTCTCCCTCAAGAACTTATGCATTTAGAGATTCTTAGGAATATAAGTTCATCAATTGGTAATCTAATAGGAATAGACGCTTCTTATAAATATTGTAATAATATTAAATTTTTGATCAACTTGGAGACAAAAACTCTTGAACTCCAACCTATTAAGGTAATAACAAACAGATCTATTTATAACTTAAACTTTTATACATATAAAGGTAAAATTTCTGAAATAATCAGACTAAATAATGAAAGGAAAATTACATTTAAAACTTGTCAACAGACCTTAGATCTTAAAGATACCTTCCCTATGATGAATATTAGGAACAAAATGGAATTCCAGGGGAAGAGAAACCATGTTATAACATGTAAAGAAGTTTCAAATTTAGAAGATGGAGAAATAAGAAAAAGAAAAACAACAGTTATAACTCCATTATTAGAAATTAGATACAAAGATCAAAAGAAAACTACATAAATACTACTAGTAGTAAAAGAAAAAGAATCTTAAAGCAAAGATAAAGGAAAATCTCTAATATCAGATAACAGTAAAGATATGAGCGAATTCTCAGATGCAAAATAAAGTAAAGGCACTAGCTTGTAGTTGGCAATTGATCCTACATGTGAAGACCAAAGTCCTAAAGATATCAATAGAAGAGAAGGAGAAAAAATAGAACCTAATGCTATTTATATTAAGATGAAAAAGATAGCAAACAAAGGTAGAAGGTTAAACAAGAAACTAAAAAGAGCACAGAAAGCCAAGGATACAAAATAAATTAGTGGAAAATAAAAAGCATTAGGAAAAGAATCTAGGTTTTAGGACAAAAATATCTTGGATAATTCTACTAGCATTCTTGAAGAAATTGAAAACAAAGGTCTTTTATTTGATATATCCTCAAAGAGAAGTAAGGATAAATGCACAAAAGAATTATTAGAGACACTATTGCAACAGAAAGAAGATTCTATGAAGGAGATCATAGATCCTAATAAAGAGGGAGTCAAGAAGTGGTCCAAATTTTGGTAGACATGAGATACGAAACAAGAATCTCCTATTAATATTGTCAGTGGGTACATTATAAGGGAGAAGGACCAAAGTAAGACAAAATGAATACTAACACAATTTTTTCATGACTTCTTGAATAATGATATGTCAAAGATTGATGATATGAAAATGTTAATTTTAGATGAGGCCGAGAAAGAGAACCTAAATCTTCTAATAGATGAGCTAAGCCAAGTTTTTAACCTAGACAATATTGATAAAAGCAGCGACGAGTAGAAAGAGGAACTAATGCAACAAGTTTTGAAATTAGGCAGAGATAAATATACCTTTGAAGATTTAACAAGAGATGTTTTAATCATTGAGGATGAAGATAAGAGAAGTAATGATGTATAGATAATCAAAGATAAAACAATTACAAGACAAGGAGATGTTCCTAATTTGGGTAGAACATAGAGTACACCAGACTTAGCGGATAATATACATATAGGTGCTCAAATAACTCTTGTAGATTAGATAATGAAATAATTAGAAAACAAAGAAAAAGATGTGGAAGAAGGTAAGCAATCTGAAAGTGCAGTTAATGCTTAGGAGAATATAGAGTTACTAGGTATTATGATGAATTAAGAAGGGATAAATACTCCCAAATATGGCAGAAGGAAAGCTAAGAGAGGAAGGAAGTCTCTTAAAGAACTTAGAGAAGCAGATGGACAGGAAAATGAAAAACAAAAGATAAGTTAGCTACTTAATCCTGGGAAGGGGAAGAACCTTCCCATAGTAGCATGAAGATCACCACCTAGAATGCTAGGGGCTTAAATGCACCTAGCAAGAAATGATTACTAAAACATAATTTAAAACAATTTGATTGTAAAATTATTATATTACAAGAAACAAAACTAAATAAGGAAGAAGCAATTAAGCTAGTAAAGAAATTAGGAAGTTGGAACGTTAACTTACATACTTACATGAATCTAGAGGAGCCTCAGGGGGATTAGGAATGATTTGGAATCCTAGGAAAGTAACCCTAAATATTCTAAAATCAAACAACTCATGGATGAGTAGGAGAATTAAAAGCATAAAGACTAACTTAAAACTGATTTTAATAAACATCTATGGTCTGAGTCATAACATAGATAAAAAATAGCTATGGGAAGAAATGAGTCTATTTATAAAAAACCACAACAATGAACTCATTCTTATAGATGGAGATTTTAATACTATTTGTAATGTCTTTCCAAGGGATCCAAAAGAAATAACCTAAAGTTTTACTAAGTTTGCTAACATTATTTTTTTGAACAAGAAGAATAACATACACATCAAATATAAAGTAGCAGAACCAACAACATACAATCATCTATAAGCACACATAATAGGTTACATTCCTTAAGGATCCCAAGACATTGAATCACATTTAATTTTAATTAATACTAACTCTAATAAATAACTCATCCACATGAAAGAATAATTAAAAACTACAAAGTCCATTTAAATAATATACATTTGTTTTGAATGCCTCTTGGCAAATGAAATTTAGAATGCTCAATCATCCACTGTACATGTCACAGGGTATGAAAGGCTAAAAGAATATACATATGTAGAATTAGAAATACATCCTCCTCCTTGGATCCATGATACAAGTACAATACCATAAATGAAACCATCCATCATAAAAGATATAAACATCCATCATAAGATATATCCTCCATCATAATGATACAAAGATAGAATGAAAGAAAATGTAGACAAGGGAACTCCAGCCACGGTAGCAACTGACAGATCTCAATGGTAAGAGTAAAAAGCACTACCACCCGACCGTGTGGAACCTAAATGGCCCACTCCCACCATGCTGAGGAGATAGTCTCAAGTACCAAATAGGATATCAAACCAAATATCAAAAGTACTCTCTACGTCCAAGAAATCCTAAGAGTATTCTAACTCAAGGGTTCCAAGATAAGTTGACATCTAGACCCAGAGGCACACAAAGACACGTAGGAAAACTACTATGTAAGTGGGCAAGTGTCATCGCATGAATCATGCTAGAGTTACCCTGGCAGTCTCTTAGAACCTCGGCCCCCTAGTGATCCCTATGTGGCCACTAGTATCCTCTCATACTAACAAGGCATACTACGGATGCAAGGTTGCAACCAAGCGTTCTCTCTACTCCCATCCTAGTCTATACTAGCATTTGAGGCATGGGTGAGAACATACAAAGACTCTTATTAAGTTCATTTTATTCCCATTTAGTGTAGTGTTTTCACTTATTAAATAATTTACAATGGGTTACCCAAGGAACTACTTAGGGCCCCAACCCTCATTGCAAGCCACTTCTCAACATTACATATAGATTACCTACCCTAGGCTCATAAAAGCAAAAATCAATAATCATATAAAAATCACCTCAGTCCTATACAAGTGACTGGAAAGCATCAAGAGATAATTCACAATAATCACATTAGTTCTCTATGAGCAACTAGAAAGCATCCCAAAAATAACTGATCGTAGATTGAAAATGGTTAAGTCAGGTATCTCATAAACATACACCTCAATTTCACACAAGAAGACTGGAAAGAAATAATAAACAGTAAATGCATCCCATCATAGAGCATACTTAATCACATTACTATGGGTCGATTTGGAAAGATCAAGAACAACTCATCATATCATCACAATCACATAACCCCCGAGCCTCTGGTAACAACCTAAGACTGGTCAAAGCTAGATTAACCCAAACCCAAAACACAAACAACACACATAAAATAGAGTTTAGGTATCAAGGTTTTGGTTTGATTTGAAAACACATGGTTGAGTTAAAAGTAAGGTTTCAATCTTCATTTTCAATGTAAGTTTTCAAGTAGATAAGATTCATCGTTTACCCCTATAATTTAACCCATTCTGATATTAAAAAAAAACACAATTACCCCTATACGATTTTGAGTCAATCCTTCAAAAATAATTGAGGGGTAATTATTTATTTAAATTATAATAATTATTGATTTTTAAATAAATAAATTACAATTTAAATAAAAATAATATCATTAGTTAATAATAAAATAAATCTAACACTTCGTTAAATAATTTCTTATTTTTATTAAAACTTAATTAAATACATTTAATTAGGTTAATTAATAATTACCTAAATTAACATTCATTAATTATTCATCGAATTAATAAAATTTATTAACAAAATTAATAATTTAAATTAAATACAATTTAATTTTAATAAAATTATAATTAAAAAAACAACTTTTATTTTTAAAGCCCATCGGCTTTTTAATTAAGTTGTTCGGTCGCAAACTCGGCTATTGCTGATGGCAACAGTAGTAACTACTACCGCATGTAGCAACAAGTGTATGTACACATACAACGACTAAGCCACGAAGAGGTGAGTGGGGGGGTGGGGTAAAACCTGTCTCCTCCCAAAAATATATATATATAAAATTTTATTATTATTATTTAAATAACATTTTTAATAAAATAATTTATTTTATAAGATTTATGAATATATAAAATTTATAAAACAAACCCTCTCTTTTAAAACATATTTTTAAAATTGTTTTCAACATTAATTTGATAGAGAAAATTCAACCAACCAATCAAATTTTCTCTTTAAATTTCATTTTTAATTTCAAAACCCTCCCTGATTAATTTTCTCTTTTTAAAAAAATCTATTGAAAGAAGGTTATACTAGTCTTTTAATTTTTCCGTATACAGAGGATTACATACATACAAGAAATACACTCTACTAAAACATTCATCACAAAAATTCTTCAAATATACGTTCAATAGACACGATAAAGACATGAAGGAAAGAGCATAATTAAATTTAGTGAATAATCACAAATGTCTACCTGGACACTAATGCTAATTGCTATGCTCAAGAAAATTGTAAATAAATTCCTCCTCTCAGAACCTTCTCCTTTTCAAAAATTCTTTCCTTCTCCAAAATTTGCAATTCCTTCCTAAAAACTTTTGTCTCTCGAAAATGAACCCTCCATTGGTGATAAGGAGTTCTCTCCTAAATTCAGGGCACTAATTGTGTGATCACTCGAGAGGACTCCTTGCTCACAACCCTTTAACTCTTGATTAACTTTTCTTTTATCTTTTCTTTATCTTTTCCATGCACGTTTATTAAATTATTAAATAACTTTATTTAATTTTCACTTGATTTCTCTTTTAATTAATTTATTAAATTTTAATCTCATGCACGCATCATGCAATCATAAAACTTTTAATAAATTAATATCTTTTCATGCTTTAATTTATTTTTGAAATGTTAATTGATAAAATATTTACTAACTTAAATAATAATAATATTTAGCATTTATTTAAAAATAAACTCTAAATATATTATTATTAAATTAAATAAATATTATCATATTCTAAAATTATTCTTTTATCTTTAAATTAATTTCCTAATTAATTAAATATAATTAAATATTAAAATATCATAATAATTTCCTATTAAATTAAATCATTAATTTAATCTTTTAATTATACTTAATTAATAGAAAATTTCACTAAAGACTCATAAAATAAAATACAAAAACCCATCATAGAAAAACACATACAAAATCAAACTAAAGGGTTATAATTATGAATTAATGTCATTCGATGCATTTAGAGGGTAGTCAACTCAGATACCTGTCCTAATTTTCTAGGAAAAATGGCTTAAAGGTTTAGGATTTGGACTTAAGAATTTATCTCCCCTCTCTTACCATTGAGATGATGCGATAGGTTACGCTCATCCTGACAATTCAGGGAAGTCGATACTTGGTACCTGCAACCTGCATAAAATCCATGCATGTACAAACATAATATTCTAAGCTAAATAGGCAATGGTAGGAAGTGGTGCATCATGTAGATCCCAACTAGTAGGTGACTATGACTCCCTTCCTTAACTACATCAGAAACGCCATACATAAAGAAAACATACACGCACACCATACACATGCAGTATGGGGTAAGTATCCATAAGAGAACATATATGATAATCCATCTAACTAATCATCATCAATAACTGAAATCACTATAATAATAATCATAAAATCAATTGAATATGAAACAATATCTAATAATCTGAAAGATGGTGCTACTAATCAACAAGCATAAATTGGCTTAAAAGAGTTCAACAATAATAATAAAATGCAAACTATGGGCAGGCACTACATCCACCCCCCCAAACTTAGGCTTACTCCTGGAAGCCTAGAAGAATAAGAAAACTAAAGAACTCACTATGTGGGTCCCATTGGACCCTTTCCCCCTATAGGAGGATTTGACTCTATTGAGAACACTACAATAATAATATCCTAGATAAAAAGGTGCTATAATAACCATAAAACATACTGCTGTAAATCATATACAAAAGACACAAGTTTTTAAAATAGTATAAGTTCAATTTTTAGTTTTGCCTATTTTTAGGTTTACATATAATTCAGTTTTGAAGTTTAAATGTTCAAGTTTGAAAATATACAATTAAAATTTTAAGTTCTATTTTAGTTCAACTAGTTCAAGTTTCAGTTTGAAATAGATATACATAACAATTTAAATTTTAGTTTTTGTTCAAATAGTTAACAACTAGTGGTGTTCCAATATGCCCAGAGCTCCCAATGTAGAACTTCGGCTCTGATACCAAATGTAATGCCCCACTAAGGGATCCAAAAGAAATAACCTAAAGTTTTACTAAGTTTGCCAACATTTTTTTTTAAAGCCTATTAGCTTTTTAATTAAGTTGTGCAACCGCAGACCTGGCTACTGCCACCGACAATAGTAGTAACTACTACCATGTGCAGCAACAAGTTTGCGTACACAGACAACGGCTAATCTGTGGAAAGGTGAGTGGGGGGTGGGGTAAAATCCACCTCCTCCCAAAAATATATTTTTAAAATTTTAAATTATTTAAATAATGTTTTAAATAAATTATTTTATTTTATAAGATTTATGAATATATAAAATTTATAAAACAAACCCTCTCTTTTTTTAAAATCTATTGAAAGAGGGTTATACTAATCTTTTAATTTTCCTGTATACAGAGGATTACATACATACAATAAATACATGCTACTAAAACATTTTTCACAAAAACTCTTCAGATATACGTTCAACAAACATGATGAAGACAGGAAGGAGAGAGCATAATTAAATTTAGCGAATAATCACAAGCGTCTACCTGGACATTGATGCTAATCACTATGCCCAAGAAAATTGTAGAGAAGTTCCTCCTCTTAGAACCTTCTCCTTTACAAAAATTCCTTCATTCTCCAAAATTTGTAGTTCCTTCCCAAAAACTTACATCCCTTGAAAATGAACCCTCCATTGGTGATAAAGAGTTCTCTCCTAAATTTGGGGCACTAATTGTGGGATCACTCGAGAGGACTCCTTGCTCACAACCCTTTAACTCTTGATTATCTTTTCTTTTATCTTTCCTTTATCTTTTCCATGCACGTTTATTGAATTATTAAATAACTTTATTTAATTTTCACTTGACTTCTCTTTTAATTATTTTAGTAAATTTTAATCTCATGCACACATTATGCAATCATAAAACTTTTAATAAATTAATATCTTTTCATGCTTTAATTTATTTTCAAAATATTAATTGATAAAATATTTGTTAACTTAAATAATAATATTTAGCATTTTATTTAAAAATAAACTCTAAATATAGTATTATTAAATTAAATAAATATTATCACATTCTAAATTTATTCTTTTATCTTTAAATTTAATTCTTTTAAATTAATTTCTTAATTAATTAAATATAATTAAATATTAAAATATCATAATAATTTTTCATTAAATTAAATCATTAATTTAATCTTTTAATTAGACTTAATTAATAGAAAATTTTACCAAAGACTCATAAAAGAAAATAAAGAAAACCCATCATAGAAAAACACATACAAAATCAAACTAAAGGGTTATAATCATGAACTAACATCATTCGACGCATTTAGAGGGTAGTCAACTCAGATACTTGTCCTAATTTTCTAAGACAAATGGCTTAAAGGTTTAGGATTTGGACTTAAGAATTTATCTTCCCTCTCTTACCATTGAGATAATGCAATAGGGTACGCTCATCCTAACAATTCAAGGAAGTTGATACTTGATACTTACAATCTGCATAAATTTTATGCATGTACAAACACAATATACTAAGCTAAACAAACAATGGCAGGACGTGGTGCATCATGTAGATCCCGACTAGCAGGTGACTAGAACTCCCTTCCTTAACCACATCAGAAATGCCATACATAAAGAAAACATATACGCACATCATACACATGCAGTATGGGGTAAGTATCCATAAGAGAACACATATGACAATCCATCTAACTAATTATCATCAATAACTAAAATCACTATAATAATCATCATAAAATCAACTAAATATGAAACAATATCTGATAATCTGAAAGATAGTGCTACTAATCAACAAGCATAAACTAGCCTAAAAGAATTTGACAATAATAATAAAATGTAAACTAGGGGCAGGCACTACATCCACTCCCCCAGGTTTAGGCTTACTCCTGGAAGCCTACAAGAATGGAAAAACTAAAGAACTCACTGTGCGAGTCCTATTCGACCCTTTCCCCCTGTAGGAAGATTTGACTCTACTGAGAACACTACAACAATAATATCCTAGATAACAGTGTGCTATAATAACCATAAAACATACTATTGTAAAGCAAATATAAAAGACACAAGTTTTGAAAACAATGTAAGTTCAATTTTCAGTTTTTCCTATTTTTAAGTTTACATATAATTTAGTTTTGAAGTTTAAATGTTCAAGTTTGAAAATATACAACTAAAATTTTAAGTTTTGTTTCAGTTCAACTAGTTCAAGTTTCAGTTTGAAATAGATATACATAACAATTTAAATTTTAGTTTTTGTTCAACTAGTTAACGACTAGTGGCATTCCAATATGCCCAAAGCTCCCAATGTAGAACTCTGACTCTGATACCAGATGTAATGCCCTGCCAAGGGATCCAAAAGAAATAACTTAAAGTTTTACTAAGTTTGCCAACTTTTTTTTTAAAAGCCCGCGACTTTTTAATTAAGTCGTGCGATTGCAGACCTGGCTGTTGCCACATGCAGCAATAGGTTTGCATATGCAGATAGTGGCTAAGCCGTGAAGAGGTGAGTGGGAGGGGGGGGTAGGCTAAAACCCACCTCCTCCCAAAAATATATATATTTTAAATTTTATTATTATTTAAATAACATTTTTAATAAATTTATTTATTTTATAAGATTTATGAATATATAAAATTTATAAAACAAACCCTCTCTTTTAAAACATATATATTTTTAAATTATTTTCAACATTAATATGATAGAGAAAATTCAACCAACAATCAAATTTTCAATTTAAATTTCCTTTTTAATTTCAAAACCCTCCTCTATTAATTAATTAATTTTTTTAAATCTATTGAAAGAGGGTTATACTGATCTTTTAATTTTCTTGTATATAGAGGATAACAAGAAATACTCACTATTAAAACATTCATCACAAAAATTCCTCAGATATACGTTCAACAGACATGATGAAGATAGGAAGGAAAGAGCGTAATTAAATTTAGCGAATAATCACAAGTGTCTACTTGGACATTGATGCTAATCACTACGCCCAAGAAAATTGTAGAGAAGTTCCTCCTCTCAAAACTTTCTCCTTTTTGAAGATTTGTTTCTTCTCCAAAATTTGCAGTTCCTTCCCAAAAACTTTCGTCCCTTAAAAATGAACCCTCCATTGGTGATAAGGGGTTCTCTCCTAAATTTAGGGCACTAATTGTGCGATCACCCGAGAGGACTCCTTGCTCACAACCCTTTAACTCTTGATTAACTTTTCTTTATCTTTTCCATGCATGTTTATTGAATTATCAAATAACCTTATTTAATTTTCACTTGACTTCTCTTTTAATTAATTTATTAAATTTAAATCTCATGCACACATCATGCAATCATAAAACTTTTAATAAATTAATATCTTTTCATGCTTTAATTTATTTTCAAAATGTTAATTGATAAAATATTTACTAACTTAAATAATGATACTATTTAGCATTTATTTAAAAATGAACTCTAAATATATTATTATTAAATTAGATAAATATTATCATGCTCTAAAATTATTCTTTTATCTTTAAATTTAATTCTTTTAAATTAATTTTTCAATTAATTAAATATAATTAATATTAAAATATCATAATAATTTCCCATTAAATTAAATCATTAATTTAATCTTTTAATTAGACTTAATTAATAGAAAATTTTACCAAAGACTCATAAAATAAAATACGAAAAACCTATCATAGCATAACACATACAAAATCAAACTAAAGGGTTATAATCACGAATTAATGTCATTTGACACATTCAGAGGGTAGTCAACTCAGATACTTGTCCTAATTTTCTAGGACAAATGGCTTAAATGTTTAGGATTTAGACTTAAGAATTTATCTTCCCTCTCTTACCATTGAGATAATGCGATAGGGTACGCTCATCTTGGCAATTCAAGGAAGTCGATACCCAGTACCTGCAACTTGAATAAAATCTACGCATGTACAAATACAATATTCTAAGGTAAACATGCAATGGTAGGAAGTGGTGCATCATGTAGATCCTGATTAGCAGGTGACTACGACTCGTTTCCTTAACCACATCAGAAACGCCATATGTAAAGAAAACATACACGCACACCATACACATGCAGTATGGAGTAAGTATCCATAAGAGAACACATATGATAATCCATCTAACTAATCATCATCAATAACTAAAATCATTGTAATAATCATCATAAAATCAACTAAATATGAAATAATATCTGATAATCTAAAAGATAGTGCTACTAATCAACAAGCATAAAATAGCCTAAAAGAGTTCAACAATAATAATAAAATGCAAACTAGGGGTAGGCACTACACTATTACAAATATAGATGAAAAATTTGGAGGCATCTAGCAAATTTTACAAGCATCTGTGGAATTTTAAAAATGGATAGACCTTAACAACCTATTTGATATACCTATTAATAATGGTAAGTTCACATGGAATAATAGAAGGAAAGACTTTTCCTTTATCGCTGAGAAATTGGACAGGTTCTTTCTCAAAGGAGAATTAAGTGAACTAGATGTTGATATTCAAGCTTCAATTCTACCTATAGTAGGATCAGACCACTATCCTTTTAGGATTGAATTTTATGAACCTAATAAACCTATCAAAAATCCTTATAAATGTGAAAAAATATGGTTTTTAGACAAAAAATTGATGGATCTCATTAGAGAATGGTGGAATCAAGGCAATTTTAAAGGCTCCAAATGTATATATTTGTCTCTAAGATGAAAAAAATTAAAGATAATACACTTAAGTGGAATAAATAACATTTCAACAATATATTTAAAGAAAAAATAGACATCAAAGAAAGCTTTAAAAAATTAAACACATAAGTAATTAAAGAAAGTATGAATAATGAGAAATTCTTCTTAGAAAAAGAACTTCTCGCTAGATAGGAAAACATTCTAGCAAAGGAAGAAGTATTCTAGAGGCAAAAATCAAGAGAAAAATGGCTAGAAGAGGGTGACCATAATAAAAAAATTTCATTATAGTACTTTACACAACAAAGCTAAAAGGAAAATTATTATAATTAAATATTTGTTAGGCTCTATCACTAAAAACCCTAACAATATATCAAAGATTTTTGTAGGTCATTTCTATAATTTATTAAATAATTTTGAAAGTTTGAATATGATAGCTCAAACAAAAATGCTTGAAGATATACCAAAAGTGGTTTCGATAGAGGATAATAAAGCATGAAATTCACTCATTTCTCTTGAAGAAGTTATATCTATGTTATTCAACATGAACCTTGATAGTTCTTTAGGTCTAGATGGATTCCAGGCTTTCTTCTTCCAAAAATGTTGGGATATTATTGAAACTGACTTTTGGAAAGCCATTGAAGCATCAAGAAATGGTGGGTCATTACTATTAGAAATTACTAATATATTTCTTTGGGGTTGCAAGCTTTGGGTTTAACCATGGAGGAAACTTTGCAGTTAAGCGTGCTCAGGCTAGAGTAGTACTGGGATGGGTGACCTCTTGGGAAGTCCCAATGCTTCACCCCTGTGAGCATCACCTAGATCCAATGAGTGTTAAGTGTTCCATTCATTCTCATGAGAGATGGATTCATGTTGAATCACTACTCATGAAACATGGGTCAATGAGTTTGACTCAAAAATCGCACAGTTAAATCCTGATAGCAATATCATAATTTGACTTGCTGTGGAAATTATCTCCTACTTATCAATATATTTCTTACTTTAATACCTAAAAGAGATGATCCTAAAAACCTAGGGGATTTTAGACCCATGGCTCTTTGCAACACCATCTACAAAATTATAGCCAAAATTTTAGCTAATTGAATGAAATCACTTCTTCCTAAGCTTATATTAGAAGAACAAATGGGTTTTGTACCCAGAAGATTGATTCTAGATGGGATACTCATTATACAAGAAACATTACACTTTGCCAATAAAAATAAAATGGCAAGCATGTTCATGAAAGTGGATATTCAGAAAAGTTTTATCTATCTTGCCAGCATATCCCCTATCTTGCTTACCTATATCTAAAAGTATCAATAAGAAGCTTTAGGGAAAACTCAAAAGCTTCCTCTAGAATGACACTGACAAATAGAAAAAATTGGCTCTTATAAAATGGGAAAACTTATGTAAACCAAAGAAATTAGGAGGCCTAGGTATCAAAAACTTAAGTTGATGAAATGAAGCATTAGGGGCTAAACTAACATGTCATCTTTTTTCAGAAAGAGAACAAAAATGGGCTAAAATTATTTACAACAAATATCTTAATGTAGTTGATCCATACTCCTTGTTTAGAATGAGGAACCTTCCTAAAGGATCTGAAAGTTGGAACTTTATAGTAAAAAATAGAGCCTTGATTAGTAAATATCTCACGTGGGATGTTGGTAATGGAGATGAAGCTCTCTTTTGGGAGGATTCATGGGATGGTCATCCACCAATAGATAGCATGGACATCCTAGCTATCCTTAAAGAGTAATTACTTAGAATTTGGGGGTATAAGGTCAGTAATTATAAAACTAAAAAAGATATTAATGGTAGTATAAGATGGGAATGGAAATCTTTGGATAATATTGACTTGGAACCAACAGTAAAAGAGGTTTATGAAAAAATCATTCATAAGAGGAAATTAAAGAAGTTAGAGAGAAATGACAAAGTCATATGGGAAGCATCAAAAGATGGCAGATATAGTGTTAAAAATGGATATAAAGTAATCACTCATTCTGAAAGGTGGGAAGAAGTGAATATTCACCTTGAACTTTGTTGGGACTCTTCTTGTCTGCCAAAGGAAAGTTTCTTTATGTGGACTATCTCCCAAAATAGGATTTTAACTGCTCACAGACTTCGAAGGATGGGCATTGAGGGGCCATCAAGATGTGTGTTATGTAAGAAAGATAATGAAAATATTGATCATCTCTTATATAAATGTATATATACACAATACTGTTGGGAGTCACTTAGACATATGTTGGGTATATTGCTCCTTTACTAGAATCTCTAGAGGATCTTCTTAAGGGATGACCAACTAATAGTAATAGCGGTATATATAGCAAAGTATGGAATATTGGCCCATTTATCCTTGTTTAGAAAGTATGGAAAGAAAGGAACAGAAGAATATTTCATGACTAGGATATGACTATAGGTGAGATTACTAATAAAATCGAGGCATGTATTGTTGAAACCTTAAACTCCCACCTTAGGAAAAGCTAGAAAGAGGAAGGATCCTTTTTAGAATGGGATGGTCTAGTGAAAAGGAGATGGAAAAACCTAATTAATCCCTAGCTCATGTATATAAAAAAAAAGAATGAAGAGGCGAGGGAAAAATGTAGATGGTTTCCACCACCTAGAGGTTGGATCAAATTAAATTTTGATGGAGCTTCAAGAGGCAATCCTAGTATTGCTGGAATAGGATGCATCATTAATAATGATTCTGGCAATTTAATTACGAAAAGGGCTAATTCTATAGGATCTAACACTAAAAACCTCGCTGAATTATAAGCCCTTCAAGAAGGTCTCTGAATTTATCTAAATCTAGGTATCTCTAAACTTATGATTGAAGGAGATTCATAGATTGTCCTAAATTCCATTAGAAAAAGAGAGACACCAAATTGGGTTTAAAATTCTAAACTATAAGAATCTCTAAATATCCTAGATCTCTTCAAAGAGACTTAGATTCTACATATTTTCCAGGAAGGGAATAAAGAGGTAGACCAGCTAGCAAATTAAGGTGCTAATGGCAAAAATATCTTAGTCTATAATTATTAGTAAGATAACTAGAAATTGAATAGCCATCTTGATCAAAACTAGACTATGTAACTCTCATTCTTTTGAATGAAATTAGTTCCGACAGATAAGTCAGAAAATAAGAATACTAAAAAATATAACATCTTAACAACTTTTAGATATCTAGGTATATTTATGTATACAATATTTCACACACACACACACAAACAAAAATTTATATATCTATTTGATTGTCGACATGTATAAACTTTGGAGCATAAGCCCTCCTAGCAAACAAAGGGGCAGTTGAAGAAGAATTTATAATTATTAATTATGATTCTGCAAGATGCAAAAACATAATTTTGAAAATAATAATAATAAAGGTTTTTAATCTAAAAATAAAAACAATTAAACAATAGTAACTCTGGATATGAAAGTAAATCAGTGTAAGAGTTAGGATATTAGTAAGTTAATGTGGGTACATATTATTGATCCCTATTAGTTTATATCTTTTGCATGGCTACATTTTTGAAATTTTATTTTGTTACTTCAAATATGTATTTTATTACCATGAACTTCTCATCATTGTGAGACACTAGGTTTCATCTTATATCACTAATCTTATTAGGAAGTGACTAGTGTTTTTGATGCAACTTCCAGCCAAATAATGAAACCTAGAAAGGAAGTTGTAGTGGTGGACTAGAGTTTCATTTTTTCTCATCTTCTCAAGGAAATATTTTGATTAAAACACTTTTATGTAAATTAAATGAGATGATGTAAACTAGGGTATGCCCCTTTTATTTTCTATAGTATAGGACTTTAGTCCCGGGCAAGACCGAAGGTTTTCTAACTCTGTTCCTTCCTACCAGTGCCAGTTTGAATGAAGAATTCATGTAATTTTATTTATTAAATTATAATACAAGGCTTTGGCTATTTACTAATAAAAAATAAATAAATCTAAAAATCATAAATAATTATTCAAATAACAATTAATATATAAGTAATGTATAATAGTATTCAAAATATTTATGTACTTTAATATGTGAAATTTAATTTTGTATTAAAAATATTGTTGGTGTAAATAAGTATTTACTTATTACACTTACTTAAGTTTACTTAGGTTAATGCATTATTTAATTATTTTGCATTATTTAATTATTTTTATTTGTGAGACACTTAGGAGTTTGTGCACTCTTGTGAGTTGTCTTGATGACATCACAGGGGGTCCGCACCTCTTTTAAGTACATGTTGTCTACAACATAGGAATCTTCTACACACATATGACACTTAGTCATTCTTATCCATTCATCTAGAATGTTGGATAAGGTGCTTAGTTGTCTTATCTTTTGGTTGTTTCTAGAGACTTTCTAGGTGCTTCTTGAGAGGCCTTTATATACAGACACTCCTAGTGTGTTTGAATATCACATTCTGAATAGAGCAATGTATTTGGACATACTCTGATTAATTGATCATATCCATTTTTGGTCTATAGTTGTGCTTGTGTTTGAGTTCTTAGTTCCTGGGTGAATTTTTCCCTTAGGAAAATTCTTACATGGTATCAGAGAAACTTGAATATTTTCTCATCACATAGTTGTTTGAGACCATCATCTTGCTTCATCACCGTAGCTTGACTCTGGAGTATCACATAAATTGGGAGTGTCCAGCATCATATCTAACCTCACCATTGCATCTGGAATGCTGATTCGGTGAAAATCAGCTACAAAGCTGCCTAACCTAGGCCAAAGTCAATTGTGAGGCAATTTTTTTTTTTGCAAACTGACACCTGAAGGACCGATTTGCAAAATTGGTATGATCATTTCAGATCTATATATTTAATTTTCAGATCTACATTTTTTTCATCTGCATCTCTGCTATTTTTTTCATCTGCATTATTTTTTAGAAATTTTTTGGCCATAGGGCCATAGGAGAGATTTTTTGCAGGTGAAGATTGAAGCTTATTGGTGCAAATCTGATATTTGCATCACATTCAAAAGGTCCAAAAACCCCCAGATCAGATTTTGTTTCATCCAAATCGGACATCTGAGAAAAATCTAAAGCTATTTGTTTTTTGGAGGCGTGGCGGCAATTCAAAAAAAATAACAGCAGCAACGATTTTCAAACAATGATATCTTCCTCATACGGACTCCTTTTTGCGAGCAATTTTTTTTTGTTTTGGGGTAGGATTTCATGATCTACACATTGGTGTAGGTGGTTTGAGATCTCTATTTCTGAATTTTTTGCAACTCCAAAATCTCAAATTTTGCCACTTAAAATGCTTGGTACGGGCTCATCTGGACTCCAAATTAGGTTCTATTTTTTTTGAAAGTGCGTATTTTTTTTGTCTACTTTCTAGATCTACAATCACATTATAGGTTTTGTAGATAAAAATACTACTTTCAGAAATAGGCCCTAAATTGGCAAGTGGCTATCAAGTGCTAAATCATACATTAGGGGGGGTTTCTTTGATTTTCTTTGATTCTTTGGGGGTTCATTGATTGATCTCATGGAGTCTTGTTAGATTTGTCAGTTTGGTATTAGACCATAGTTGACAACAAGGAACTATTACAAATGGAGGACTTTGATAATTGACCATCTAAGAGAACATCTAAGATTGCTTCCTTATCTCTATTCAATGCCACCACATTTTGATTGGACATATATTATCAAGCTAAATCAATTTTTGCGTAAAAGTATGAGTAGGGAATCTTTTGGTCCTCTTAGATTGGTACATTTTCCTTGTGATATTTGGTGGTCTATTTGGGAAGCATATGGAGATCCATGTGATCCTCCATCTCTAGTGGACTTTCTACATCCAGTCACTCCAACTATGGTTTCTTCAACCTCAGATGAGATCACACCTCCACCTCCTGTTGCTCCTACTAATCCTATTTCAGCCACAGATGGTTCAGAATTAGTGTAGTAGGATACTTTATGTCTTTTTACTCTACCTTCATGTGAAGACTTCCTTTAAGACATTGCACAGTTGTTCGTGGAGTCTCACATTGAAGATGTGCGAGATATTCTTGATGACATTTGTCTTCTTTTTGAGGCAGATACTTCATCCTTTTTCGCAGTGACAGATTCATGTACTTTAGCACTACAGGGTACTCATGGTCTTCTAGGTGATGATTTCTTGCCCGACATTTCAGCTCTATTCTTGGAGTCACACACAGTAGATATGGGAGACTTTTATGATGATTTCTCACTTCGCTTTGCTAAGGAGTCTTCTACAGTTGTTGTGAAGGCCCACTCTGACCCTCAACTCCATGCTCTACATGATCAATCCTTCCAGATTGGCATGATTATGGATTCTTCTTTACATCATCTGTAGGAGGTCTCTTCATCAATTGAGAAGACTTTTGGTTTCCTGAGACAGGTTCTACCTTCTTCCTTGTTCAGTTTACTCTTCTCTTTAGTAGTTTTGAAGGAAGCCATCATCAGTATCGACACAAGGACTTTTGAACAAGTTTCAGAGACACCGATCATCATAGAGATTCCTTCTCCATCCAAGGGATGCATCTCATAGGTAACCTTGCCATTGTTTCTTCCAAAGGGGAGGAACATCATTCTACGGTCATGGATCAGCTTCTACATAGGAGCATTCTTCACTAATTGACACACTACTTTTAGGGGGGGGGACTACCACGTCTCCTTCTTCTCTTTTTTTTTTTTTGGGTGGGGGGGGGGGACTTTTTCCTCATAGGAGGTCTTGTCCTTCTCCATTCTTTCTTATACATACATGGATGTATGTCATAATGGGGTGTTCTTGATTACTCCATCCATCCATGCATCCTTTTTATCTCTCTTTTTGGGGGAGGGTTTTTCCCATGAGGTTTTCCCTCTTTCCCCTCTTTATGAGAGATTTGCATCTTCATTATGTACATGGGTACCTAACATGGCCTAGTAGCCAGGACCCATTATGCATCTTCATCCTAGTTTGGTAAGCTTAAGGGCATTCCCCTAAGTTGCACTTAAGGGGGGGTGTTGGTGTAAATAAGTATTTACTTATTACACTTACTTAAGTTTACTTAAGTTAATGCATTATTTCATTATTTTGCATTATTTTATTATTTTTATTTTTGAGACACTTAGGAGTTCGTGCACTCTTGTGAGTTGTCTTGATGACATCATAGGGGGTCCGCACCTCTTTTAAGAACATGTTGTCTACAACACAGGAATCTTCTACACACATATGACACTTAGTCATTCTTATCCATTCATCTAGAAGGTTGGATAAGGTGCTTAGTTGTCTTATCTTCTGGTTGTTTCTAGAGACATTCTAGGTGCTTCCTGAGAGGCCTTTAAATATAGGCACTCCTAGTGTGTTTGAATATCACATTCTAAATAGAGCAATGTATTCAGACATACTCTGATTAATTGATCATATCCATTTTTGGTCTACAGTTGTGCTTGTGTTTGAGTTCTTAGTTCCTAGGTGAATTTTGCCCTTAGGCAAATTCTTACAAATATATTTACATGTAAATAGGATGAAATATTTAACTATAAAAAATATAAATTAAGGTAAAGTTTAAAAATAATTTTCTAAATTTTAAAAGTTGATAGAAAATTTATACACCTAACAAATTATTTAAAAAATAAAATTAAACTTTCAAATTTAATTAAAAAGATTTAAACAATATTTTAATATTTTTTTTAAAAAAGTGAATACTAAAATTATTTAATATTGAATTGATTATTTGAATATATATTATTTAATTACTCTTTTAAAAAATAATGAAACTAAATAAAATATTCTATTTAAAATTCATAATATATAAACAATGTGGTCTAATATATAGAAAATGATTTATCTTGGGTCATTATATGAGTAACTTACAACTATAAAATTATTTTGATAAAATTTTATATGTTGATAAGAATAATAGTTTAAAACTATTTTTTTTTTGAAATTGATATAAAAATTATACAATAAGTATATTTTATAATTTTATAGAATAAAAACTTTTGTACTAATTATATATCTTAACCATTTTCACATTTTAATTTAGTTATCTTGCTTGTAAATAAAATATATTTAACTCAAACTCTTAGAATTTACTAAAATTATATAAAAAAGAATTAAAATAATCTTTAAATAATAAAATAATAAAAAATAACTAAACAGGCAAGAGCCTATAACACAACGGTAAATTGTGAGCCTCTAATCGAAGAGGTCTTGGGTTTGAATCTACTCGCTCTTAATAAATAATAATAATTAATCTTAGCTTTGGTCTCTTACGGATCAAAAAATAAAATAAAAAATAACTACATATTAAAATTATAAAATATTAATTTGTATTGTTTTAATATCAACTTGCTATTTTATTTCTCTTTCTAAAATAATTTACTCCTTTGTAGAAATTGTATAGTAAAAGATAGATTTGTAGAGGAAAAATATCTTTAGAAAGTTTTGTAGAGATTCTATTAGTTAATCTAATTAGAGAATGAATACATTTTACTTAAGCTTGTGCATCAATTGTAAAATTAACTAAGTATTAAAATTATAAAATATTAATTTGTATTGTTTTAATATCAACTTGCTATTTTATTTCTCTTTCTAAAATAATTTACTCCTTTGTAGAAATTGTATAGCAAAAGATAGATTTGTAGAGGAAAAATATCTTTAGAAAGTTTTTTAGAGATTCTATTAGTTAATCTAGTTAGAGAATGAATACATTTTACTTAAGCTTGTGCATCAATTGTAAAATTATATGCAAAATAAATCAAAATAATCATTCATTATTTTAATATCAACTGCTGTTTTATTTATTTATTTGATTGGTAAATGGCTAAAAGCCTTTTGTATTATATAAAAACTATAAAAAAAAATTAGAAACGCTAAGTATCCCTTTCACAGGCACTGGTAGAAAATAATGGAGAAGAAAACCTCTAGTCTTGCCCTAGACTTTCATCCTGTACACTTTTACACTTTAAAAGGGGCATACCCCAGTTTATTTGTATCAAGATCTATATTTTAGTAACATAATTTTGGTAATAACAACAATCTCCCTCTTAAATAAAATCGAGAGAGTTCTTAGTTTGACTTCTTTAATGCTGTGAAAACTAGGTAGAGTTAATGATCAGGGTTCCATGTGAAATTGGAATGATGAATTGCCTCCCTCCCAGCCTGTTGTCATAGATTAAAAGCTCATTTAAAACATTAGCATTAAAAACAAATAATATAATCATTATATCCATCTTTGTTAGCCTTATTAAAGAATGCCCAAGTGCTAAGTTGGAAGTCTCAAAAGAAAGAGGCAAAGAGGAGGGTACTGGATAAACTGCATCAATGTTAAAAATCTAACATCCGACCAATATTTTCACTATTTACAATACCCATGAGGATAGGTTTTAACAATTTAAGTTAGGGTGGATTATTAATAAGTTTTTTAATCATATTTTTATTTTAGTTTATTTCTAAATAATTAAGTATTTTAATAATAAAATTAAGTAAAATATTAGCAAAGCAAGAAATATTTATAAGAGTTCTAATACCTTAGTGAAAATGTTAAAAAAATTAGGGCACCTAGTAAGACTCGATAACAAAAAGGAATATCATTCACATGCCCTCATGAATAATTCCAAACTCTGGAACCACCCTAAAAAGGCATCGAATCATCAACAAATTATAGGGAAGAACTCTTTTCTAATCCAAAATCATTTTGAAGCTTTATCAACAAACCAGGAAGAACAGGGAATTAGTAGAACTATGAAAAAGATCAATAATTTTGAAACCCTAATCCAGCTCCATGCTAATTGGAGTGTAGACGTCATTAATAACTAGAAGAACAAAGACAAAGATGTATAGTAGCAAGTAAAAAATTAGAAAAATAGAAAGCTTAGATATGATCAGACAATTTCAAAACCTAGCACCATCAAAGATTCTTTTGACCAATAATTGAAGAACCAAGAAGCCAAACATGTCAACGACAAAGGTAAACAAAACAATTCTACCTCAATCATTAATATCCCAAGCCTAGGTATTCTGTCTCGACCCAAAAAAGTTTCAGAAGCAAACAATACACCTATAAGAATCTCTAAACACTACCTGCACTAGTCTAAAGCCCTAATGATGAAGCAGAAACCACTACTACTGCCCCTGCCCAAAAACCCTATAGATAGATCAACTACAATTGTAGTAATGAAACCCAAGCCATCAGTATATATCCCCTTGCATAAGAAGAAGCAACTTGTAGTCAACAAGTGGATTGAATTGTTTAACCATCTTCTTAGAGATACTAACAATGTTGAAAACAGTGAAACATTTATAATTGGCAATGAATATAATGAAGTAAAATGATAGGAATGCTTTGATCTTGAAATATATGTGATCTGGAATGGCTTGGCAAGATACAGAGCTAACCTGGAAAATATCTAACAAAGATATGCAGTGCAAAGGTAAGTAACATAACCCTTTTTGATAATCACTCTTGGTATTTGCAATGTCTAGATCATAGAATTAGGAATGAAATGGTAGAAATATCAAATTGTTATTACAAAGGGCACCCAATTAAATTCATAGCATGAAAACCTAACTTTAATGAAAATAGTAATAAGAAGATACAAAAAATAAAATGGATGGAATGTGCAAATATTCCCCTAGAACTAAATGACATTAACATCATAAAAAGAATAGGGAAAACTTTAGGAGATCTTATAGGTTTTGAAGTAAACCATTATAAATCAAGTAAGATAAGATTCTTAGTTTTAATGAGAACATAATAGAGTGAACCTATAATGAAGAAAATCATAATGAACAGATCAATATATAAATTAACCTTTACTAAATATGAAGGAGAAATCAATGAAATAATTGGAACAAACTTTAAAAAAGGAAACATAAAGAACAATCTAAAAGAAGTCTTAAGAAATATTAGGCAAAGGGAGAAGAAGCTAGAAAAAAATAAGGAAAAAAGAAAATCAGAGGACAAAGAGAAGACAAATAGTCAAGTATTAAAGGAAAAAGAGGTAGAGAAAGAATATTAGAGGGAAAACATAAGAAAAATAGAAGATCGAGAGATAAAAAAGAAAAAATATGGATTATCAACTCATAATGGAGAAATATAGAAATTGTAAAGAGTACAGATAAGATAAGGAAACCCTAGAAGAAATAGAACTCAATATGAAAAAGCCGAACATGCTTTCTCATGAGGTGTTGCTCTTAAAAAATGATCTAGAAGATCATTTTACTATAGCAAATTGTAACCACACATAACATAAAGGCAAGTCAGTCATGAGGACAAAATCATAAAAGAATATAGAATGAGAAAGCAATATAGAGACAAAAGTATCAGAAGAGGAAATAAAGATGGATCAAAGGGCACTGGATAGCAATAGAGAGACAACAATAAACATAAACAAAATAATGAGAACAAAAAAAATTATTAATCAAGAACAAAGCCCCATAGAAAAGGAAGAAGTAATAATTGGAAAAGGAAATCAAAGTCCTTGCATACTATCAGGAAAAAATCAAAGAAAAAAAGTTATTAGTTTTGGCAGACACCCATCAATGGGATGGCTATGTTTGATCTGGATAAGGAAGAGGTAATCAGGATAGAGGACAAGACATCTACAGAATAATTGATACTAGTGGAGATTGAAACTTTAATTAGAGAAGTAGAACATAGTAGCAGTCAATCAAGCAAACATGTAATGCCCCACCAAGGGATCCAAAGAATTAATCTAAAATTTCACTAAGTTTGCCAAACAATTTTTATTATTATTTTAAAAACATGAAAGTAAAACCATTCATAACACTTGTGGAAGCAATAGTAACATCCAACTGAAAGTAAACATAACATACATAACAGTTACATTCTTAAGAATCCCTTAACATTGTATCACATCTAAATTAACTATTCATCTAACATCACATCCTTGTGAAATAACAATGATACATCCAACATTCTTAAACAATACAATATACAAGTGTCCTTTTAGTAATTACATTTTAGATTGCTCAATCATCCACTGTACATGTTACAAGGTATGAAAAGCTTAAAAGAATATACATCTATGTAAATAAAGTACATCATCATCCAATATTAATCCATGATGCAATAACATAAATGAAACCATAAACAATACATGATACATCATCGCCATAAACATATAAACATCCATCATAAAAGATAACCATATGTCACAAACATAAATAACTAAATGCACGGTTCCTCCCAACCGTTAATAGCATCATTAGACCATCGTGGATCCTAGCCATCCCTCTGTGCATAACATTTCAAAGCACCGAAGAGATCATCGGTATTATCATAGTAGGAATGTCACTCCTATAACATCCTACTAACATGCAAAGTAAAGCATAAGATATCATCATCTAACATATGCAAATTATCAATATAAAAAACATACCAATAAATACATCCATCATAGGGTGTATCATCTATCATAATTCTCCACGATCAAAATGAAGATAAATACCAACCAAGATTACTCCAGCCACGGTGTCTTGGACGGATCTCAAATGATAAGAGTGGAAAATACACTACCACCCGACCGCGTGGAACCTAAGTGGTCCACTCCCAGCGTGCTGAGGAGATAATCTCAAGTCCCAAACAGGCTATCAAAAACACATAGCACAAATACTCTTTGAGTCCAAGAATCCTAAAAGTATACTAACTCAAAAGTTCCATCACACAAAACTGACATCTAATTCCCAGAGGCACAACAATGACATGTAGGAAACCTACTCTGCAAGCAGGAAAGTGTCATCGCATTTATCACATACAAGTTACCCTAGCAGTTAGCTAAACTCCACAGGTCCATACTGATCTCATGCGGCCACTAGTATCCTCTCATACTGACGAGGCATACTACGGAATGCACGATCGCAACTATGCATTCTCACTACTCCCATCCTAGCCTGTACAAGCGCTCAAGGCATGGGCGAGAACCAAACCAATTATCTTTTTAGGTTCATTTAATCTCCATTTAGTGTGTAAATGTTATCACTTATTAACCAAATTTACAATGAGTTACCCTGGTAGCCACTTAGGGCCCCGGCCTCCATTGCAAGCCACTTCCCGATACTACAAGTAGATTACCTACCCTAAGCTCATGGAATCATAAAATCACCACAGTCCTGTACAAGCGACTGTAAAGAAAATCCAAAAGATAATCCATAAAAAGAATCATCAAATCACCAAGATAAGAATCATCAAATCTCCATGAGCATTTGGAAAAACATTCATAGAAAATCATGACCACAACAGTTCTTTATTGGCAACTAAAGGCATCACTGATAATCATAAGTATCCATTGGTTCTTAATAACCAAAATATATCTCAAAATAAATCACAATATCCATTGGTTCTCAACAAGCAACCAAGAATATCTCAAAATCATACTAATCGAAGACTCTAAAATGGTTGAGTCAAACATGTCACAACATGACATCATCAAAAAATAAATCCACATTTTAGTCCCATCATGGCGACTAAAAAGTAATCCAAGGATAACTGATTGATGACTCAAAAATGATTAGCTCAAGTGTCTCATACATCTCAGCTTCACACATGAAGACTGATGAACAAATACAAACAGTAAATACAAACATTTGATAGAGCATACAATCACATTACCATGGTTGGGCTTATAAAGATCGAGACCAAATAAAATCAACATGCCATCACATCTCATAACCCCCGAGCCTCTAGTAACAACCTAGGATTGGTCAACACTAGTTAACCCAAAACTCAAAACAAGAAGAATACACGGTGCAAACACATGTTTTGGTTTACTAAATTCACATAGTTGAATAATGTGTAGGGGTTTCCAGTTTTTTATTTGCAAGTATACTTTCAAGTGTCTTAAGTTTCATCATTTGACCTACAAGTCAACCCAATTGTTCCCCGATAGCATTATCCTTCCATTATTAAGAATTACATTCTAAGAATAACTTAAGGATAAATATTCACTAAACTGATCATCATTGACCCTTAATTAACTTGTTCTCTATATTTAACCATGATCCATATTCTAATTGATTATCCTTTGAACTTTTCTAAGATCATTATTCGTTATATTATAAGAGGACCAATTATCATTCTTCGAATAAGAGATCATAACTTTATTAGAATGATCAATTAATATCGGTTCACAATCCTTGACCTTTTATCATCTTAATAATTTTCAATTATATATTACTAAGTCTTCACCATTAAAATATCTAAAGTCGTTATTCAAGTAATCGGAATAAGACCTATCAATTTTGATATCAGTATTTCATTAAAAGAATTATATCAATTAAATCTCCATTGCATAACTTAATTATTAACTAAATCTAATTAACTCTAATTAATTTAATTAATAATTACATATCCATGGCAATGTTCCAATTAATATCAGTTGACTAATAACTAACTATAATTTTGTAAGTTGAAAGTCAACTATAATCTAGTACACAAATATTCATATTCATAGTTCAATAATAATAACTTGCTAATATTTAATGACAAGCTATATTGGGAATCTTATTAATAAATCTATAATGACCACATTCGCCACTCTACAACAATGTTCCCATTTATATTTTAATAATAACAAGTTATAATAAATCCCCAATACCAAGTATTATTATCTCAAATAAGTTTTCCCTATGTACGTTGATTCAATTAATTAATACTCCTCCAAATTATTAACCAATTCAATTTGATTAATATCATTTACAGTACTTCAATCATTAACTAATATCCTCTAGATTAACTCTAATCGTATTAATCGATAACTATTTAAACTATTTATACTATTATTTATTAATAGTTTTCTAGTCCTTACAAACATTAATGAACTCATCAAACTATAATTACTCGATCTATAGAATCCTTCCATATACTCATTAGTTAATATTTGACTAACTCTTAACACCATTAAGGTAAATCGATAAGTTATCTAATAATACATAACATAACAATTCTACTTATAGTAATGTTATAATAATAACTCCATGTCAATTAATCCATTACCATTACATTCTCTTCATTTAAAATTGTCATTTCTTAAATTATTTAATATATATTAAATAATATTTAATATACATTAAATAATTAATATTAAAAGTCATCCATTCTCTATTGAATTCAATATCTCTATCCATCAGCTCTATCTACAAACTTTCCATTAAAAATCTCCATTAATTCATTTAGAACATTCTTATTAGTCTTTAGACTAATTAAATAATTATTAAATTCTAATTCTATTTTTTTGATATATCATTTTTGTGAAGTTTAAGCATAAAGAACTCTTGGTTATGGGAAATAGAAAAATATCTGTCTTTGAATAAAACAATCTCAGTACGATGGTCATATCTCCCTAATGAACCGTTGGATCGGGCTGAAAGTGAAATATGTTGGAGAGGGCCAAGTTGCGCCAATTCTGACCGGAGCGATCAAATAAATTTGATCACGATAAAAAGTTATGAATGACTGAGTTCGGGTCTATCCAAGGGGCAGCGACAGGACAATTTGTGATGAATTAAGAATTTTCTCTTAAATAATTGTTCTCTAAATTTACCCATTCATCCATCTAATAGGTTTATCCATACGCATCTGAAAATATAATTGATAGAAAGATTACATCTAATCATTCAAATTTTCACCATAAAATTTCTATTTTAATTCCAAATCTTGTCTTTCTAAATTAATATAAATTCGAACCCAAACCCAATTAAGATCTAATTTCTTCTTCAATTGGATCTAGTGTTTTCTATTGTTTTCTTTTCAACCAAATAAAACATCTAGGTTCCAATTTAAATTGCAAATTCATTCATGAAATATAATCAGACACATATAATAGACACGATGAAGACAAGAAGAGAAATAGTGCAAAGAGAATATGCGAATATCACGAGTGCACCTGGACACTAATGCTAATTTTGCCATGCCTCAGAAGTCCATAAAAAATCTCTTCCTTCTCCATCATTCGCAATTCCTCCAAGATCCAAGCCAACTGAAAACCTCCAAGAGACTAGAAGTGCTAGAAGAAGCATAGGAGTATGTAGAAACATATGAGCATGTAGAAGCATATGAGCTTCTCAAATGCAAGTAAGCTTGAAGCCTCCATTTTAGCTTGAGGCTTGTAGCTTCCATTCATCTTGTAACTTGCAGCTTCCATTTAGCTTGTCCAAATACACTAGGAGAGCCTCAATTTAAAAGCCTCTAAGATGCATCTAGAGTGTCTCTAGAAACAACTAGAAGATAAGCATAACAACCAAGCATGAGTCTTCTCCAACCTTCTAAATGAGTCTTAAGGTTGTAGACACCATGTGCTCAAATAAAATGCTAACTTCTAAGTGTAGACAACTTAGTGCATTCTTAGAGTGCAAACCCCAATGTTGTCTACATGACAACTCTCGAGAATTTGTCAACTCTCGAGAATTTGCCAACTCCTATGTGAGAAAATATTAAAATAATGCACATTAATTAATTTAATATTTACTTTTAATTAATTTATTTATTAAATCTCATGCACTAACTTTTATAATTCCACTTTTCAATCTTAATATATTTATATTTTAATCACATGAAATCTAGAATCTTTTAATAATTTTAATATATTTTTCACTTTTAAATTTTATTTTCCAAAACTTAATTGCTAAAATATTTATTAGCTTTAATAATAATATTATTTAGTCATTTATTCAAAAATGAACTCCAAATATATTATTATTAAAATAAATATTGTCACATTCCAAATTTAAACTTTAAACTTTTATTTTTAAATTTAATTATTTTATTTAATTAATTTTTCAATTAATTAAATAAAATAAATATTAAAATACCATATTAATTTTTCATTTAATTAAACCATTAATTAAATATTTTTAATTAGGCTTAATTAATAGAAAATACATCAAAGACTCATAAGGTAAAAATATGAAAACCCATCATAGTCAAAATACATACAAAATCAAACCAAGGGTTAATATCATGAATTACGTCATCTGACCATTCAGAGGGTACTCAACTCAGATACTTGTCCTAATTTTCCAATTAGAACAAATGGCTTAAAGGGTTGGGATTTGGACTTGAAAATTTATCTCCCCTCTCTTATCATTGAGATAGTGTGATAGGGTACGCTCATCCTGGCAATTCAGGAAAGTCAATACCCAGTACCTGCAACCTGCATAAAAACCACGCATGTACAAGCACAATATATACTAAACTAAACAAGCAATGGCAGGAAGTGGTGCATCGTGTAGATCCCGACTAGCAGGTGACTACGACTCCCTTCCTTAACCACATCAGACACACCATACAAAAGTAAACACGCAAAGAAAACATGCACACCATACACATGCAAGTATGGGGTAAGTATCCATAAGAAAACACATATGATAATAAACCATCTAACTAATCATCATCAATAACTGAAAGCAATGTAATGATCATCATGCATACATGAAAAATAAAGTCTAAGTGATCTCATCACATAATAAACTGAATCCATAGCACAATAACTGATAATCTCAAAATAATACTACTAACCAACAACATAAAACTAGCTCTAAAAGAGTTCAGCAACGATAAAAAAATGCGAACCAAGGGCAGGCACTACAAAACATAAATAAGATCAGGAAAATCAACTAGGAGAAATACAACCTAGGAAGAGTTTGGAATCCTAAGGGGAAAAAAACTCCAGGGAAGGAGTAGAAAACAACAAAAATGAAGGGGGAGGTAAGATTGTAGAAGAAAAAAAAAATCCATTAAACGATCAAATGATTAAAGTGCTTTATTAGAAGGTGAACAAGAAGCGGAAGAGTTAGAAATATCTACAAAGGTCAAATACCAATCAAATTTGGAAAATCTAGGAATATCCATCAATCAACAAGGCCTGAAAACACCTAATTGTGGAAAATAAAAACTTAAAAAAGGACGAAAAATCACTAAGAGAGCTTAGGGAGTTAGTAGGGAAAGCAAAGGAACAAACCAAGATTAGTGAAATATTACAAGGTGGGAAGGGGGAGAATCTTCCCAAGGATCAATGAGAATAACAACATGGAATGCTAGGGCCTAAATGCCCTTAGAAAGAAATACTTGTTAAAGCGTAACCTCACATTGTTTGAAACAAAAATCTTATTAATTTAGGATATAAAATTAAATAAAGAAGAAGGAACTAAGTTAGCATACAAGTTAGGAATCTAGAAATCTAATTTAAAGAATCGAATGGAGCCTCAAGTGGACTGGGAATACTATGGAATTATTGAAAAATCAATCTAGAAATAGTAGCCACTAATCCTAATTGGATGGGATGTAGGGTTTCAAGTACTAAAAATAATCTCTAGCTCATAGTAATAAATGTCTATGGACCTACCCAAACAACAGACGAATTAGTAGTATGGAATGAAATCAGCTTATTTTTTATTAATCATTAGGATAAGAACTTTATCATTGGAGGAGACTTCAATGTAATATTAAAAAGTAAAGAAAAATATGGGGGGATTCAGACAATTCCATGAGCAATAGAGGATTTCAGAGAATAGGCAGAAAACAACTCATTTATAGATATATATCAACTAAAAATGGAACATACACATTAAATAATAGAAGAAAAGATTTCAGCTATATAGCATAAAGGTTGGATAGATTCTTTTTTAAAGGAGACTTAAGCTGCTTAGAGAGAGAAATCAAGGCAAAAATTCTACCATTGGTAGGTTCAAATCACTTCCCTGTAAAAATAGATATCAAGGAACCATCTAAACTCACTAGAAATCCATTTAACTGAAAAAATGTGGTTCCTTCATAAAAACTTCATGGACAACATAAAAAATTGGTGGCAAGAAGGACAAGCTTAGGGATAAAAAATGTTATGCTTTGTATCTAAATTAAAGATGGTAAAGGAAAAAATTCTAAAATGGAATAAAGCACAATTCAACAACATATTTAAAGGAAAACTAGATATAGAAGAAAAGTTAGAAAAACTAAATAAAAAGGTTATCAAAAAGGAAATAAATAACAAAACATTTTTGCAAGAAGAAGAATACCTATTAAAACAAGAAGAAATTTTAGCTAAAGAAGAGGTGTTTTGGAAACAAATCTAGGGAGAAATGGCTGGCAGAAGGAGATCACAATATAAAATACTTTCATACTAGTGCATTAGAACACAAAGCTACTAATAATATATCAAAAATAAAAGATAGACAAGGAAATTCAAAAGAGAATCTAGTTGAAATCGCAAGAATCTTTGTAGATTATTATAAAGATATCCTTAATAATTATGAATTATGTAACCGAGTAGCACAAGAGGAAATGCTAAAAGCAATTCCTAAGGTCATCACAACAAAAGATAATAAATATCTCAATAAACCTTTCTCTTTATAATAGATTAAAACAACTCTCTTTAATATGAATCTGGATAAATCACCAGGACTAGATGGAAAAATGTTGAAAAATTATAGGAGTAGATCTGTGGAAAGTAATAGAAGCATCAAGAAACAGGGGGAAACTACATGCAGAAATTAATCACACATTCCTAACTCTAATTCCAAAGAAAAATAAGGCTGAAGAACTAGGAGACTTTAGACCTATTGCTCATTGCATAATTTTTTTTGTCTAAAGCTTTAGCAAATCGATTAAAATAATATCCCCTTAAATTAATATAAGAAGAACAGAAAAGCTTTGTTCCTGGGAAATCTATTCTAGATGGTATCTCAATCATACATGAAACAATCCATTCAGCATCAAAGAATAAAGAAGCATGTATGTTACTAAAACTAGATATTCAAAAAGCATATGATAAAGTGGACTGGAGATTCCTATGTAAAACATTAGAAATATTTGGGTATTCACATCAATGGATTAACATCATTTTTCAGTGTATATCTACTCCTAATAAATGGAGCCCCAGAAGGTTTCTTTAGCATATCCAGGGGGATCCGACAAAGTGACCCTATCTCTCCCTTCCTTTTCATAATCATGGCTAAAACCTTCGAGAGATCCATTAAGATAGCACAAACTGAAAAGAGAATTAAAGGAATTAAGGTCATAGAGAATGTGGCTAATACCACACATCAGCAAGTCACTGATGACACAATATTAGCTAGACTTAGTACTAAAAAAGAAACACACAACATTAAGACAATCCTAAACAACTATACAAAAGCATTAGGGCAAAAAATTAATGTAGAAAAATCAGAATTTTTTTCTCCAAATACACCATTAGAAAGAGAAGAATATATCTGCAATGAAATAGGATACAAGAAAGGTACCTTTCTATGAGGCTTCAACCTAGCCCATCATAGTAGTTTATTTACGTTTCAAATACTTTATATTTTGAGACCTTGTTATATGTTGGACCTATTTTGGATTGTTTTTCAGACTGGTTTATATTATGAGATGCTTTATTCTTACGATGATTATTTATGATGTTTTAGAACTTATTGATGATGCTTGATGATTTTTTACATTCATGTACTTGGTTGGTTATTTTATTGAGGAGTATGAAATTATGTTTGAATGCAAAGATTAGATGGATCATATGTTTGAAAATCATGAAATGTTTCAAATGATCATATCATGCTTAGTTGATTTTGCTATACTATAGAAATGGAAAAATGTTATTTGAAATTCAGTTGAGATATATTTTATGTTTTGATTCAATTATGCATATAAAATTGATTTAGGATTTATATATGCATATGATTTATATATCTTGGACTACTGATATATGGTTTGAGCACGCAAGAAATATAACCATGGTAAAATGGAGAACCAAGACTATACCTTTGTATCTATTGAGAATGCCAAGGCTACATGTAATGAATAGATCTTAGCCTCATTGTTTAGTATTTTACTTTGTGAATGTAATGTGAATGAGTGTGTTAGATTAGATTTGCCACTTGTAATGTTAAGTGCATATTTTATAGTGTCACTTGACACTTGTATTGTTATGTGTATAAGTGGCAAGTTAGTTTTAGATATTGGAAAAAGACACCCAACTTTATTTCTAACTAATTAGAAATATTTAAGTTATATTCCCTTGCATAAAATTATCATATGAAGGATTTTAGTAGATTAAATTTGGATTTTAAGTTTAAGGTGACTTTAGAGGGCTTTATTAGAGTCCTAGAGTGTTCTTTTGGTAAAATTATGTTACCTATATGTTAGTACTATATGTTAAGGCTTTAATTTTGACTTTAGTTTAAATCACTTTTCTAACCCTTTTAAAATCTTATTTTTCAAGTATTACAAAAATGGGAAGAAATCTTACCCAACTTCTCACCTTATCTTCAGTGACTTGGAGTTCCAATCAAATAGGGAAACTTAGGTAGAGTTAAAGTGATTTTTTCTCTTTCATGATGGAAAAAAAGGAGTTTAGTTTCTTATTAAAGGGAAATTCAAAAATAGAGTTTTCATTCACCCACTCTCTAGTTTTAGAGATTTTATGTTTTTTTGAAGATTTGATCAAGGATAGAGGGTTCTTCTCAAATCGGTTCATTTGTCATAGCTTGGAGAAAGGTTGGAGCTTTTTCCTTGTTTTAGGAATTATGTATTGTATTGTTTTATTGAATAAAAGTTGTGTAAATTTGACTACAGATTCATATGTGTATTGTCCATTTTGTATTATGAGGTGTGAGTGAATCTCTATTATTTTTTTCCCTTTCTCTTTGATTTTGAGAATATGATGTTATGGGTGTGGAAGGACATCACTCACCCTTGAGAGGGAAGAAGTGGCCTTCAGGTGAAGGGGTTATTTGAGCCTTTCCCTTGAGTGTAGAGTCTCTTCCCTAGAAGGAAGAGGGATACACATGTAGTATAAGTTACATATGCTAGTACAATATTGTTCTGCACTTTGGGGGTGATAAGGAGAGAAATTTCGTGAGAGTTGGTAATCATTTTGTATGCCTTGTGAAGGCAGATTTGGTTTTATGTATTTGGCTTCTCCTCGAGGTTTTAGGCACACCTTCACCCATTATATTGGTTGCTATGGTAACCTATTGCGTAAGCTCAAAAGGGTGTTAAATGTTGTGTCATGTAATTATTTATGTATGTGTGCTTGATTGTTACCTAGTTGGTCTTGGTTCTCCAAGATTGGTGGGTGGTCTCATAGAGACCTAGGTTGGGAGGTGAGCTCTCCATGGTTTTCAGTGTTTTTTTTCTACAGGTTTCATATGGATTTGTGTTGAAGAAAAGCTTGTAAGATTTCATTTTCTATTGGAGATTTCAAGATGATTTATTATGAATATTTGTGAAAGTTTTATATTGTAAAAGATCACATGTAGATCTTCATATATGTAAATCTTGTTTTGTTGTAAGATCCTGATGTGATTGTAATATTAGAAGAGACATGTCAAAGTTGTGAATACACTTCACTTTAAATATTTCCTAAAATATGATTAGAGTTATTTGAAAATTTAATATGTAAATGATTTGATATGGTTTCTTAAAGTGTTTCAAAATTTTAATTTTATTATTATTATTGAGTAGTATGTGTCTTATTCAAAATTTGGGCATAGCATTTTGGTATCAGAGCCTAGTTTTCGAAAACATTAGAGTAAAACAAAAAAAAACGAGTTCAGTGAAATGTAGGAATATATCAATTTTTTTATTTTAGTATTTTTATTTCCACCCAAAAAAGATAGAAAAAAAGAAAAAAAGAAAAAAAGAAAAAAAGATTTTACATCTTTTTATTTTGAAATATTTGATTTATATACTAATGTTAGGAATAGATTAAAGATAGCAATGAAACTTTCCTCACCTAGTTACAAAACTCAAAAATTAGAAAAAGAAAAGAAAAAATTAGTATTTAGTTAGAAAGATGAACTGTGTAAAACAAAAAAAAAATTTAAAAAAAAAAAAACAAATTTAAAAAAAATCATGTTGAAAAAAAAAAATTCCCACACAAGAAATCTATCCACTATATAGAAATCTTTATTAACTTCATAAAATTATTCCTAAAAAATGCCTACTAAATAGGATAAGATGAAATAAAATTCCTAAATAAACTCTTAGATTTATCCTATGAAAAAGGTAGAGACATAAAGTCCAAATTCAAACATTAGTTGTAAAAGTGAAGTTTTCAAATTATTTATGTATTCAAATCAATATTCCTATTAACAAATATATATCTGTAGTTAGAAACAAAATCAATCGACTACAATGTATCCTAAAATCATAGCAAGGATATAGAAATTTAATAAATATCAAACAAAAAAATACTCTTTTAAATATTTTATCATTGTTCTTAAAAATATATTTATATTTGATATATTTATAATTTATTATTTATTATTTAGTTTTTATTCTTTTCAAATTGATATTTATTATTTTGTAAATATATCAAATATAGTTTTGTATGTAATATTTAATATATTTATAATTGTGTGTGTGTGTGTGTGTGTGTGTGTGTGTGTGTGTGTGTGTGTGCACGCGCATGCGTGATAACTCTCAAAAGGTCACCTACAAGACAAATGAAAAGTACAATAGTTATACCACCAAATAAAACTATTTTTCAGGCTAGGTGGAAATCCATATTAAATCTTTTGTGAATCTTTCTTTCAAATCTTTGAAGCACTAGGCTCATTTGCTCAGAAAGGATAAACATCAAATTCGAAGGTGATACCCAAGTATTAGTTTAGCAACCTATGCAAAAGTATTGTGCATGTTTGATTGAATTATTTTTGAAATAGCGTCATTGCCAGTGAGAATGTCCAAATAGAAAGTGAATGGTTAGCCAGTGAGAACGTCCAAATAGAAAGTGAATGGTCAGCACACAACAAATATGATACTTATCTCTTAGCCTTGAACACGAACATCCTTAAATACTAATAGGTATGTTAGGCCATTATTAATGTAATTTAGAAAATAAAGGAGGAATATCACAACACTTTTGGAATATACTACTCCAATGATGTCAACTCAAGAGTTTTACCATTTGTGTAGAAGTAGAGTAATCCTTGAGAGGACAAGGTATGTAAAACAATTTTTTTGTCTCATACATGTCATCTTCAAAATTGAGTTCCACACATTTTGATCAAAAGAAAAAAAAATTTCAGGAAGAGCATATTCTCCATTGTCATTTCCACGCACTTGATGCTCTCCCTTTCAAGAAAAATATTGTTTACAACATAGTCACCAAATCTGGTTTTATCTGGATTTCTTAGATTGGCTAGATTTGTCCATTTTGGTCTAAAGTTTTTAAAACTTCAGAATTTTTACCAAACATTTTGAAACTTGTAGATTCCCTAAAGAATTATGTCTTTTGTATGGGGTTGACAAAATAAACCTATTGTCTAAAAAAATAAAATTACAGAGTGATTAAAAAACTCCTTCCTAAATTAAACTTGTGGGCTTGTTCTATTATAAGGGAAGATCAACTAGTTAAATATATGCAAGATGTTAATAATAAATTGAAATAATGAGAGAACATAGGTTTTTTTTTTTTTGTTTTAAAAAAAGAGAAAAAGTGTACACATGTATAAATCTAACATTAGTAAACTATTAAATAGTTCTTTAGAAACAACAAACACTCTTCCTAAATCATTGGTTCCTAAATCATTGGTGATAGAAAACGTTGTCATAAATAAATTTTATTAGTTGAAAACAATTACTTATTATTTTATATAGATATTAAATTATGAGATCCATATATAATAATTTATTTTTGTAGTTAAAGAGAAAGTAACTATTTAAATAAAATAAAATAAAAAAGCAATAATAAGAAGTTAAATTATATAATTTTATATATATATATATATGACAAAAATATCATTTATATAATATAAATATAAATTAAAAAGTATATATAAGAATCTAAATTTTAGAAAGGGGACAAGTGTAGTTTTCTTTATGTGAAATAAAACAATAAAACACACCCCACAATTTAAGGCTATAAAGGAGCATGGAATATTACTTTTTCAAATAAAACTACTCACTACTTAAACTCTAAATAAACTAATACTCATATTTTAATTACCCCTAAAAAGGTGACACAAAACATAAGATGGGTGAGGATGAAGTAAATAAAATTTTAAAAAATACCAATTTATCTTGGGTGGCATGGTTAAGTAATTCTTTTGACAAGTTATTAAATTGAGCATATAATATTAAGAATATTTTGTATTGAAAAAAAAAAAAATATTAATATTTAAAAGATAAATATTATATAATGTTGTCATGAAATTAATTATTAGAAATAATAATAAAAATGAGCTCTATAGTTTGGGAAATAAAATTGTTCATTTTTAAAAAAAATATTATTTTAAGAATAATTATTTTAAATAAAATTATTTGAATGTTTTCCTAATAGCTTTTGAGGATAAAAAAAACAAAAACATATACATACATACATACATATATACATCTTATTAATTTTATCTTCTCAAAAAGGGAAACATGCTCCACCTTTCTCTCCTCATTTAAAGGAAAGAAAGAATGACTTAAAAGAAAAATGTAAGTTAAATGAATATTTGGTTGACTTTAGTATATTTATTTAATTTTTATGTCATTTATTTTGATTAAAACATATTTTGTTTGATATAATTTAGTTATTGTAGATTGTTTTATTATATGTTTAATTTTTTTATTTTATTTATTTTTAAATCATGTAAAGCTTAAAGTAAATTTAATTTGTTTATTATTATATGTATAGTTATATAATATAATATATAATAATTATACCATAGAAAATAATCGAGAATTAGTGGCATTTTCAAATTTACTACCGTAATATGTTTGAAACATAGATTAAAACATCTATTATCATAAATAAGCCTAGTGAATTTAAGATGTGGGCATGAACATAGGCATTAGTGAAATCATAAAGGTGAAGTAAACTCAATTATTCAATTGTACTTTTAAAGCTTTGGAAATTTTAATGTCAATATAGAACCTAGTCACACTAGTGACTAATAGTGTGAACAATCATTATGTTCAATACAAACATATGAATCAATTTATTTAGTTAGTTAACAATGTAGTTATAATTCAACCTAGTTAACATGAACAATTAATCTAGTAGAACCCTTTGCATTTAAATTTATGAAAAAAAAAAAAAAACTTTAACCTGTGTGTAGGATTTTTGTTTAGGAATATTTGTGACTAAGAATTCCAAACCCAGTGGATTTAGTAACTTTGAATTTCATCTTGTATATTATGGTGAGTATTGGTCTTTAGGGTAAAATATAGGATTGTGAGATAGGTGTATTAATATGTAAATTCTAGCAAGATGATGGTGATAGAAGACTATATGGTATAGTCATGGCATATATTATAACTAGTTGGTAGTAACTCCTCAATTATTTCTATATGAAATGTACATGATGTAGACCAATGACAATGTTATTCAAATAGTCACTAGAACCCCCAACCAAGTCTAAAAGGAGTCCTTCCCTTTCGTGAGCTTGGTACAACTGTAGTGTGATCATGATGCAAATTATGTAATCAGTGTGATTTATTGTATTTTTCTTTCATGTTGCAAATTTTTGTATTTTGTTTCTCTGTCTTTCATGTCAATAATGTAAAATGTGATGTTAGGCTACTTAGCCAAATTTCTTAATTATGGTCCTAACTTGCCTCTAGGACATACCTTATTTTCTTGATTAAAATTTTATAGTGTACACACTCTTGATTTTTCTTTTGTTTTATTCTTTTAATTTGTTTATTTTGTCCTCAATTTTAATTTCATTATGAGGCATTTTCTTGCAAATTATCTTGGCAAAGTAACTCGTGAATGGTCAAACCACAAAGGGATTCCTAATGAATTAGGTGGGAAGTAGAGCATTAGGGTGTTAAGTTTAGTGGAGCTATATGTGCTCACCCTCTCCTATATTTTAGTAGGAATAGCTAGCCTCCTTTGACTATTTTCAAGTAAGGGTTAAATCACCACATACTATTAGTGTAGGATTATAGGTTAACCTAGTACATTATAGATAGAGGACTTTTGTAAAGTAATAATAGGTTTAGCATGAGGAGTAAGCCTTTTTTTTTTTTTTGGGTGACTCCCATGAGGAGGTCAAAGCAAAGATGGGGAAGATGTAGGACCCCTCCTCATTAGTACTTATTTAAATATATTTTCTATGGTAATTTTCTATATAAGATAGTATTAGATGCTTTATGATTGAGGAACCTTTGTATACATTGTGTCTATATATATGTATATGCTATTGTAATACTCCAAAATTGGCACATCGCCATATTAACCAATTTTGTGTTATTCAATTATTCCTAAGTCCCATTTTACTAGGCAATTCTAATTTTGATAATCGCTACTTGCCCTAGGTGTCAAATGTACAAAACCCTAATCTACATTAATCACATTATTTATTTAATTCTTAAGTATCGACTCAAATTAGCTACGTAAACCTATTGATTTAATTTAATTTAATTATAAGTGTTCTACTTTAATTAAATTAAAATTACCTCTTTAGCTAATGTACAAAGGAATTAAATACATTTAATTTAATAAGATAGTTCCTCTTTTTAATTATTGAATTTAATTATTCAATTAGTTAAAGTTATCCATTTATGAAGACATATTCTATTTTATTAAATTAAATATTCTCAAAAAGGGATTAATTCCTTTTATCACTCAAAAGGCAATCAATTAACTCCTTTTATCACTCAAAAAGGAACAAGTTAATTCCTTTTATCACTCAAAAGGAAATCAATCAGCTCCTTTTATCACTCAAAAGGTAGTCAGTCAGCTCCTTTTATCACTCAAAAGGTAGTTAGTCAGCTCCTTTTATCACTCAAAGGCAACCAGTTAACTCCCTTTTCATGAGGAAGTTTCCTTTATGACTAGCTCTCCTCTTCAATCTTGATCATCCATTCTGATTAATCTCGAGTGTCGATCACCTCTTGGATTCTATAAAAGAAGCTCTCCATTCCTCATTACAGAGGTTGAAAATTGGGAATTTGCATTGAACTTATGCAGAAATATTGACTCAATTTATTCTTGAATTCTTGGTTTAATTCTTACATTGTAATCTCATATTAGCTTAAGAATGCATTCATTTAGCATAGCATGTTTCTTCATTTCTTAGATTAACAATTGCATCTTTTATCTAGATTAATTGCACTTTCATTTAGCTGCATAAATCCTTTGTTCTAGAGGTCTGGTTGCCCGCTTCTCATTCTGAGAGAAAAGGTATAATCATTATAGTTGGAAAGCAATGGGTTGCTCTATTAGACTTTTTCGAACAAATAATCCAATGTTTATTTAGGGATGATCTCGCAGGTAATGACCATGTTGAAGTGTTTGTGAGGATCTGAGGCCCACATTTCACACACACATTTTTGGTGCCCACCATGGGGCATGAAAAATCAAATTCTCTAACCTCATTTTCTCTATTTTTTACATTTTTTATTCTATTGCATTCGTCTATATAGGTTTCCACATTTTTGCATGAGAAATTTTATTTTCGTGTGAAGACCTGAAAATTTTGTGTCTTCCTCCACACTTTCTCGCATGAAGAAGTGCATAAGCACATGGTTTCTCATGCGGTGCACTTTGTTTCTTTATGCAGTTCTGTACAAGATTTCACATGAAATTCTACAATAGCATAGTTTTCTAGATAACAATTTTTAATGATGTTTGACTAATAGTGTTTTTTGAAGCATTTTATTTTTTATTTCTTTTTTTTTTTTTGCAGCTTAATAGTGGTTTGCAAGATATTTTAAAATTTTAAAAAAAAATTAAAAAGAGAAAAGAGAAAAATACAAAAAAATTTGAAAAACAAAAAATGTGTCATTGATGGAAACTTGGAAACAAGCATCATGGTAGTAAAAATAGAATTTATGCCAAGAAGGTGAAAACATGGTAAATAGGTGCCTCTTGTTCTCAATGCTATATCTTACATCGCATCTTTTGGCTCATGTAAAGTTGCTTTCCTGCTTTAGTTTGCTGCTTTCGCTCATGTATCCATGGATTGAATCTTGTCATAACTCGGGGGCAACACCAAAAAAGAGAGTATAAAACGAATTTTGACTTTAGATGTTTTCATACGTTTTGACATTTTCTAAGCTATTTTATGGGTATAAAAAAGAATAAAAAAAGTTAAATTTAATTTTCCCATAGTTAAGCTTCTGTTTGATTAATGATGTTTTCTGAAGCATTTTATTTCTGATTTTTTTAATTTTTTTTGCAGCATAACCGTGGTTTGCAGGACACTTGATGAAGACACCTTTTATCCAAACATTTCAAACTCGTACTGACTATGTGAATGTAGGATGCTTGTCAAAGATACACATGACAAAGACTTATTTCAAACCCACATAAATGTTGTGTCTTCTTTTATTGCTTTCCACACATAGTATAAATAGGGCTTTTGAACTTTGTAGGGTACAAGACAGAGGAATAAGGGAGTATGCTCCTTACCATTTGGAGGTCATGACCAAGGGTAAATCAAATACCTAGAAGCCTCTGAAAGACAACATCCGAGGGAGGCAAGCAAGTTAGTGGTTCTCCCAAACAAAGCCTTTAATGAAGAGATAATGATTTCCTTTTAAGGGATCAAAGTCTTGGAATAGGCCAAGGTGGGAGCGATTAAGCTAACTCAGTGATTAATATGTCTTGCATGTTTGGGAAAGGAAATGAGGCAGAGGACTATGCTCTTTCCCCTTAAGAGAAATTAGAAACTTGAACCCTTAGATTTGAACCACCAATCCAAGTCATCCTTCAGAGGGCCTACCAGAACAATCCAACCTCCAGGAATGACCCAAGTGAGCACACTCCTTTCGCAGAAGATTCCACCTCATTCTAATAAAGAATCTTTGTTGAGAAAAAGACTCCAAAGACATATTAATTTCATCTTCTTCATGCTAATATCACATATCAAGAAGAGCCTCTATAAACTGCACTAGTCAGCACCACCCCTAATCTTGCTAGTCAAGTGTGTGCACTTACAGATGCTAGTGTGGGTTGTTGGCCTCAACTTCACTTGCAAAGCCACTAGGGATTAGTATGAATGGAAGCCAAGTAAAAACCTCTTAGTTAGTTGCTACCCAATTCACCTCCTAAAGGAGGCATAATCTTTGTGCAAGGAGGGGGAAGAATCTCTCCTGTAGAACTCACCATAAGCATGCAACTGGGCATTGGAAGGTGGTATATGCACTTGACCCCTACCACAAGGGTGCTAATTTAGTGTATATCTTATTGAGCCCTTTTAATACACCAAAAACAAAGGCACCCTCTAGGGGGTGACACAGTTGTGTGAGGTGTGCACATGCACATAAGTTGTGGGACAAAGGTTTTTCCTTCTCGACCAATTTTTTGTTTTAGGGATAAAAGCATGTTTTCTATTGAGTCTTTAAACATTGTCCAAACTCGTCAAACAATCTAAAAGTCAAAATCCCTAACCCCAACAAGTTTCTTTGTCCTCATTTGGGTTGTTTGAAACTACTACTTGCTTCTCGTGTTTATCAAAAAACTAATTATTTTGTGCAAAACAACCAAAATGTTGTCCAAAACTTGATAATAGTCATATTACTTGTTTGGAATTTTCCAAAATGAACAACAATCTATCCAGAATAGTCTGAAACCTGTGCTCTAAATTTGGTCTATTATCTACATCATTTTATCTCTTTTTTGTCTCCAAACAATGTTAAAAAATAGCTTCTTGCTTAGCTAATGACTTGCAACCTACACACAAACTAGTCTTGTCTCTTGTTTACTTTATCCTTGGTCTTTTTTTCTTTTCATACTTTGTGTTACGATAGTCATACTCTTTGGCTATTCTAGCCATTACTAAGACAACTCGTACCTTAGTATTTAGTACACTTATCTTTGTTTTTGAGACTACATTCTAGTGTGGTCCTTGTTTAAGCTTTCACTTTTTGTCCTTGTCTATGACTGTGGCAACAAGAAGAGGAAATGTGTTTTATCCCCAAAGACATAGATGAGGTAGAGCTAGGGGTACTAATTGTAGTAGAGGTCACTCTTCAGTTCATACATAGTCAATCTCTTGTTCATCTAGTGAGGAATCTTCACAATCCCCCTCACCTGTCAAATCATTTCATGTTCAGAGAACGTTCTCTATAAACTTACAACAAACCAGGAACCACTTGTATCAAGAGGATCCTGAAACTAGCAAAGGTCATACATCTCCAAACAACACAACTGAATCCTTATTTAGACAACTTTTTCAACCAACATATACTGAAACTTATCACATCCCTAAAATGGTTGAACCAGAACCAAAACATGGAGAACATAGTAAAGACTGAGATCAACACAGGAATGAAAGAGATTGGGAACCTTTTACTCATGAGAATGAAGAAGAGGTAGAAATACTCCTTGAGCATATCAAAAAATGTCATAAAGACAAAAACTTCCATAAAGTCATGGAGATCTTGCTTCATGAAGAGAAAGAGAAATACTTTCTCAAACTTGCCCAAGAGGAAGCCAAGCTACCTCATCACTTTAACATTGAAACTATCATTACACATGAAGAGGAAACTGAGACTTCCAAATTGAAAAAGCAATTGAAAATCATGCAAAAATAGTTAGCCCTAATGACACATGATAAGGACAAACCTACAAAAACATACACCTTGGATGCTCTTTGTCCATTTCCTTTTGAAAAGAGTATAGACATGCCTCCTTTTCCAAGAGGAGTTGAGTTACCTCAGTACAATAAATACTTTGGAACCACCGATCCCCAAGATCATTTGCAAGAATTTGGTGCCTTGTCTATGGAATTTATGCATAATCAAACATATCTCATGCATTTATTCCCAAGAAGTCTAGGTAGTTAGGCTATGGAGTGGTTCTCACACTTGCCTATTGGTATCAAAACATTCAATGAAATTGCTAACTTCTTTGTCCAACATTACTCTCACAACATACAACACCTAGTTAATATTTGAAACTTGTGCAACCTTAAACAGAGATTTGGGGAACCTTTCCTCACATTCCTTCAGAGATGGAAACAACTTTAAACCAAATACTCACGCAAAATCCTAGAAACAAAGAAACTTGACATCTTTATGGATAACCTCCTACCTAATTTTGGGTATAGAGTTCAACTTCAAGGTCCACGTACCTTTGAAGACATGGTTACACAAGCTATCCAAATAGAGGAATTCATGGTCAAAAAGGGTGAAATAACACTTCAAAAGGACACTAAACAAGGGTCAACCTCTAATAAAGGCAAGTCCAGATATGTGAACAAAAACTAGAGGTTGTACATGACGAAGTTCTTGACACATTCCTCCTAAACCTGCTAAGGCGATGTTCAATCTTATAGATAATCTTAGAGCATCCAAGAATGTTGAGAAACCTCATCCTAACAATAAGACATCTAAGAACAAACTAAGGAACTCATGGGCTACACACCCTAATGAGATTTTACACCTTTTGATGAACATTTGGACGTGGTTTAGAAGACCTTGTTATGAAACAAACTCATTTCTCCATTGGACAATTCTTGTCCTTATGATCTGCAACACGACCACCATGGTGGAATGAAACTTCATTTTGAAAATACCACCAAATTCAAGGTCACAAAACTAGTAACTATATCAAATTGCATTACAACATCCAAGACCTAATCAACAATGGTGACATTGTTGTGGATGGACATAACAAGAATTCAGATCACAAGGCTTTCAAGGAGTCATTCCCTCACTACAAAAAAGGAGAAAAGTCAAAACCAAAACCTAACAGCAAGGTCAACTATACATCCTCTAACAATGACGATGACATAGTCCATATGGTTGAACCAATTAGTGTTGAGTATTGTGATGTTATCACCATCAAGGGTAAACAAGACAAAACTAAACCTAAGACACCATTTGTCTCAAGGGGTCCTACTTCCAACACATCTGATAGCAAGTCATCACAAGCTTGTGCCAACATTGTTACACATTCTTGTGACAAGTTAGTACTCAAAGGCCTTGTGCCTTCTGCTCCTGAGATAGAACAAAACAAAGACAAACCTCTTGCTGGTCCATCCAACAAAGGAACAAAAATTTCTAGTTATAGCATACTCGATCAGTTACAACAAACAAATGCTCAAATCACGATCTTTGAACTGCTCAAAATCTTGCCTGCTCATAGGTAGATTCTTGACAAATCCCTAACTGAGGCAAGCATCCCTCAAGATCTTGATATTGAGAGGTTCCAACCTATGTTAGGTCATTTGACTTCACCTTACTATATGACCTTCTTCGAGGAAGATGATAATTCACTAAATCACCCACATAATCAACCTCTACACATTGAGGTTATGATACACTAGAAATGTGTCTAGCATGTGCTTATTTATAATGGAGCTAGTTTGAATATTGTCTCTGCTACTTTGCTCAGACAATTAGAATATTTTAAAGAGTCTGTTGACCCTCGATGAAAGATAATTCTTAAAGCATATGACGAAGTCAAGCAAAAATCTTTGGGTCTTGTTGTGTTACCTCTTTGAGTTGGTCCTATCAAAGGGGATGTCACTTGTCAAGTCTTGGACATTCCCTTATCTTACAATATTCTGCTAGGAAGACTGTGGATACATGAGATGAAGGTTGTACCTTCCACTTATCATCAATGCTTAAAGTTCCCATTTCATGGCTCTGAAGTCACTATACCTACAAGTACTAGCTATACCTATAACATGTTGAGATCTACTAAAAAATTTGTGCCTACTAATAGAGAATCTATAGACAATCATGATAACAAGCTAAAACAAATCAAGCAGTCACTAAAGCTGAAAGAAACTGGAATGGGTGAATATCAAATGGAACTTGTTTTGTCATTGACATCTCTTCTTGAATCTCCTGTCATTATGGGAGACCCTCTGAAGTGAAGAGAGCTTTTGTGTTGAAACCTCAAACCAATTATAATGGTACATTTTCCAAAGCTATAGTCCCACTCGAGGAGGAAAGTGAAAACAGAGCTATTGCTACATGGATCTACAAAGAGGAAACTCTAGTTGACCTCACAAAATAGTCTCATGAGATTACTCAAGAGAAGTATGGTCCAAGTCTTAAACTCATGAAATGCTTTGGCTACAAGGGAATTGGTCCTATTGGATGTAATCAAAATGGTCTAATTGATCTGGTCAATGTGATAGCTAGGAGGAATCGAGATACATCTAGTCTAGGCTTCAAGAAGATTCCTTTCCATCTAGGGATCAACAAATTTGTACCAAAACCTGAAAATTCATCTGAAAATGAGTCATAAGTTGAGTCTAATGATCATGAAGATAATGTTGATGATGAGGATCCTTATCCTTATCCCATTCCTGATGATCTTGCTAAATTCTTTGCTAAACTAGATGACTTTATACCACTTATCAGCACCATGGATGGTGATAGTGATTCTTCTAATGGTACTACTAATTCACATAATACTTTACAAGAACCAAAAGAGTCTAGTCATGCTTTGCACATTGAGTCTCTTTGTAAAAATTCAGATGATGAAGGAGAGTTTGTCCCTATCATTATTGGGGAATTTTACAGTCTATCACCATGTAGCACAGATTCTAAGGAATATGAATTCAACTCTCTCTTAGAGGCAACTATAGACAAAGATATAGATCAAGTTCATGTCTATAAAAATTTCCTCGAAGTAGGTGAAGCGTCTAGGGTTAGGTCAGATGAGTCTTATCTAACTGGTGTCATCGAGTCTTCGATTAATGACATTAGAACTTAGAGATATTCGAACACACTTATAGATGAAGTTGCTCTAGGTCTCGAATTACTTGTCCGAGCATTTGATGATTATACTATGAATACTATTAAACCTGTCACTTCTCTTTCACTCACCTACCTTGAGCTCATAGACAAGAATTCTAATGCATCTAGCAAAGTCCCTACATTCTAAAATGACTATGCTCTTGCCTGTTACTTAAACATTGTTGAACCTATAACATCTTCCACCGGTGAACAAAGTGTCAACATGACTAAAGTTGACATCAAATATCTCAGTCATACAATCAAAAAGAAAAGAAATAAAAGGTCCAATGGTGAATATGACATTGTGGTAGTATCAGAACCTAAAAAAGTAAAAACAAAAGATGTATCCAAGGGTGAAAACCTCTTTGAGGCGCCCGCGGATGAGATATTTGATGCACTTCCTAGTCATTTTCAAGAAAGAACATCAGTGTTGATAGAGCCAACACAACCGGTCAACTTGGGAATAGAAGAACATCCTCACATGATACATCTTACACAGTCGTTGTCTCTAGAGGAAAAGGAAGAATTCATTGCCTTCTTCCAAGTGAAAAAGATAAACTTTGCACGGACATATTCAGACATGCCAAGATTAGAACCTTATCTCATAATGGACCACTTGTCCATTACACTAAGAGTTAAACTAGTAAAAAAAAAACTTAGAAAAATGCATCCTCATGTTGCATTGCTTGTCAAAGCTAAACTGGAAAAGCTTCTGAAAGCTAGTTTCATCCAAGCTATTGATAATGTTGAATAGATATCAAACATCATTTCGGTCTCCAAGTATGACAAATCTATCAGAGTCTGTACAGATTTTTGAGATCTAAACTTAACATGTCCAAAGGATGATTTTCCACTCCCCAACATTGATATGATAGTGGATATGATAGCAAGATATGAAATGTACTCACTAATGGATGGATTTTCTTGTTATAATCAAATCAAAATTGCACTGAAAGATCAGGAAAAGATTGCTTTCACTTGTGCATGGGGAACTTTCTGCTAAAATGTGATGCCATTTGGCTTGAAAAATGTTGGTGCTACATATCAGAGAGCAATTACTACAATTTTTCATGACATGATGCATAAAAAATGGAGGACTATGTTGATGATACCTTTGTTAAGAGCACAAAATGCAACACTCACCTTTAAGATTTGGGACCTATCCTAGATCGTAGGGAAAAATTTAGTTTGAGACTTAACCCCAAGAAGTGTGCATTTGGTGTGACATCCCGAAAACTACTTGGCTACATTGTGTCTGCAAAATGAATTGAGGTTGATCCATAGAAAGTTTAAGCAATTATGGACATGCCTCCACCTTGTAATATTAGTTAGATGAGGGGCTTAAAAGGAAGACTTCAATCCATTCATAGATTCATCTCACAGCTGGCAGATAGGTCACAACCTTTTACCAAGATGCTGCATAAAGGTGTGAAATACAACTGGAGTCAAGATTGCAAGCTGAGCTTAACACAGATAAAACATTACCTAGCTAATCCATCGATCTTGATGTCTCCTATTCACGAGAAGCCTCTTATCTTGTATATTTCATCAACATAATCATCTCTAGGTATATTACTAGCATAAGAAGACAGTGATAATAAGGAAAGAGTTATCTACTATCTAAGTCATATGCTAATTTCTTATGAAATGAATTATAGCATCATTAAGAAGGCTTGCTTGGCAGTTTTCTTTGCTTCTCAAAAGTTGAGAAACGACATGCTTGATCATACTACGTGACTAGTTGCTAAAATTGATCCACTAAAATACTTACTCAACAAAGCAGCTCTAACAGGAAGATTGGCTAAGTGGGTCATGATGCTAAGGGAGTTTGACATTTAGTATGTTGAAGGAAAGGCTATCAAAGGACAAGCAATTGTTGATCAGTTAGCAGAAGCACCAATGGAGAGTCTTCTTCCACTCAACATTGACTTTCCTGATGAATCAATTTTAACAATTACACATCAAAGTTAGATGATGTTCTTCAATGGTTCATTCACACAACAGGGATCAGGTGTTGGACTCTTGTTCATCACACCACAAAGATACTCACTATGTAAGGCATACAAGATTTTTTTTCCTTGTACAAATCGTATCACAGAGTATGAAGCTCCCATTAATGGCATGAAGATTGCAGTTGAGTGGAGAGTGGATCAATTAAACATCTTTGGTGATTCATAGCTTATAATCAACTAGGTCAATGATGTATATCAAACAAAGGATGAGAAATTGATCCCTTATAAATGCATGGTGGATGACTTGAAGAAATACTTTTCTCATATCACTTTTCAAAAGATTCCTTGGACAGACAACAAAGTGGCTGATACCATGGATACTTTTGCTTCCTTGTTACAGATGCCAGAAAATGATCTCTGACATGATTGTGGAAACATTACTCTACCCTGCCTATGACTCTCTCAAATCTAAGATGATTTGTTCTATTGTAGGACATGACTCATCTTGCTACCACCACATATACTCTTACTTGCATGACCAAACCATTTTGGACAATCTAACCTAGAATGAAAGACGTCACCTTATTCAGAATGCTTCATGGTATGCCATTATTGCTAACGACTTGTTTAGGAGAGGTCTCGATGGAACACTCCTTAGGTATCTAGAACCCGATGAGTCCAAACACTCATTAATAGATATACACAAGGGAATTTGTGGATCTCACTCAAATGGCTTGACACTAGCACGTAAACTTATTAGAGCTAGTTACTATTGGTCGAATATGGAGCAAAAGGTGATCAAATATGCTAAGTCCTATAAGCAATGTCAGATCCATGGGAATCTAATTCACACTTCAACTAGAGATCTAATTCCATTTGTTACACTATGGCCATTTCAACAATGAGCCTTCGATCTTGTAGGTCAGATTCACCCATCCTCTTCAAATGGACATAAGTTTATCATTACCGCTACAAACTACTTCACTAAGTGGGAGGCAGTCCCTCTTTCCATAGCAAATGGAAAAAGTGTAGCTTTGTTCATTATGAATTACATTGTATGCAAGTATAGTGTACCTTCCTCCATTATTACTGATAATGGAGGACAGTTTAACAACAAGGATCTTAAGGAGATATGTAAAAGGTTTAGAATCATGCAACATTGGTCTTCTATTTATTACCCCCAGGGTAATGGTCAAGTGGAAGCATACAACAAGGTGATCCTTAAGATTTTGCATCGCATAGTTAGTAAATTTGGAAGGGACTGGCATCTTCAGATTAATCCAACTTTATGGGCTAATAGAACAAGTATCAGAACTCCAATGGGTACAACAACCTTTGCTTTAGTATATGGAGTGGATGTTGTGCTACCCATTGAGGTCAAGATTCCTACTTTGAGAATCTCCATGAAGGGCCTCATCACTAATGAAGACTATAGAATATCTCAGCTTCAAGAGCTAGTATTGTTAGATGAAGGTCAGCAAGTGGCATGCGATCATCTCCAAGCTTATCAACAACATATGTCTAGAAGTTACAATAAGAAAGTTAAGCCACGTAACTTCCAACTGGGTGATCTCGTTCTGAGAGAAAACCCTAAGAATCAACAACAATGACCACAAAAGGGGAAGTTCAAACCCAACTAGCTTGGTCCATACATAGTCACTGTAGTGTTTGGATCTAGTGCTTACCAACTTTCTACAACCAAGGGAGAGGCGCTCAAGGAGCCCATCAATACTCTCCACCTAAAACAGTTTTGCAGCTACTTTGATCTCAGAAGCTCTCTATATATACTTAAATGTCTTGAAAAAAAAATCTAAGAATTGCAAAAAGTCCTAAAAAAATCATTATCTTGGTGAAAACCTAGTAATAGATGCCTTGGTAATACCAAAAACATTTGAAAGATTCAAAAATCCAAAAAAATCAAAAAGAGAAATATACAAAAAAATTGAAAAACAAAAAAAGTGTCATTGATGGAAACTTGGAAACAAGCATCATGGTATTAAAAATAGAATTTCTGTCAAGAAGGTGAAAACTTGGTAAACATGCGACTCTTGTTCCTAATGCTCTATCTTACAACACATCTTTTGGCTCGTGTAAAGTTTCTTTCCTGCTTTAGTTTGTTGCTTTCGCTCATGTATCCATGGATTGAATCTTGTCATAACTTGGGGGCAACACCCTATAGTGTCATAGGAATCTCTTGTGACAATCACCAGTTGTTCTAATTGCGTCTACCTACTGTCGCTTGTATCGCTATTGAGATTCCTCTCATGGAATCTCTCTTGCAACCATTACTAGTTGTTTTAATTATGTCTGCCTACTATCACTTGTGTCACTTTTGAGATTCCTCTCATGAAACATCTCTCTAGCGTCAGTCACCAGTTGTTCGAACTGCGTCTACCTACTATGGCTTGTGTCACTTTTGAGATTCCTCTCACGGAACATCTCTCGCATTAGTCACCAATTGTTCTAACTATGTCTGCCTATTATTGCTCGTGTTACTTTTGAGATTCCTCTCATGGAAGATCTCTCTTGTGTCAGTCACTAGTTGTTCTAACTATGCCTATCTACTGTTGTCACCCTACTGAAGAGATTTCTTTCAAACATGTTCTAAACATTGACACTTGACATCAATCCTACAACACAGAAAATGAACTCAAAATGTTGAATTTGTTTGAGATATGCTGAGCTTTTCTTTGTTTATTTTGCTTTTGCTTTCTCATGTCTTTTTGAGTGACTCGATGATATCTCTTTCGACTAGGGGAGTGAGGATTGGTGGCATGATCTTTTCTTTGTTTTCTATTTGTAGTTTAGTTCCAATAATCTAAAGCATCCATATAAAGAGGGGTGTCCACTATAAGAGCCTCCATCTCGTATTGGATGGTCGTGTGTACCTTGACTCCTTTTATATGGACTCTTCATTGAGGTTGGTTCTTTTCCTTGCTTGTTTGAGTGAATTCTCTATGCTACAGTAACTACTGATACTTGTCCTACTAAGTGAACGTACGGGTCACTGTGAGTATATCTAACACATTTTTGTCTCAAGTTATGAATGCAAGGGTCGTTGCGAATAGAAAACTTACTGATTACTTAGCATAAGAAGGATCTCTCGTGTGTCTAGTGTGTTTGCATGCAAGAAACATTCTGATCATCCTAGCGTTTATGCTTTGATTCTTATGTTAACTTGCTACATTAAAAAGGATAAATGTTATGGTCATTCTGGCTTCTTTTGCCTCGAATTCTTACATTTAATCCTGACAAAACTAGAACATATGTCCTATTCATATTCCTATGATTGCAATGTCAATGGGGATTGTATGATGTCTGGGATTTGCTACATGCTCAATGATGATAATTATCGAAGCTTGGTAACCAGACCTAGGGTTGTGTCTAGTTTAAGAATGCATCTAGCATAGGATTGCATTGCCTAGACACATGGTTCGATTGCAGATTTACTTACTTTCTTCATGATGAGGAATTCTTGACTTCTTCAAAGTATCATGCTACTTCACGACTACACAAATGATCGATTAATCACCCTCTTCGCTACTTTGGCTGCTTTAAACTCATTTTTAGGATCAAATTTGAAATTTGACACACTTAAATAGATCAAATTCACACTTTCAATTTTTGGGACTGACACGATCGAACATTTGTGCAGTCCAATTTTGCTAATACTTTGTGAATCTTGGAATCTTTTCAAATCACATTTTTCTTCAAATTTTCCAACATTTTTGCAAAAAGTAAACTCAAGTAAACTCAAGTCAATTTTGGTCAACTTTGGTCAAACTTGGTCTTTTGGACCTCACAACCACTTCAAATTGACTCCAAATTTTCTTTTGATCATTATGATCCCTTCTATACTCTTCAGAATCTTATATTTCTTCTATATCTCTTGATATATTGTGCTACATCACATTTCTAGTGTGTCATCTTTCGATTTCGCTCCTAAGGGGGCAAGATGATTACATCATTGAATCTAAATTTCAACTCAATCTAAATCTTATGTCCTCATCACTCGGGGCATCTTATCACTTGGGGCATCTTGCTTCCTTCTATCTAGCATCTATGTTATCTATCTCATCTTTTGATCAGTTGATCACATCTTATAACATTTCTTGTTAGAGTTTGATAGACAAGTATCAGGACAGTCTAAACCCTAACTCTTGAGGATCAAGCCTCATTCTAAAGATGATTCTATGACTGATTGGATCTTACTATTTTTTATGGACCAGTATTTAGGTGTTCTATCTACTCTAGGAGATTAAGCTCTATTCTAGAGATAATTCCAAATTCTTGCTAAGGATTAAGCTTCAATTTGGAGATAATCCTAACTTTTTTTTGAGGATTAAGCCTTGTTCTGGGGATAATTCTATGAATCATCTTTAATCTTGTAATTTTTTAATGGATAGGTATCGAGACAGTCTAAACCCCGATTCTTGAGAGTTGAGTCTCGTTCTAGGAATAATTCTATAAAATTTGACAATCTTTATACTATTAATCTCAATATCTAGGTGTTCTATTTGGATCCCTTAAGGTTAAGTTTCTTTCTGGGGATAACCTTTAAAAGCTAATCAATTGGTCTTTGTATCATCAATTTTAGAACCAATCTCATTTCTTGATCTATACTTCTAATTTCTTTGAATCAAATGTGGTGCTTGCACATTCATTCAAAGAGTGGCAAATGTAATACCCCAAAATTAGCACATTGTCATATTAACCAACTTTGGTTTATTCAATTATTCCTAAGTCCTATTTTACTAGGCAATTCTAATTTTGATAATCGCTACTTGACCTAGGTGTCAAATGTAGAAAATCCTAATCTACATTAATCACATTATTTATTTAATTCCTATGTATGGACTCAAATTAGCTACATAAACCTATTGATTTAATTTAATTTAATTATAAGTGTTCTACTTTAATTAAATTAAAATTACCTCTTTAGCTAATGTATAAAGGAATTAAATATATTTAATTTAATAAGATAGCTCCTCTTTTTAATTATTCAATTAATTAAAGTTATTCATTTATGAAGACATATTCTATTTTATTAAATTAAATATTCTCGAAAAGAGATTAATTCCTTTTATCACTTAAAAGGCAATAAATTAACTCTTTTTATCACTCAAAAAGGAATAAGTTAATTCCCTTTATCACTCAAAAGCAAATTAGTCAGCTCCTTTTATCACTCAAAATGCAATCAATCAGCTCCTTTTATCACTCGAAGGCAACCAGTTAACTCCCTTTTCATGAGGAAATTTCCTTTATGACTGGCTCTCCTCTTCAATCTTGATCATCCATTACGATCAATCTTGACCATCGATCACCTCTCAGATTCTATAAAAGAAGATCTCCATTCCTCATTACAAAGGTTGAAAATTGGGAATTTACATCAAGCTTAGGCAGAATTATTGACTCAATTTATTCTTGCATTCTTAGTTTAATTCTTATATTGCAATCTCATATTAGCTTAAAAATGCATTCATTTAGCATAGCATGTTTCTTCATTTCTTAGATTAACAATTGCATCTCTCATCTAGATTAATTGCACTTTCATTTAACTGCATAAATCCTTTGTTCTAGAGGTCTGGTTGCCGAGAGCAAAGGCATAATCCTTCTAGTTAGAAGGCAACAGGTCACTCTATTAGACTTTTCAGATAAATAATCCAATGTTTATTTTGGGATGATCTTACAGGTAATGACCATGTTGAAGTATTTGTGAGGATCTAAGGCTCGCATTTCACACACACAGCTATAATCGATAAAAATGGAGTATTAGAATGAGACAACGACCTTTTGCACATATGTTAATAATTATCAATTCAAGTGATCATTTGATGATGTCAGGAAACTATTTCTTATTTATTTATTTTAATTTTGATGTTATTTATTCAGGTGATAATTTTGATGTTGAAACTTGAATTATGGTTAATTTGATTTTAGTACATAAATGTTTATATCAAGCTTTAGCCACAGAATGTAATGTTAATGGAAAAACAAGATGATTATTTTGAACTACTTCTCAAAAGAAATCTTTCCATCTATATTCTCGTATATGATTAAAAACATGTCAAAGTATGACTACTCTCTTTGTTATGCACCCAAATATGATGACACATTAGCCTAAGGTCTGCACTAAATTTGGAGAGAAAGAATGAGATGGACTCCAATGAAGAAGGCAATCTATAGAACTAAACTCATTAAGGCATGGAGTGTCAAGAAAATAGATCAATAAATTCATGAGAGAATGTGGTTAAATGAGATCATAGTACCCTTATCTTTTCATGAACTCCAGGAGAAGCTTCATGCCTAGGGGGGAGGATGAGAGGCCTCAACCTAGCCCATCATAGTAGTTTATTTACATTTCAGATACGTTATATTTATATATGTTGGACCTATTTTGGATTGCTTTTCAGACTGTTTTATATTATGGGATGCTTTATTTTTACGATGATTATTTATGATTTTAGAACTTATTGATGATGTTTGATGACTGTTTACATTAATGCACTTGGTCGGTTTATTGAGTAGTATGAAATTATATTTGAATGCAAAGATTAGATGGATCATATGTTTGAAAATCATGAAATGTTGCAAATGGTCATATCATGCTTAGTTGATTTTGCTAGTATTATAGAAATGGAAAAATGTTATTTGAAATTCAATTGAGATATATTTATGTTTTGATTCAATTACAAATATAAAATTGATTTAGGATTTATATATCTTGGACTATTGATATATGGTTTGAGTGTGCATGAAATATAACCATGGTAAAATGGAGAACCAAGACTATAACTTTGTATCTACTGAAAATGCCATGGCTACATCTAATGAAGAGATCTTAGCCTCATTTTTTAGTATTTCACTTTGTGAATGTAATGTGAATGAGTGTGTTAGATTAGATTTGTCACTCATAATGTTAAGTGTATATTTTATAGTGTCACTAGGCACTTGTATTGTTATGTGTATAAGTGGTAAGTCAGTTTTAGATATTGGAAAAAGACATCCAACCTTATTTCTAAAAAAATAGAAATGTTTAAGTTATATTCCCTTGCATAAAATTATCACATGAAGGCTTTTATTAGATTAAATTTGGATTTTAAGTTTAAGGTGACTTTAGAGGGCTTTATTAGAGTCCTAGGGTGTTCTTTTGGTAAATTAAGTTACCTACATGTTAGTACTATATGTTAGGGCTTTAATTTTGACTTTACTTTAGTTTAAATTGCTTTTTTAACCCTTTTAAAATCCCATTTTTCAAGTATTACGAAAATCGGACCCAACTTCTCACCTTATCTTCAATGAGTTGGTATTCCAATCAAATAGGGAAACTTAGGTGGAGTTAAAGTGATTTTTTCTCTTTCATGATGGAGGAAAAGAAGGAGTATAGTTTCTTATTAAAGGGAAATTCAAAAATAGAGTTTTCATTGACCCACTCTCTAGTTTTAGAGATTTGATCAAGGAAGGATAGAGGGCTCTTCTCAAATTGGTTTATTTGCCATAGCTTGGAGAAAGGTTGGAGCTTTTGCCATGTTTAAGGAATTATGTATTGTATTGTTTTACTAAATAAAAGTTGTGTAAATTTGGCTACATATTCATATGTGTATTGTCCATGTTGTATTGTGGGATTTGAATGAATCTCTATTATTATTTTTTTCTTTCTCTTTGATTTTGAGAGTATAATGTTATGTGTGTGGAAGGACATCACTCACCCTTGGGAGGGAAGAAGTGGATTTTGGGTGAAGGGATTATTTGGGCCTTTCCCTTGAGTGCAGAGTCTCTTCCCTAGAAGGAAGAGGGATACACATTTAGTATGGGTTGCATGTGCCAGTACAATATTGTTGTGCACTTTGGGTGTGATAAGAAGAGAAATTTTGTGAGAGTTGGTAATTATTTTGTTTGCCTTGTGAAGGCAGATTTGGTTTTATGTATTTGGCTTCTCCTCAAGTTTTTAGGCATACCTTCACCCATTATGTTGGTTGCTATGATAACCTATTGTGTAAGCTCAAAAGGGTGTTAAATGTTGTGTCATGTAATTATTTATGTATTTGTGCTTGATTGTTACCTGGTTGGTCTTGGTTCTCCAAGCTCAGTGGGTGGTCTCATAGAGACCTAGGTTGGGACGTGAGCTCTCCATGGTTTTCATTGTTTATTTCTACAAGTTTCATATGGATTTGTGTTGAAGAAAATCTTGGAAGATTTTATTTTCTATTGGAGATTATAAGATGATTTATTATGAATATTTGTGAAAGTTTTATATTATAAAAGATCACATGTAGATCGTCATATATGCAAATCTTGTTTTGTTGTAAGATCCTGATGTGATTGTAATTTCAGAAGAGACATGTAAAAGTTATGAATACATTTCACTTTAAATATTTCCTAAAATATGATTAGATGTATTTGAAAATTTGTAGCAATAATCTATAAATGATTTGATATGGTTTCTTAAAGTGTTTCAAATTTTTAATTTTATTATTATTGATTAGTATGTGTGTGTGTGTCTTGTTCAAAATTTGGGCATGACACTTTTCTTGTAAATATTTAGGAATATACCTAGATAAAGGGATAAAAAAGAACCAAGGATGGGAGAAAACATTGGAAAGATTAGATAGTCATATAGAAGCATTTGAAAAGAAAATGGTAAACCAAAGTTGGGAAAGCTACAAAAATCAAAGCAGTTCTATTAGCAATACCCATCTATCAACTAACATGTTCACAATTACCAAAGAATATCAATAAGAAAATAGAAATGAAACTAAGAGATTTCTTTTGGAAAGGCATAGAGGATAAGAAGGCAACTTTAATAAGATGGGAAAAAATTTGTAGTCCTAAAGAAGTAGGGGGCTAGGAATTAAAAATCTAGATTGGCAGAATGAAGCATTAGGCACAAAACAAATCTGGAGAATGTACCAAGAAAGAGATAGAAAATGGGCTAGAATTCTGTATAATGAAAATATGAATGCATTAGATAACACATCACTATTAAGAACAAGGAACCCCCCTAAAGGGTTTGCAACATGAAATTTTATGCTAAAATTTCACCCCTTGATTACAAAATATGCAACTTGGGATATAGGTAGAGGAGATAAAGCCCTATTCTAGGAAGACTCTTGGAACAGACACCCCCTATTGATCAATCTGATATTACTAACAATGCAAAAAATCTATTAATATCAATATGGGGAACCAAGGTAGAGGATTATATCCAACACGATCCCTCTAATGAAGAAGCCCCATGGAAATGGAAATCCTTAGAAAACTGAGGTCTCAACCCTGCTGACCAAGAGATATTAGAAGTTATTCTTAGAGAGTGTCCAATCAACTATTACAATAGGGAGGACAAGATTATTTGAGTAGCTGCTAAAGACGAAAATTACAAGGTAAAGGAGGGATATAATCAAATAATAAATTCACAAAGATGGGAAGTAATCAAAATTCATGTCTACCCAAGGCAAGAATCTTTCTATGGGCAGTCTCTCAAAACCAAATCCTAATAGCAGATAGAATCAGGAAAATGGGATTTGAAGGCCCTTCAAGATGCATCCTCTGCAAAGAAAACTCATAAACGACAAAGCATCTCTTATACCAATGCAAATATGCTTAGAAATGATGGGAATGACTTAAATTCAAACTAAACCAGTCAGCCCCATTCCCGGGGACATGGCAAGATCACCTAATAGGATGGAAAAAAAAAACTAATAATAAAGTATACAAAAAACTTTGGAATATTACTCCAACAATCCTAGCATGGGAGATATGGAAGGAAAGAAATAGATAGATCTTTAATAATGAAGAACTTAATACATCATCTCTCCTTAACAAGATTGAAGCAAGTATTACAAGAGTTATAAATTGTAATCTTAGAAAAACTTCAAAAGAAGAAAGCTCCTTCTAAGAATGGGATGCATAAATTAAAAAAAATTGGAAATATCTAATTAATCCACCCCTCATCTATAAAACCAAGAATAGTAAAGCGATAAAAGAATGCAAATGGGAACCCCCACCTAAAGGATGGAAGAAACTTAATTTTGATTGAGCCTCTAGAGGTAACTTGAGAGTAGCCGGAATAGAGTGTATAATTAGAGAGGAATCCAGAAATTGGCTCATGAAATGAGCTAAGCCCTTGGGAATAGTCTCAAATAGTATGACAGAATTAGAAGCAGTACATGAAGGGTTAAAATAGAGTATAAACTTAAAAATCAAGAATATTATAATCGAAGGAGACTCATAGATCATCCTTAATGCACTTAGAAAAGGGAAGACCCCTAATTGAATATTAAATTCAAAACTAGAAAAAACTATTAGGCTTTTGGATAAATTTGAAGAAGTAAGGTTTACACACATTTACAAAGAAAGTAATCTATAAGAAGACCAATTAGCTAACAAAGGAACAAATGTAGAAAATATTTAATTGATTAATCAAACTTAGTTGGCTGAGGTAATCATCTTTTTTAGACTTCTTTAGCATCTCCCTTTGACACTTGGTTATATGATTATCCCATTAGGTGCAAATTTGGCTCACAATTTTCAACTTATGTGGTATCATCACTCTGAGTTCTCATGATCTTTGGCTCTCCTTTTATTATCCTCCGTATTGTATGAATCATTACCCGATTGTATCGTGATTGCATCATTGTTGGATTCCTTTTAGATCTTTCTCGACTTCGTTGAAGCTTCTATATATTTGTGTTGGGTTCTTTTATCTCTACATTTTTCTTAAGGGTCTAGTTTTTATCCTGAGTAGGTGTCAACATGGATACTAATATATGTCTGTGTCATGCTATTGAAGTATGAACTATGGAATTTCAAGGTAATGTGAAGCTTAAGAGATGGACTTGTTTGCTCAAACTCATAGACGATATAAGCAGGGTTGTCATTAGTAGGGTTTTAGGTGAAGGCCTCTTCAATTATGACTTCACATGGCATACCAATAGTGACATTATAGGTACCTATATTGGATGCCTAGTTAGGGCCAAAGTTGAGAAATGGGATATTATATAGCTCTGCTATAACATATTTGATCCTATCTAGTTGGTAGGTCTAGAATAGGTGGTCTTTTGCATTGATGAGAAGCTCAAGATCCCCTTACTGAAAGCTTACATGGCTCACCCGCCGAGGAGTTTTGAGCTAGCAATTTTTCCTAGTCACCCCACATTGGTTATCTAAGATAATATCCTCTTTTTTCATGAATAGCCCAAGATGGAAGCTAGCATCCAATTTCTGCTATGCTAGAGGGGTATTGTAGAGGATCCTGCTAAGGAGTGGTTCTTCAATTACCTAAATGCCTTTGATGCATACATTCATCTGGCAGTGAACTTTACAAACTTGAAGCCATGGAGTTCTGCCTTCCTAATTTAGACAAGTCGAGTAGAGCCAGAAGCACTTATGAGTTTCCTCCTGGGTCTAGGGCCAAAGATATAAGGGAATCTTATAAAATCATCATGATCTTCTGGAAGGAGGATGTAGGTGCATAGATGGGATCATTGGTCTAGTTCTGGTAGCTTTTTGGTGTTCCTGTTGCCCTTGCAGTTGTGGTGGATCTCTCTCCCTCTCTATGGTGGGGCTTTTGGGTGGTTTTTTCTATTAGCTTTTTAGGTTATATTCTATTAGGGCTTTTCATTTGGATAGTGGTGCCATGTCTTAGTACATTCTCTGTATTTAGGCTTTTTTGCAATTTGTCTTGGGCAATTTTTCGGTTGCTTCAATGCTATGGGTAGCTTCTGTGCTCATTGGGTTATTGTATATATAGAATTCTATGAATATATTACAATCATTTACTCTGGCCTATTACTACTTTCTACATTTTATCGGTGTTCTTAGGCTTGGCCCCTTTTGGTGGTCTATCCTTTTGTCAAACTTAGCTCTTGCTCTTTTCTGAGTTGGTTCTTTTTTGCGTGACTATGGCTCAGTGTGTCTTTCATTTAAGGTTGGTTCTGAAGCTTAATGTTTGATGATTACAAGGTTGGCATAGGCTCAACAAGCTTTTATTACTAGATTTCTTAATAACAATAGTAGGTAACCAAAAATTTGACATAGTTATTAAACTTTTTCGGAGATGGCTTAGCCTCATCTTTAATACATTGGTTGCATGGAAAGATTTTTCTTTCAAACTTATCCTGTAATCTATGATCTTGATCTTTAGCTAAGCATAGGAACTCAAAGGATCTCAAGGGATATCAATCACAGGGTAGCAATGAAAGATAATTAGACATCACCCATAACATAAGCACCACTAAAATTTAATCCAATAATCTAATCAAATTAGCCTTATAAATTGAAACGAGAGCATAATGTCAATAGAAATAGTATAGCTAATTACATACAAGGATACATTTATAAGTATAATGTTAAACATATTTGACAGATTTCATCATAACAGAGTAGGATAATTATTATTTGTCTCTTATACCTAATTTTTAGATAGTTGGAATTTATGTAATTTACTAATAATTATACAATGCACTAACTATTAATGTGGAGTTTGGAAATGTGGCAATAACAACAAAGGAAGGAAAGGGCAACATGTATGTGTTGCAGAGCTTTCCTTGTGTGTTGATTGGTTTCATTTCCTCCTCCCTTGGTTTCATTTGTTTCCTTAACCCTAGCTCCTAATCCCCTTCTAGAAGTTTGTCGTGTGTGGTCTTGCATATGCATGATAGATCTCTACCTTTTGGTTGGACATTCAACTCTTTTGTCTATTTTCTTGTCTCTCATCGGGCACGTTGTTCCCTTTTCATTATATTTGTAATTATTTGTAAGAAAGAACTTATATTCACACTGGGGTATGCCCCTTTTAATTCTATATAATATTGGACTTCGATCCTGAGCTAGACTAAAGGTTTTCTTACTTTGTTCTTTCTTACCAGTACCTATTTACCAATAAAAATAGAATTAAAAAATAAAGTAAAATATTTTATTTAATTTGTTTGTATCTAAACATTACCTTATAATATAAAATGTAAATAAAATAACATTCAAGTTTCAATATTTAAACAAGGTAATTCTAGTATATATAAAATTAAGTTTTTTTTGAATTTTAAATTAGATCTAAATGGAACAAGTAAATAATATCTAATTTCTTTATTAAAAGAATATGGTTTGAATAAAATGGAGCGACCAAATACAAAAATATATAATTCAAAATAAAATTGTTTAAACTATGTAGTTTACAAGAAAAAATAATAAATTAAATCTAATACAAAGGGCTTCCAAGAAGAAGGGGGCACATAATTCACTAAATGCCTGATAAATGCATAAAATAGATATGTAAATGATGGCTTATAGTGAAAATAATGAGCATTAATTCACTAAAATACAAATGTTAGATGACAACAAAAAACGGAGAGTTGGAATAAGAAGGGGGCACATAACTTGATGAATGCAAGATTTCAAAATACTGACATGAAAATGTGAATCTTAGAGATCCCAATATGAATTTCAAAACTTTTGTCTTTCAGAAAACTCAATCTACAAAACTTCCCAAACAACATGCAAGTCAAAATAAAATACGCAAAGGATAAATCTTAGTTAAAGATTTTAAAGATTTGCATGATGAGAAAATAAAAAGTCAGTGAGAAGTCTTACAAAATTCTCGGTGAAAAGTTAATTTTCAGGAACTCCCACACATAGCCTATCTACTAAAAAATAGAGACGATGAAATAAATATAGTAACATATGTTCATACTATCAGTTGCACACTTTTATGCTTGAAACAATAAGCCGATAGGTGCTAGACAATAAAATTATTTAAAAAATATATAATCTTATGTGAACAAATTAGATTATTAATAATTTTTAGTTTAAATAACATAATATTTACTAAAATATTTTAAATAGATTAATAAATATTATTTATTTAAATTCAATTTATCAAATATGGAAAAAATTATTTTAAAAAACTATCATGAAAATTTTAAAAAGAGAAATACAAAAAAATAATATATAAAAATAACGACATCTCTAACAAATATTCTATTAACTAAATAAATTATAAAAACTTAAAAACAATATTTAAAGAAAAAACTAAACTAATATAAAAATAAGTTTAAAACTAAAATCTAAATTAATTTTAAAAATAAATAAATACAGATCACTACATGGACTAATGTGGATATCACAACTAATTTTTTTTTTTTTAAAGGAAAAAAAAAAAAGTTAAAAGGGGAGATTTAAAGTATAGTCTTATGTGAACAAATTAGACTATTAATAATTTTCAATTTAAATAACATTATATTTCATAAATTTTTTTAAATAGATCAATAAATATTATTTATTTAAATTAAATTTATCAAATATGAAAAAAAAATCATTTAAGAAAACCTCATCAAAAAATCTATTATCAAAAATTAATAAGAGAAATACAAAAAAAAATTAAAAAAATCAGGATTTACAATTTTCTACCAGACTAACAAATTTTCTAACTTTTCCAGCCAACTCTGTCAAAATTTCAATTACTGCAAATAGCCTATCGACAAATTTAAAAAAGAAGAAGAATATGCTTAAATATTTTCATATAAAAGAAAAATTACTTGTATGCATGTTGAGAAAAATAATAATGGAATAGTTTGAAAGTAATTTCTAATGGAGCATATGAGGCCTATACAACATAAGAGATTGAGACTACTAAAAACAAATGGGTCTGATGACATGTCCAAAATTGAAAGTTATAAGAATAATAGAATAGTATGAAAATAATTTTTTTAAAAAGAAATAATATACAAAATCTCCAATTAATGATTTCTCCAAAGAAAAATGGAGGAGGTAATAGACTAAACTACTAATACTAATAACATTCATTGGTAATAGTGATTCATAATCTGTAAAATGACATTTTATAATATAATAATAAGATGGAAGTTTAAGTCACATGTTATGTGTTCAGAGTATTCATTAATAATAAGTGGAGATAGCAAATTAAACTACTAAAATCACTGATTGCAAATACTGTTTTTAAATCAAAAGTGTGACATGCTATGATATGATAACATATTAGTTTTCGTCACATGAGGTGTGTTAGCTATATTAATTTATAGTATACTAAACAAGACAAGAATTAGGTGGCAGTGACGAGGTAATCAGTACCTATACTAGCAAACACAAAGAATCTTGGTAAGTGTTTGGACAAGACTAACGCATAGCTTTCATCTTTTCAAGAATTTTTAACTCTATGTTTTAGTGATAGATGGAATTGGAGCACTTTGTTGTTGCCATTCTCTTTGGAAGATGTAATTGGCCTTGTTTTATGATCTGGCGTGTGATTTGAACTAGGAATTTATTGGTTTTGGAACTTCATGATTTAATACTCTTTAACAGTCGGTAAATAAGAGTCTGTAGAAGTTTATAGGAAGAATTGAGAGGAAAAGAACAAGACAAACAAATGGGTATACTGTGAATCTAACAATTCAACCATACGAAGTTTACCTCACCCAAAAAAACATTCGATTTCGATAAGGACGGTCCAAGAACAGTCCCCAATAAGAAGGTGAAGGCCGGTAATATAGGGGGGTGTGGTGTCTTCCAAGGGTGGGCTATCTATTGTTTGTCCTCCTTTTAAAGTTGGGCATAAAACTGGATTTCTTACCAATGCCCAAATTGGACAAATCTTCTAGACCCGAGTTGAAGTAGAACTCTGATTGCTTGCTGTGTGCTGGCAGGATCTAGTCAGTAGAAATAGATCTTTCTTTCGCCGATTCATGAAGCAATCGCTTAATTCGTCTCTCCTCCTCCCCTGCTAAGGGAAGCTGAAAATCTGTGGGAAGAGGAGGATCAGTAATCGCCATGGAGGGAGAAGGCAAAGATGGTATCAGCGATGCTGATTTGAGGGAAGCTCTACTAGCTAAGGAGAAAGATAAAAAGAGGCAAAGGCTGAACCGATCTGTGTCCAAAAACACAACATCACAGCTTGCTATCGTGGGATCCAATGTTTGTCCAATCGAGAGCTTGGATTATGAGTATGTTTCTTTGAACTCCTCCTCGTTCTTTTTCTTATCACTTCAATCTTGCCCTTACCCTTGTTCATGATGGGGAACATAAACAGAATCGAAGAAGATCTGGGAGGTTTAAATCAAGCTCCTTGCAAATCAACTAATGGTTTGATTGTCATCCAGTCCTCAGATCAATCATCCACCCACTCTCCGCTAATTCACCCAAGTCTAGCTCCTCTTCTCTGCTCTTGGATCAACTTTGAACATCATAGTACATCCTTTATGATATGATGCGCATTTTCTTCTTCATTTGACCTATTAGGATTTGAAGGTAGGCCAAGGAAATGGATCCATATGTTTAAATTGAATGCCCAGAGCTTATCTTAGGCCAGTTGTTGTACACACCACTAGAATACCGTGGAGGGTTATGCAAAGCCCACTCGAGGCTATTGATGAAAGATTACTTTTTTTTTTGGATGGAAACATCTCAGAAAACATAAATATTGGCATTCTCTGCCTTCATAGAGCAGATTACAACATTATGAGTAAGCATATATCTAAACTTGAAGCTTCCTTTGCCTAAGCAGCAGCCACATGCAGGGGGATCCCATCCATACATTTCACCTAGGTGACCTAGGTGATGAACCTGGCCCAAACACACCTCTGGGGGTTTGAACCTTGGTGGATGACATTATCTCCTTTTACTATCATCCTCACCAATTGTGCTCACCCAAAAACCCCAAAAGAAAAACTCCATGTGATTTGTATTTGGTTTCTAATTTCTTTATCTGAACATAGAGCATGCTAAATGCCACAGTACCTTAAGGAGGTTTCCTTTTTAATTATACAGGATTATTGAAAATGATCTCTTCAAGCATGATTGGCGTAGCCGGACACGAATCCAAATATTTCAGTATATAGTTCTGAAATGGACACTCGCATTTTTGATAGGCCTTTCAACTGGACTAGTGGGTTTTTTCATTAATCTTGCAGTAGAGAACATTGCTGGGGAGAAGCTGGTGATTACCAACAATTTCATGATAGCTGAGAGGTAGAAATCTCTTTATGGTTGCTCTTTCTCTTGTTATGTTCAATGAATCTTTCATGGATTTCAATTTGTTTTGTATCCCCGTCTCTATTCTGCACGGTTCTTTGCAGTGTTTATGACCTTAATCATACAGGAAGTCACAGAGATGCAATGTTTTAGTGCAGGTATGCTGTTGCATTTGGAGTATTTGCAGGTTCTAATCTTGTTCTAGTTGCATTCGCAGCAGTGGTTTGTGCTTACATTGCTCCAGCAGCTGCTGGATCTGGTATACCTGAAGTTAAAGCCTATTTAAATGGGATTGATGCTCCAGGGATTCTTTCGCCAATGACACTGATTGTAAAGGTATACATTGACAAAACATATGTCATAGCTGAACCAAAAACTGTATTTGTACCCCCTTACTACAGAGATTTAGTAGGCTGATCAAATTTGTTGTAATTCTTCATTGAAAAAGGGTACTACAAGACTGTATTTTCTATTTCCATGGATTCAGATATGAGCTTCTTCACAACCCTAGAACAATTCCCTGGTGGTTGTTTTAATGTTCTATTGTGACCTCTTCCATTTCTCAAGTGGATAACGCTATGTCATTAATTCTGTCAAGTGTCTTTGTTATAGCCCCTGAGAATCTAATGACTTGAGTAGCATAAAGTATGATATTTGTTGATGCACATATTGATAAAAATGTGTTACATTAGCTTGAAATATTGCCTTCCTTGAAACTACCACTGTTCCTTGGTGCATGTGATTGAGCTCAACTGTTTTAGGCTTTAGCATTTGGGAGAGATTTTTAACTGGATTTCATTTTATCTGCAGGTGTTGGGTAGCATTGGTGCAGTGTCCGGTTCATTATATGTGGGTAAAGAAGGGCCTCTAGTACATACTGGAGCGTGCATAGCATCATTTCTGGGACAGGGTGGCTCCAAACGGTACCATTTAACATGGAGATGGCTGCGGTATTTCAAAAATGACAGGGATAGGCGTGATCTAATCACATGTGGATCTGCTGCAGGAGTTGCTGCTGCATTTCGCGCCCCTGTGGGTGGTGTTTTGTTTGCCCTTGAAGAAGTATCATCATGGTATATCTATCTGTTTGTTTTAAGATTTTGATTGGGATCATTTGCACTTGCCTTGTTAAGTTCAAGTCACAGAGAGATAGACACTTGATGAGGACAATTGCAAGAAGCAAAGTTATTGAACATTTTGCATGTCTCTTTACAGAGTTGATTAGATGGATTAATTATTATCTGTTACTATATTTGATAAGATTTGGATCAGAACATAATTTTAATTTTTATATTCCTGTTCTTATCTTCGAATTAACAGAATGGTATCATTATGAATTTGTGTTGGTAAAGGCTCTGATTGATTTCCTCTGTTCAGGTGGCGGAGTGCTCTTCTTTGGAGAACTTTTTTCACAACAGCAGTGGTTGCAGTGGTGCTACGGGCACTCAAAGATTTTTGTGAGACTGGAAAGTGTGGCCTTTTTGGACAGGGTGGCCTTATAATGTTTGATATCAGTTCAGTTAAAATTTCCTACCACGCAGTGGATCTTGTGCCTGTGGTAATCCTTGGAGTTGTTGGGGGATTACTTGGTAGCCTTTTTAATTACCTTCTGGACAAGATCTTGAGAATTTATAGCCTCGTTAATGAGTATGTGATTCTCCCATTATTTTATTCTTGTGATTCTGGATTATATGATTTCCAATAGAATCTTTGGGATGACTATGAATCAAGCAAGTCCATGTCTTTAAATTTTTGATTGTCTACTTGTATTTTTGCTGCTTTAGCTTGCAATGCTTTCTTGCTCTATATGTGTGTCCTCTATCATGCTATCACCTGCTTGAAGCTTCTAGTTTGATCTACTATTGTGTTTTCTTGAAACTGCATTTGGTGTACACTGTATGGACAAGTCAGGCTAAAGTTGCATGCAAAGCAATGCGTACCTTTCTCTACGTTCCCTTTGTTTATGTGCAAAACTATTTTTTTTGCATTCTTGGCATTTCGAATCTCCTCTGTAAATATGTGCATTCTCTAGTTTTTGAATGCAAAGCATACAATTCTGTGAAGTGTTACTCATGGCTCTTTTACATTGCCTTACGTTTTTCTACTTCAGGAAGGGACCTTTTTACAAATTGCTACTTGCATGCACAGTCTCTATAGTTACATCTTCTTGCTGCTTTGGATTACCATGGCTTGCAGAATGCACGCCATGCCCAAAAGGAATAATGGAACAATGCCCCACAACAAAGAGATCAGGGAATTACAAACAGTTCCAGTGTCCAGATGGATATTACAATGATCTAGCAAGCTTGATTTTCAATACAAATGATGATGCAATTCGAAACCTCTTCAGTTCAGGGACCCCAAATATTTTCCAACACTCCTCAGTGCTAATGTTCTTTGGTGCCATGTATATACTTGCACTATTTACATATGGAATTTCAGTTCCTGCTGGTCTCTTTATACCAGTGATCTTAACAGGTGCCACTTATGGCCGATTGACCGGCATGCTGATGGGATCATCATCAAATCTTGATGAGGGTCTTTTTGCTGTTCTCGGTGCGGCTTCCTTTCTTGGTGGTTCCATGAGGATGACAGTTTCATTATGTATCATCCTTTTGGAGTTAACAAACAATTTATATATGCTTCCTCTTGTCATGCTGGTTTTGCTTATATCAAAGACTGTTGCTGATGCTTTTAACAGTGGCGTCTATGATCAAATTGTTCACATGAAGGGATTTCCATACCTTGAAGAACATGCAGAACCATATATGAGGCATTTGACAGCGGGTGATGTTGTCACAGGTCCATTAGTGTCATTTTCTGGAATCGAAAGGGTAGGAAACATTTTCCAGGTCTTGAAAAACACCAAACACAATGGATTTCCAGTAATTGATGAACCCCCATTCTCAGAGGCACCTGTTTTATGTGGTTTAGTTTTGCGTTCACATTTGCTTGTTTTGCTGAGGAGCAGGGAGTTTCTTCCATCAAGGACATTATGTAATGGAGATCTGGGCCAACGATTTACTTCTGTGGACTTCGCAAAACCTGGTTCAGGAAAAGGTTATAATGTTGAGGAAATAGTTTTGAGTGCAGAGGACATGGATATGTATGTTGATCTGCATCCATTTACAAATGCATCTCCATACACAGTAGTGGAAACCATGTCATTGGCAAAGGCACTAGTTCTTTTTCGTCAGTTAGGCCTGCGCCACCTTTGTGTGCTTCCTAAGACTTCCGATGTAAGTACATTCCTCAATCTCCAGTTAGTTTTTCTCGGATTGATTTTCTTTTCTTCTTCTTTCTTTGCTACTTCTCAATAAAAGTCAGTTCCAGTCTTATATTGTATTTCTTCTTTTGGCTTTGCATTGCAGAGATCTCCAATTGTTGGTGTCTTAACACGGCATGACTTTATGCCAGAGCATGTTCTTGGACTGCATCCACATTTAAAACAGAGCAAATGGAAGAGACTACGTCTGCGGCCATCCCTGTTGACTAGCGTGACTAGAAGGCCTTCTTCACCTCAAAACTTAGACATCTGATATACCATTAAATTTGCATGAGGATATCATAAGTATGCCTTACATTCTTTTGTACATGAGTTGCTTGGAGTTGGGACTATTCTTGACAAGACGCAATATCCATTATAGTCTTGAGCAGTTATTGTTTTCTATAGATCATAAATTATTATCTTTGCCGGATAATGTAGCTTTAGAAGAAATTAGGGCATTGCTCTGTTAGGGCAGTCTCACATCTTTTCCATATTTGGGGGACCTGACATGTTCTTCATTTCTGCCGATATAATTTCCTGGAGTATATTAATGAAGTTCAAGAAAACATTAGTGTTCTCACCGTTGTGATTAACTTATCAGCTTCTGTATCAAATGTAGCCTAGAGTGTTTGCGAGAGAAATTAGGCCTTTTTTTATGCCTAATCATTCAAGAGAGTAGTTTTACAAAATCATCATTCCATTTGTATTCTTGAGTTAGACATGTTAATGATGTACCATAGGAAAGACTATAATTTTTGAATAAGACTCAGTCGCCTGAGTGATGTCCAAAATCCTTTCACAGTTTGTGGATAATAAATGCAATTTTTTGTTTATACACTGAAATTGACCAGGTACTCTTTTCCATGCAAACATAATAAATCACAAAATGAGTTTCCTTTGCTGCTTCTGACTGTCTATTTACTATAAAAGCGCCAATTTGGCCTTTTGCTATTATCTGTTTGGTAGTCACTAAGGGAATTGGTTACAGTGTTCTTTGGACTACATCCAGTCTGAAATCTCCTCCCTGTTGCTACTGTTCTGTGGTGGCTTAAGAGCTTTAAATTTCTCTATACATGCATTCTGGTGGGCAAAATTATCTCTTGCTAGGAAAGACACCTACAAAAAACCAGTTAAATTCGGAAATTGGGCCTGTGTTCTTATTTCAGAGATCTGAATGAATTATGGACAAAAGCTAGGCACTACCATTCCAAGGTACACTAAGAAATCACAAAACAGAAACCCAAAAATACAAAAGTAAACAAAACATAGGACAGGCATATGATTGAGTACACACTGATCCTGGGCTGACCGTGAAATCTGACTGGTTTATATTGATCAACTGTTCTTAGTTCCGCTTGTCCCTTCTAAAATAATTCAGGTTACCCTTGAAAGAAAAATCTGAACCACAGAATTGTCCTCCGAGAAAGTACAGTGATGTAATGGTTAATTTGATTACGAAGTATACAAGCTGTAACGAACCTGAAGGACCCATAAACAGGCCAATTGGGTTGATTGAATGCGACCTAAGGAAGCTCAATAGCGCTGAAAATTGTTGGACTCTTGCCGCCATTAATTTGAGTGGGGTCTCCATTGTTCTGAATGTTCATGTCGTTATTATCATTTCCACCTCCACACGAAATTATTGTGAGATATGTGTCGAATGAAGAAAGTAAGGAGAGTGAGTGGAACAGCACACGAGAATCGCATGGTAGGAGGAAATGAACAATTTTGATGACATTCCATGCCCGGATAGTGCGAATTGGCTATGCAGCCGACAAAATAGCTGAATATTCTAATTCATAGAAATTTATAAAACAGTGAATTTATAATTTTAAACTAATATTAAATAATAATTTAATAGTCAATCTGTCAGCTGGGTAGAGGCTTCCCAGATAGTGAGGGCGACGATCATTCCTTTAGGACAGATACTAGATCCACATTGCCGTTTGGTAGACACCTGGATTGACAAATCTGATCAACTTTCTATCCCATTCACAGCTTAGAGAGATTAGGGCAATGATTCATTGAGGTTGGTAGATGTTTAATTTCTTATATTTAAAGTATTGAATTAATGAAGATCTCGTTTTTGTTTTATATATTTTGTCACTATATAAATAGTAATATCTTAATATTTTGTTTAATAGATGAGATTTCAAAATTGGTACTATTCATATTCTTTACATTTAAATAACAATAAATAATGTGACATCACATTTAGTGTACTAATAAAACATGATTTAGTACACAAATATTGCTCTCGTGGATCAATGTGTTAAGAGTTAAACACTTGTATAGTTAAATTCTGATAGCAATATCATAATATTTTATTAATACAGCTAAAAAAAACAAACCATGTGATGTTAGATGACATGTTTCATCCCACCTTACTCCATGTATGCAAAATTGTATAATGAAATTTTGCTATAACAATGAGTTACATTCTCACCATTTGGTTACTCTAATTAAAAGAAACAAGTGTTTTCACTCGGATTTTCATAAATATTTTAGATTTTAGAAGACTTCCTTCTTTTGAAAAATCATAAAACATAAAAGAGCCTAAAATTCATTTTGGCTCTCATAGATGAAGATTGGTAGAAGTAAGTTAATTATTTTATTTGATTGCATAAATTGTAGTAGATCTTGGCTCTATTGATTTATCTACTTTATTCCCTAACTTATGCAATTGAGCTTTATTTTTTTATTTCAAGATATTTGATAAACATGCTAGCTAATGCTAATAATCATGTATGTTGGATCACCATAATAGAAAATGAGAAAAATTATGAGTATTTCATTGTTTGGACTGCCATCCAAGGATCCTCTATATTTTTGTTTAGATGTGTTGTTCACATTCCTACGTGGCTATCTATCTTCCAAGCTTTGGTTGTTGCTCCTTGCAAACCATCTTTCGTGGTGATTGGTTTTGCCTCAGATCGTGTTTGATGTCAGGGGATGTGTAAGCGCTTGGGGGCTGGCCTTAAACATCACACACTAAGGAACAAATTAAGCTTGGGAAAAAAATAGTCAACTATGACTATTTAGTACTTTTACTCTAGGAATCGGTCATTAGTGTGTGATATTTCAAGCCTTTTGTGTCATGTGAGGGATGTAGAGTTTGGCTCCCTTTAGAGTTTCTACTATGGTGGTAGGTGGTATGGCATATTGTACCATTATTAAAGGGAATGAAATTCTTTAGAGTTTATTGAGGATATGGAATAATGGCTTCTACCATGTGTTTCCTAATGTTGAAGAAGTTGTTTGGATACTAACAAACAAGGTTTATGGCCTCCTTACTAAAGAAGATTGGTGGTTGTGGTCTATGAGGATGGTCCTTACTCCCTATAAAGATAATTGGGGTTTTTCTTTGCTCCTCAAGGTAAGTGGTGGGTGTGGTTTATGGTGGAGGATGTGAAGATGAAGCATACTATATTATTGCATATGAAGAAGATGACTCCAAACCTTGGCGAGTCATTTTGGTCGACATGTTACTTGCAAGTCGACCTTGTTTTTTGACTTGTGATGATAGAAGTGGTTAAAAGGACAAATCTTATTTAGCCTTTGTTTCTTTTGGTTTTTGTTAGAAGTTGCTTTTACTTGTAGAGTTCCATCCTTCTTGTTTGGTGGGTTGTCCTTGTTGGGATTGAACATCAATTTTCTTTTTTGTGATGGCCAAACGATGGCTAATAGATTTTAAGGGCTTGCTCTAGCCTTGCATTTTTGGTGGACGACTGTGCTTAGTTGAGAGATTCTTCCCGACCTTGAGGAAAATATTTGTGTTCTAATGACCAATTTGAGCATTTGGTTGTCACAGGTTAATGTTCATTCGTCAATGATTCCTATAGAGGTGGAAATTGCTCCTACAGAGGTGGAGACTTTTCCTATAGAGATCAAGATTTAATGCATGGACTTGGTGGACTAACTCTTTATGGGCTTCTCTCTTGGTCATTAGGACTAGTGTTGGATCATTAGTTGGCTTCTCATTTTGCTCGCTTTCTTCTTGGATTCTCCTATTGAGGCATGCCTCTCTACTATTGAGGTGGAAATGAGTTGTGTTGTTGGGAGGTGGTTTGCTTTCAAGAAGTCATTGATCATTGGCACTATGCTAAAAATTGCTTCTTTTGGCACTAGTATTATTAATAGTTAGTTGGAGTCTTCAACTCTTTCTTGTACTTGGCCTCTCTTGGCCCTTGTGTACTTCAAGTACCTTTTCTTCAATACTATTTGTTGACTAGGAGTCGATTGAGCTTCTTATTGGTTTCTTGCATTTCCTCTTTGACAATGCTTTAATTGTGTATTTGTAAGGGTCAACCCCCTTGAAGGTTTATGACTATTTTAGCTAGGTTTATCAAATATAAGTGTATTTCATAAGAGCCACTACCTTTTTTAAGTCCATATTTATGAAATGAAAGCAAAGAATTAAAAGATAAAAAATGCTAGAATTGTTTTAATCACTCTTAAGGTCCCTAGGAGTTTGAATAAAAAGGTAGCTGAGATTTGAAATATAGTAGCATTAGAAGATTAGGGGTGAGGTAGAGTGGGCTCTCGCAAAGGAAAAAGAGTTCCTTTTTAATTGACCTATGCATTTTTTTAAAAAATGAATATATAATATAAATAGATGTATTTTTGAAATGTAACTACTCTATATAGAAGTTAAGAAAAAATGACAAAAAAGTAAATCCTAGATAAAAATGTTAACAATAGTAAATCCTAGTATCTGTAAAGATAAATAATTTATTAATATCAACAACAATCAAAATATTAATTTAATTTATATATAATATAGTTTAATCAAAAGTAAATAAAAGAATTCATACATATCAAACAAGTGCCACTAAGTGGCTAAGTACTCGCCTCGAGTTATATAAGTGAGCATAGCTATTTATTTATTCTAATTTTAATTATTTATTTTTGAGTTTGCATTATAAAAAAAAATTATGTAGTGTTATAATAGTGTCAAAATTTTCAATCTTGTTAGTATTATTATTGAAGATTTTTGTACAAAGGTGAAAAACATTAATTTAAGGCATGCAAATATTTAAAGTAATGTATGCGAATGAGAGTTATATTCAAATGAAAGACTTTAAAAATATTAATATTAGAGCATGATAAAGAAAATATATTTATAAAAAGATTATTCACATTAATATAATACCTTAATATTTGAAAATAAATTAAAAGTTTATGTTTTGAAAAGGATGATATATTTATTAATCAGATGATGATTATATAGCGAAGTATAATCTTCAAAAAAATTCTAATGTTCACATTCTTAACTAGGATTATTTGCTAATAATAGGGGATAAGGCACAACCTTGAAGGCGATGTTTATGGAGCAGAAAATTTGTGCCCGATTTGACAGTTTATGTAATTTATTAATTAATTTTAAAACCACAAAATCATTAATCTGTGACTTTAAAATTAATTAATTAATTATATAAACTGTCAAATCTAGTGCATATGTTCGGCTATTTAGCCAAGGACTTAAGAAAATATCCACTACAAGAGTGAAATATGAGTTAGATATTTATTTTATAAAAATGTCATAACAACCGCACAAATTAGCATATAAGAGCTTCAATTGATTCATCAAATTAAAAAAAAGAAAAATAATATCTACAAATTATTAAGTTAAAAATTTGGCATGTATATTTTAAGAAATATAATATTTATACTAAAGTATGTAATATAACTCATTTTGATTGGTCAATTACAATTCATTTGATCACTAGTTAAATTGAGTAAGTCACAAAGTGATACAATAGTACTTAGCCTACGAACAAGTACTAATAACTACAAGAAGTGCCATAAATTAAATCAAGGCAAATGATAAGGAGTTTGATATTAAAGTGTATTTGAGAACGAGAAAGGAAAATAAAAAAATAAAACACATAATATGAAAAGGAGAGCCCGTATAATTACATAGATATTTTGACAAGTCAAGGCGGAAGTAAAGAATTTACTTTCATTAAAAAACCAATGAACCAATAAAATATTTCCAATGTGAATATAAAGTAAATGAAAACGGGAAGGGTTTTCACGTTTTTTACTTAAAAGAATGTTTGAACACGTGGATGGGAATTTTGTAATGGACGTTTTCACGTGGAAGAGGGAAATATATGAACATAAATGTTTTGATGGGAATGTGTTCAATAGTAAATAAATCTCAAAAGGTCAAAGTGATCACATAGTTTTATTACACCATATCTTTTTTAAATTGGAGCTGACGTCAAGGTATTGGGGAATCAATATTAAAATTATTTCCCTCTTCTCCCTCCATTCTTCTCTTAATGCCCAAGGCGTTTCTTATATGAAGAGGACAAGCTGAAGTATAAAATCAACAGTCTAAATTTTGTTTGAATGAATGACTACAATGTGGATGATCCTCATTCTTTATTCTTAGTACAAGATATGAATCATTGTTGGAAAAATATGTTATCGTTTATCTTAACTTTAGGTCTTAAGGTGTTTCTTATATAAGAGGACTAGCGGAAGTATAAAATCAATGGTTCAAATTTTGATCGAATGAATGACTACCATATGGATGATCCACGATCCTCGCCCTTTATCGTTTATCTTAATTCAAGTTTAGATTAAGTTTAGATTTTTAAGTGTTAATTTTTTTATCTACTTAACTTACAATTACAAATTGGTTTAGATAAAATTTCTAGGAGTCCTAAAGTCTTTACAACTAGATCTTTTTTCGCACATTGTCAACATTTGTTTTAGATTTAGAGTGCTTATTAATTCAAATATTTAGAAAGATTTCTTGCAAAATCTGTTATATGAACTCTCATCATGTATACACTTCCACATCTTGCATACACCTATCTTAGTGCACGCCAAATGATATCAATTTCATCCTCATACTCTGTGCGTGCACACCAAACTTTATCAATTTCATCCTCATACTCTATGCATAATAGTATTAGGATTCTTCTTTCCATATAAGTACTTTGTTAAAGAACTTTTCTTGAATTGTGAGAGTAAACATGAAAGATATTTTTATTTGTTTATTTATTTTTGGTAACTAATGGACAAACCACAACATACCAATCTTATCTATGTGTACTATATTTTAAACGTCTAGAAGAACCCTACAATTTTGCAAGCAATTGATAAATGATGATGTATGTAAAAGTGCGTAATACTAGATGTTAATTTTTTCAAAAGAATAGTAAGTAATATTGGTTGGCAATTTTTTAAAATAAATAAATTTTATAATGTTAGATGACAATTATATGAACAATTTATAAGCTTTTTCGTAGATGAAATTTTGGGTCGAGTGTTTTTTATTTACATACTTTTATGTTAATATTATATTACAAATCCCAAAAATAATTATTACTATTACTGATAGTAAATAAGATAAAGATATAATATTATTATTTGATCAATATATCAATAGTTAATTTATAAAACTCTAAAAATAGTCATATAAATCTAATTTTATGGATGTCTATTTAAATTGTTTACCAAAAAATCATGTTATGTTGTGTATATATATATATATATCCTTCATGTGCATCCTTAATGATTCTAATATACCAATCATTTCCCTACAAAGGCACGAAGTTGGTATGTGATGATAGGTTGTGCTTGTGCGGTGAGTTCTCAACACCTCCAAGGATCTTTCTAGGGAGGTCATTTTGGTGGTAGATGATAGGCCTTGGACTTGAGAACTATTGACTATTAAGTTATCCCCTTTTGTTATAGGCCCCACTTCACTTCGAGCACCTTGGCTTTGATTACACATTCACGTTGGTTCAACTATATAACAATGAGAAGCCTTCTCGCAACATTTGATAGTGTATGTTTTTAATGGTTACAAATGTCTATCTAATGGTGGATACAATATGACTCTAGTTCACTTTGAAGATTTCAATACCTTCAAATCATTATCATTAAAGATTGCTTCATCAAATTTGTTATGAAGATATGATTGATATTTACAATTTATAGGACATTTAGATCTAATGCTCTTTTTGTGTTTTTATTAGCTTATTTTGTAGATTCTCTTTCCCTTGTGTATTGTGGTAGCTATTAGCATCTTTAAATATTTATAATTCTTATATTTCAATCATTCTTAATACATAACTTTTACTTTCAACCCCTAAAAAAATCCAAAGATTTTTTTAAAATATTGAAATTCACATATATAACCCATCTATATGAACTTATTAACATGAAAATGATACAAATTCTTTATAGATCACATCTACTATATTAATTCAATCAAATAAAAGTTTATAATAAAAGATGAAAAGTCATAGTTTAAAATTTTATTTTTAAATATTATAAATATACTCTTTAAAAACATAAACATAGACAACCATAAACTTTTTTTTATAAATAGTTTTAAGGACTTAGAATAAAATACCAAGAATAGTATCTTATAGATCTACTTTTAAACATAAAAAATTAAAACTAAAAATTTATAATAGTACACCAAAAACTTTAAATTAATTTTTTTACTTAATACCTCTTTCAAAATCCAGTCATGAAATAGGTGGACAATTTGTATTCAATAAAAGAGGTTGCAATCTCAAATCTCACGAGAGGTAGGACATGCACACCTTGTTTGTGGTGCAATTAGGTGTCTCTTATAAGGAGTATAGGGTAGTCCCATATTGTTGCCATTATATGTAGAACCAAAAAATACATAACTGATATTGTAGACTGTAAACATAACCTTTTCATTCTTTTCCTAATCATGAACCCAAACTACAATAAACTTAACACAACCCCATGGTGAGCTTTATTTTACAAAAGTTTCAAACTTATTTAATAACTTGGAACAAAAACTTAAGGCTGCATTTAAACAAATGGAAGATAAATAGTAGAAGAATGCAACAAATAAGAAAAATGACCGAGAAATGCAAACAAAATCAAAATTGCACACTTACTTGGAGGCAAAGAGTAAAACTTAGAGCAAGAAGAAGTTGGAATGCAACTGTCTTCTCCAAAATCACATTTCACAAGTGTGTTTGCATGTAAAGATGAAATGCCTCTGAAAAATTCAAACCTTAGCACCAAATTGTGGTTGTTAGATGTAAATTCATGTTTAAGATGATGCAAATGATGTTGCAAAAGCCCTCCTAAGTGGAAACTACACTTCTCCAAATCATTTCATGTTTGTGATTAGGAAAGGAATGAAAAGGTTCTTTTTATAGTCTACAATATCAGTTATATATTTTTTGGTTCTACATATAGTGACAACAATATGGGACTACCCTATACTCCTTAAAAGAGACACCTAATTGCGCTACAAAGAAGGCCTACATGTCCTACCTCTCGTGAGATTTGAACTTGCAATTGCTTTTCAAGAACACAAATTCACCACCTATTTCACGACTAGATTTTGAAAGAGGTATTAAGTAAAATTTCAATTTAAAGTTTTTGGTGTACTATTATGAATTCTTAGTTGTTTAAAAGTAGATATGTAAGATACAATTCTTGGTCTTTTATTCGAAGTCTTTAAAGCTCTTTATAAAAAAGTTTATGGTTGTCTGTGTTTATGTTTTTATAGAGTATATTTATAATATTTAAAAATGAAAAATTAAATTATGACTTTTCATCTTTTATTAAAAACTTTTATTTGATTGAATTAATATAGTGAATGTGATTTATAAATAATTTGTATCATTTTCATGTTAATAAGTTCATATAAATTGATTACATGTGTGAATTTCAATATTTAAAAAAAAAAATCTTTAGATTTTTTTAGGGGTTGAAAGTAAAAGTTATGTATTAAGAATTATTAGAGTAATAAAGTTTTTTCTTATTAGTTATATCATATTGATAAAATAATAAAGTCGCTTATTATCTCTAGTTTACTTAACCTAAACTTTGGACATATAATAATTAATTCTTTTATTAATTATTATCATGCAACCTAGGTTAGATTCCTATTAGGGTTTTGATCTCCTTTATAAGGACAATCTCTCTTTGTAATTATAACATTGATTCACTTTTAATTAAAGCAATTTCTCTTTTTGTTCATCAAGAATGTCTCATCCATGGATTAGGGAATTCCAACCTCCATAGCTTTTGCTTCTCTCTCTTTTTGTGAGAAGTGTTTGCATCCAGGTGATTCTTGGGAGTTGTGAGGTTGATCTTTCATCATCTTCAACATGGTATCAGTTCTCTAGATCTTCATGCCCCTTTTTCTATTTATGAAGGTTTGGCTTGGCTTTTAGATCTATGCTCTTTTTTTCAAAGGGTTTGAGTTCTTTAGAATGATTTTCTTTTGGATCTGCGGGGAATTGATTTTTGGGTCACTTCAAGCCCAAACGAACATCATTGTTGAGCTCAGAGCGCCCAAAAACCCCTATTTTCATATAAAATTTGTCCAATTTGGACACAATTGAAATTTGTAGAAAAAAATTGCTCTTGAATTGGGCATGTTTCCTAAGGCAATGATTTAAAGATTTTTTGGCACATAAATTAAGGTTTTTTGGTATAAAAATTAATAGTTTTGGTGTGCAAATCAAGATTTTTGACACTAAAATTGAGACGTTATGTGCATGTTGGCAAATAAATTGAGGAGCCTTTGCACATAAATTGAGGCATATTTTTTAAGAGGTTGGGACCACTTTTTCGGGTCTTATAGACCCATTAACATTTGTTGTGGGCTCATCCTGTACCCTATGCACTCTTTCATTCTTAGTGGGTGTGTCTATGCCAAGGTCAACTTGGCTCTTCAAGGCATGCCTGGGAGTTTTTTGTTTGGGATGTGATTCCCTCTTTGATTATGTCATTGGTCATTCCTCTAGCATGACTTCTCTTCTGTGACTATGCCATCCACAAGGATAAGATCTCCATGCATCAACATTCAACTACCTCAAGCTACAATTTTTTGGTGCATGTAAGTTGCAACATTCCACTTATAATCAATGAAGGTTTATTCATGTGTAATGCCCTACCATAGAACCTAAAATAAATTAACCTAAAGTTTCACAAATTTTGTCAAACATTTTTTTAATAAAGATAGTAATTAAACAACAACATATATAATATAGAAGCAATAATTCACACACACAAAAACAACTCATAAAATGTATTACATCTCTTAAGGGTTTCGTGACGTTGAATCACATATATATAAGTTTTATTAATACTAAATCCGATACACAAAAGTTCCACATCATAGAATAACTACAAGTACGAATCCAATTAAATAATATACAATTATCTAAGATGCTACTTGACAATAATCAACATGCATAATCATCTGTCGTACCAGTCACTGGGTATAAAAAACTCAAAGAATATATATCATGAATACAATACATCCTCTCATAAGATCTCTAAAATCAAATACAATATAACAGGATATAACCATCCAACAGAAATACAAGATTGGAAAGAAAGGAAGAACTGCATAGGTACATCCAACAACAACATCCAATGGTTGGATCTCAATTGTATAAGAAAAATGCACTACCACCCAACCTCATGGAACCTAAATGGCCCACTCCCACCGCATTGAGGAGATAGTCTCAAGTCCCAAACGGATGTCAAACCACAAGTCATAACCAACATCTAGGTCAAGGAAACACATGAAAGTAAACTATCTCAAAGGTACCAAGACACAAGTAACATCTAAAGCCAGAGGCAACAAAGACACGTAGAAAATCAACTATCCAAGTGGGAAAGTGTCATCGCATGAGCCAACTCTAAGCTTACCTTGGTAGTCTCTCTGGACTCCAACTCCTTAGTGTCTCTATGTGATATCAGTATTCTTTCATACAAATAAGACATACTAACGAAGCAAGGTTGCAACCAAGCATCTTCTCTACTCTTGCCCTAGTCTGTACTAGCACTCGAGGCATGAGTGAGGAAAACACTGACTCTTATCAATTCATTTTACCCTCTTTTAAAGAAATATTATCACTTATTGAAACAACTTACAATGGGTTACCCGGGTAGCCTCTTTAGGGCTCCGACCTCTAATGCAAGCCACTTCTAAATGTACACATAGATTACCTACCCTAAGCTCATAAAAAGTACAACTCATAAAATCACAATTTTCACCTTAGTCCTTTACAAGTGATTGGAAATCACCTATAGATAAACTACAATATTCACCTCAGTCCTACAAGAAATTGGAAAACATCACAAGATAACTGATCAAAATTCAAAGGCTACACCAGTAATCGTTCACCTCAGTTATACACAAGAAACTGGAAAGAACTAACAAATATTTGATTAAAACTCATCATAGAAATACATGAATACATCACAGTGGTTGGGTATAAAAGATCATATACATAACATCATCATATAACATAACTCCCCAAGCCTTTGGTAAACATCCTGATTGGTCAACGTACTAAGTCAAACCCAAACACCAACACAAAAGAAAATGTACATCATAGTAGTGTAGTTCATAGATTTTGTTTGGTTTTGAAAACATTTGATTTTGATTTACAAATAGGATTCACTTTTTCATTTATTTAGGTTTTAGATTTGCTAAGGTCTTCAAATTTATGAAAGTAATTAAAATTTCCCTAGTATAAAATTGTTTACATACAAATTGTACCATTTAACAAAATTTGAGTTTTATTAAAAATGAACATTTAATAATTCCTATAAATAACTATTAAATTTAATCCTAAAAAGGAATAACATTTAATATTATTACATAGAAAAATTAAAAAAACAACTCCCTTAAATTAATTTAATAAAATACCATTAAATTAAATTAAATCATATTTTAATATGTTAATAAATTAAACTTTAACTATATTATAATTTTTTTATTAACTAAAATTTAAAAATTATTTAAAATGAATAAAATAACATTTATTTTAAACTAAATAATACTAATAGTAATTTAAAATAAACTAATAATAATAATAAATTATATATATATATATATATATATATATATATATATATATATATATATATATATATATATATATAAGTTTTTCCCCTTTTAAAGGGTGGGTTGCTATGTGGTTGCCTAGCAACAAAAATAAACCCCATACAAGTTGATAAACCAAACATAAATTCTCAAAATGAGGGTTTCAATAACAAAGAACTAAGTAAATTTATCAATGAGAGTTCCTACCAGAACTATTTTTGAAAACAAATCTACAACAACCTCAGAGAAGATAGAGAAATTTTGAAGGAAAAACTACTGTAAAAATTAACAAGATCCTACCTCGCGTTGATGCTAACTAGATGAATGCTCAAAGCTCACAAGAAATTCTCGTCTTCTCGAAAACCCTCTTTCTTGAAATTTGCTCCTCCAAACCTATGTGTGGAGAAATGAGCTCCAATTTCTTAATAAAGAGCTTTCTCTCTTTAGGGTTTCAATTTTGCAATCATGCAAAATCTTTTCTTTATTAGTTTATTTTATTTTAATTTCATGTGCAAACTTTTTTCAATTTAATTAAAATAATTTTTATTAAATTAATTCTTTCTCTCTTTTATTAAATCACAAGATGTCTTTAGTAAATATTTATTAATTTAACTAATAATAATATTTAGAATTTATTATAAAAATGAAACTCCTAAATGTCTTATTATATGATTATGCTAAAATTAGACTTTAATTAAATCCTTTAAATTTAATTATTTAATTTAATTAATTTCTCGATTAATTAAATACAATCAAATAATGATTTTTCTTTGTAAATTTTTTTATCAAATTAAATAATTAAATAATTTTTAATTTGATTTAATTATAACTGAAAATCACAACAGACCCACAAAACTAAATATAAAAACCCAATTTAAAGAACAGAGTACTAGATCAAACTCAAGGATCAAAATCACAAATTTACATCACTTGACGAATTTGGAAGGGTAAACAACTCAGATACTTGTCCTACTTTCTAAGACAATTGGCTTCAAGATAGAATTTGGACTCAAGAATTATCCCCCCTCTTTTACTATTGAGATACTCTGATAGGGCATGCTCATCTTGGCAATTCAAGGAAGTCGATGCCTGGTACTTGCAATCTGCATAAAATCTAAGCATGTACATATACATATAATCTAAACTAAATAAGTATTGGCAGGGAGTGGTGCATCATGTAGAACCCAACTAGCAAGTGAGTACGACTCCCACCCTCAACTACATTACAAATGTCAAACATAAAGTAAAACATACAAGTACACCATACACATGCAAGTATGGGGTAAGTAACCATATAAATTTCATATAAATCATCTATCTATCTATCATCATGAGATAACTAAAATCAATGTATGAACATACATAGAAATAATCATGAAAACGTGAAATAACTAACTCATCACATATATAAATTGACTCTAAAATAACATCTAATCAAATTTGCTAACCAAGTACTACTAATCATAAAACATAACATAAAAATGGCCTAAAAGAATCTGGCAATCCAACATGAAAAGTAGACTAGGGGTAAGCATTACATCATGCACTAGTTGTAGCTTCATATCTTAGTCAATGGACAACCACCGAAAACACATTGCGTTTATTAAAAATAGTGCATTATTTTGTATGCATTGTTTGCATGCAATGTTTTTGGGCCTCACTTGCAGGTTAAACAAACACCAACCTTATTCACTTGTTTTTTGAGGCATTCTTTGGTGAATTGAAGGGATTCTTTGGTGAATCACATAGATTGCCTCCTTTTGATCGTTGGGTTTGATGCACAAGATTTTTGGAAGGACTCCTATTAGCCCACGTCATTTTTATGCCTTGATTTCCCCTATGAGTGCATGGTTTTTTACAGAAGGCCCGCCTCCACTTTGGCTCTTCCGCTAGTCTTCTCAACAGCCACACCTTATCATACTACATGAAAGTGCATGTATCCCATGTGTTACATGTATCATCCACCATTTTTGGACCTTCGTCTATGTTGAGCTCCTTGGTGAGTGCAAATTTGTCTTTGGACGATGTGTTTTGGGAGAAGGCATGTACTACCCTTGGTCAATGTCTTTCTTAATGACATTTATTTTTGGCATCTGCAATTTTTTGGCTCATCACTTTTTTTTTCAATAAAATGTGCACGTTCAACATGGGCATGGGACACAGAGCGGGGTCGAGTAGCAACTGACCAATATTTTTTGGTCTTTAAAGGAAACTTTGACAGTTTTGTGTGGGTGTTATATTATGGATTGGGCACTACATCTCCTCCATTAAGTATGGATCCTGGTAAACGTGTGAATGTATTGGTGATTGTTTTATCTTTGTGATGGCATTTTTTTCCTTATTTAGAAATCTTTTTTCCACACATGTGATATTTTTCCACATTTCTTATTATACTGGCCATTGGATTTCTCTTCTGGTACTGACTCTTTGATCCGACATAGTATTTTTTACGACCGAATATTTTTTTTGGTAAGGGTCATTTTTTAGGCTTTTTTTTTGCCTTGACGACCATTTGACTATCAAATTTGGGATCGTCACTTATTGACATCAATGTTGTGTCATCACTACATCAACACACGTCACCCCTTCAAGTCTTGTTTGGACCTACTTTTAGTTTGTTGCTCATATCTCGGGCATACAGACTTCATTTTCCATAAACAAGATATCACTAAAAAGCTGGTTCCAAGCCCATCACAATGGTATAGGTATTTTTTTGTTTTGATACCTTTTGATGACTTTTTCGCTATCAAAGTTAGGGGTTCTATTCTGCACTCTGAGAGACATATCTTGAGCATCTGATCTCTGATTTGGGAATTATTTATATCATTTGAAATATCTTTCAGAGCTCTTTCAAGTGATGCTAGTTATTTTTCCAGATTATGCTTTAGGCACATTGTATTCAATTTTTTTGTATTTTTGCATTCTGGTGGATATGTTGGTTGTTATAGGTCTAAGGATTGATTTCATTTCTTTAGATGATTTTTCATGGCTTGTACTATCTATTATAACAACCTTATGTCTCTTCTGGTCTATTTAGACATCACTTGTATGCATTCTTGTAAATGCATTGGGATAAAGTGTTATATTCCATTTGTATTTTCATTTCAGTTATTTTGTCTTGTTTTGCCTTTTGATTTGAGAAGTGTCATCTAACGACACTCATACAAATTATTGTATTCTTTGGATTCACCATATCTTGTATCTTATTGTACATACACTACTCTGATTAAAGTGCCATGGGGGGTTGATGGTTTTCCTTTGTTTTCCATCTTCCTTTGTCTAGCGATTTTCCCTTCTATGACATTAGCCACATGATGTGTCTGTGAATGATCACCTTACTACATACATATGTACTCTTGTGTGCATCTTGATCGTGGTTTCTTGACATGGAGTACTTTTCTCCCACTTTTCTAGTTTCTTATCACTTCACTTTTGTCTACATTATGGGGGGTTCTTCTATTGTTTCTCATGCTTCTTTGGTTTGATGGAGTGAGTTATGTATTTAGTATTTTTTCTTATGTACTAGGTAGATGTAGTGGCTAGGTACCTATGCATTTTGGTGAGATGGATCATCTACCATATAGACATTCTTCTATTTATTCCTACTTTGGTTATAGTCTTTCATGTTCGATTGATCATCTCTTCAGGCTTTGGTGTTTCATGCCATTTGTATCTTCTATATTGCTTGATTCAATGATAATTATACTCTTCTCTACTTGGTTAGGTTCTATTTTAGTGGAGGTTCTTTAGATCAATTGTTACTTTTGACAAAGCTTTAGAACTTCTACATGCTTTAGTGGTGTTCTTCATGATCATCTATTGTTCATATCTTCTGGGATATTCCCTAGTTTGGAGGCTTCTTCAGTCCTTCACTAGTTCTTTTCAACATTCTTTCTATCTCTTTATTTTCCCATGTGGTTTTCTCTATTTCTCCTATTTTTAGAGATTTGGTTGTGCTTGGGTACCTCATTAGGCCTTGTTGCTGAGACCCAAATTTACTTTCAATAGTAATTTCTAGGTTTTTAGCTACTCCCTAAGTTTATCTTAAGGGGGGATGTTAGAGCAATAAAAAAATTTCTTATTAATTAAATCATATTGATTTAATTATTAAGTCACTTATTATCTCTAGTTTACTTAAGCTAAACTTTGGGCATATAATAATTAATTCTTTTATTAATTATTATCATGCAACTTAGGTCAAATTCCTTTTAGGGTTTTGATATCCTTTATAAGGACGATCTCTATGTGTAATTATAACATTGATTTACTTTTAATTATAGCAATTTCTCTTTTTGTTGATCAATAATGTCTCATCCATGGATCTGGGAATTCTAGCCTCGATAGCTTTTGCTTCTCTCTTTTCGTAACATATGTTTGCATGTAAGTGATTCTTGGGAGCTGTGGGGTTGATCTTTCATCAACTTCAACAAGAATGATTGAAATATAAGAATCATAAAGATTTAAAAATGCTAATAGAGGCCAATACAAAAGGGAAAGAGAATCTACAAAATGAGCTAATAAAAACACAAAAAGAGCATTAGATCTAAATAATTATCATCAATGCCAATAATAATCCCTCATATCTTCATTATATATATATATATATATATATATATATATATATATATATATATAGAGAGAGAGAGAGAGAGAGAGAGAGAGAGAGAGAGAGAGAGAGGAATACGTGTCTATAATAGAGATAGATCAAGAGGTAAAGATAGAAAGAGATCTAGGGAGATACAAAGGGAGACATAAAAAGGAAGAGACAAAAGAAGACAACAATTGTGAGATAGATTGATAGAGAGGTAAAGAGTTATGGAGAGATAAAGAGTTATAGGAGGCCAAGAGATATACCAAGAAAGGGACACATACTTAGTTGACCTTACACACCTCTTTGATGTACCCATTACACACTAAGGTGCGAATGCTATTAAGTAACACTAGCATTTACACCTAAAAGAGGTGCAATAGTTACTATATTATTTACTTCTCCTTCTCCTTTGACTTTTTTTAGTTTTTTTTGCGTCTTCCCCTTTTCTTCCTTCTTTTTATTTCTTCCTATTCTTCACATTGCCTCCTTTTTTTGGTTCTTCTTCTTCCACTTCTCCTCCCTCTCCAACTTGCTCTTCCTATTCATATACTTTCCCTCTCCCACCTCTTCTTCTTTTTCACCTTCTTCTCCTTCCTTAGATATATGCTAAATAATGTATCCGAGGGTATAAAACATAAATGAAAAAATGAGATCATCCTCACAAGCCCCTAGGGTTGTAATTATGATCATAGTTAACGTTGTAGGCGGAACCAAATATTTAATCAAAACCCAATTTTGTAGTATCCCTATCCAAATTTGATTAAACTTGATGTATTTGCTTTAGAAATTTTGTCAAACACTTGTACAACAGAGGGATATATATGACATCTATTCAATGTAAATTAACACTTACAACCAAGTGACATTATATCAAACAATTAGCATGCAAACTAACTTTATATTCCAAACTTAAAAATTGATATTTTGCTGATACAAAAATTTTGATATAAAAATTAGGTTACAATGTCTTCAATGATCTAATTAGACTGTCCATACAAAACCTTTTAGATGCATAAAAGATGAAGATAAAATGAAGGAAACCTGAGATTGGTAGGTAGATCATAATCTATCATGCACTGTAGCTGATGGGTATAAAATTTCTAATATGCCTCTGAATTAGCTGCTTAACTTCTTCCAAAGTGCAGATAAAATGAGGGCATCAAATGACCTTTAAAACTAAAGTGTATCTTCTTCATGAATTGCTACAAAAACTCAATAAGCTCCAATGAGATGATTGAAATATCACCTCCAGCAAATGCAACAATATTAGCTAATAGTTTCACAACCTCAAAGTTGCCAATCAAAGAGAGTTATCATTCCCAATGATTGAAATGTCCTACAGAAACCCTTGGCTCCACAAGTGCACAAGTAATGCCAATATCAAATTTGGATGCCTTCCCGTGAGGCTCACTCCTCTATTTATTTTATTCTTGCCCCTCCTTCTCGAAGAATCATAAATATCATTTTGTTGCACTTTTCTAGAAGCTTCCTCCTTTCCAACAATAATTAGTTGTGCTTCTAGAAGATTTCCTTTTAATAATATTTATTTAAGTCACTTTTTAAAATAAATTAATTAGATATAAAGTCACCTTTTAATGTTTAAATTATTTAATGAATTTATAAGAAATTAATTTAATTATTTCCACTTAGCCTTTGAAGAACGAAAGGCTAAGAACTTTGTTGAGAGGCTAAAAAGATGGGGACATTATAGTCTGCCCCTCTAGAAATTGTTTGTCCCCAAGTGTCCTCAATAGGTAGTTCCTTCCATTTAATCAAATATTCTCTAATGACACAGCTTCTCAACTGCTTCTCTCTAAAATCTACTATAGCCTCTAGTATCAAAATCAACTTACCCTCATCATCTAAGGGTGGTAGAACTGTAAAAGGAACCACATGATGTCCCAATGCCTTCTTGAGGTGTGATACATGGAAAATATTATGCACTTTGTTGTTTGCCGACAACTCTAGCTCATAAGCCACTTCACCCACATGCCTAATGACCCAAAAGGGTCCATAGTATTGCGGCTTGAGCTTCTTTGCACCACTCTTCTTGAGAGTAGACTGTCTGTAGGGCTACAACATCAAATACACCATGTCTCCAACCTCAAAAGAGTGTTCCACTCTCTTCTGATCTGCATACTATTTTTGCTAGTTTTGTGCCTTTTGGATATTTTCACAAAGAGCCCTCATGATATTCTAATTTTCCTGTAACATGTCTCTAGCACTAGGCACTCTACTATCACTTATCAACAAATCAAGAAAGTTAGGAGCCTCATAACCGTACAAGGCCATAAATGGTGTCATCTAAATAGAAAGATGGTAAGTGGTGTTATAACAGTACTCACAAAAGTATATCCACTTAACCCATCCTTTTTGCTACCCAACAATATAATTTTTGAGGTATGCTTCCACCCATTTGTTGAGTATCTCTTATGTCCATCTGTTTGAGGGTGGTAACTAGTACTCAAAGAAAGCTTGGTCCCACACAATCTGAAAAGCTCCTTCCAGAAATTGCTCATAAACTGACTGTCTCAGTCATTAACAATGTTTTTGTGGTAATCCATGCAATCTAAACACCTCACAAAAAAATAGTTCGGAAACTTGTGTGGCTAAATATGAAATAGTGATCGGGAAAAAATGAGCAAACTTGGTCAAGCAATCAACCACCACATAAATGCAATCCTTGCCTTGCATTTTTGGTAACCCTGTGATGAAGTCCATAGATATACATTCCCACTTCTTGTTTGGAATTGGAAGTGGTTGTAATAAACTAACAGGATATGTATGGTCCTATTTGTTTTTCTAACAAACAACACACTCTCTAACATATCGTAGAACATCAGATTTTAGACCCTTCCAAGTGAACATCTCTCGAACCTATCGATAGGTTTTGAAATACCCAGGATGGCTAGCCAATGGTGAATCATGAAAGGACCTCAATACTATGTTCTTTACTTCTGATCCTGGAGTCAAGAAAATCCTCCCCTTGTAAATGATAATATCATTCACCACCATGTATCTATCATCCCGCAGTGACCCATCAATAATACCTGAAGCCCAAGAATCCTTAGCATATTCTGCCACAATCAAATGACTCCAATCCTCTGAAACCTCAGCCATAGAGCTCAAATGTGATCAGCGAGACAATGCATCAGCGACTATATTCTATGAACCTTTAACAAAAGAAATGTCAAAGTCATAAGATTGCAACTTGCTTACCCACTTCTATTGATGGTCATTAAGATCTCGCTGCCCAAGGAAATGTCTCAAGCTATTATGGTTTGTTTTAACAACGAACTTACTGCCCTCTAAGTACTACCTGATATTGGCCAATGCATGTATAATGGCCAACATTTCCTTGTCATATATACTATAGCTCCTCTCAGGGCCTCTCAGCTTCCTACTTTCATATGCAATTGGATGTTTGTCTTGCATAAGGACAGCTCCAAACCCCTCACCTGAAGCATCACACTGCAACTCAAAAGGCTTAGTGAAATCAGGTAATGCAAGCACTGGGCAAGTAGCCATAAGTTGTTTAAATATCTCAAAGTATTCTTGTGCCTCTCGAGTCCAAATAAAAGCCCCTTTCTTAGTCAAATCTATAAGTGGTGTTGCATGGCGAGAATACCCATTGATAAATTTGCGATAGAATCGACATAAACCCAAAAAACCTCTATGTTGTGTCAGATTCGTTGGAGTAGGCCACTCAACAATTGCCTTGACCTTGTTTGGATCCATATGAACTCCTTCTGAACTAATGATGTGACCCAAATATAATAATTTTTTCATGCCCAAGTCACATTTAGATTCCTTGGCATATAGAGATTTGTTACCAAGAATACCCAAAACTATGTCAAGATGTGCAACATGCTCTTCCCATGTCTGGCTATAAACCAAGATATCATTAAAGAAGACCAACACAAATCACCTCAACTGTGAATGAAATACCCTATTCATAGAAGAATGGAATGTAGCAGGGGCATTGGTTAGCCCAAACAACATAACCAAAAACTCAAAATGTCCATAGTGGAAACGAAAAGCTATCTTATCAATATCTTCTTTCCTCACTTGAATTTGGTGGTAACCCGATCTCAAATCAATTTTGGAGAAGTACTTGGCACCATGCAATTCATCAATCAACTCATCAATCCTTGGAATGGGGTATTTGTTCCTAATTGTTCTCTTGTTAAGCATTCTATAATCAATACACATCCTTAGAATACCATCCTTCTTTTTAACCAATATTATTGATGAAGCAAAAGGTGACTTACTTGGTCTAATATGCCCCATAGCTAGCAACTCCTTGATAGTTTTTTCTATCTCATCTTTGAGCCACTTAGGGTGCCTGTAGGGAGTGACTATCACGGGCTTAGCACCCTCCTCCAATTCGATGATGTGTTCTATCCCTCTATCGGGAGGTCTATTGGGTGGAATCTCACTAAAGACCTTATCATGTTTGATCTTCAACTCTTGTCTATTAGGATGATAAATAGGTTTTTGCTGCTCTTCATGTGTTGGCTTCAAAACACAACTTACTGCCCACTCAACCATGTCATGATGCAAGAGATGTTCCATTTTACTAAGAGAAATAGTCTTGCAACTAGTGTCTCTGAGTGCCTTCAACACATGAGTTTTTCCATCCATCTTAAATCTCATTAATATCTCATGAAGGTTGAGGGTGAATATTCCTATGTCATGTAACCATGTCATTCCCAAAACCATATCTATGTCTCCCATGTTCACCACATAAAAATTTACCTTGAACTCATAATTATTCAAGTGCATGGGCAATTTTGAAATCATCTTGTCACACCTAAGAGTGAAACCATCAGCAACTTTAGCTCAAATTCCCTCAAACTTCTCACTGTGTATACCATGCCTCTCAACAAGCCTAGTATCAATGAAATTGTGTGTAACACCTATATCAAGAAGAGTAATAATCTTTTGACCAGCAAGGACCCCTCACATCCTAAAAGACCCTTCTCACTGAATACTTGTGAGATGAGCCTCTTTAAGCTTCACTTCTTCCTCTAATTCTTCATCATGTTCTAATTTTTCTGATTCTAAATCATTAATTTTAAATTGCTGGTCTGAATTAGAATCTTCAATTAGTGCCCACATTGCATGATTTGACTTCCCCTTAGGTTTCATAGGGTAGTCATGGTTAATATCATATGGTCCCTTACAATAGAAGTATAGTTTCCTCTTCCTTAAATCATTAAGAGTCTCACGGTCAAGTGAAAGAGTAGACTTATCTTTAGCTTTGTCCTCCTTCTTAGGAAACTTCTTGTTGTCACGACTAGAAAATGTTCCCTTTGATGTAAACTTGCTAGTAGGGGCAGCGAACTCCATGCTACGTGCCTTCTTCATTGGTTCCTGTAGTGAGGTGGGATCGAAAGCTTTCAACCAACCCTTCAATGGCTCCATCAATCCTTCCATGAATAAGACCAATAATATTCTTTCACTTATGTTAGGAACCATGACCGATAACTATTGGAAGTCATTCACATAAGCATCAAGGGAACCATGTTGTTTTAGTTGTGCCAATTCATGGAAACTCACCTCGGGATCTTTGAAGTCAAATATTTCAATCAACTTGTTGGTAAACTCCTCATAGGTAGTGACAAGGTTGTGTCCAAGAGTGACTAACCAATGATACCACTACTCGTGAGTAGCTCCTTCAAGATGTAATGTAGCAAAGCTTATGGCATCCTCTTCAGGCATTGGTCTCAAAAAAAAAAAATTATATAGCTTTTGAACCCAAGACCTTGTTGTGCATTTGTTGCTTCCATCATAGTAAGGCATGGAAATCTTACCAAGTGTGTGTTGATAGTCATTTCTTGGAGCATAGTGATCACTCCTTCCTCCTATCCTATTCCTTTGCTTCATGAATTGATCAAATGTCCATATTTTTCTCATATCAAGAGGGAGAGTGGTATACTCCAAGTAGGCCTATCTAGCTTCATCTCCAAAAGAAACAGTTGGAGTAGCATGTGGTTGTTCTTCTCTTGGTGTAAAGGTGGGAAAAAGAGGCCTAGAGGCTAATCCTCTAGTGTCTTTAGCGTGATGTATAGACCTTTCCTCATTATCTCCACTATGTTTAGCTGTGTTTCTATTTTTCAGTGGCTGTGTTTTGATTTTGAGTGGCTTGATGATCCATTTTTGCTAATAAGCTTGACATCATATCAAGCATGGTATCAAATTTCCTTTCAGCTCTTGCATCCCTATTTTCTTCTTCTGCCATATTTTGAACTGTTTTTCCAGTATCTCTTTCTCTTAATGCTTCTGAGGATGTATCCCCTTCAACTTGAGGATTCTGATATTGTTATTTTTGTTGTTCCCTATTATAACATCTAATTTCTCTCTCACTCATCTGTTGTTTGACTAATCACAGGATGGCAGGATGAAGGCTCTGATACCACTGTAGTATCCCTGTCCAAATCTTATTAAACTTGTTGTATTTGCTTTAGAAATTTTGTCAAACACTTGTACAACAGATGGATATATATGACATCTATTCAATGCAAATTAACACTTATAGCCAAGTGATATTATGTCAAACAGTTAGAATGCAAACTAACTTTATATTCCAAACTTAAAAATTGATATTTTGCTGATACAAAAATTTTGATATAAAAATTAGGTTACAGTGTCTTCAACATTCTAATTAAATTGTCCATACAAAACCATTTAGATGCATAAAACATGAAGATAAAATGAAGGGAACCTAAGATTGGTAGGCATATCAAAAAAATTCATGCACTGTAGCTAATGGGTATAAAATTTCTAATATGTCTCTGAATTAGCTGCTTAACTTCAAAGTGCAGATAAAATGAGGGCATTGAATGACCTTTAAAACTAAAGTATATCTTCTTCATGCTATAAAAACTCAATAAGCTCCAATGAGATGACTGAAATATCACCTCTAACAAATGCAACAATATCAGTTGATAGTTTCACAGCCTCAAAGTTGCCAATCAAAGAGAGTTATCATTCCTAATGACTGAAATGTCCTACAGAAACCCTTGGCTCCACAAGTGCACAAGCAATGCCAATATCAAATTTGGATGCCTTCCCATGAGGCTCGCTCCTCTATTTATTTTATTCCTGCCCCCCTTCTAGAAGAATCATAAATATTATTTTATTACACTTTTCTAGAAGCTTCCTCCTTTCCAACAATAATTAGTTGTGCTTCTAGAAGATTTCCTTTTAGTAATATTTATTTTAGTCACTTTTTTAAAATAAATAAATAAGATATAAAGTCACCTTTTAATTTTTAAATTATGTAATGACTGTATAAGAAATTAATTTAATTATTTCCACTTAGCCTTCAAAGAACAAAAGGCTAAGAACTTTGTTAAGAGGCTAAAAAGATGGGGACATTACAAATTCTAAAATAACTCACAATAAGTATAACCATAATATTAATCCTTTCTTTAACACTTATTGAACCCTAGACCAAACAATATCTTTACCCATAATTTATATCTTAAGAACCCTAAATTCATTTCTCATTAAATCATAATGCTCTTATTAACCCAGATTCAACTACAATTCCAAACCCCAAAAATTGTCTTATAATGGTAATTCACAATTGTATATTATTTTTGTTGGCATATGATGAGGATAAATATTCGTTGGCACATAACAACTTTGTCATTGATGTCAATAAATAAGAACCTATATGGAAATGAACTATGGTCATATAAGGGGAGCTATCAATCAAAAGTAAGCGCTATTAGATTACTATCATAATATAGCTTCCACTATTGGTGTAATACAAAATTTATCATAATAATAGATTTAGGTATTAGAAAAAGTAATTTTTTGCATATTAGTTGACAAAAGAGAAAGCAAAGAGATGTACCCTAGAATCACAGGTCTAGATTGTACGAAGGATTAGTAAGATTATGGATGATGGTTAAAAGGATAAATGATGAGAACATAAAAGAGACACACACAGAGATAGGAGAACATGCACATGAAAAATCATGTGCATGATTTAGGAAAGAAGCAGAGAAATTTAATGGATCTAAAAATCTTAGACATAAGAAATATCAAGTCAAGTTATCCTGTATGAATCCCTAACCAATTTTCTACAAGGTGTATTAAATTCTTTAACAAGGTAGTCTTTAAAAGGATTGTTAAGTTCATGTTGGAACTTTTGTAAATCCTTTAACAGGGTGAATTCCATATAGATATGATGAAATCTCTTAATAGAGTAATCCTTATTGGTTTAAGATACAAATAGAATTGTATTAGTCACTCCTTACTAGCTGAGTTACCCAAGTGACAAAGCTATAAGCCTTAATCAACAACTTTTTTCTACTACAATGAAGAAGTTGTGGGTACCATCCCTACTACAATTTATTTCTTTGAACAAGGGTTTTCTGGGAGACTAAAAATCTTGTGTTACAATTGTCTAAATTTTTATGTATTTATGTTGTTTACTTCATGCATTTAATCTCAATCATATCGGTAATATTGAGATAGCTATCGATAAACAAATTAGTAATGGTAATATGTTAATTGTTAAAATTGGTCAAATGTATAAGTACTAATCCACCTCCCACCCTCTCATTACTTAGCATTTCTAATTAACAATTTGTATCAGAGTTATAGTTCTCTAAGAGGAATCCTAACAAATTGATAGTAGATATAAGAAAATGGAAAGGTATAATAATTAGAAGAAGCCCTAGATAAAACTATTTCCCGTAATGAAGACTTGAAGAAAAAGTTGAAATCCTCATTTACAAAACAAAAAGATTGATCAAAATGTTCATATAAACAAGTCTTGAAGATCTTGAGGAACTTTTTCAGAATAGTACAAGTTTAGAAGAAGCTATTGCAATAGCCACTGATCTTATGAATTAAACACCATCCCAGATGGAAACCTAGAACAAGCCAAAAATAAACTTGAAAGCCAAGCCCTAAGGATGATTGAAATACTCAAAAATAAGTTTTTTTAAGGAAGCAAAGGGAAGACTTGAAATCAATATTAGAGATATGAGAAAAATTATTAAAGACAAATATAACATCATTCTCTAGTTACAACATGAAAATAATACATTAAACAAATGCATGAGTGATATAAATGAAATACAGATATGCACTTGTCAAAAATGAAAATATGAGAAAAGAAGTTGAAGATTTGACAAATAGACTGAAGATTGAAAAATAAGTAAATGAGAAGCTTACAAAGGTTTATTCAAGCATGAGGATTGTTGATGAACAATTAAAAGGCCAGAGAAGTTCAGGTGACACAACCGGTCTTGGTTATACAGACAATAAAAAAATTGAAATCTATGAATTGTCTAAATAAGCAGCAAAGAATCCATTACACAAAATCAACAAACTAGTCAAAATACAAAACAAGAAACTCACTTTTTCCAAGTGCAAGAAAATTTGGTCATACAACATGTGTGTGTATAAGAAAATCAATGAATACTCTTAAAAGAACACCTTTTAATGGTCATTGGCATTACAAAAATAAATTTGGATACAAATAAAGAGACTGTTGGATGAGAACAATAAAAACCTCCGAGGAAGGAAACTTCATAGGATACTATCACAGATGCAACATATTTGGTCACAGAGTTGAACATTGCAAATCCATAACATTCATCGATAAGGAAACCGAGAAGCAAAATATGTATCAAATATGGATACTTTAGATACATAGAAAAGAAATGTAGATATATGAACTTAAGAGGTAATACAAGATCATGAAGATCAATAGGAATGATATGTTACATCTGTTATAAATATGGGTACACAACATAGAATTGTAGATAGCGACAAGTCAAAGGTGAAAACAATGAAGGAAGAGAAGAAATGAAAAAGGAACCTATCAAGAACATTATGAAGAATATTTGGGTTAAGAATGAAGATGAGAATACATCAAAAAACAACTCATGAAACTCAAGTCAAGAAGGTATGCCATCAAACTAAGCAAGTAGGTATTCTTAGGCACTCATGAAGATGGTCAAATTTTATTTTGTCCCTTATGAGATGAATAAGATGTAAGTTAGATTGAACACTAAATTTTGGAAGAAGTAGTTTTGTTAAGTTTAAAAGTAAACATTAACCGATATAGAAGAATGACTATCAAAAGTTGAGTAGTACAATCAGTAAAAGGGAACCTCTATCAGCTAAAGAGAATGACTATTAGAGTAAATTTAATACTAAAAGAGCATTTATTGCATAAATTAACCATTTTCTTACTTTTCAATTAATAAATATGTCTTAAGTCAGTTCATTTCACACCTTAGTTTTTTGAAGTCGGTGATTGAGAATATAAACCTAAAAGAGCTAAGAGTGATCAATTACAAATAGATATTAGAAGAATCTTACATGAAATTGAAAGAATAATTGTTCCTTAGTTTGTAGAAGCCAAAAAAAATAACTACTCAGAAAGAGTATCAATTTGTTGAAGTCAAGAAAAATCCTTGGAGAAAAATATAAACTATGCAAACCCCACTAGTAGTGAGCATTAACAAGGTTCTAGAACCAAAGTACGAGACATGTCCTTTGGAGGCCATAACAAAAGATGATGTAGGAGAATTGTCTTCAATACTACCAAGGGTATTGTGACAGAAGTGTTAGCACTTTTATTCATAATAAGATAGTAGTCTTAGGATATGCAAGGATAGAGAAAATGTATAGAGAGGAGTTGTACAAGAATAAAGCACTGAAGGATGAATTTAAGAACCTTGAAACTCAAGGTTTTACCCACATGGTTCACATGCCAAAATAACCAATGAATTATGAATAAGATATGTTTTGAGTTATGTACATGATGGTTCATTGTGGATTTATGAGGATAAACCCATAAAGATTACCAAGGAAATCATTTACAAGGTCAGTGAACTATCAACACAAGGGGGGGAATGTCCCTTATGTGTAAGTAATATGAATGAGTTGAAGAAGATTACATAAACTAAATGAGATAGGAGAGAAATGTGATTTGACAAAGTCAAGGATGCGGGTACTTGCTTCACCTCTAGTTTAATCAAATACAAAATGTACCAGTCCAACTGACCTAACAGTGTGCTTGGTATTGGAATATGGACAACCCATTAGATAACCAACTTAAATAAAGTATGTGATTTATTAGGTATGTTCATTATCCAGCTATCAATGAATATAGAGTGATTGAAAAGGGATAGTTATCAAGATATCAAATATTGTTCTTTTCTTGTTTGTAGATATCTATATGTTAAGAATTTTTTCCCTGGAATTGGAAATGTTTATTGGGATGCAAATAGGCCCATTATTCATGAAAATAATGAGGATGTTGAAATAAATATAACTATTCATCACATCCATAAGCTTAAAAGTAAACACATAACACAAAAGATTTCACTTACTCAGAAAATTTCACTTACTCAGAAATCCTTCAAGGTGAAGTTAAAATTGGGGTGGGGGTGACACCCACAAATCTTCACTACTGCAGTAACAAAGTTCACCTGTTAGGGCTACAAATGTGATCACTTCCGATGATCTACCTTGTGAGGGGTTATCCCTGTTAAGATCATTACAAGACTCTCATGTCTACCTTGATTAAAGGATTTGAAACTTACATTGAAGTAAGCAATCTAATAGGAGATTTTCTTAGGTCTATTAAGACCACTCTGTTAAGAGATTTACCCTAATTCACTTGGCAAAATGTATCAGTACCTAATCCTTTGGTTTTTAGTCAAAATTTTGATTACAAATATCTCTTTCCACTCTCTGATATGATCTCCTATTTGATATATCTTTTTTCTTCTCTTCATTTCTTCAGTCAAACTCTATACTCCGTTACTTCAAAAAATTTCTTGCAACCTCCAAAATACAATTCCTTTGAATATGAATTCACAACACTGCATCATTACGAAATAGGGTTTGAATCTTCTCTAAACTAGACATCTGTAGAGTCTTCTAGAATATAATCAATGATATGGATGCTTCCCCTTTTACCTCTTAATCTAATTGGGTAACTTTCCTTCATAGGGCTCAATGATCCATGCCAAAATGCATAACAAACTCTACAATCATTAAATGTCATTTACATGTCAACCCAAAATGGTTTACCTCATATTTTGTGTTATTCCAAACATTCTTGTTCAAATAGTGTTACTCGGAACATATAATTTCTTATGCTCGGTCATAACTATTTTATCTACTGAAGCTCGACCTCAACTAGCTTGGGGCCTCTTGTAGGACTTGACATCAACTCACTCTTCTCTACTCAGCTTCCATAGGGATACTTGGCTACCATAGGCTTTCTCGATTCCTATAGATCTCAACATATATAGGATTATATACAAGTCTAACAAATACATAACTCAACCTATATAGAGTCTTGATCATAGTGATGACCGACCAACTCTGCCTTCTATATGACTAAGTGTTTGACACTAATAGACAACAAAACTAAAGAGATCAACACAATATTTAAGAGAAATAAATGTCCAACTCATTTATATTGATTTTAAACTAATATAAGGTCCAATGAGATTAAATAAATTATCGAAATAGAGGAAAAAAGAAGATAAATGTTAAAAAATGATGGAATCACATTAAATGGGTGCTACCATCATTCAATTGAGGTGCTTCTAATTTTAGATGATACAAGTATGTTCGAAGTTGTCTTCCAAAATATTATCTCAATCACCAAGAGAAGAATTTATTTTCCTATACGAAGTTGAATGCAATGAAAAAAAAACCTTTCATTGGCCTCAAATTGCTCCAATGTATAACTCTCCCCACTTTCCCATACTAGTTTCTCCACAATAGACATTATGGATACAACTACGCTCTAGACAAAATGCACCATTGACCAAATTTTAAAAATAAAAAATACAATCGATTTTCTTGAAATTTTTAGCATTTTCTCTTCACGATCTTCATATTTTGTAGTCGGAGACAAAAAAAAAAAAAAAGATTGAGAAAAAATCATTGTATTTTTGCAAATTAGAAAACAAAATAAGTTTGACTTTTTTGTTGTTGTTGTTGTCTTTAGTGCATTTTATTTGGAACTTAGCCAATGCTTAGACTTTATAGGGCCTCATAACTTTTTTGGACTTCACCGTATTTGTAGATGAATCATAGATATAAGTGAATTTTATGCTTTTACCTACCAACATAATGAAATTATTAGTGGAAAGATCATACACTTTATGTTTCCCATTAGAGGCATACTAAATGTGAGGTTATGCATTTCAAATGCCTACTTAAGCCAACAAACTTACTCTTGAAAAAGATGTCCATCGAATAATTTAGGCAATTTGGGGTGACTTATGCTGAAAAAAAAAAAAAAACGAATCATGAAAATATAAACCAATTCACCACAATAACATTGAAACTTTTGATCTGAAAAGAGTCTCACACAGCTTTTAGGGGTACATTTGGTTTTAAAAAAATTGATGGTTGGAAGATGATTTTATCCCATTCTTATCAATCTCATATACATATTCCCATAGTTGCCAGAAACGTGACGGGAAAGCCCCATTTCACATTTCAATGGCCGAAATGAGTTTCCCATCATGCAATGGTCATTTCTCCGACTGTGTGGAAAGAATTTTAGAGATGAATATATTATTAATATGTTGTAAAGGGTTAAAAGTTATAAATATATTTTAAAGGGTTTGGAGGGAATGTAACATGCAGTGTACTAAAGTGCAGTTTTAGTTTTGTTAATGAAGTAGCAGTTCTAGTAGTTGTTAATATTTGGATATGTACTATAATTAATCCAAAAAAAAATTTAATAGTTCTCAAGATTTTGCAGATCTAGAGGACGACTTTAGTACCAATTAACTATTAGTTTTTTAATGTAATTATGCATTAATATATTTGAAATTAAAGAACTAGAGATTTATGATGTAATTTAAGATAGAGCTAAGAATTAGTTCAGCAGAAATAAATTATTTTTAAATATTTATCAAGATATATATATATATATATATATATATATATATATATAATCTCCCTGCTATTCTAAAGGCGGGGCCCCACCCCTATATTTTAAGGGTAAGGGTAAGGTTAGGGCCTCCCACATGAACTGTGCTAGTGGAGGATATGAAACTGTAAGGTATGTTGCTTCTTCATGCTCCAGAACTCTGCATTCACATGCATCAATCCTTCATGGATTCTTGCAAAGATCCATCGATCAATCTGCCCCTTACTATCAATAGGGTGCGCCCTCCTCTCCTATAGTTGACCCGTTCAATGCTTCAGCTGGCTAAACTCTAGCTAACCGACAGGCAAAATAAGCTAGATAGTTTCTAGTTGCCCTACTATCAACCCCATTCCTGGTACTCATGCCATAGAATAGTAGGGGCCACCACTACCTTAGAATAGGACGTTCTCTTGGGGCCCCCTAACTAAGCAATGGAGAATACGACCCCGACGAGCCTCTGCACCACTGCACCAGATAGCCGAAGCATTGTTGGGGACCCTATGGGCCTTCGATTATAGGCATAGCTCTAGCTAGAACTGGTCACCATGGTGCATGCAAATGAAGGACCCCGCCCTATTCGACCAACTGTTACACATCGGGGGGGGAGGGGGTAGGGAAAGTAGGCAGCATCAAGGATCCATACAATAGTGGAGGGAATGGGAGGAGCAGTTATACGAGATGAAATCTGCCGTAGAATAACTATAATGGGGGGAGGGGGGAGGGGGTGGTTCTGGGGGGGCATCTGATTAGGGAGTTTGTTGGATGCTAATCTGATAGGATGCGATCGCTCATCTCTCTCCCTTTTTGTTTGTGCTCATTATGTGTGTGTGTAAACATTTCTTTTACACAGCCTTTTAAAATTTCATTTCTCGCCGCGTCATCGTTGCGGTTACGTTTCTTGTTTCTCATTTTTGATAACTATGCATATTCCACTTCTTCATCTTGGTGGAAATAAGGAGTAACTAAACCTTTGTATTTCCATATTAATTTGTAGTCCTTTCCTATCATATGTTGTTGCAAAGCTTTCAGAATTTTAAAGCCTATTTTTAAAAAAAAGAACTCTAGAATATTGAATGAACAAGCTAATAACAAATTATCAAAGATTTTTTAATTCCAGCTTTATGGATCAAATCAAGCAATTGTAGCTTTGTGTTAATTAAAAACAAATGAAAAATTATACCTTTCCCAATAACACTTGCCATTCCACCTAACGTAATCACAAATCATAAATCTTGAAAGAAATTGATTATGCGAGCCTCTCATGTTATATACGAGAATTTGAATCTTTGAACTCCACCCCCAAAATATTACAACTTTTTTTTGAGTGGATTTACAATTCCACAAAATTGTAGAGGAGAACAAAAGAAAAGTATGACACTTACTGGGACTGTGAATCACTAGCCAAAATTGGCTATAAAACATATCCATTTGTACTATGATTTCATTGGAATGGATTTGTCTGAATTAATAACTTTTACTTCTCAAGTACGACTCCAAACAAAAAATACCATTTATTACTAATGCAATTTTCTAAATCACTATCCTAAGTTGGCAGCAAAATTACTATTCATCTTTACCAGATTTGATGAGAATGAAAAAATAAATAATAGAATTTATTTGAGCAATGGCACAAAATTTCTCATTCCCCACATAAAAATTATATTGTAGTAAATGACATTAAAAAGCCAAGAAAATTTTACAATGGTTCATTTTTTAATTTAAAATTAAAGAAAAGCCAACTTTTATAATTATTACTACCAAACAATGAACACCTTTTACTACTATTAGTACCTGTCAATAGGAAAATACTATTGTAATTGAAATTGCTTAACTAATTATTATTTGAATTTTATTTGGCTAATCACGTATACGTATTTCCAACATTGATAAGAAATTTAAATTATAATGTTTACATAACTATTTTTTAACTTAATGAATGGATTGTCTTCATGAATAATTTTCACTTCTCAAGTCCAACTCCAAACAAAATATACCATTTATTACTAATGTGATTTGCTAAATCACTATTGTTAAAAATTAAAATTTATTTGAGCGATGAGAATAAATTTTTCAATCTCCACAATTATATTGGAGTAAATGACAGTTAAAAACCAAAAAAATTGTTTACAGTGGTTCATTTTTCAATTTAAAATTAAAGGAAAGCCAACTTTTATAATTATTACTACCAAATAGTGAACACATTTTTACTACCATTAGTACTTGTCCATAGGCAAATACTATTGCAATCGAAATTGCTTAACTAGTTATTATTTAAATTTTATTTGACTAATCATGTATAGTTATTTCTAATATTGACTAAAAAATTAAATTATAATGTTTGCATCACTATTTTTGAACTTTATGAATGGATTTTCTACATGAATAACTTTCACTTCTCAAGTCCAACTCCAAACAAAAAATACCATTTATTACTAATATGATTTTCTAAATCACTATCGTTAGCTAGCACCAAAGTTGAACACCTTTTTACTACTATTAGTACTTGTCGATAGGCAAATACTATTGCAATCAAAATTGGTTGACTACTTATTATTTAAATTTTATTTGACTAATCATATATAAGTATTTTCAATATTGATAGATTTTTAAAATTATAAAAGTTTACATAACTATTTTTTAACTTTATAATGCAATTCTCTAAGCATTCATTGGATAATAATTTTGGGATCTCACATAATAATTTTAGATTCTTATGAAAGAGGGCAATGGATGCATTATTTGAGGAATCTCATTTGCCACCTATTTTGCCTTAACTAAGAACAAAATACTAGAGGTTGAATATATTTAGTGATATATTCTCAATGAAATACTTATAAGATATAATTTATTTTGGTAAAAAGTTTGGAGAATTTTAATTTACTATAAGTAATAAAATAAATAATATGTATAATTAACATTAAAAGAAAAAGTGTATACGATAAATAAAATAATTTTGAAGTAAATAATAATCATTAATAATCAAGTTCTTAAATAAAATATTCTAGTTTTTATCTATTGAATAATGTTGGTTTTAAATTATTGATATTTTTATATAAAAATAAATTGTAATTAAAAATACTTCATATTTTCACGCTTCTATCAAGCAAACAAGGGTTGCTCAAACTTTATTTTCCCATTCTAGATAGCAAATATGGAAATGTAATTTTGGAAGCAAAGGGAATTCAAGAAGAAGTGACAAAATATTCTAAAAAGCTTCGGTCTTCATCATCTTCAATCTTAGGTGATAAAAGAAAAAGTTGATGAGTTATTGGGGGCAATTCCATCTTTAATTTCAGATCACTGTAGCAAAGCTTTAATGGCCCCTTTCACTATATCTAATTTGCATAATGTTTTCTTCTCTCTTGTTTCAGACAAAGCACTTGGTCCTGATGGATTTATAACACTTTTTTACCAAAAATGTTGGGATGTTATATGCGGGGATCTATTAGCATATATTGAAGAGTCAAAAAGAAATAAATTTATGTTAAGATATTTCAATACAATTAACATTGTTATCATTGTGAAAGTACATAGTCCATCCAAATTTGTTGACTTTGACCCATTTTCCTTTGCAACACAATATACAAAATTTTCACCAAGGTTATATACATGAGAGTACATAACTTATCCCAATCATAGTTTCACTAGAACAAGGTGGATTTGTACCAGGCATAGAAGCATTGGAAGGGTCATTGATTGCTCATGAAACCCTTCATTTCTATTCACAATAATAGATTTCCTAGTCTTGTAATTAAATTGGATATGATGAAGGCTAATGACTGTCTTTATTGGGAATTCCTCTTTAAAGTCCTATGTAAATTTTTTTTTTTATAAAGATGGTGCACATGGATTTTGTCTTGTATAATAGGGGCTTGGTTTTCAGTAATCATTAATGAAGTTCTTGTGGGTTTCTTTCAATCTTCACAAAGGGTAAGACAAGGTGACCCTTTATCTTCGTTTCCATTTCTTGTTATAGCTAAGGCTTTGAGTAGAAATATCCAGTGTCAACATTATGGATCATTAGAAGGGGGTCCAAATCACACGCACATCTATATTAGTCACGCATTCTCTCTTTGCAGGTGATACATTATTATTTGAGGCAACATCTATTCAAGAAGCAAGGCAAACCAAAAGTGCCTTGGATTTTTTATATGGCTATTTCAAGTCAGAAAATTAACATTCAAAAATCCAAGATTTATTTACTTAATGTTGAGAAAAGTGTTTCTAGTAGGATTATCAATATTCTTGGATTTTCAGTGGAACAATTACCATCTACATACCTTGAGCTTCTATTCTTTGTGGGAACAAATAAACTTGTTGTTGGACAACTATTATTGAATGGATAAAATGCAAAATTTCGGCATGGAAAGCTAGATATTTGTTGCTAGCAAGCAAGATAATATTAGTTGAAGTGGTTTAGTACATGTTATCCCAAACTATTATATTGCTATTCTTAAGGCCCCTCCTTCCATGGTAAAGCAAATTGAGACTCTGATTAGGGACTTTTATGGAAGGGGAATTTATCAAATGAAAAGAAGACACCACTTGTTTCTCTACAAGACATGGCTCAGACTAAATGAATTGGTGGTGCTAGTGTTCATAATATTTCTTTGAGAAAAAAATATTTTGGGGGAAGGCTTGTATGGAACATGTATACAAAACCCAAGAAAAATTGGTGTAGGATTGTGCAACAAAAGTGTCTAGATAGCAAAGCCCAAAGCATTCCTGACAATACTAGATCGTCCTCAAGAATATGTTGTTTGTAAGTTTATGATGTATAATAGAGAGGTGGTTTAAAACTATATTTCTTGGGAGGTGCACAATGGTGAAAATATTAGCTTTTGGGAAGATTATTGCAATGGTCTTCCTCTGCTAAATACACAATATCTACTTTTCTTTGGGGTGATAAGTTGTCAGATTAGATTGTAGTTGTTGATGTACATTTTGGGAAAGCCTTTTGGAAAGTTCTAGTAGAATTACATATCGGAGAAGATAAAAGGATTCTAATGCAATAGATCTTTAGAGAAAGTGTTATTTTCTTGTCTAATATGGAGGATTCTCTTTTTTGGGCCCTAGCCAAAGATAGTAAATACAACATTAAAGATGGTTACAAGATGCTATTACATCTAGATAACTCGAGACCTATACACACAATTTATTGTTTCTGTTGGAATAGAGACATTCTTCCTGAATCTGGGTGTTTTGCATGCCTTGCTCTAAAAAATAGAATTTTAAAAAGTTTTAGTTTAATGAAACTATCTATTGCACAAATTTGAATTGTGTATTATGTCATGATGCAGAGGAGACTACTAATCTTTTATTATTGAATTTTTCTTTTCTTGTTGGACTTTTGTGCTTGGCCAGTTAGGCTTTCACATGCCATTGCTCCATTGGATGTGGGGTCTATTTCAATCTAATCAAGTTAGTGGGGTTCAAAAATGAATTAAAAGGCGGTTATGAAGAGTGTAAATGCTAATATAATAAGGTTGAAAATATTTTTTGTTTCCACTTGGGATAATAAGATGTTAAATGAATGGAAAGTAATAAAGGTCCCCTTTGGCTCTATCACTCAATCACTTGTTGGTCAAGTTGTTGACAAAGGTTGGTTAAGTGGTCCTCTCCATCACTAGATTTTAACAAAATTAATCTTGATGGTTCATCAAAGGGAAATATGGGGAAATAAGGAATTGGTGTATGTTTATGTAACCATTCTAGATAGGTGCTATTAATTAAGGTGGGCCAAACCCTCCTAGGGATAAATAATATCGTCGAAGCTCAAGCTTTTCTTCAAGGTCTAATTTGAGCAAAAAGAATGGGTCTTTAAAAGTTACATATTGAAGGGTTTTCCATGGTTATTGTTAATGCATGTATTTCAAGATCTTCTTCTAATTGAATATTAAATTATATTTTCAATTGGTTTGGAAATTAATGGACATATTTGAGGATATTTGCATCTCTCATACATTTCATGAAGGTAATAACATGGCCAATTTATTGGAAAATTGAGGCTACAAGGATATAAAAATTGAAGATCTATATTTGATTGATCTCGTGTCTAAAAATTTCCAGTAGGAGGATATGTTATGTCAAGAAGCATCAAGTGTGTGCTAAATGTGATTTTCTCAAAGGGTCTATTATGCCTTTGTGAACATAATATGTTGATAATGTAGGGGTTTGTCGCGTTGGAACTGTAGGTGGATGTGGTATCCTGCCACATTTCTTGAAGCATAAAAATGGGCTTTCCACATGTCTCAAAATTTGATTATGACTATGATTCAAATTGTGGGCTTCATCTTCTCACTTTTGGAGTCTTTGGGGGCTTCTCTCCTCTGTTTCAATTTTGTATTTAGTTTCTACAGCTATGGTCTTATCATTTGGTTGAGTTTATTTATCCTTGGTCTTTATGTACATAGTGTCAAGGATACCTTGTGGAGTAATTGTTGAGGAGTTATAGTTTCAGATTTGCATTGGAATGTGTGGTGAATGCATTTGCAGTACACATTGTTAATGATGTTTTTCCTATTTTTGATAACTTTGTCCAACACTTTGACAACTAATTTAGAGATGTATTCATTACCCAGCCTCATACACATGAATGTTTTTGAACACATGAAATGACAGTGTTGGTGAGTTGGTTTTGATTAGGTTGCACATGAGATTTTTTTTTAACATTCACTTATCTATGAAATTTTTTTATGGCTCCATGGAAGAATAGTTATTAATCATGTTGCCTTTATGTACTCTTGTATTGGATCATCCCCACAGCCATTTCCTTTTGGGAGTTTGGTGATGAGCATTTAGAGCTAAAACTTGTTATATTATCTGTACTCAGGCAATGATTATGAGTTCTCTTTCTAGTTCTTTCTCCAAGGAGCTCCCTGAACTAGTTATTTATTATAATAACATTCAAGTGCTTTGTCACTTTTTGCTGAAAATAAAATTGTAATTAAAAAATACAAATATTTTAAATATATTAATTTAAAGGATAAAAAATAGTTTAAATATAAAATTAAATATTTTAGAATTAAATTTTAAGTATCTAAATTCTAAATATTAAATTGAATATTTTAAAAATTAATTTAAAATCTTAAAAGTAGCATCAACATAAATTAATGCACAATGAAATGGCTTGTGCCTTTGGTGAAATGGTGGGGCTTCTTGCCTGTAGTTTCTACAACCAAGGTTCAAGTCTCCACAAGGCTGCTCTCTACTATGATTCTCAATTGAGAGTATTTTACTTTGAGCGTTGGTGAAATAGTGGGGCTTCTTTTCTATAGTGCTTACAACCAAGGGTTAAAGAACATTATTGGCTTCGACCAATTACCCCAAATTTTTAGGCTTGTTCCTTTGGTGGAATGGTGGGGCTTCTCTCCTCTAGTGCCTACAACAAAGGTTAAAGTCTCCATAGGGTCACTCTCTACTATGATTCTTAATTGAGAGTTGTTGACTTTGACCATTGGTGAAATAGTGGGGCTTCTTGCCTATAGTGCTTACAACCAAGGATTAAAGAAGGTTGTTAGCTTTGGTCTATTACCCTAAAATTTTATCAAATATTTTAAATTACAATTATTGATGGTCCATAAAGATAAGTTATACATAAAATCTAAAGCCAACACAACTTCTAACATATTCATTTTTATCACTACAAAAATTACACAAGGTCATTGAATTTGTTTATTCAAGTCCTCCATATGAAAATTATTTTGTAAATGGATAATTTTATCATTTACTTTTAGAGATTCCATGTTATTACTTAAATTTGTAGGCCCTTTTTTAGAAAATTTCTCCTCAATTCTTAAAGACTCAAATTGTTATTAAAATTGGTATTTATTTTTGAATGAGAAAGTTTAGATGGTCCATGTCATTATTATTTTTTGATAGGTAATGGGTCGAACTTAGATTAATTATTGTTATTTGGTAGAGTCAATCCAAGACCTCTCAAACGAGAGACTCACAAATTGTCATTGTGGTGCAAGCTCTTGCCTAGCTACTCCATATCATTATTAAAAATGATACCCATAACCAAATTGTTTCTTGTTGTCAGCGAAGATTCATTGCATCAATGACCCACTATTTATTGCTTTCATTCCACACAATATTCAACATAAAATAAATACACACAAAAATACATAAATAGTTGGTGCAAGACCAATCAACAGAATTACAACCAGAGGCTTGTAGCTCAAAATCAAGCAAGGATCTATTCTTTGATTGACCAGAGGAAAAAAAAATAGATTAAGAAAAAGACATGTCTCTCTCCACCCTTAATCCTATAATTCATAGTAATAATATCAACCACTTTTTAAAAATGAATCTTGGGCATTAAGTCAAGATGCAAATTACAAGGAAATCTCTTTTTTTACTGATAGAAGTGATAATGTCTTCTGCATGGCTATGGGAGGATTGTGTAGATGAGAAGGTAATCTCAAACAAAGTGGTCCGACTCTAGTAGGCTCTATAGGAATATTTTCACAGTTACAGATCTCCACCATGAAACCATCTAGGTCATGTATGAAGAGTTGGTCTATGTATATGCCTCCTTCCTCCACTATGCATTTCACATACTTTATCTTCATCTCTTGCAGCCTTCTTTCCACACCTTTCATGTCATCACACTAAAATTCCAGATCATGTGAGTTTATATTTTGTAACAAGTCAAGAAATTTGATCATAAATTTGGGATGAACATTGAACAATTTGAGTAGATTAGATTGTGTACCTGAAATGAGATGTGATTATCTCTTGGATTTATCTCCTTTTGTGCTACATTCTCTATGTTCACACTCTGCAATAAATGTATGCCTATTCCATAATCAAACAGCCTGTTCAATTATTTAAAGTTTGGGTTACTTATGGAGAGTAACTTGTAAAGCACAATTTTGATTTGATCATTGTCAACTTTTTGTGGACAACTATGTTACTAGAAATGAGAAAAGAGAAACGTAATTGCAACAAAATTGAGACGAGAAATGAGAATTTTATAAGTTACATATAAGATCCATTTATCTATCTATCTATATTTAAAATTAAAATTCTTTACATTTATAAATTTGTATGTAAGTTATATATATTCAAAATTTGACTATTCTAAATATACATAAATCTATTTTAATTCATAAAATAATCTCATTATAAGTATTTTTCAGTTCATCAAACATCAATCAAAATTATTTTTAAAAATACATGTAAAAAATAACTAGTTGTCAAAATATAATATATATTATTATCAATATAATCATTATATTATTTATATAAAAAATTCAATTTATAATATTTTTTAACTAGCCTCTTTTTAAGCAACTGAAACAATTTAATTAATGTAACTCTATGTTATGACTTCGAAATGGGGGATATCATGCAGATAGTTCTAATTATTTAAACTGAGGCATGTGTAAGATTTCATTTAATATTCTATGCAAATAATTTACTATTTAGTTGGAGGATGCATCATATACAAATAGGTTGTATTTAGTCAATTAATGGCATGTTAATTTACACCTGTGCTATGTCAATCTAAATAGTACAAAGTGATTACTTACAGTGGTTGTAGGGATGTATTTGGCATGAAAGATCACACGTGTTAACTAGTCACCCTTAAACATCACACACTAATAGAAAATCAAGCTTGGAAAAATAACGCAACTTTGACTATTTAACACTTTTAGTCTAGGAATCAAACCTTAGTGTGTGATGTTTAAGTCGTCCGATGTTAACCGACTATTGTTAAATATTAACATCTGTATAACTGATTGTACCTTTCAAAATCCTCATGACCTCTTAACTAGAAACATAATGAAGATATTTTGAATGATAGAAACGTAATGAAAATGTTTTGGATGGTTGGAAATGGTTGTTGACAATAGAGTAACGTGTTTCTCTCGTTGAAATGTGAAATGTTGTCCTAGATTATAGGCTTGATTTGGGTGTGATATTGGTAGATGGATGGTTTCTTTGAAGAATGGGAGGAAATTTTTTATTTTTTTTAGCAAAGAGATCAATTGAACCGAATGATACTTAATCATAGAGGGCACAATGTATGAGGACATTTGATTTCAAAATGAAAATAATTTGAAGGTAGGCAGTTCAAAGGAGGCAAAGCTTCACAAAATGGTTGGTTTCTTAGGAAGACTCATAGGAAAAGAGTTATTTGAGGAGGCAAGGCTTCACGAAGTAGTTACAGGTTTGAGGCTTGATTCAGGTGTGAGATTGGTAGATGGATGGTCTCTCATAGAAAGTGAAAATAGTCCCTAACAAAAGAATTTGTTGAAATTGAATGACAAATAATAATAGAGTATGGAGTGCATGAAGATAGTTGTATTCAAAATGAATACAATTTGAACGTAAGTAGTTCGAATGAGTTGTTTGAAAAAGCAAGATTTCACAAAATAAATAATTTTTTAATCAAAAATTATTTTAAAAATTTGATATAGAGAGAAACTTCAAGATATATTAAGAATACAAATCTCAATTGCTCTAGTCAACATCATTAAAATTCTCCCATTACATTCATTTCCATGTTACGAAAGAATAAATGGCATCTAAGACCGATTCTCCACATGGAAAGAAAAAAAAAGATTTAAAACGTACTTTCAATGTAATAGTTTATGAGTAAGAATTATAAAAAATGGGCACCGGCTACGGTGCAACTTATTTGCACCATCCGGCTGCCCAACTTCTACCCCTACCTGCCTAACTTCTGCACCGGCTACCGTGCGATTTGACAAAATAATTTAATTGCAGGATCAAAGTTAATTGATGGGAAAGATATATTTCTGTCCAATATATAAATCTTCTTCCCATGATTTCAATTGTTTCAATCGAAAGGAAGACCCGTCTTATTAAATTCAAATCAATCTGCCAACTTTTTATTGAAACAAAGGACAATCACAACTTTATCAATTTTTCTTAAATTTAATTTTAATTTTATAGTTGAATTTAATGAAATTGTAGATATGATATAGAAAATTTTGGGTTTAAATTAATATAAGTATGGATTGAATTCAAAATTTTCAAAAAAATTGTAATACTTATTTAAATTAAGATTTTATCATAGATTTATTTTTAAAAATTAAAAATTACTATTATCTATCTTATGATTTATTTTTTCCCCACTTTATATTTAGAAAATAGAGGTTTCATACGGATAATGACATAAGTGTGATTACAGTGCCAAATCCATAAACCAATCACTATAATACAATATAGAGATACTCGAAGGGATACATACGTTTTAATTTACATAGTTTGTTTATATATTCTATCTCTAATTCTTTAGAGATAGGATATTTCATCTAAAAAAGAATATAATATCCTTATTTATCGTTATGCGGGACTTGGGACTTACTAAGTACTCGAAATCTGTTTATCCAAAATGAATCAAGTTGGAGAAAAAACTTTGTGAAAGTATCCTTATCTATGAGAGGAGACTGTATGAAAATGTAACGCCCCACCAAGGGATCCAAAAGAATTAACCTAAGGTTTCACTAAGTTTGCTAAACATTTTTTTTTTTAAAGTAAGAAAGTATAACATACACATCAAACACCTAGTAGCAGAAGCAATAACATGTAATCATCAACAAACATACATCACAAGTTACATTCCTTAAGGGTCCCAAGATGTTGAGTCACATTTAAATTTAATTAATTCTAAGTCTAACAACTACCACATACATATGAAAGAATAATCAGAAAGTCCAATGTTCATAATATACATTTGTTCCGAATGCCTCTTGGCAAATTAATTCGGAATGCTCAATCATCCACTGTACATGTCACAGGGTGTGAAAGGCTTAAAAGAATATACATATGTAAAGATAAAGTTACGTCATCCTCAAATCCATGATACAAAGTACAGTAAAATAAATGAAATCATCCACCATACATGATACATTAATACATCCATAATGATAAAACATCCATGAACAGAATGAAGGTAAATGCCAACCAAGAAAACTCCAGTCATGGTGACCACAAATGGATCTCAATGATAAGAGTAAAAAGCACTACCACCCGACCGCGTGGAACCTAAATGGTCCACTCCCACTGCGCTGAGGAGATAGTCTCAAGTCCCAAATAGGATAACAAAACCTATAATCATAAATACTCTCTAAGTCCAGGAAATCCTATAAGTATGCTAACTCAAGGGTTCCTAAAAAGATCAACATCTAAACCCAGAGGCACTCTTACTATGCAAGCGAAAAAGTGTCATCGCAAAAGTCACATCGAAATTTATCCGAGCAATACCTTAGGAACCCTGGATCCCCTGTGATCCTGCGGCCACTAGTATCCTCTCGTATTGACGAGGCATACTACGGAATGCAAGGTCGTAACCAAGCGTTCTCTCTACCCCATCCTAGTCTGTACTAGCACTCAAGGCATGGGAGAGGACATACAGTTATCTTATTAGATTCATTTACGTCAGTATTTAGATGAGATGTTTCCACTTATTAAAACAACTTACAATGAGTTACCCTGGCAGCCACTTAGGGCCCCGACCCCCATCGCAAGCCACTTCCCGACACTACACATAGATAACCTACCCTAGGCTCATGAAATCACAAATCAAAAATATCACCTCAGCCCTATACAAGCGACTGGAACACATCAAATGATAATCATAATGATCACAACAGTTCTCTATCAGCACTGAAGGCATCAATAATAAGTCACAATATCCAATGGTTCTCCAACGAGCAACCAACAAGTATCCCAATAATAGATCATAATACTGATCGAAGACTCTAAAATGGTCAAGTCAAAACATGTCACAACGTGACATCACCAAGAACAAATCATCCAAAACATCTCAGTCCTCTCAAAGCGACTGGAAGGGAAAATCATATATTTATAACTGATCGATGACTCAAAAATGGTTAAGTCAAGGAACTCAAATACATACACTTCAGCTTCACACAAAGAAACTGGAAAGCAATAACAAACAATAAATACATCCATCATAGAGCACTCCATCACATTACCATGGTCGAGTTAAGAAAGATCGAGACCAAATCATTATAACATCACATTCACAAAACCCTCGAACCTCTGGTAACAACCTAAACTAGTCAACATCTAAACAACCCCAAAACCCCCAAAGCATAGTTAGTACAAACAGCAGAATATAGTTTCATAGTTTGGGTTTGGTTTGAAATACACAATAGGGTTTAAGTTCCAGTTTCGTATATGTTTTCAAGTAATAAGTTTTTTTCGCAATTAATCCATTTCTATAATAACCTCCATTTAATCAATAATCTAATTCTACAATTTAATCAATAATATTCATTATTAATTAACTTTAATTAAATTAATTTTAATTAAATTAATCAATAATTACTATTCTAATTACTTATATTAATATATTTATTAATTATTAATTTATTAATATTTAACCAAAAATTATTAATAAACTAATATTTACAAAAACTATGTTAAATGCATTAATATTTAATTATTAAATATTAATAAAGATTATTATTAAAATATTATTAAATAAAATATATTAAAATTTATTAATAAAATTTTTTAATAATAATAAAACTTTTTTTTATAAAATAATACAAATTTTAGAATGAAATTAAAATCAAATATAAAAAAAAAACACACACGTATTTTTAGTAAGCCCGTCGGCTTAATAAAACGCCTGCGGCATGCCGCAGGGCTTGCGGTCGCAGGGCCTGCGGTGGCAGGTGCTTTGTACCTGACGTCGCAGTACTTGCGACGCAGGTACTGTCGCGCAGAGCCGCGACAGTGGGGGTGGGGTACGGGGTAATTCCCTCCCCCCCCAATATTAATGAATATTATATATATATATATATATATATATATATATATATATATATATATATATATATATATATATATATATATATATATATATATATATATATATATTTATCATTATTTTGTTTTTTTAAAAACAAATGATTTTTATTTAAAATAACAATTCAAACCCCCCAATAAAAATTTATTATTATAATGATTGTTATTTTTTTTTTTAATAAAAGATTACTGTTAATCTGATAGGAAAATAAATCGAACCAATCGAATTTTCATTCTAAGATTTTCAAGATCAATTATCTTTCCAAATTAAATTTCTCAATTCAATTTTAATTCAACCCAAAACCCGATTTAATCCAAATTCCCTTTTTACCTACGAATGAGGTTTTCTAAATAGTTTTCCAATCTAGATTTACAGATGAAATCGGATAGAAAAAGATCCAGAACGAAGAATTCACACATTCGATAAGACAAGATCTTACAATCACGAAGTAGACAGAACATATTAAATTTCTTAAATCATTTAGGGGTCAAAATATCAGACCCTACCTGAACCTGATGCTAATATGCAATTCCCAAAAACTGTAAGAGAACTAGCTCCTCTTCAATAACTTTCTTCTGAAAATCTTTCCTAGAATTCTCCTTCTGAAATTTGCTTCCGAAGTTCTTTCTCCAAAAATTTCTGTCTCTCCAAAATTCTCCCTCCCCCAAAAATGAACCCCAAAGTTGTGATAAGGAGTTTTCTCCTCAAATCAGGGCACTAATTGTGCATTCACCCGAGAAGACTCTTTGCACAACTGAGTTAACTCAAAATTAACTTTTATTATCTTTTCTTTTATTTTGCATTCATCTTTAAATGCACATTAAGTTGAATTATTAAATAATTTTATTTACTATTTCACTTGACTTCTATTTTAAATTAATTTATTACTTTAATCTCATGTGCACTTTATGAAATTAAAATAACATTATTATTTTCTATTATTTTATCTTTTAATTTATTTCTCATATTTAAACTCATGCTTAGATCATGCGATCTAGAAACCTTTAATAATTTAATATCTTTCAACTTTTAATTTATTTTAGAAACTTAATTGATAACATATTTAATTAATTTAAATAACAATAATATTTAGCATTTATTTAAAAATGAACTCTAAATATATTATTATTAAATTAAATAAATATTATCATGTTCTAAATTTATCTTTGAACTTTTATCTCCAAATTTAATTCTTTTATTTAATTAATTTCTCAATTAATTAAATATTAAAGATATCATATTAATTCTCCATTAAATTAAATCATTAATTAATCTTTTTAATTAGACTTAATTAATAGAAAACACATCAAGGACTCATATAACAACATACGAAAACCCATCATAGAAAAATACATACTAAATCAAACAAAAGGGTTATAATCACGAAATTATATCCTTTGATGTATTCGGAGGGTACTTAACTCAGATACTTGCCCTAATTATCAATTAGGACAATTGGCTAAAGGGTTTAGGAATTGGACTTAAGAGTTTATCTCCCCTCTCTTACCATTGAGACAATGGGATAGGGTACGCTCATCCTGGAAATTCAGGGAAGTCGATACCCGGTACCTACAACCTGTATAAAATTCACGCATGTACAAACACAATATTCTAAGCTAAACAGACAATGGCAAGAAGTGGTGCATCGTGTAGATCCCGACTAGCAGGTGACTACGACTCCCTTAACCACATCAGAAACACCATACATAAATAAAATAAACACGCACACTATACACATGCAGTATGGGGTAAGTATCCATAATAAAACACGTGTGATAATAAACCATCTAACTAATCATCATCAATAACTGAAAACATTGAATAATCATCATATATGCCTGAAATATAGAGTACCAAGTAATCTCATCATATAATAAACTGAGTGTAAAACAATATCTGATAATCTCAAGATAATGCTACTAATTATCAAACATAAAACTTGGCCTAAAAGAGTTTGGCAATGATATCAGGAATGTAACTAGAAAAATGTAGACTAGGGGCAGGCACTACAGAAAAATGTAACTGATTCTTTCATTTCCCTAATTTTTTTATCCTCCACTGAGGATTTCAGGTTAAATACCAATATTTTAGAAACAAATATAATAAATCTTAATGTGGTGCTTGGTGTACTAACCTATTTCGGAAAGGGAGTGTGTGTGAGTTGTATATTTGAAGTTTTATGTACATAGTTTGTTTATATATTCTATCTCTAATTCTTTAGAGATAGGGTATTTCATCTAAAAAAGAATATAATATCCTTATTTATCATTATGCAGGACTTGGGACTTACTAAGTACTCGAAATCTATTTATCCAGAATGAATTGAGTTGGAGAAAAAACTTTGTGAAAGTATCCTTATCTATGAGAGGAGAGTGTATGAAAAATGTAACTGATTCTTTCATTTCCCTAATTTTTTTATCCTCCACTGAGGATTTCAGGTTAAATACCAATATTTTAGAAACAAATATAATAAATCTTAGTGTGGTGCTTGGTGTACTGACCTATTTCGAAAAGGGAGTGTGTGTGAGTTGTATATTTCAAGTTTTATGTACATAGTTTGTTTATATATTCTATCTCTAATTCTTTAGAGATAGGATATTTCATCTAAAAATATATATAATATCCTTATTTATTGTTGTGCGGGACTTGGGACTTACTAAGTACTCGAAATCTATTTATCCAAAATGAATTGAATTGGAGGAAAAACTTTGTGAAAGTATCCTTATCTATGGGGAGAGAGCGTATGAAAAATGTAACTGATTCTTTCATTTCCCTAATTTTTTAATCCTCCACTGAGGATTTCAGGTTAAATATCAATAATTTAGAAACAAATATAATAAATCTCAGTGTGGTGCTTGGTGTACTGACCTATTTCGGAAAGGGAGTGTGTGTGAGTTGTATATTTGAAGTTTTATGTACATAGTTTGTTTATATATTTTATCTCTAATTCTTTAGAGATAGGATATTTCATCTAAAAAATAATATAATATCCTTATTTATCGTTGTGCGGGACCTGGGACTTACTAAGTACTCGAAATATGTTTATCCAGAATGAATCGAATTGGAGAAAAAACTTTGTGAAAGTATCCTTATCTATGAGGGGAGAGCGTATGAAAAATGTAACTGATTCTTTCATTTCTCTAATTTTTTTATCCTCTGCTAAGGGTTCTAGGTTTTATACCAATATTTTAGAAACAAATATAATAAGTCTCAAAGTGGTGCTTGGTGTACTGACCTATTTCGAAAAGGGAGTCTATGCAAGTTCTATATTTGAATAATCTAGTTGGATCCAACCAACTACGTTTTGTAGATAGAAAAATGCATGATCTCAATGAATTACTTCTAAAAAAATCAATATGGAAGAACTATAGTATTTCGTAATTGATTGGGAAATTTTTGACCAATCCCAACCAACATGGGAAAATCTTTAGAATGGTTAAAGCTAAACTGCTTGAAGTCCAAGAAAAATTGGTACTCTTTCAACCATTGTGCTAATATGAGATGGGTTCAAAGGCATAGTTGGAGGTTAATTCAATATATAACATTCATATATCAAGAACCGACGACCTACACAAAAAAAAATTTATTCAAAAAAACACGAAAACAACTCAATTGATAATAAAAAATCCCTTTTGGCAAAAGAGCCCTTCGTAGATTTTGGTCTTTGATAGATTGATCTTTTTTTTATTTACATAATATGAACAAAAAGGCTAGGCTTGGTAAAAAATCGAGTGGGAAAGCCGAATGAATCGAAAGATTCATGTTTGGTTTGGGAAGAGATTATTCATTCAACTTATGAATAGATAATATACTTTCATTAAGTAATTTATTAGATAACCATAAATACAAAATAGTGAGTACTATTCAAAGTTTTGAAGAATTATGTAAAGGAGCTGCTAATCAGCTTGAGCAAGCCTGGGCTTGCTTACACGAAGTAGAAATGCAAGCGCATGAAATTCGAGAAAATGGATAGTCTAAAATAGAACAAGAAAAAGAAAATCTTATCAATATTACTTCTGTTAATTTGTAACAGTTAGAAAATTCAAAGAATGAAACCATTCACTTGGAACAACAAAGAGTAATTGAAAAGGTTCGACAAAAAATTTCTCGCCAAGCTGTCCAAAGAGCTCTAGGAACTTTGAATAATTGTTTGAATAGAGAATTACATTTACGTACGATCCAACATAATATTGACTTGCTCCTAGCCATGAAAAACATAACTGATTAGTGTTATTTTATATATATATGGCCCCAGAACCTTAAAGGGCACTGTACTTCAAGTAGGAGATGGCATTTCCCATATTCATGGTCTTGATAAAGTAATGGTAGGGGAATTAGTAGAATTTATAGATGGTACAGTAGGTAGTGCCCTAAATCTAAAATCAGATAATGTTGGAGCTGTATTAAAGGGTGATGGTTTGATGATACAAGAGGGTAGTTCCGTGAGAGCAACGGGGAAAATTGCTCAGATACCAATATTATCAGGTCGAGTTGTAAATGCTTATTTAGGTCGAGTTGTAAATGCACTAGTTTGACCTATTGATGGTAAGGGGAAGATCTCATCTTCCCAATCTCGATTGATCAAATCTCCCGCTTCAAGTATTATTTCAAGACGTTATATATATGAACCTCTTCAAACGGGTCTTATTGCTATTGATTCTATTATCCCTATAGGACGCGGTCAGTAAGAATTGATTATTGGGGATAGACAGACTGGTAAGACGATAATAGCTATAGATACAATTCTAAATCAAAAAAATCATAATGTAATATGTGTTTATCAATCATGGAAGTAAATAACCATGCATTTATTGCTATTCTATTATTCGCAGTGCCCACTTCTTTTCTAATCATCATTTACACACAAACAAAGCCTCAAAGTGAACTAGAGTGATTACTTAGAATCTAGAATTAGTCTAAATCGTAACTATAAAAAAGTAATAGCAGTTAGTATTTTCTTTTTTGAGAAGAAGTAATTACAAAAGAAAAAAGAAATTGTCGTTTGTACCACTTATATACAAATTTTGGATGAGTAGATCTAAATTATAATTTGTATCATGGGAACTAGACATAATTTCTTCATATCTCTGGAAAAATTGATTTATAAAAAATTGATTGTAAATAAAAACATAGGTGTTATAAATATTTTATTAATATCTCAAAAAAAAATTATAATACGAATACGCATTGTTTACTATTCCATAGTAATATACAAAATTGTCAATTGTAAAGGCAAAAAATTGATATGGAAAAGACAGAGCAATAATGCTCCATATGCTTTAACAGATGTATAGTTAATTAACAAATGTATAGTGAAAAATAATATGGTTCACTATATAAAATTCTACTTCATATTTTATAAATATGAAGTATGAATTTTATTATATAACATGATCAATTTGATATTATTAATCATCTCGTTGATAATTTAACAATAGACCAAATAATTAATGATAGTAATGATTTAATCATTGTTTATTTGTTTTTAACAAAACGATTAAAAATAAAATGACTATTCAATTTCTATTAAATTCCACTTCTACCCCATACTATGAGTGAAAGAGAAAAAGTAAAAACTACCATTAGAGCAGCGCAAGTGCTACCGACTATATCCATATGAATCCCTCTCGTTGATAAAAATTGAAAAAAAGAAGTAAAATAATAATAATATCATTATTGATTCTTGATGATAATGGAACTATTCAAAATGGTGCTAAGTGGGAATCTTCTACCTTCTATTATGAAAGGATGAGTCGATAGTAGAGGCTTCTAAAAAAAATTCTTGTAACTAATTACTAGAAGTAGAAACTACCTATCAGATTAGACATTAATGATAAAATTGAATGTTATTTGCTATTATTAGCAATAGCACCTGAAGCTACACAAGTTGTCTCCAAAAGACATGGATACAAATAAAGACCTATATTGTATTACAGTGATTGGGTTATGGATTTGGCATTGTAATCACACTTAATGTCATTATGCGTATGAAACCTCTATTTACTAAATATAAAATGGAGGAAAAATAAATCATAAGATAGATAATACTAATTTTTAATTTTTAAAAATAAATCTATGATAAAATCTTAATTTAAATAAGTAATACAATTTTTTTTGAAAATTTTGAATTCAATCCATACTTATATTAATCTAAACCCAAAATTTTCTATATCATATCTAGAATTTCATTAAATTCAACTATAAAATTAAAATAAAATTTAACAAAGTTGTGATTGTCCTTTTTTAGATTGATCTGAATTTAATAAGACGGGTCTTCCTCTCGATAGAAACAATTGAAATCATAGGAAGAAGATTTATATATTGGACAGAAATATATCTTTCCCATCAATTAACTTATGATCCTGCAATTAAATTATTCTGTCAAATCGCACGGTAGCCAGTGCAGAAGTTAGGCGGGCAGCGGCAGGAGTTGGGCACCGTCCAGCCGGTGCCTAAAAAATGCAGTCGTGATCCTACCTTTATGAGTAATAATTTAAATAAATGCGTTCATGATCTGCAATGATCTATCTCCCATTTATTTATTTATACCCACTACTGATCATCATTGATCGACCTAGCATTTATTGAAACCACTTTCACAAACCTCCATGAGAATAGGATCAAAGTTGAATTCCAATAAAACATGATACTACTCAGTTATAAAATTAAAAAAACTAATTAGAACTAAATCCCAACAATTCAATGCACTCAAAGCACCATAATTAAATCCTTGAAGAGTGAAAGAATCTGCCATACCAGGCTCCATTGAAATTGAAAGACCCTGGACACATTTTCATAAAAGTTAATGGAATCCTCTACCGATCTACACACCATAGATATGTGATTCAGAGATCTCAAACGAAGTGGCCCTCCATTTTCACAAGAGTTCATCATGTTCAACCTTTCTTCTTTGTTTTCACTATTCAAGATTGCAGGATTCGATCTAAACTATTGAAATATTCAACTTTCTTTCTTCACAATTGCAAGATCATCTAAAGCCTCAGCCACAATCTATGAATAATTTTTTTCTTCTCCTAGCAAGATTTTCCTTGCAAGATCCAATCTAAGTACAATTCTTGAAGCTATTGCTGAAATAGAGATAATGGATTCTCTTCTCTTAGAAGATTTTTTTTGCTACTATGATTGAAATGGCGACTCAATCAACAATGGTACAAATTGAAATGGAAAATCAATCAGCAATCGGAAAAAAACCATACAAGATTGAAATGGAAGATCAATCAATCAAGAATGGCACAAAAACCAGAATGAAGATTGAAATGATAAATCAATCAACCAATCAATGGTGGATGTTCTTTCTCTGAATTCATCACTCATATAAATAGATCAAATGCCCCAACATGCAATTACATACGATCCAAATAAGTTGCATCAAATCCACATCAGCCCACGTGCTATATATGCGGAAGTACATGGTTTTGTTTGCTGAGATATAGTTTGGTGCCAGGTTTGATTTCAATATAAATTTGATTCATTAAGTTGGACTAATAACACCTAATAAGTACCCATTAATCATGTTCTTTCAAATTCCTTTATGGGTGTCCGACATCAGTGATTTGTAGTTAAAAACCACCATATTCTTTCAACAGTATATAAATATTTAAATTTGTATGATATGTTCTTAATCAGCTTAGCTGCCAACGAATAATTAGTTACAGGTGAACTGACTTAACATTAAACATTAGATATAGTACTATTAGTTTATATCTAAGGTTGAAGATTTCAAATGAAATGAAAAGCCTCTTAGAAGATAAGCCAGAAAATTGAAGAGGTTTCAGGCACGAGTGGACCCATATCAGGTTCCTAAAAAGTCTATGTGGTGGCTTTTGTTGGTTGGTAGCTCGCAGGTCCTCGCAAGTCTGAACCTTCCATCACGAAAAAAAAAAAAAAAGTTCTGGATTAGAGCATACTAAAGAAAGGAAACATTGAATTTAAATTTTATTAGTATCGTCTACATTCATTGGGATTGTCAACATGTAATAAATGTTCAATGGGACTATTTAGTCTTCATTTACATTCATTGGTATTGTTAACATGTAATGAATGTTCAATGGGAGTTTAGTTGTTTATATTTCTTATATGTTTTGTTGCTTGAAAATGCAAATGTTCAAAGTTCTTGTTCATACATTGAACCTACACTAAATTTTCTTTCTTATTTTGTTCTTTGTTCAAAGTTCTAACTTTTCTTTTCTATTGTGTTATATGTTTTTCTTCATTTCTTAAATACAACTTCATTGATTCAATGATCAAAATTAATCAAACTAGTCTATAATAATTTGATTACAATAATAAAAGAAAAACTACTTCATTTTCACAATATTCTGATAGTTACCAAATGATAAGAATAACTACGAAAACATTTTTAAAAAAATTATGATAATAAGATTACTCATCAATCTAAATACTTCAAAGTTAGACATGTTGCATATATGTGTACCATTACTAACAACAATAACAAAACTTGAAAATATGATCAATAATGGGCTTCAAGTTTGAAGCTATTAAGTATTTTCACCAAATCATCTACTATTCCATTTGAGAATCAAGGATATAGTTGAATTTTCAAATATGTTACTTGAAACAATGTGATGAGAAACAAAATATTTAAAAGTTGCATATGAGAAATGGATACACATATACACTTCATATAAATAAAAGTGCATTAAGAAAATCAATAATAACAATAATATTATAGATCATTTAGAAATATATTTGTTGAATTTTCATGGATCTCCTACAAATGTATTAAGCACTACCTTATTAGGTATATATCTTCCAAATGCAACAATCAATTACATTTATATTGAGTATAAGTCATGAATAGACATATCCCTTCAACTTGAATTGATTTTGACTCAACCAGGTTTAGTTAGTGGTAAAATAAATAGATGGCACAATACGAGAGAAGAACTTGAAAATATTATTATGTAAATAATTTGTCATATGAAGATATAAAAGAGAACAAGATTGCAAAAGGGGATATATGAAAATTGCTCGAAAAGCCAAGAGAAAATGACATCCTTAGAACTACAACAAAGAGGTTCCCTATTCATTGGTCCATGAATGAGGGCATAAAAAACAAATTCTGGGACATATGGTGGATGGTATTTGATACCCTTCCCTATAATAATCATGAGGTTCCTATATATTTCATAAGGAAATCGTATCAATGTGATTTTATCCTTGGGGAGATCCCAAATTATTTTGATATGCTAGATTCTTGGTCAAGGTAGAGGTGTTGGGTCATCATTTGATAGGAATGGGGCACATTGTGACCCTAATGTACCTAGGTTGCATATTGGAAATCTCTACATGGAGTATGTTAGTCTTCCTTATATTGTGAAGGAACATGTAGAGGTCAACACACTAGGAACCATTAGTTCTCTGACTCAACTCTCTCATTCATTATGTCACTCATTTACTCAAGGATGAGCATCATCAGTCAGATGGGCCCATATGTGCCAGTCATGTGGATCTTTGTGCTCATTTGACATTGCTATTGAGATGAGGAGGAGGAGGATGGACTAATAATCAATGAGTACCTCAATGTGATATTAGAAATTGATACATAGGTAGATACTTACAATTATATTTAACCAATTTGGTCACATCTCATATATACATGAATGACTAATAAATTAGTATGTATTGATTGTATTCAAAAACTTAGGGCCGAACTATTAGTGGCATTGGTAATGATACCTAGCCCCATTTTACTTTATGTCGATAACTCTATACGAATGCATTTATTTAATCATTTGAATCAATACATTTTATTATTATGTAATCATATGAATAGTTTTCTCATATCTTAGTATGCATGGTCATGGCAGTGTTGAGATGGGGTCATCTAGATTTACAATGACATCATTGTCCCCACAGGTGGGCGGGTGTGTGTGTGTGTGTGTGTGTGTGTGTGTGTGTGTGTGTGAATTAACATCTATAGTACATTCTTATATGAATTATTTTCTAATAAATTTAGATACACCTACATTAGGTAAATCCTGTAGTTTCAACATTGATACCATACAATGAAGGGCGTAGTGGCATATTTACAAAGTACCCTATTTATTAAGTGGCGGTGTTGTAAAAAAATGTATTCTTGATAAATACAAATAATACTTTGGTTGTATCATTTTCCGCTATTAACATCAAAGACTCTTGCGACTATTTGTGAGACTATAGATCATGGAGTTGTTGTTGCAATCGTTAATTCTAAAGCATTTATTGAGATATGAAAGAGTTTTCCTAATATTATTTGTTACTTATAATAGTTAGTATTGAATTTTGAAATGATATTTAGGTATGCAAATTTTAGTGATTATTTGATCATTGTTATAGGGTCTTTTTACTTCAAATCATTTGTGTGTCCCTAAGGTGGATTGTACATAGGTACTATTTCGTAGTGGTGAGAAAATATTTTATTTTATGTGTACATATATTTAATTTTGATGCATAAAAATTATTGATGCTTATACTTTTTATCTAGCTTGAGTTGCAAAAGAGTGTAGACGAGAGGACTAGTGAGTCTATTCAAAAGACCACCTCGTATGCACCATCTTCCTCTACACAACAGTTGAAGATAGCCAGCGATTTATTTTCTTCCCCTTGTGGGAAGGAGTAGAATATGAATACACATTGTAAACCTATACAACGTTAGTGGAAATAGATTTTTGTATTGTATTGGATGTAGTTAACATCTGACATATTGGACATATATGTGATGTATATCTTTATTAGAAATATTTTGGATGTACATGACATCATTGGACATACAGTTTATGTAAGACATTATTGAACAAAAAGTTGATGTATTAAAGTATTTAAACTATGTATTCATGCCCTATAAATATATATCTAGTTTGTGTTTTAAGTATTGAATGCAATTCATGTGTCATGTAGATGAATGTTATATTTCCAATCAAGCTTATTTGATATGAACCAATGAAGATTATCTTACTAATTACTATTGAATGAATGGTAAATGAAATTAATTTAATCATATATGTTGAATTTCTCTTTACAAAATTAAGGTTATGAGTTGATATGAGAGTTACAAGGGTCAATTTCACTCCCGCAAACCCAATCATATTCATGCCTAAATTGAAATGTTTACTCGTATGGTCCTATTCAGGATCATTTTTCCACTTACATACATTTTATGTTTGTCACTACAATAAAAAACCATGATAGACTTCAATACATTATAAGTAGGCTCATTAGACCCTTGCTTGCATTAATCAAACCTCAATGGCTCATTTGACATTATTGTTGATTTTTGATCATATACAAACTAATTATATGATTTCCTGAACTTCCTTGACTTATTTTTTTTAGGTCTTGATGCAAAGGCACTAAGAGGGTACATTTTCCTTACATTTTGAGGTTTTAATTCACTAAGATATCCCTCTCTCTTTGTGTCCTCTCTATAGGTTAAGGAATGGATCTCCTATGATGTAAAAATATGAAGTACTAACCTTATCTAATGCATAATTGATTGGTTGAGGGGTGATCAACATAGGTTTGGCCTTTAAGGGGGGCTTGGAATGATGCCACATGTATTATAGTAAAAGAATTTGCTTAAGGAGGTCTATTTTTTATTGTTGACAATGTTTGGAAATGTCCTACAGATGGTTAACAACTTTGATTGAAGGCATGAGGTGAGTTTTGGTAATGTATCCAAGAAGCCCTAATTTTACACCTTATTTGGTGAGGGTTTGATAGATTTCCCACTCAAGAAGATAATGAGTCCAAAATATTTCCCACTCACAAAAATTTCAAAGAGTCTTGTTCTGTGGTTTTCCTTCATCCTTGATCAAGTGGACATTTTATGCAATGACAAGGTTGTAATATTAAAGAATCTTTATGTGTGTTCGCCAATCCTTGAATAACCATGTTATTCATAACATAATTTCTATGCCATGTATCAATTATAACCACTACTCCTATAGGGTATTCTAAACCTTCACCATATGTAATCGAATGATTGAGTTTATTTTTTCCTTTGACAAAATGACACAAATAATAATTGTTCCCTTCTTAATTGTATTCAAGTACAATAACAAAAAAAATATTGCCTGTTGTCAGAGAAACATAATGTGCCCATTAATTTACCAAATAGTTAGCTTAAAATAAAAATTACATATTAATTTGACATTGATATATTACGTGGTTGCACCTGATCAAATAAGTAGTCAAATTCAATGGATGATTTTATCTCTACCATTTGCAGTGCTCTTGGGGGATGATAGGAGTCAAGTGGGATCAAAACCCTTATATGCCATTTGTCAACCCATTTAGTCAACTCGGACCCATCCCAATATTCATTTGCACATGATGGGAAAAAGTATGCTATTTTGTGTGCGGATAACCTATGAACCTACATCAAAGCTTCTAAAAGAGTGTAGCTCACTCAATCCTATTAGTGGACAACAATCCTCATACATTTCAATGTTATTTTTATCTATCAACCAAAAATGTATAAGAGCCATAGAGTCACCTTTGACCCATTGTAGTGTTACACCACTTGATGAGACTTCTTGTATCTGATAATTTTGTTTCCTCTTTGTATTTTAATTCCTCACAAGTTAAGGCTCTTTTGATACATGCACTTGTACCATCATGTTCTTCCTTTCCATGAACAATCTTTGAGAAATTCAACATATACTAAGCACCAATGATCTTATGCATCATGCTCAACAAATTAAAAATCTAAGAATTCTTGGATTGTGATGCACAGTTGTCCAACTAGATGATGCATTGATTATATGTTAGCAAAATCACCATAAAATAGTTGAAAGAAACCATGTACAAACTTTGTAGAATATGAGAAATCATCACTAATATATAAAAATGATTGATATTCCCTTACTATCTTCATGTCCCCCTATGTAACAGCTAGTGAAAGCATGAATTTTATACATGAAAAGATATGGAAACCTATTGAGAAGTATAATACTTTGCTTAAACCTCAGTTTATTGTTGTAGTGTGTAGTTCTCTGTGAATTCCACAACTAAAACAATGGTATCCTGTGGAAATGTGTCCTTGGACATCGTGAATTGAGAATCCAACCATCAAGCCCTATGTGTATGTTTTACATACTCATGAATAATCTTTTCATGAAAAATATTCAAGATCTCATACACTGGAATCTTTTCAATCACTAAATAACATCTTTTACCCTCTTTTCCATCTTTTAGAGAATATACATTAGACTCTTAAATTTTCCAAACTTTCATTTCCAATTGCATGTGTAATCCCCATATGTTGTCAAATTTTTAAACATTGAAAGTCACCATAAATTATGCATGTATCATTCAAGCATGAAAAAATTGTTGAGCATCCCCTCTTTCAAATAAAATGGTAGATATGAATCCCCTTGAAGATCTAGATAGCTCATTTATGTTATAACTCTGTAAAATAATATTAGAATACAAAAGCACACATGTATGCCTATAAACATCAAATTGGTTAGAAAATTCAATATGTACCCTACAAAATGTTGTGCATGTGTGATTTATCTTCACATAAAAATGTTTACTAATTTCAAAATATCTTTGAATGTTTTCAATATGAGGATGCATACCAATAAATTTTGCAAAGAATTGTGTTTGAGTTAAATCGAAAAAATGTTTTACATGTGGATCGCGGACTTGACTACCAATCCTTCTTCTTACGAAATTCCTTTGACTCGGGGAAATAGGTGCGTCATTCTTCAAAAAATATTTAATCAATGATTTGAAAGCTTCACTAACTCCTTTATCCTTTTACAGTAGTCTATTGGAAAATGTCCATTTTTTGCTGTATTTTCTACTCTTTCACACCTTCCCATGGCTCTCATTAGAATTTCTACCTATTCTCAATATTTTTCTTGTGTTTCTAATGAGTAAAGATCTCTCCATTTGGGTGCTTACTATTGTTTCAATATAAGTATGCATCTTGTGACATTATTATCCTTGGTGTATGATGTACAACCCACTTTCCCATATGCGGTAATTAAATTCTTTACAATATTTTTTTCATTTGAATCATACATATTTCTTAGCCCAAGAATCTTCATGATGAGCCTAAATTTAAAATTTCTCACAATTTCAACAAATACTCGTCATCTTCCTATCACATTTAATTCTTCAAAAAATAGTCTTCAAATACGATTAACATTTCTTTGACAAGCACGCCTTGATATATTGTTAGGTATTGGTTGCAAAATATTAGCATCAATATCAATCAAATGTTTTGGCTTTCTAAAATGAATTGTAGAAGGTACTATAATCTTTTGAGTGGGCTCAATCTTAGGAACATCAACAACATTATGAATGAATTGTGTACCTTCAACTGAAGATGATATGTCTTGACACTAAGATGTGAAAGATGGATTGTCACCAACTTGATATGTTGATGGTAGGCCTTCAACATGACATAAGGGGGTGCGTACATCGTGAGACATAGAACATGATGCATCTTCAACGTGATATTATGGTGTGAATCCAATATTGGATGATGGTGTACCTTCAACATGATATGACAGTGTGACTTCAACTTGAGGAATCATAGATGATGTATCGATATATTCACAAATTAATAGTCTTGTTTAATGTCAGAGTCTCACTCACTCTCTTTGTCTTTCCTATTCTAATTCTCTCATTATTTCTATTGGTGTTTCATGTTCCTCATGCAAAGAAAATTCTTCATTTGTTCACAAAATAGTCTCATTCTATCCCTTTTATTTGTCAAATCTCTCTCATACTCTTTTGGTGTTTGACTTTTTTTTCTTTTTTCCTTGGCGTGATGATGATTTTTACATTTCAAATCATTCAAACTTACCAATTATAATTTAAATAGATAATACGATTTGTCATATTTCAATTAAAATATATTACGATTATGAATGTCAATCTTCTATTTTAATGCCTTTTGAGCTATTTTTCTTAAATAAAGACACTCTCATTTTTTGTCACTCTTAATATATATAAAAGAATACATTAAGCATAATGGTATATAATAATATCTAATAATAATTATATATTAATTATGATTTTGTAATATACTAAAAATTTAATATTGATTACAATATAATAATTATTTGAATGAAACAATGAACAAATAAGATATCTTTCAACATAGTTATCAATATTTCTCTAAAGATGGGTATAATAGTTATTAATTATGTTAAAACTATTAGTGGTTGTTAAAATAAGTTATGAAACTTAAGATTTGAGGCCAACACAACCTCTAATATTTTCACAGTTGTGACTATAAAATTTATATGTATGTCAATTGAATTTGTTATACTATATCCTTTATATGAAAAAAAAAAATTAATGTATAGTTTTATCCTTGACTTTTATAGATTTTGTGTTATCAAAAAAATTGCTAAGTCCTTTCATGACCAATTTTCTCTTTGACTTTTGGAGATTCATATTGTTATTAAAATTGGTATGTCCATATAATGTTTATTATTTTATATGAGAAAGTTTTGATACTTCATATCATTTATAAAATTGGCATCCATAACAAGATTGTTTCTTGTTGTCAACAAAGATCCATTGCAGGAATGAACCATTATTTTCATCTCGTACTCCATGCAAGCTTCAACATGAAATAAATAAATAAATATGCTCACATAAATATATGGTGCAAGACCCACTCAAACAAATTACAATGATAGGCTTCTAGCACAAAACCAATCAAGGACCTATTCTTTGATAGACCCCAAGAAATCAATCAGATTATGCAAAAATGTGTCACTCACTCCACCCTATATCATACCAAGAATATCAAACATGTCCTAGAATTTGAATCTTGGGCATTAACACAAGATGCAAATTTACAAAGAAATCTCTTTTTGTATTGACATAACTGGTGCAATCTTTTGTGTGGCTATAGAAGGATAGTGGAGATGAGAAGGTGATTTGAAATAGAGTGACCCAACTCCAAAGGATGTGGGCTCTATTGGAATATTCTCACAATTGCAAATCTCTACCATGAAACCATCTGGGTCATGTATGAAGAGTTGATCTACATATATGCCTCCTTCCTCAACTATACATTTCACATACTTGATCTTCATCTCCTGCAAACTTCTTTCCACACCTTGCATATCATCACACTACAAATCCAATAATGTTAGTTTATGTTGATTAATAGTTCAATAAATCCATTAATACATTTGGGCTAAACATTGAAAACAAGTTGAGTAGATTAAGATTGTGTACCTGAAATGATATGTGATTGTCTCTTGGATTTATCTCCTTGAGTGTTGCATTATTTGGGGTGGCGCTTTGTAGCAAATGTATGCCTATCCCATAATTAAATAGCCTGTTCAATTATTCAAAGTGCATGTTAGTACTAGGGAGTTAATACTATTGAAAGTTATGTGAGATCATGATTTAGTGACTTTTAATGCATAATTTTTTTTTAATAATTATCAACTTGTTATGGACAACATGGTAGATTCGAGATTTAATATTGCTAGATGGATGGTGTCCAATGAGGATTAGAAAAAAAGAATTTGTATTTTTTGCAACAAAAAGATCATCGAAATTAAAAGATACTTAGTCACAAAGTGTGAATATTATGAGGACATTTATATTTAGAATGAAATGAATCTAAAAGTGTGAGCAGTTCAAAGCTTCACAAAAATAGTGGGTTTCTTGATCAGTTCTTATAGCAAAAGAGTTATTTGAGGAGGCAAGGCTTCACAAAGTGGATGTAGATTATAGAATTGATTCAAATGCGAGATTGGTAAATTGGTGATTTTCAACACATATTATGAAGTTCAAAGATTTGAATTTTCCACAAAAGAATTACTGAAACTGAATAGTGACTCATCATAGTGCAGTTTATAAGAATGTTTGTATTTAAGAAAAAAATAATTTTAAAAACCGTTAGTTCAAATGAATTATTCAAAAATATAAGACTTTACAAAATAGATAAATAAGATTCATAGGAAAAGTATTGACACTTGAAAATGTATAAAATATATGATTCTTCATTTTTAAACTCATTGATATAGTCAACAACAATAAAAATAATCTCATTTCAACTTTATGTGAGAATGAGTGACATTTAGGACATGATTAATATTCCTAATGATTTTTTATCCTCCGAATACAAATGACATATTTTCAATGCTATCACCATCCATCCAGACCTTATGAGTACTTTAAAAAAAAGAACTGCACGCATGATCATGTACTTTATGAATAAAAACAATCAAAGAACTACAATCATGATCATCAATGATCTAAGTAGCATTTATTTATTTACACCCACTTATGATCATTAATGATCCAGCCAGCATTTCTTCATTTACACCCACTTATGATCATCAGTGATCTATCAATTTAACCCACATTCGCAAACCACCATGAAAACAGAATCAAAGTTGAATACCAAAAAACCATGGCATAGCTCATTCATTAAAAATTGAGTTGGAACTAAATCCCATCAATTCAATGCACTCAAAACACCCATAAATTAAATCCTTGAAGAGTGAAAGAATTTGACATACCAGGCTCCATTGAAATTGAAAGACCCTGGCCTCTTGACAGGAATAAAACCCAGCACATTTTCATAAAAGTCAATTGATTCCTCTACCGATCTACACACCATAGATATATGATTCACACATCTCAAACGAAGTGGCCCTCCTTTCTCACCAGAGTTCACCATATTCAACCTTTCTTCTTTGTTCTCTCTCTTCACAATTGCAAGATTCAATCTAAAACTATTGAGATATCCGATCTTTCTTTCTTCACAATTGCAAGATCATCTAAAGCCTCAGCCACAATCTATGTACAATTCTTGGAGCTATTGCTGAAACAGAGATAATGGGTTCTCTTCTCTTAGCAAGATCTTTCTTGTTGCTGTGATTGAGATGGCAACTCAATCAATAATGGAACAAAAACCACATTGAAGATTGAAATGGCAGATCAATCAATAATGGCACAAAAACTAGAATGAGGATTGAAATGGGAATTCAATCGATGTTCTTTCCTTGAATTCGTCGCTCATATAAATAGATGGAAACCTTGACAACATAAACTTTGGATTCTCGTTGCACACATTTTTGCGTTTTGCACATTTTAAGTAAAAATCCAAATGCATGCAAAACCACATCAGCCCACGTGCAATGTAGAAGCATGTGGTTTGTTTATTTTGTTTATTGATAAGAATTGGTTCCAGGTTGGTTTAATTTCAATATAAATTTGATAAAGTAAGTTGGCCTAATAATATGTAATAAGTACCCATTAAGCACGTTCTTTCAAATGTCATTAATAGTGGCCGACATGAATGATGGGTATTCAAACTAGCATCTTCTTTCAAGTATATATATGAATATATAAATATAAATTTGTATCGTATGGTCATAATCAGCTTGGCTGCCGACGAATAATTATAAAACATTAGATATAGTGCTATTGTTATATTTGAAAGTTGAAGATTTCCAATGAAAAGAAGAGCCTGAAAATTGATTTAAAGGGTTTACAAATGGCTTGTAACAAGTTTAATGGTCTTGAACTTGGGGAAACTCTATGCTTAAACAAACTTAGAGTTTGAGAAATATGAATCGATGGGTAATCAGCTAAGAAGTACTAATGTTATATTTTTGTGAGCATGTGCTAATTATACTATTCATTCTTATGGGAGATGGATTTGTTTGAATTTAACTAAGTATTAGATATGGATAAATGAATTTGATTCCAGAATTACACACTTGAATCTTGGTATTACTATCACAATTTGACATGTTGCTTAAAATATATCATATCTCAATTAATGTCTAAATGTTCTCTATGATGCGTAGTTTACTGAGCGCGCCACTTGTTGAGAGTCTTTACAAACAAAGCAACAAATTAAGCAGTCTTGATCTTTGGGAAAAATTCATAAGTAGCTTGAATCGTAGTAGTATTGGGATGGGTGACCTCTTGAAAAAGCCTTGATGTTTCATCGTTGTGAACATCACCTTATTGAAATGAATGTTATTTGGAGATTTATTTTTATGAGTAATGAGTTCATTTGGAACACTAATCATAAAATATGGATGAGTGAGTTTAAATCTAAATCTTCTACATTAAACATTGCTACTATAAGATCACAATTTAGCATATTAAATAAAATATCTCTACTTAGTAAACACATTTCCAACATCTAGATTAGTAATCACCCCTCAATCTGCAACATTAGTCTATATTTGTGAAATAAGTTAGTAGGAACCTTATTGACCCCACACATGAGTATATTTATGTTTTGAACTCAATAATGTAGTATGTAGAATTTATTAGAATAATTTGACAGTTGAAACTTTTAATATTTGTACTGCTCAGACATGATTAAGAGTTGTTAGGACACAACTACAATGTTACAAAAATGTTGGGTAGTAGATTCCATTTTCAAAACAAATTTAATATATTTTTTCTTCAAAATAAATGCATTATGTTAGAGTAGATCTCTCTCTCTCTCTCTCTCTCTCTCTCTCTCTCTCTCTCTCTCTCTCTCTCTCTCTCTCTCTCTCTCTCCTGGGCTTACTGTCTTTTTGTTTCTCTATTAAACAATAGATGTGTCCAGTAGGAGTCCAAGTTGCCTAATGAAAAGATTACATCAGAAGAGTGTGAACTAATTAGGTACTAGACTTTAGAAAAGGGTAAGAGGTTGCATCACTTGAATTAAGTTATGTTCTGTAGAATGCAAACGGTGTGAGGTTAGGGTTCCCTCATTACATTGTGAGTATGTCATGGGTTTTTTCGATAAGTAGTCAGTTCTCATTCCACCTTATGGGAAAAAATAACTAGGTTCATGTCTATATGTTTGTCTATTAAACAACAGATGTGTCTAGTAGGAGTCCCTGCGTAATGAAAATATTACATTAGAAGAGTATGAACTAATTAGGAACTGGACTTTGGAAAGGGGTAAGAAGTTGCATCACTTGAATTAAGTTATGTTGTGTAGAATGCAAATGGTGTGAAGACAGGGTTCCCTCATTACATTGTGAGTATGCCATGGGTTTTTCTTAGTAGTAGTCAATTCTCATTTGACCTTATGGGAAAAAATAACTAGTGTCCAATGGTGATACCAGAATAATTGACACATCAACTTTGATCAATAAAAATGAAAGCCTTAGAAAACTCTACTTTTAACAAAATATTTACAATTATGACATAATATAATCCACATTTAATAAAAGTTATGATGGTTTGGTTCCAATAGGACAATACCATTGGTTTTTAGTTATGGTGTCACCTCCTCTGAAATATGGTAAGAAACTAATCCTTGGAGCTGACTCAACATATTCATCACAAAAAGAAAAAGGTACCAATCAGTCACACACCATTGAAACATCATGTATTTCATTGCAATATCATTAATTTCATCTTCAAATCAAGTTCCACCTTTTGTAGACATGTGTATTCAATCACAACCACTAACACAAGTTGTACAACATGTTACTGTATTTTTCTACTACTATTATAGTTCAATCAAGTACCATGGGTACTAATAGTGATACAAGTTGTCCTCAACAAGTGCAACTACAACAATAATAAGATGTCTCTTACAAAAGGCCACTAGTAATAGGTGTTGTAGGGAATCCCATTGATCAAGGAATTATAAAGAAGCAAAAGGCTATGAAAAGTTCCAATGGTGAGTATAACACCATCAATAGCCACTCCTAATGTTTTGTTTACAATTTTAGGACAAAACCCTCATAATAGTCCAAAAACTTCACTTGCTAGTGCTAGTGGGATAGGATTGAGAATGGGTGTTGTCAATCCTCAAAATGCAATAATTAGAAGCACAAACATAGGTGTAGGCATGTACATCACTGCAAGTGCTATTTCACCTTTCAAATATTCAATTGGCTCAATAACCCCATACTTTCAATTCAATGATTTTGGTAGTAAATTCCAATCAAAGAAATTGGGAATAGACAAAATAAGAAGACGTTGAAGAAGGAAACATTTGTTCCAAGTAGTGATGAAGAACCTGCATCAAGCAAGATATTTCCCATATATGATCCAAACAAAGAAATGATGGATTTCATAATTTTCATGCCCCCACCTAGAGATAATAATCTATCAGAGAGTTAGATTGATCCCTCAGAATTTTTTGTTAGTAAACTAGAAAGGGATTTTTCCAAAATTAAAAATGTGGACAGAGTCAATGTAGAAAAAATGATTAAGTGGTCTATACTTCAATGTTCAAGTTGGACAGAGATAAAATAAAACTGGTGATGAAGGGTGTTCCCCTTAATTTACCACAACAAACAACACAAATTGAGGCAACAAACTATGAGCTTCTTATTATTGCTACAAATTCGAAATTACAGAATTACAATTTCATTATACTTTATTATATAAGATTGACTCGAGACAATTTACAAATTACATTTTTCGGTGGGTCTACTTTTGGAGACCATAACTAGCAAATCATTGACCTGATGAGCTATTATAACCCCCTTTTAGAATTCATGGCTTGATTAAGGTTTTATGTTTTGGACTCTATTTATTGAATAGGAGAAATGTAGCATTTGCTAATTTTCTAATCCAAACTAGTTACAAAAAGTAGCACAAAGATCTCATAAATCATGGTATGTAAAATTAATTTCAAGGTTATGAAATACAAATTTATATTGATATTCTCTATGCCTTCTTTAGTGACTTGAATAAGATTTTAAGTTTGCAATCTATTTTTTAAATAAATGAACTGTAGCTATCACCAATTTGGCAATATAGCCTATGAATCTAAGATCATGATGGTCATAGACTCGTATATATATATATATATATTCAACTTTAGAATTTTACAAACTAAAATTGTACAGAGGTCCTAATAGTAATTTTGATGTTGAGTCTTGACATAATGTAAATTGACCTAATGTTTTTGTTTCTCCCTTGTTGCTATAAAAAAGAATTTAGGGTCATTTTCTTAAAAGGTTACGAAATTTGAGTTGGGTATTGATTTTTGCCAACAGAATCACCCCGAGACTAGAATTCTCTACTTACAGTTGTATTACTAATGAATGAAATCATTGAATTGTATCATATGTGTAAATAAATTCATTAGAATCTCCATGAATTGTATCATTTGCTAAGGATTATGAATTTGGGTATTGACTTTTGCAAACAGAATGACACAGAGTTGAATTGTATTACTACTCAATGAATTGTATCATATGTGAACTATTACTTAATGAGAAATTATAATCCCTATAGATTGTATCGTATGAATTGCTATATTTTCAAAGAATTAATGAAAACCTTAAATAATTGTATAAGATCAAATATGAGTTGAACAATACAATTGAAATCAAGATTAATTGTAAAAGTATATTTGCACATAAAATATTGTCAAGTTATCAAGTTTCAACCACAACAATTAATGATTATGCACATTTGACATTCATGACTCTATAATATGCATGATGGGTGATGAGAAATAGACTAAAGTAAGAAGTTTGATTATTAATAAATAACTAGATCCTAGGACCCACTACTATTAAAATGAATCAAGTTGCCACATCGTCTCATCATCGTCATCCTCACCCTCAGTTTTCTCGCTATCAAGTTCATAGCTTACTTGATTATTCATTGTATTTTTCTTCACTCTCAATCAACATCTCAATTTCAATGCTACTAATTGGTCCACTTCCACTACCAATACCAACACTAGTACATGAGTCACTTTCATTCTTTTTGGCACTCCAAATCCCACTTTGGTTTGAAATATTGCCCAAACCTCTTCTTTGACATTTTTTCTTCTAGATTTTCACTACCCATCGTAAGGAAAATTATGGACATCATACCTAGATGTATAGACCCTCAAAAAAATTTCTAAATTCTTGTGTAATTTATTTCTTATATTTGACTTTAGGAACCCTAAAGCACTTAAAACTCTCTTATCATCCACCGAACCCAATATCATGGTGAGATATAAATCAGTAAGCTTGAAAAATTATGATATTGAGTCTCTTAACATTTTTCTCTAAGCTAGATATTTCCAAAGCCTTGTTACTGATCTCTCTTTGCAAGGGTTATGTGTAATTGTATAGTGTTCCCTCATTATGTGTGAAAAATGGCATGATTGATCTCTCAAATTAGTTTCATCTAAGATTATATTTATGGTTACTCCATTGATTTCTTCAATTTTGAAAAAGTTCTTTATTAGAGTTTGTAGCTTACATCAAAAACTAGTCAACTTGTTGAGGCTCCAATATTGAGGAAACACAATAGCCATAGATTCAATTAGCTTGTCTAGAGGGAATCTAATTCTATTATGTGAGGAAAGGTTATAGGCAATTACTTTTGCATAAGCATTTACAGACTCAACAATCATGGGAAAGTCTTCCCTTGTAAAACATGAAAGTCACTTCCTTGGATTTCTTCCTGGCTCCTCACCCTCAATCTCAAACCTGGAATAGTAGTGCATTTTTATGTCAACTCCACATACACTAGCACATAACTCCCCATTTGTATTGATATGTGAATAATTATCAGGAAATTGTTCAAGTGTTTGATTTTACATCACTTATCAAATTTTATAGTGTCAGATAATGTTCTTTCATATTGATAGAAATTATTGAGGGCCATGTGTGTCCTCTTACCCATGCTAGAATATTATGTAATATGTGTAGTTCTTTGTTGGGCTTTTTCAATATATATCTCGATTCCTCTAGCATAGGTAGAAGAGTTACTAAAGTTAAGAGTGTCTCTACAATAGTTAACATCTAAAGTAGGAAAAGATATTTTAGTTTCCCTATGTCGTTACACTATGAGTTGTTGAGTCCAAGCAATGATGGACATTCTAAAAAAACATGATGGGTTGGTTCATCCAAAGAGATCTATTTGGTATCATTATTCTTAAGAATCGTATTCCTATCAATTATTCCATTGGCAAAGTGTTGAAATTCCCTAAATTGCTTCAAACTTCAATAGAAGTATTGGTAGATCTCTTTGATTAAAAGATTTAAAAAGTTGTACTAGAACATGCTTTCTTACAATTCCAAAAGCTAGATTCATTATATGGGTCATGCAATGAATGCTAATAATGTAGGGTGCACAATTACTTTGTATCTTTGTACAAAGATCATTCATATGGCCTTGCATTACTAAAGCTCCATCTACTCCAATGTACACCACTTTTTGCCAATCTTCATGGTATCTAGACCTCCATATTCAATTAGATTACTTTACACTAGTTCAAATATATTTTATAGTTTTGCACTATCCTTCATTTTAGAAATAGATAGTAGATGAGGTTGGAAAACAAGACTCTCTACAGTATAAACATGTATACGTACCAAGAAGTATTATACATGGTTGTAACTTCCTCTAAAGATAATGCAATAAAATTTGACTCTTTTATTTTTGCCTTTATATCTCCTTTTTCAACCTCAACAAGACAACTTTCTCATTCACATCTGTTGCTCACTGACTAGTGCAATAAAGTACTCATTGATGGATAATCTATCATAGCATAGCTCTGCTCAAATTATAAAAGATAATACTTAACTAAACAACATTTCTCATTTTTTCTACTTCCATTAATTTTCTAAGATAGGATTCAATAGAAATTTTGACTTCAACAGGGTTCCTATGTATTTTCTCTTGATAATCATATACTCGGGCATTCGTAACATGCTAACATTTTTGCATCCTTTTATAAACTATCACTGATTGTTCAACTCCATCTATTATTTCTTTTTGATAAAATTTACGTATATGCTTTTCTAAGGTGTCAATTTCTAGGTGCAACCTATTTTCCTTCATATTTATTGCGAAGCAAATCTTAAATTTATATTCTATTAGAGACTTGCCTTCAATTGTATGGGCCCAATGGTTTATGAATTCCTCGACAGATTCCAACTCTGTTCTTTTTTGAATTGGCTTTTATTTTTTCCTTCCATGCACCACCATCATTTATTGCACTCTCTTCCAACTCCAAGTCCATTATATCATTCTGGGTAGTTTGGGTATCTCTCTATAAATCATCTTCAATGTAATGAGCCTTGCTCAAACTGGTCACAAATTACCCTAATTTTCTACTTGTAATAAATGGTTGCAAGATCCGCAATGAATATAATTATTTCTTTCATCTGTTAATGCACTAAGAAAATAGGATGCATCTACAACCAAGACATCTTTACAAGATTTGAATACAAACTAATATCAAATCCAAAACTTTGGTATCATATATATAAATAAATGCTTAATTTTGTTAAAGACTGACACCTACAGCAGTAGCATATAATATGCATGAATAAATAGGAGAAACCTGGTTCTTGAAGTCACTTTGAGTCTCCACTAACAATGCAATCAATATCTCCAGGTATTATGCCCTAATGATAAGGTAATATAGTGTTCCTGCAACAAGCTCTTGTAGAAAATGCCCTACTTATTCTTCCTCTTCACACCTAGCCCTTGGCCACAAATTCGGCACAATGAAGGGACTGTAATACCACCTCTAATTGGTAATAATTCAGGTGATGTTTCACACCCTCAAAATTGCTATCATTGGGAGTTTTCATTCCCAAAGACAAATTGATTATCTGCAGGCCCTTGGCTCCACAAATATGCATGTAAATGTTAATAACAAATTTGAATGCCTTCCCATCAGGCTCTCTCCTCTATTTATATTATTCCTGCCCCACCCCCACCCCCCCTACAAGAATCATAAGTGTTATCTTATCGCACTATTCTGGAAGCTTCCTCCTTTCCAACAATAGATGAGTTGTGCTTCTTGACGATTCCCTAATATTAAATTAATTAAATATAAAGTCATCTTTTTAATTTTTAAATTATTTAATGACTTTATAAGAAATCAATTTAATTATTTCCACTTAGCCTTCAAAGGACGAAAGGCTAAGAAATCTATTGAGAGGCTAAAGAGATGGGGACACTACAGTCCGCCCCTTTGGAAATTGCTTGTCCCCAAGCAATCTCAACTCTAGATGTTGCAGAATCTCTTAACTCTCCCATGTAGTATCCTCAATAGGTAGGTTCTTCCATTTAATCAAATATTCTCTAATGACATGGCTTCTTAATTTCTTCTCTCTAAAATCTAGTATAGCCTCTAGTATCAAAATCAACTTACCCTCATCATCTAAGGGTGGTAGAACTGTAGAAGGAGCCACATGATGTCCCAATGCCTTCTTGAGGTGTGATACATGGAAAATATTGTGCACTTTTCTATCCACCGGAAACTCTAGCTCGTAGGCCACTTCACCCACATGCCTAATGACCCAAAAGGGTCCATAGTATCATGGCTTGAGCTTCTCTGCACCACTCTTCTTGAGAGTAGATTGTCTATAGGGCTACAACATCAAATACACCATCTCTCCAACCTCAAAAGAGTGTTCCAGTCTCTTCTGATCTGCATATTTCTTTTGTTGGTTTTGTGCCTTCCGAATGTTTTCACGAAGAGCCCTCATGATATCCTAATTTCCCTATAACATGTCTCCAGCATTAGGCACTCTAGTATCACTTATCAACAAATCAAGAAAGCTAGGAGCCTCATAACCATACAAGCATATGAATGGTTTCATTTGAATAGAAATATGGGAAGTGGTGTTGTAGCAGTACTCACAAAGGTATATCCACTTAACCCATCCTTTTTGTTGCCCAGCGATATAATTTCTGAGGTACCCTTCCACCCATTTGTTGACTATCTCCGTCTGTCCATCTGTTTGAGGGTGGTAACTAGTACTTGGAGAAAGCTTGGTCCCACACAATCTGAAAAGCTCCTTCCAAAAATTGCTCATAAATCAACTATCTTGGTACTAACAATGTTTCGTGGTAATCCATGCAATCTAAACACCTCACGAAAAAATAGTTCAGCAACTTGTGTGGCTAAATATGAAATAGTGACCGAAAAAAAATGTTCAAACTTGGTCAAACAATCAACCACCACATAAACACAATCCTTGCCTTGCACCTTTGGCAACTCTATGATGAAGTCCATAGATATACATTCCCACTTCTTGTTTGGAATTGGAAATGGTTGTAATAAACTAGCAGGATATGTATAGTTATGTTTGTTCTGCTGACAAACAACACATTCTCTAACATATCATAGAACATCAAATTTTAGACCCTTCCAAGTGAACCTCTCCTGAATCTGTCGATAGGTTTTGAAATACTCGGGATGGCCTGCCAATGGTGAATCATGAAAAGACCTCAATACTATGTTCTTCACTTTGGATCCTAGAGTCAAGAAAATCCTCCCCTTGTAAATGATAAGATCATTCACCACTGTGTACCTATTATCCTGTAGTGACCCATCAATAATACTTGAAGCCTAAGAATCCTTAGCATATTTTTCCACAATCAAATGATTCCAATCCTCTGAAACCTTAGCCATAGAGCTCAAATGTGGTCAGCAAGACAAGGCATCAATGACTATATTTTGTGAACCTTTGACAAAAGAAATGTCAAAATCATAAGATTGCAACTTGCTTACCCACTTTTGCTGATGGTCATTAAGATCTTGTCGCCCAAGGAAATGTCTCAAGCTATTATGGTCTATTTTAACAATGAACTTATTGCCCACTAAGTATTTCCTAAACTTGGCCAATGCATGCATAATGTCCAACACATCCTTGTCATATATACTGTAGCTCCTCTCAGGGCCCCACAACTTCTTGCTTTCATATGAAATTGGATGTTTGTCTTGCATAAGGACAGCTCCAATCCCCTCACTTGAAGCGTCACACTGTAACTCAAAGGGTTTAGTGAAATCGGGCAATGCAAGCACTGGGCAAGTAGTCATAAGTCATTTGAACATCTCAAAGCATTCCTATGCCTCACGAGTCCAAAAAAAAGCTCCTTTCTTATTCAAATCTATAAGTGGTGTTGCATGGCAAGAATACCCATTGACAAATCTGTGGTAGAATCCACATAAACCCAAAAATCCTCTAAGTTGTGTCAGATTTCTCAGAGTAGGCCACTCAATAATTGCCTTGACCTTATCTGGATCCATCTGAACTCCTTCTGCACTAATGATGTGACCCAAATATAATAATTCTATCATTCCCAAGTCACATTTAGATTCCTTGGCATATAGAGATTCCTTACCAAGAATACCCAAAACTATGTCAAGATGTGCAAGATGCTCTTCCCATGTTTGGCTATAAACCAAGATATCATCAAAGAAGACTAACACAAATTGCCTCAACTATGAATGAAATACCCTATTCATAGTAGATTGGAATGTAGCAGGGGCATTGGTTAGCCCAAATGGCATAACCACAAAATCAAAATGTCCACAATGGTAACAAAAAGTTGTCTTCTCAATATCTTCTTCTCTCACACGAATTTGGTGGTAACCTGATCTTAGATCAATTTTGGAGAAGTACTTGGCACCATGCAATTCATCAATCAATTCATCAATCCTTGGAATGGGGTAACGGTTTTTTATTGTTCTCTTGTTAAGCATTCTATAATCAATACACATCCTTAGAGTGTCATCCTTCTTTTTAACCAATACTACTGATGAAGAAAAAGGTGATTTACTCGGTCTAATATGCCCCATAGCTAGCAACTCCTTGATAGTTTTTTCTATCTCATCTTTAAGTTGCTTAGGGTGCCTATAGGGAGTGGCTATAACAAGCTTAGCACCCTCCTCCAATTCAATGATGTGTTCTATCCCTCTATCTAGAGGTCTACCAGGTGGAATCTCGCTAAAGACCTTATCATGCTTGATCCTCAACTCTTGTATATCAAAATGATAAAAAAAAATTTGCTGCTCTTCCTGTGTTGGCTTCAAAACACAACCTGCTGCCCACTCAACCATGTCATGAAGCAAGAGATGTTCCATTTTCCTAAGAGAAATAGTCTTGCAACCGGTGTCTTTGAGTGCTTTGAACACATGATTGTTCCCATCCATCTCAAATATCATTTCCATCTCACGGAGGTTGAGGGTGAATATTCCTGTGTCATGTAACCATGTCATTCCCAAAACCATATATGTGTCTCCCATGTTCACCACATAAAAATCTGCCTTGAACTCATAGTTATTCAAGCGCATGGGCAATTTTGAAATCATTTTGTCACACCTAAGAGTGAAACCATCAGCAACCTTAACTCGAATTCCCTCAAACTTCTCATTCTGTATACCACACCTCTCAACAAGCCTAGTATCAATGAAATTGTGTGTCGCACCTGTATCAAGAAGAGTAATAATCTTTTGACCAACAAGAAACCCTTGCATCCTAGAAGACCCTTCTTGTTGAATACTTGTGAGATGAGCCTCTTTAAGCTTTACTTCTTCCTCTAGTTCTTCGTCGTGTTCTAATTTTTCTGATTCTAAATCTTTAATTTCAGATTGCTAATCTGAATCAGAATCTTCAATTAGTACCCACATTGCACGATTTGACTTCCCCTTAGGTTTAATAGGGCAGTCATGGTTAATATCATATGGTCCCTTACAATAGAAGCATAGTTTCTTCTTCCTCAAATCATTAAGAGTCTCACGGTCAAGTGAAAAAGTGGACTTATCTTTAGCTTTGTCCTCCTTCTTAGGAAACTTCTTGTTGTCATGACTGGAAAATATTCCCTTTGATGTAAACTTTCTCGTAGGGGCAACGAACTCCATGCTTTGTGCCTTCTTCATTGCTTCCTGTAGTGAGGGAGGATCAAAAGCTTTCAACCAACCCTTGAATGGCTCCACCAATCCTTCCATGAATAAGACCACCAATCTTCTTTCACTAATGTTAGGAACCATGACCGATAACTATTGGAAGTCATTCACATAAGTGTCAAGGGAACCATGTTGTTTTAGTTGTGACAATTCACGAAAACTCGCCTCAGGATCTTTGACATCAAACCTTTCAATCAACCTGTTAGTAAACTCCTCATATGTAGTGATAAGGTTGTGTCCAAGAGTGACTAACCCATGATACCACCACTCGTGAGTAGCTCCTTCAAGATGCAGTGTGGCAAATCTTATGGCATCCTCTTCAGGCATTGGTCTCAAAGAAAGATGATTATCAAGCTTTTGAACCCAGGACCTAGCTGTGCATTTGTTACTTCATCATAGTAAGGCATAGAAATCTTACCAAGTGTTTGTTGATAGTCATTTCTTGGAGCATAGTGATCATTCCTTCCTCCTCTCCTATTCCTTTAATTCATGAATTGATCAAACATCCATATTTCTCTCATATCAGGAGGAAGAGTGGTATACTCCATGTAGGCTTTTCTAGCTTCATCTCCAAATAAAATAGTTGGAGTAGCATGTGGTTGTTCTTCTCTTGGTATAAAGGTGGGAAAAAAGAGGCCTAGAGGCTATTCCTCTAGTGTCTTTAGCACTATGTATAGACCTTCCCTCATTATCTCCACTATGTTCAGCTGTGTTTTGATTTTGAGTGGCTATGTTCTGATTTTGAGTGGCTTGCTGATTCATTTTTGCTAATAAGCATGACAACATATCAAGCATGGTATCAAATTTCCTTTCAACTCTTGCATCCCTATTTTCTTCTTCTGCCATATTTTGAACTATTTTTCTAGTATCTCTTTCTCTTAATGCTTTTGAGGATTTAAACCCTTCAACCTGTGGATTCTAATATTGTTGTTTCTATTGTTCCCTGTTATAACATATTATTTCTCTCTCACTCATCTGTTGTTTGACTGATGATAGGATGGTAGGATGAAGGCTCAGATACCACTATAATGAGCCTTGCTCAAACTGGTCACAAATTACCCTAATTTTCTACTTGTAATAAATGGTTGCAAGATCCACAATGAATATTATTCTTTCTTTTATCTGTTAATGCACTAAGAGAATAGGATGCATCTACAACCAAGACATCTTTACAAGATCTGAATACAAACTAATATCAAATCCAAAACTTTGGTATCATATATATAAATAAATGCTTAATTCTGTTAAAGACTGATACCTACAGCAGTAGCATATAATATGCATGAATAAATAGGAGAAACCTAGTTCTTGAAGTCTCTTTGAGTCTCCACTAACAATGCAATCAATATCTCCAGGTATTATGCCCTAATGACAAGGTAATACAGTGTTCCTGCAACAAGCTCCTGTAGCAAATGCCCTACTTATTCTTCCTCTTTACACTTGGCCCTTGGCCACAAATTTGGCACAATGAAGTGACTGTAATACCACCTCCAATCAGCAATAATTCATATGATGTTTCACACCCTCAAAATTGCTATCATTGGGAGTTTTTGTTCCCAAAGACAAATTGATTATCTGCAGGCCCTTGGCTCCACAAATATACATGCAAATGTTAATTTAACAAATCTAAATTCCTTCCCATGAGGCTCTCTCCTCTATTTATATTATTCCTGCTACCCCCCTCTAGAAGAATCATAAGTGTTATCTTATCGCACTATTCTAGAAGCTTCCTCCTTTCCAACAATAGATGAGTTGTGCTTCTCGACAATTCCCTAATATTAAATTAATTAAATATAAAGTCATCTTTTTAATTTTTAAATTATTTAATGACTTTATAAGAAATCAATTTAATTATTTCCACTTAGCCTTCGAAGGACGAAAGGCTAAGAAATCTATTGAGAGGCTGAAGAGATGAGGACATTACATTCAAGTTCATTATCAACTAAAATATCAAGTTCGTCACCTTGTTCAATATGTCATGTAGGTTGTGAATCATGTAAATATAGTTGAACTTGTGATGGTGTGTCTTCTTCAATATGTCATGATGATCTACCTTCCTAATTTTCACCACAATAATTTCTACCACCAAAGTATGATGGTAATGTTTTCACTTTTTCTAGTCTCTCTTAGATTTCCCCACATGCAAGGGTCCTAACAATTAGGATTAGTTCTAGACAGAAAATAACAGTTACATGCAAATATACCTAATATCACAAAGGAATAAAGCACACATAAACATACAGAAGACATAGATATTTAATGCAGTTCATTGAATCCCTATGCTACGTCCAGCAAATAGTTAGTCCAATATTATTATCCATGATATAATCTAATTGCAATCTGAAATCCTTGCAACTCAATACCACTACAAGAAGCCACTAAAACATCACACATCATAAAATTTCTAACCCTAATCGATTTTATACAAGAGTTATGGTAGTTGCAAAATTAGGGCAAGTATATGTCGTCCAATTGAAAAATCAATCTAGACACCTTTTATAATACAAAGTCATTTTTGGCATCGCTTGGGGCTTTTCCCCAGGACCTGACAAGGGTCATTGTCCCTTGCTCCATCATGGGGTCATTGCCTCCAAACCCCTATAGAAAAATCTAGGGGAAATTGTGTCAAACAAATTGGGAGAAAAAACCTCTAAGACTGATTACTCTTCACATAACAACATTATCATTCTTCCTATTTGACATCTTCAACCAAATAAAGACTATCAAAAAAAAATCAACTTGTATCCAATGTAAAATCTAGAATGATGTTAGAGGTTTCCCAGGTGACCACTAACTATTAAGTTACTACTCACTAAGATGTCCCCACTCAAATTTCAATAAGAATGAACTCAAAATTGCAAAATTCATAATAATATTATAACACCTAATAAAATAATCACTTATCTTTATCATAACTTGTTAATGCACTCAATAGTCTAAGACTTTGCTATCGATCAAAATTGAGAGAGAATCAATTCACCATTGAGCAAATTGTGTAAACTAATACTAATTTATGAATGCAATTATACTAGTCCTTAAACCTTTTATGGTGTATTCATAAAATCTTATATAGTATACAAATATTTGGCAAAGCTCATGTAATTATTACACATCTTATGTAATTCTTGAGGCGATTATGGGTCGTCCAATATTTTGCTATTGTTAAAAGAGTAGGAAAATGGGTTGTGATTTGAGATGCATCAAAAAATTGACATGTAAATTTGATGCCTCCACCAATATTTATTCATAATTTTGTCCAATAAGACACAATAAGAAATCTATGCAAAAAAATTGAATTAATCATACCCGAAAATAGATTCCATTGGCAATTGGATCAGACATTTGACCCAATATGTATAAACCAATAGACAATTGGCTTGGGTGTTCAACCCAATAATTGTAAAACTATGACTATACAGGCAACCCCATATTTAGATTTTATTCACCACTAAAAAAATCCATATTTCTTAGCTTATTTTCGCTAACAATCACATAATAATTTATGGAATTGTTAACTCCATGTTGCTTAATTTTCAAACAAATATTTTTAATATTTATTTTTCACATACTATTTAAAGAGAAAAAAATAGCACCAAATAAAAGAAAGAAGAATTTTAGACTTCTCAATAAGCAAGATGGGGAGAAAATAAAAGGACTGTGATATTAGTTTCAATTTTATTCTAAAAAGAATTTGTAGATATAAATTTCTAATAACTACATACATTATACATATTATAAGATTAACATTTTCCAAAACTATACTAATAATTTGTATCTTATGATAAAAAATAATAATAATGATTTAGATATTTATAAATTAAATATATAATAATAATAATAATATCACAGATTTTGAAGTTCATTTTCTTTGTAATACAAATAAAATCTTCCCAACAAAAAGAAAACATTTATAAAAAAATCAATTTATTTTTAAAAATAATTTGTAGATATAAATTTTTAATACCTACATACATTATACATTTTATAAAATTAACATTTTTCAAAACTAAACTAATAATATATCTTATATAAAAATATAATAATAATAATTGTTTAGATATTTTATAAGTTTAATATATGATGGAAAATAAAAATTTTAATAAATCAAGATTTTGAAGTTCATTTTGGTAATAAACACAAAATCTTTCAAACAGAAAGAAAGTGCTTATAAAAACTTATTTCTTAGTTCTTAAAATTTATATTTTCACTAGAATTTATAAAATCAACTTTAAAACTTTAGTATCAACAAGGTTTGAAATTTTAAGGAATTATAATAGAAAAATAATAATTAATTTGTATAGGTATCTTAAAATAAATCTATCTAAATAAATGTCGATAGATACCTATTGTAAAATGATAAAAAATTAATTAAATGCATCTAAAAGTATTTAAATTTCCTTGTATCACTTTTTTTTTAACACTCACTTAAGTTTTTTATTTAATTTCTAAAAGATTAATTATTTATATCTCTATAGTTTATAATTTTATTTATCTAGTGTTTATTAAAAATATGCTCTATTTATAATAAATACTAGCTTTATATATATTACGCCGAGAGTAATCGTTCTCGAGGCACCTATTTTTATTTAATCCCAAAGTTATTTTAATCAAAGTTGGGATTTATGAAAATAAAAATAGGCACCTCGAGAATGATTACTCTCGGCGTAATATATATAGAGGTATATATAAGCTAGTGGCAATCGCGATGCAATAGGAAAAATATTTACTTTTTATTTTTTATTTTGATAAGGTTACTATAAATTTGTTAATTAATTTTTAATTAGATTTGTATGGAGTTACTATAAAATTATGCTTTAAAATATTTTTTTAAATTTAATATAAGGAGTTTAATTTAGATTTTTTTTTTTTAATTATTTTTGGGATATTGTAATGTAAAATGTTATAGTCATACGTAGATATATGGTTAGGGACAAAGTTACCATTATAGTTAATGTTAACCTTAGGGATAGAATTAGGGTTAGGGTTAGCATTAGGGTTAGGGTTGGAGTTAGGGTTAGGGTTTGAGCTATGGTTAAGGTTAGGGATAAAGTTATGGTTATGGTTATGGTTATTGTTAGAGTTATGGTTAAGGTTCAGATTAGAGTTATGTTTATGGTTAAGGTTAGGTTTAGAGTTATGGTCATGGTTAAGGTTAGGGTTAGAGTTATGGTTATGGTTATGATTAGGGTTAGTGTTAGGGTTATAGTAAGGCTAAGCTTAGGGTTAGGGTTAAGGTTTGAGTCAAGGATAAGGTTAGAGTTAGGGTTATGGTTTGAATCAGCATTAAAATTAAGGTTAGGGTTAGAGTTAGATTCTAATTATGGTAGAGTTAGATCTAGGGTTAGAGTTATGCTCATGGTTAAGGTTAGGGTTAGAGTTATGCTTATAGTTAGGGTTAGGGTTAGGGTTATGGTTAGAGTCCAATTATGGTAGAGTTAGAATTCGGGTTAGAGTTAGGGGTAGAGTTATATTTATGGTTAAGGTTAGGGTTAGAGTAATGTTCATGGTTAAGGTTAGGGTCAGAGTTATCATTATGGTTATGGTTAGGGTTATAGTGGGGATGGGGATAGGGTTAGGGTTAGGGTTAGGGTTTGAGTCAAATATTTTTTTAAATTTAATATAAGGAGTTTAGTTTAGATTAAAAAATTATTTTTTTTGGGGATATTGTAATGTAAAATGTTATAGTCATACGTAGATATATGGTTAGGAAGAAAGTTACCATTACAATTAATGTTAACCTTAGGGATAAAATTAGGGTTAGGGTTAGCATTAGGGTTAGGGTTGGAGTTAGGGTTAGGGTTTGAGCTATGGTTAAGGTCAGGGATAGAGTTATGGTTATGGTTATTGTTAGAGTTATGGTTAAGGTTCGAATTAGAGTTATGTTTATGGTTAAGGTTCGGGTTAGAGTTATGGTCATGGTTAAGGTTAGGGTTAGAGTTATGTTTATGGATATGATTAGGGTTAGGGTTACAGTAATGCTAGGGTTAGGGTTAGGGTTAAGGTTTGAATCAAGGTTAAGGTTAGAGTTAGGGTTAGGGTTTGAGTTAGGATCAAAATTAAGGTTAGGGTTAGGGTTAGAGTCCAATTATGGTAGAGTCAGATCTAGAGTTAGAGTTATGCTCATGGTTAAGGCTAGGGTTAGAGTTATGCTTATAGTTAGGGTTAGCGACAGGGTTAGAGTCCAATTATGTTAGAGTTAGAATTAGGGTTAGAGTTAGTGGTAGAGTTATGTTTATGGTTAAGGTTAGGGTTAGAGTAATGCTCATGGTTAAGGTTAGGGTTAGAGTTATCATTATGGTTATGGTTAGGGTTATAGTAGGGATAGGGTTAGGTTAGGGTTAGGGTTTGAGTCAAATTTTTTTTTTAATTTAATATGAGTTTAATTTAGATTTTTTTTATAAAAAAATTTGGGATATTGTAATGTTAAATGTTATAGTCATAGATAGATATATAGTTAGGAACAAAGTTACCATTACATTTAATGTTAACCTTAGGGATAGAATTAGGGTTAAGGTTAGCATTAGGGTTAGGGTTGAAGTTAGGGTTAGGGTTTGAGCTATTGTTAAGGTTAGGGATAGAGTTATCATTATGGTTATTGTTAGAGTTATGGTTAAGGTTCGAATTAGAGTTATGTTTATGGTTAAGGTTAGGGTTAGAGTTATGGTCATGTTTAACATTAGGGTTAGAGTTATAGTTATGGTTATGATTAGGGTTAGGGTTATAGTAAGGCTAGGGCTAGGGTTGAGGTTAGGGTTTGAGTCAAGGTTAAGGTCAGAGTTAGGGTTAGGGTTTGAGTCAAGATTAAAATTAAGGTTAGGGTTAGGGTTAGAGTCCAATTATGGTAGACTCAGATCTAGAGTTAGAGTTATGCTCATGGTTAAGTTTAGGGTTAGAGTTATGCTTATAGTTAGGGTTAGAGTAAGGGTTAGAGTCCAATTATGGTAGAGTTAGAATTAGGGTTAGAATTAGGAGTAGAGTTATGTTTATGGTCAAGGTTAGGGTTAGAGTAATGCTCATGGTTAAGGTTAGGGTTAGAGTTATCGTTATGGTTATGGTTAGGGTTGTAGTGGGGATAGGGTTAGGGTTTGAGTCAAGGTTAAGGTTAGAGTTATGGCTAGGGTTAAGGTTTGAGATAGGATTAAAGTTAGAGTTAGGGTTATGGTTAGAGTCCAATTATGGTAGAGTTAGATTTAGGGTTAGAGTTAGGGGTAGAGTTATGTTTATGGTTAAGGTTAGTGTTACGGTTAGGGTTAGGGTTAGTGTTAGAGTTAGAGTTAAGGTCAAGGTTAAGGTTAGAATTAGGGTTAGGGATAGTGTAAAGGTTAGGGTTAGGGTTAGAGTTAGAGTTAGGATTAAAATTAGGGTGAGGGATAGGGTTTGAAATAGAGTTAGGATTAGATTTAGGGTTATTGTTAGGGTTAAGGTTACAATTAGAGCTAGAGTCAGAGTGAGGGCTAGACTTAGGGTTAGGGTTAGAGTTAGGGTTAGGTTTAGAATAAGAGTTAGAATTAGGATTAGGGTTAGGGTTAGAATTAGGGTTACAAATATAGTTAGGATTAGAGTTAGAGTTAGGGTTAGGGTAAGGATAAGAAATAGTGTGAGGGTTAGAATTAGGGTTATAAATACAGTTAGGCTTCGGGTTAGGCTTAGGCTTAGGGTTATAAAAACACTTAGGGTTAGAGTTAGAGTTAGAGTTAGAGTTCGGGTTAGGGTTATATTTAGGGTTAGAAATAAGGTTAGAGTTAGAGTTAGGGTTGGGGTTAGTGTTAGGGTTATGGTTAGCATTAGGGTTAGGGTTACAATTAGAGTTAGAGTTAAAATTAGAGGTAGTGATAGTATTAGTGTTAGTTTAAGAGTTAGAGTTAGAGTTAGATTTAGGGTTAGAATTGGGGACAAGATTAGAGTTAGGGTAAGAATTAGAGTTAGAGTTCCAATTCAAGTTAGAGTTAAAGTTAGAGATAGAGTTGGAGCTAGGGTTAGGGTTAGAGTTACCTAGTTAGATTTAGGGTTAGGGTTATAGTTAGGGTTGGGATTAGGATTTAACTAGGGTTAGGGTTGGAGTTAGAGTTATATATATTGTTAAGGTTAGGATTAGGGGTAGGTTTAGAGTTAGAGTTAGGGTTAGGGTTAATACTAGGGTTAGGGATACAATTAGAGTTAGAGTTAGAGGTATAGTTAGGGTTAGAATTAGGGATAGGGTTAGAATTAGAGATAAAGTTAGACTTAGAGTTAGGGTAAGAGATAGAGATAGATTTAGGTTTAGAATTAGAGTTAGGATTAGAATGAGCATTAGAGTTAGAGTTAGAGTTAGGGTTAGAATTAGTGTTAGGGTTAGGGTTAGGGTTAGGGTCAAAATTAGAGATATTGTTAGAGTTAGAGTTAGGATTAGAGTTATAGTTAGGGTTAAAATTAGGTTAGGGTTAGGGCTAGAATTGGGACTGGGGTTAGAATTAGCATTAGAGTTAGGGATATATAGGTTAGGGTTAGGGGTAGAATTAGAGATAGAGTTAGAGTTAGAGTTAGGATTAGGGTTAGGGTTAGATTTAGGGTTACAAATATAATTAGGGTTAGAGATTGAGTTAGAGTTAGGGTTAGGGTAAGCGTAAGAATTAGTGTTAGGGCTAGAATTAAAGTTACAAATAAAGTTAGGGTTAGAATTAGGGTTAGGGTTAGGGTTAGATTTAGAGTTAGGGTTTGAGCTAGAGTTACAGTTAGAATTAGAGTTAGAAGAAGGGTTAGAGATAGAGTTAGGGTCATAATTAGGGTTAGGGTTAGCACAAGGGTTATAGTTAGAGTTAGGGTTGGCATTAGGGTTAGGGTTATAATTAATGTTAGTGTTAGGATTAGTCTTAGTGTTAGGATTAGGGCTAGAATTGAGGCTAGAGTTAGGGTTAGGGTTAGGGTTAGAATTAGAGTTAGAGTTAGGGATCAAGTTAGAGTTACAATTAAAATTGGAGATAGAGTTGGAGTTACGGTTAGAGTTAGGGTTAGAATTAGGGTTGGGGTTAGGATTAGAATTAGTGTTAACGTTAGAGTTAGAGTTGCATATAGTGTTAGGGTTAGGATTAGCATTATATATACTATTAGGGTTAGGATGAGGGGTAGGGTGAGGGTTAGGATTAGGGTTGGGGTTATGGTTAGTGTTAGGGTTAGCGTTACAATTAGAGTTAGAGTTATAGTTATAATTAGGGTTAGAGTTAGTGTTAGTGTTAGGGTTAGAATTAGGGGTCAGTTAGGGTTAGAGATAGAGTTGGAGTTAGAGTTAGGGTTAGAGTTTGAACATGGGTTAAAATTAGGGTTAGGTTTAGGGTTAGAATTAGTGTTAGAGTTAGAATAACAATTAGGATTAGGGTTATAATAAGGCTTAGGGTTAGAGTTAGAATTAGGTATAGAGTTAGGGTTATAAAGAGTTAAAGTTAGGGTCAAGGGTAGAATTAGAGTTAGATTTAGAGTCAGGGTTAGGGTTAGGGTTAGGGTTAGGGTAAGGGTTAGCGTTAGAGTTAGAGTCAGAGTTAGAATTAGAGTTAGAATTAGAGTTAGCGTTAGGATTTGTGTTATTATTGCGGTTAAGGCTATTTTTAGGTTATTAATCATATTATAGTTGATGTTAGTGCTATTATTATAGTTTATCTTAGTGTTAGGGTAATTGTTAGGATAAATTTTTATGTGGATTAGTTCTATTATAGTGTCCATGATTAGTGCTATTGTGATACAAGTTATTAATCTTTTTAATAATGTAATCCCTCCCTCTCCCATCCTCTCTATCTCTCTCTCCCTCCCTCCCTCTGTCTCTCTCTCTCTCTCTCCCTACTCTCTAACTACACCTAGTAATATCTCCCCTGTCTAAATACACCCTCTAATCTCTCTTTGTCTCTAATCTCTAGATACACCCCCTAATCCCTCTCTGTAATCTCTAGATACACCCCCTTATCTCTCTCATCTTGCTCTCTAGATATACCTCCTAATCTCTCTCTCCCTCTATACTCTCCAGATACACCTTCTAATCTCTCTCTCACTGTCTCTCTCTCCCTACTCTCTAGATACACCTCTCTCTCTCTCTCTCTCTCTCTCTCTATATATATATATATATATATATATTTATTTATTTATTTATTTATTTATTTATTTATTTTATTTTATTTTATTTTATTTTATTTTATTTTATTTTTTATTTTTTATTTTTTTACTTCTTTTTTTTTAAAAATTTTCCACTAATAAAAATATAATGTTATTTCTAGTTTCTAGTACATAGAGGGTTAGGTTAAGGTATATAATTTACTAAATGCTTAGTACAGTCATATATAGAGTAAGAGTTAGAGTTAGGGTCCAAGGTTTACAATTTCATTTATATGACACTCAATGTTATGGTTAAGGTTAGTAAGTGGTTAAATGTTACACTAAAATAAGGGACATGGTTAAGGGAAGTATGAGATTTAGGTATAGTGTTGGAGTATTTGGAGTACAACTATGGTCAAATTTGGGATATATTTTATACAAATGACTCAAATAGTGCAAACCTTTAAATTCATAAAAGGGAAATTATAAGTCCCAACACAACTATTTAGATGATGTAAAAAGTGTGAAATAATATATAAGAATCAAATTTATGGAAATTATTTATCCATGATAATGTGAGAACATTATATATTGTTGAATTTTTAATAATGCTAATGCAATTTTTATTGCAATGATTAAGAATTGTAATCAATAAATATACTTATCATTAAGGACATCTATTTAGACTTATGATTTTCTTTCTTAATTAACATATTTAGTAGCCACATCCATTAAAAAAATATTTTGTACAATAATAATAAAAAAATTCTTGTTCTCTTCTTCATGAAAGTTGCATAGAACAATGGGGAAACAAAACTGCCAATACAACTAATTAGAAGTAAAATTCTAGAATTGGAGACAAGAATGAACCATATACAAAAAAATAAAATTCTTTGTAATGGCATAAATGCATGTCACATTCTTCAATGATTAGGATTCTTTTGTGACCTTTGTTTGAACAATGATCATGAAAGACTTCTTTCATCATTGAGGGACACCCATCCACTTTTGTAGATGTGTTACATATGAATTTTTATGCATCTTTCATACGCATTACTTCTATTTCCTCAACATAGTCAATTGGAAATATTGCGTTCTCCACAACTTTAATTATAGTTGTGCACATCTCTTTAATTATTTGTAGGCATTTGTCAAACTTGGTCTCAAAGAAATCATTTGAGGTTATTGAAGTAGTCAGGCTAGTATCAAATAATGTTTGATTCTTTGTTCGAGGCATCCATAACTCAAATAGTAACCTGCAAACTTATAAACAAACATCAACATATAGAAATTATTAGAATAAAAAAGTATTCATAATTAACACAAATTCTTTCAAATGAATAAATTTTAAAATAACATAAATAAAAATCAAAACTATTTCAAATGAAAGAGTTAGATTGTAATGCTTGAAATATGGTGGCATTGTCTTCCACTTTTCAAACATTACAAACATAAATATTAATAAAAAATTATATATACTATGAAAAATATTTAAATAAAACACATAATTAGTCTAATTAAATAATGATAAAATATAAACTAAGTATATGATTTGTTTATTTTAAATTAATCATTAAATTTAATAAAATACAAATTTTATTGATAAGGTGACCTTGCAATCCACATTAATGATAAAATTTAATTATGAAACATGAAAAATATAAATATTTTGAAACATGCAAATATAAAACTATTATGAAACATACAAATCTAAAACATAAAAATCAAATAGATTGTGATTCAATTTGAATTCTAAATCTAAATCAACCATGCAAGGCTAAACTATAACTAATTTTGAAATAAAATATACATTTAAATCCAAATACATAACTAAATCTAAATCTAAATGCAAAACTAAATTAAAAATAGAAATCTCACATGCAAAAAAATACTCCAAAACTTTAATCTACTCCTCTTCAAAAACTCTAATCCACTCCAATAATCCCCACCTCTTCCTCCCTGTAAAAACACAAAATGAAAATGAAATGTGAAGCATTTGTTTTATAACCTATGAGAGACTCCTCATATCCCCAATAGATGTCTTTTGGCATTCCATGAATTTGTTTCAAATTCCCCCACTCCCCACAAAAAATAAGCATGAATGTGCATGCAAAAATAAATTTAACAAAAAGAAAATATTTTATATTTAAAAATTTAATGAAATTATTTCAGCCCTATTTTTTTGGGTTCTATTTTTTAGGCCTTATTTTTTCGGATCCTATTTTTGGCCCTTTTTGTCAGGCCCTATTATTTCAGCATCCATTTGGCTTCATATAATTTTGGCCAGCTATTATTTGGAGAATTTTTCTATATTTTACAATCTAATAATGATAAAATATGTACTAAATATATGATTCATGTACTTTAAATAAATCATTAACTTTGATAAAATATAAAGTGTATTGATATGGTGACATTGTCATCCACATAAATGATAAAATTATACTTTGAAACATGAAAATATAAATACTTTGAAACATGCAAATGTAAAACTATTATGAAACACTCAAATCTAAAACATGCAAACTAAAACTATTTTGAAATATGCAAATCTAAAACTAATATGAAACATGCAAATCTAAAACTAATTTGAAACATGCACTTTTAAAATATGCAAACGAAAAGTATTATAAAATATATAACTCAAAAGATTTTGAATGCAAATCTAAATCTAAATCAAACATGCAAGACTAAATTATTAATTGCAAGTGTAAACAATTTCGAATATAATTCTAGAAATCTAAATGGAACTAATTGAAATTGAAATCTAAATCAAAGTAGAATATTATAACTAATTTTGAATTTGAATCTACGTCTACATCTAAATCTAAATAGAAAATAGAAATCTCACCAGTAAAAAAATTACTCCAAAACTTCAATCTATTCCTATTCAAAAAGTCCAATCTAATCCTCCAATAATCTCCACCTCTTCCTTCCTACAAAAATATAAAATGAAAATGAAATGAGGAGCCTTTGTTTTATAGCTTGCGAGAGACTCCTCATCTCCCCCAAGAGACATCTCTTCACATTCCACAAATTTATTTCAAATTCCCCCACCCCCCACAAAAAATAAACATGAATCTGCATGCAATATTATATTTAACAAAAAAAAAATCATATTGAAATTGTTTTGCCCCTATTTTTTAGGGGCATATTTATTAGGCCCTATTTTTTCGGGTCCTACTCTTTCGGGCCCTATTTTTTCGAGCCTATTATTTTGGCCTCCATTTGGCATTGTATTATTTCAGCCAGCTATTATTTCGGGAGTATTTTTTATTTTATGATTTAATAATTTAATATTTAATTTAGAAGTTTGTAACTCCTACCTTTTCTTTTTTATTGACATGGAATCTTAGCATATTCCCGTGCTGGGCATTTGTGCTGCCATTGTATAGAACACCTCTCGGCGTAATTAAGATTTTGACATATAGATGGTTGTCAAATTTAATTTAATAAATAAATATTAACATTAACACATTCACACCATCTCCACCCTTTATCTTCGATTGTATGTTGTCTATCAACATAAAAAAGGAAGTGTTTATTTTTAAAAAAAACTTAATTCTTAAAATTTATATAATAATTTATAAAATCAACTATAAAACTTTAGTATCAACGATGTTTGAAAATTGAAGGATTATTAATAGAAATAAAATTAATTAATTAAAATCTTCGGCATATAAATGAGGCCCTTTTAGTATCAACAAAGTTTGAAAATTTAAGGATTACTAATAGAAATAAATTTAATTAATTAAAGTATTCGACATATAAATGAGGCTCTTTGGAACTCAAACTAGAGGGCAAGTTGGACCTCAAACTAGAGGACAAGTTTTCCAACTTAGATGACTATTTTTAATATATCTTTAAAAAATAATAAAATAATTTTATGACTTCCTTATACTCATAAAAAAATTTAAAATAAATCAATTTTTTTTAAAAGTAATAATAAAGAAATAACTCAAAGTCTGTCTCAAACTCAAAACATTTTTAGAGGTAACCTAACTTAGAGACACATTATCCAATGATGGAACTCGAGTAATTCCTATGAATATAATAGAACAAATTAGATGCAGTACTTAATTTAAGTAAGCTAATCAATTGATCTCAAAAACATAACATCCACTAATAAAACTTAGACAAATCTATAATAACATCTTTTTCATGCTAAGGAATGGAAAGATAACAGCACAATAAAAGGAAAATCTAGGGTGAAGACTATTTTTATATTTTTTGTGCTAACATTACATATGAAGTGGTAAATGTCTTATAGTTGCAGCAAGATATGAAAGTTCATCAGAAAAATTATCACTAAAAATAGCCTTTCGCCACATAAACGATCGGAATAATAATAGAATCTTAAAGCAATCCTACATAAGGTACTTACGAAGGAAAGAGAAAGATATCCATCCATTTCATCGAACGTCTTAAATTTTTTTGTTGAAGTACTCAATTATTTGAACTTATGTATAAGAATGTTCTTCTATATGATATGTAAATTGGGGTATGTGTAACGTGTCACCAAGGAACCCAAAAGAAACTAACCTAAAGTTTCACTAAGTTTGTAAAACATTTTTTTTTAAGATAAACATAATAAACAAAAAGATAATATAGTGGAAGTACTAACTCACATACATAACATCCATCATAAATAGAGTACATCTCTTAGGGTTCCATGACGTTGAATCACATTTAAGTTTAATTAATATTAAATCTAACACATAACAGCTCCACATCATGGAATAACTACAAGTATGAATCCATTTAAATAATATACAATTACAGAATGCCATCTGGTAACAAACAAAATGCACAATCATCCACTGTACAAGACACAAGGTATGAGAGGCTAAAATAATATACATCACAAAATAGATTACATCATCTCATAAGATCTATGAAATCAAATAAAATATACTTAGAATATAACCATCCATCAAACACATTCAACAATGACATCTGACTATTAGATCTCAATGGTATAATAAAATGCACTACCACCCGACCTCATGGAACCTAAATGGCCCACTCCCACCACATTGAGGAAATAAACTCTCAAGTCTCAAATAGATAACAAACTCAAAAGTCAAAACCAACATCTAGGTTCAAGGAATCACTTGAAAGAAAACTATCTGAAAGGGTACCAAGACACAAGTATTAACTAATCCCAGAAGCACCACAGACACGTAAGAAATCTACTATGCAAATGGGCAAGTGTCATCGCATGAGCCAACTCTAAGGTTACCCTAGCAGCCACTATGGACTCTAGACCCCCTAGTGTCTCTATGCAGCATCAGTATCCTTTCGTACAAACAAGGCATACTAACAAATCAGCTCTAAGGTTACCCTGGTAGTCTTTTAATACTCTAGACCCCCTAGTGACTTTTAGTGGTACCAAAATCTTATTAATTCATTTTAAACCCATTAAATGAAATGTTATCACTTATTACAATAACCTACAATAGGTTACCTGCCAACCTCTTTAGGGCCTCGACCTCCATTGCAAGCTATTTCCCAACATGACATACAAATAACCTACCCTAAACTCAGCAAAAACAAAAGATCACAAATGACCATAAACCACACAAAAGTTCTTAAACAAGCAACTAGAATGTAATCAAAACATCACTAATCAAAATCACAAATTCCACCAATACAATCATCCTAATAGGACTGATCCAAAATCAAGTACACATAAACCAAATCCGTGTCATAACATGACATCACCAAAAGCAAATCATTTAATCACCTCATTCCTATACAAGCAACAAGGAAGAAATCAAGGATAACTGATTGAAGACTCAAAGGTTATATCAGATAAGACACATCATTCACTTCAATTCTACACAAGAGACATTGAAAGCAATAACAAAACATCTGATCAACTCAGCATAGAGCACACATGATACATCACCATGGTTGGGTATAAAAGATTGTATACAAAACATTGTCATAACATCGTGGAACAAACCCCCAAGCCTCTAGTAATACAACCTGATTGGTCACAGCACTAAGACAACCCCGAAACCCCAACACCAGTAAACTACACATCGCATATAGTACAAACAATGTAACTTTCTCAATACATTAGGTTTTGAAAACACAAAGGTTTAATTCTTGCTTATAGGTTTACAAATTTTCATTCTCGTTTTCAAGTGTCATAAATACTAAGTTAAACCTGAAACCCAATATGAGATACATCATACATTTTATCAGAAGTTTAACAATTGTTTTCATAGATCATTTGGTTTTCAAAACACAAAGGTTTTATATACTTGATCAAGGTTTCAATTTTCATTTCATAATAAGTTTTCAACTTTAATAAAATTTATAAAATTCCCCTTACAACTTAACCCACATTCACTTTTAAATTCAATCACCCTATTACCACTAATTCACAAAACCATTCTCTTTATTAAATTCTATAAAATAATTTAAATAATAACTATTAAATTATTTAAACAATAATTATCTAATTATTAATAAAAAATAATACAATTTTATTAATAACCATAATCATTAAATAATAATATAACAAGATCTATTTAAGTTATTAAATAATATTTAATATTAATCGAATTAATTTAAAAAAATTTAAACGTGTTAATTAAACTAATTAACAAAAAATAAATTCAATAACATTTACTAAGTTAATTTTAAATTTTAATATAATTAAAAATAATAATAATAATTAAAAAATAATAACAAGCACTTTTAAAGGCCTGTCGGCCTACTATGTATGATAGCATGGCTGTCTCAAAAGCCTATTATCGGCCAGTGTGGCGATGGAAAGGTGGGTGGGGGGTTGGTGGCCCCGCCCACCAATATATATATATATATATATATATATATATATAATTTTAAAAAATATTTATTTATTTAAAAAAATAACTCCCCCCGCCCCACCCATAATCGATTTCCAAAAAAAATATTAAAATTACCATAGTAAAATATTTTTGTGGTAATTTTTATTAACATATTTTATTTTTCTATAAAATTAAGAAATAGATTTGATAGAGAAAACCTGAATAACCAAAACAAATTTTGCATTTTAAATATTGATTTCTTTTCCAAACCTACTCACATTGAAATCAATTAAAAACGTGGATCTTTAAACTTTACAAGACGAGGGTTTTCAATTCATCAAATTGCTTACAGGGGTTTCCTAAAATGAAGAACATTAAATATGCAAACAAGGGTTTCATCAATGATATCAAACAAATCTACAAATATTCGAGAACGGATCTATCCAAACATGAAGTAGACAAAAGATGGGAAAAAAAGAAATCTTATTGCATAAATTAATCACAAGATTCTACCTGAATCTAATGCTAACATGCAATCACACAATCGCACAAAGAACGCGAGAAAACCTTCTTTCTTCTGAAAACTTCCTTCTATAAAAATCGCCTCTTCAAAGCCCAGTCCCCTCCAAAATGAGCTTTAGATCTCTGATACAGAGTTCTCCCCTAATTTGGAGCTCTGATTATGCAATCACATGAGGGAACTGACTGATCAATTTCTTTTAATATTTTATTAACTTTACATTTTCATGCACACTTTTTGAAATTTAAAATATCTTTATTAAATTAATTTTCTTTCTCTCTTTAATTAATTTATTATATTTTAATTTCATGCATAAGCTTTATGCAATTTAATTGAAATAAACTTACTTAAATTTATGTTCTCTCTGTTATTAAATTACGAGACGTTTTTAATATAATATTTATTAATTTTACTAATAATATTATTTAGAGTTTATAATTAAAATAAAACTCCTAAATAAATTACTATTAAATTAAATAAATATAAAATGTCAAAATTAGAATTTTAATGAAAGTCTTTAAATTGAATTCTTTTATTTTAATTAATTTCTCAATTAATTAAATATAATAAATATTGAATTTTCTTTATAAAATTTCTATTAAATTAAATCATTAAATTATCTTTTAATTTAATTTAATTAAAACAGAAAATCATCACAGATCCACAAGATGAAATACGAAAAGCCATCAAACAAAATAGAATACTAAATCAAACTCTAGGGTCAAAATCATGAATTTAGAAAGGTGAAACTAACTTTGATACTTGTCCTATTTTCTAGGACAATAGGCTTAGATTAGGATTTGGACTCAAGAGTTATCTCCCCCACTTATATCATTGAGATATTGCAATACGGTATGCTCATCTTGGCAATTCAGGGAAGTCGATACCCGGTACTTGCAATCTGTATAAAATCCACATATCTAGAAACACATATATTCTAAACTAAACAAGCAATGGTAGGAAGTGGGGCATCATATAGATCCCAACTAGCAGGTGACTACGACTCCCTCCCTCCCTCAACCACATTAGAAACATCATACATAAAGTAAAATAGACATGTACACCATACACATGCAAATATGGGGTAAGTAACCATAGAAACTGCATATAAATCATTCATCTAACTAATCATCATGAGATAACTGAAATCACTAACTGAACATACATATATCATCATTGAAAGAAAAAACATAAACACCTAAAATAACTAACTAACTCATCACATAAATCAACTGAGTATGAAATACATTTAATCTAATCCGGTAACCAAGTATTGATAATCATAAAACATAATAATAAAAACTGGCCTAAAAGAATCTGGCAATACAACAGAATAGTCAAGTAGGGGTAGGCATTACAGTATGCCCCTTTTATTCTTTGTAATAATACAATACTTTTGTCTCGAGTAAGACTGGAGGTTTTCTTCTCTGTTCTTTCCTACCAGTGCCCATTTTAACAAAGACCTTGTAATTTTTTAACTCTTTTAATATACACAATCAACAGGGCTTTGGCCTTTTACCAATCAAAAATAAAAATAAAAATAATAATATATTATAATAATAAATAAAATACATTTTAATTTTTTAACTATTTATAGTAGTAACGTTTTTTTTAAATTGATTTGAATGTAGTAGTGTCTAGAATTTTATAGTATCATTTTTTCTTATTTTCTTTGTCATTTAGAGGTGTTTCCACACACTTAACCTTCCTTCCTTCCTTTTGTGGACAGTTTATTTCCCATTATTGTTGACTCCCTTTCGAAAATTAGTTAGTGATTTGGTGGAGACATATCACCCTTATTTCTTGAGATTTCTAAAGATTTCTTCACAATTGAAATATCCAATCTTTCTTTCTTCACAATTGCAAGATCATCTAAAGCGTCGACCACAATCTATGTATAATTCTCTTCTCCTGCTATTAAGATTTTTCTTACAAGATCCAATATAAGTATAATTCTTGGAGCTATTACTGAAACAGAGATAATGGGTTCTCTTCTCTTGGGAAGATTTTTCTTGTTGCTGTGATTGAGATGGCAACTCAATCAATAATGGCACAAATTGAAATGGAAAATCAATCAATAATGGAACAAAAACCACATTGAAGATTGAAATGGCAGATCAATCAATAATGGCACAAAAACTAGAATGAGGATTGAAATGGGAATTCAATCAATCAATAATTGATGTTCTTCCCTTGAATTCATTGCTCATATAAATAGACGGAAGCCTTGACAATATAAACGTTGGATTTTCTTTGCACATATTTTTGCATTTTGCACATTTTAAGTACAAATAACTTGGTTTGGACAGCGTCAAAATCCAAATGCACGCAAAACCACATCAGCCCACGTGCAATGTGGAAGCATGTGGTTTTGTTTATTGATAAAAATTGGTTCCAAGTTGCTTTAATTTCAATATAAATTTGATAAAGTAAGTTGGCCTAATAATATGTAATAAGTACCCATTAATCACGTTCTTTCAAATGTCATTAATAGTGGCCCTCATGAATGATGGATATTCAAACTAGCATCTTCTTTCAAGTATATATATACTAGCTTATATATACCTCTATATATATTACGCTGAGAGTAATCGTTCTCGAGGCGCCTATTTTTATTTAATCCCAAAGTTATTTTAATCAAAGTTGGGATTTATGAAAATAAAAATAGGCACCTTGAGAACGATTACTCTTGGCGTAATATATAGAGAGGTATATATAAGCTAGTGGCAGTCGCAATGCAATAGGAAAAATATTTACTTTTTATTTTTTATTTTGATAAGGTTACTATAAATTTGTTAATTACACTGAGAGGTGTTCTATACAATCACAGCACAAATCCCTAGCACAAGAATATGCCAAAAAAGATTCTTCGTCAATAAAAAAGATTTGGGAGCAGTTACACAGTGATTTAATTAAAAATGATTTTGTAAATGCATTTTATTTCGCTATGGTCATGTGGCACCTTATTAAATAATAAAACAATAGGACCCGAAATAATAGGGTGACATATGGCTATCCCAAAATAATAGTGTCACACATAGTCATCCCGAAATAATAGGCCCCAAAATAAAAAATAAAAAATATTTTCTAAATCTATAAGAAAAAATAAATAAATTTAACTTATATTCATTTAATCTTTTATAAACAAATAAATTTAAACTACATTATTACTTCACTTTAACATTTATATATTAATTAATTTAAAAAATATAAAATATAAAAAATATATAAATAAATAAAATTTAAAAAAAATAAAACAACATTAAAAAATATTTTTAAAAATTAAAAAAATAAATAACAAAAAATGATATAAAAAAAATTCATTATCAAAAATTTTTAAAAAAGACAAAACCAACCGACGAGGGTTTACCCTCCATGCGGCGGTCGGTGGCATACTGTCGTTGCTGACAACGACAATAACTACCGCCACTGACATATGTCAGTGGCGACAGTTACTATCGCTGTCAGCAGCGACAGTCATGCCGATGTGACAATGTGCCTGTGGGTGGCATATTTTAACCAAATTTCAAATGCATGTTTTTTCCCATCGCCATGCAAACATGCATGCATTTTTTTATGTGTTATTGCATTTTCAAACGCATTTTTTTGTTATTTGCCACCAAACATGCAATTTTTTAAACGCGTTTTTTGTTTTCATTGAACAATTCGAATATAAATCATGTAATGGCAGGAAGACATAAGGACAATTCAAAATCCTTATATATGTTGCCCTTCTTCTATTCTGTTCTACTGGTATCCATCTCTGCTCTATTCTGCAAAACTCTTTTGCCTTGCTCAGATACGGTGTCTTTAGCATATGCATTTTTTCAATACCTTTGTCAACTGTTCTTGAGGAGATCCGAAGGAGGCATTTCAACCAAGATAAATTGATTATCGACTGTAGAAGTCGTGAGTCAAGTAAGATTGTGATTTAAATTTCTTCATCCATATTTCATTTGTAAATACCCGTCTTCTAGAGTTGGCTTTTACTAAATCTTTTCCATTTTTGTTACAGCAAGTGATATACACCAGTTAGTATATTAAAAGCTCTTTCTTTTTCTTTTTTAATATGTTTAGTTTTGCTAGACAAATCGTAAATAATAAACATGATAAGAATAATGTTTTGGTCTATTTTCTCATACCACCGCAACAGAAAAGGAGAAATTTGGAATTAATAAAAAAATTGTTTTCATTATAGTATGAATTGATCTTAGATTTAGTTAGTATATGTATAAATGAAAGATATATTTTTACTTCTTTATTACTTTGTACGTTTGCCACATTATTTTATTCAAAAATTATATTTCATAAGCTATTTGAAATTTCATTACTGGTACTAATATATTGTTGTTTATTGTTTGATTTTATGTATAGATCTGAAATTTTTTTATTCATTGTATAAATTTTAAGAATAGATGATGTACATAATAAATCTTAGATATAGTTACTATATGTATAAATGATAAATAATTCTTTACTTCTATATTCATTAATACATTTACAACATTAACCTTTAACCTTTATTTTATTACAAAATTAAATCACGAATTTCAATATTGAATAACTATCCCAATTAAAAACTTTTTATAGACCCAGATAACAACACATTTGTTTATACTGCTTTAAATATGATCTGCCTTTTACGGAAAAGATGTCTTTAAAATAACATAGTGGCTTAATACCTGTTGTAATTACATATTACATATAATTATAATTTTATATGTAAATTCAATTGTAATTTTATTATAAGTATTAAATACATTATTTTCTAATAGTTATTCTTATTTTATAATAATATATATCTTATTTTTGTTTATAATAAAAAATCAAATGACTGCGTTAGTTATAATAAAAATTGTATTCATTTATAATAGTCTTTTAGTTTGGAGTGCTATTTACATTTTCAATAATATTTAGATTTACATGAATACTATTTTGATTTAGATTACTATTTACATATTAATTCTATTTAACTCTTAGGCAATTATGTTTCAAAAGTGGAAGGCAATGCCGCCATTTTTCTTATATTATATTGCTAACTCTTTTATTATAATATATTTTATGCATAAATTAGTTTAATGTTTGAAATGTGGAAGGCAATGCTGCCATTTTCAAACATTACAATGTAATTTATTTTTTAATATCAGAATGTAATTTTTTGGTAGAATATTAGAATGTAATTTTAATCCATAAATAATGTTTCAAAAGTGGAAGGCAATGCTGCCATTTTTCCCTATTAAATTGCTAACTCTTTTATTCAAATATATTTTATGCATAAATTAGTTTAATGTTTCAAATGTGGAAGGCAATGCCGCCATTTTGAAACATTACAATGTAATTTTTTCGTAGAATATTATAATGTAATTTTTTCCTAGAATATTAAAATGTAATTTTTATCCATATAAATAGATTTAATGCTTCAAATGTGGAAGGCAATGCTGTCATTTTCCAAAATTACAATGTAATTTTTAGGCATACATAAATTTTATAATGTATTTTTTTCTAACACATATTTCAATACTAACTATTCCTTTATACTCTTATTTTGAACTAAATACATGTAATTGAAAAGATTTTATTTACTCTTTTTCTGTTAAAGATGCACATCATGAATTTTAACTATGGAATGAAAGTCGAAGTGTCTTCTGATGATGATGGCTTCGAGGGAGCATGGTTCCCTGGCACTGTAATTGGTCGAGTACAAAATGCTCAAATGCCAACCTTTGTTATTGAATATGATCACTTTATTATAGATGAACTGACTCGAGAACCTCTTATCGAGGAGATTGTTGATGATCATATTAGACCTACACCACCAATTATTCCACTACCAAGATACATTCCTTTAGATTTTCCTGTAGATGTCTTTGAGAATGATTGTTGGTGGTCTAGCGTGGTTGTCGACAAGTTTCAATCCCCGCTAAGTCAACAACAATTTTTTGAAATCTACTTTCCACATACCCAAACTCTTGAACCCTATTCTCGAGCTCGCTTGTGTCGATCTCAGGATTGGGTTAACAGAAGGTGGATATTTAGGCAGTGGTGGTGAATATGTTCTTGTTTCTTTTTTGTGTGGAGACCCACATATGTTTTGGCAACTATTCTACTCTATTAGAAAATGAACGTTCACTATCTTCTAAAGTGGACTTCCTATTATTTTTTGTATTGGTATTTTGTATTGTAAAATAAAACATCATGTGCTTATCTATTTTGTAATAAAATGATGTAATAAATAAGGTTATTGATTTTCATGATGTAATAATCTTTTCTGACTATTTATCTTGATGTTGTATATTTCATAATAAAAGTATACACTTCCACAAATCTTTTAATTTCATTTTGAAAAAAAAATTCTTCATGCTCTTTTTTTTCATTTATTAATATATTTTTTATATTTATGGATACTGTATGCATACATTTTGATGCTTATATCATCTCATCGATCTACTTGCACAATTTTTTTTGCAATTTCTTTCTACATTGTAATAGTAAGGTTCATTGGTTGTGTATTTCTCATTTATATACAAACATATGTTACTTTTCTAAGGTTATTTATCTTAATTCAGGCGTACATTATTTTCAAAATTTAATTCACATTTAATATATAAATAAATGTTACTTCATTAATGTTTTTTTTCCTACTAGCTATGGTGAGATGTCGTGCCTGATCCTACTTCTTCCTGTTTCTCTTTATTCACTTCAAATGTTGTTTTTGACACAAGTTCTGTGGCTGTGAGATTTTATATTTTGGGTACTGTTTTGTTATATCATATAGGTTAGTTTTGGTTTCATGAGATACATATATTTTGGATACTGCTTTTGTATTTCATTTGGACTGTTTTCGGTTTTACAGTTGATCAGTTTTAGTTGTAGTGTTGATTTTGAAATACATCACTTGATCTCTGAACTGAATCAGGTTTTGATTAGAATTAATGTTTTCATGGAATTCGTGTTACAGGATGGTAATTGTAGGATTTCTAGTTATGGCTATACTTGTGAAAATCAGAATTGGTATCTTCATGTAGATCTAGTATAACTGATGTGTTGGAACATTTGATTTTTATATTCTTCTACAGATATATTAGATTGTAAGCATAATGTTAAAAGGATGTTTGTAAAACTCTTTTGTGTTTTTATGTAACTGTGTATATGTTTACGTAAATGTTAGTCATTATCTTATTGATGAAAAGTATACATATCTGGTACATATATGACAAATGCATTCTGGTATTATTAGGAATTTCTCAGGTATATTGCTATCTTTATTATTTTTGAGAAATTCATTTCATGCCTTTAAGTTCTTGACTTGTGGATATATTTATATTTAGGGATAATTTGATAAGTCACACACTAGAATTCATATAAATATAGGTATGAGATTTTTGCACATCTATTTGCATAAGCTCAAGTGTGGAGTGATGGTTTTGGGAGTTTGCAATGTTTAATACCTATGGCAATAAACATGGGAGGTAATTGTGTTATGCATTTATTATATATTTATTTGAATTTTTTTTATTTTATTTTTTTAAACCATTCACCCTAAAAACCGTAGAAGGTTTCGCATGATTTGAATAGGTAAAAATGTTTATTGTTTCTTGAGGCCAAAATGGCGGAGGCTATAAGGAAAGCCGTATGCACAACTCTTTGGGAACTGCAGATTTATTAATTGCTCTTTAAAGGATACTTTACTATCCTTGATGGAATGTCGGCCATTGCTATTTGTAAAGAGGATTTCAATGGTTATGACCTGAATTTGGGCCTTTTTCCTCTAACACTTGGATGTTGTTGCTGGGTTTCCGGCAAGATGTGGGGTTTCTGTTGGAAGGATTTTCTTGCTTATGTATTAGAGAAAAAGGGAACTCGATGGAAGTTTTATTGTAGTTGGAAATTGGTTTCAGTGTTTTGCATTGTGGAGATTTTGTTCTAATTGGGGGCTTGGAGTCGAGCAAAAATTTGGAGCTTTGTGTTGAACGTTTTTCTTCATCTACTGAGTTTTGAGGTAGGGGCAGTTCCTAACCTTTACCCTTTACTGTTCTGGGTGTTAATTTTGTTCTAAGGAAATTGTGGGAGTTCAGTTTTAAGTTACTCTTGTCGATACCCACGTGTGGGTATATGTAGGGTTGGACAAATGGAGTCGAGCTCTGCATGTATCCATATTTGGATATCGAGCAATATGAGTTTTCAATCATTGTGTTTTGGATTTAGATGATGTTTTAAGAAGTATTATATGTATTCAGATTTGAGATGACTATGGTCAACTGTGTGTTTCGATTTCTTTTTTTATATAGACATTTTGTCATATGAATGGCTTGTGATAAAAGAACACTGTTACTCTATGACATGGGTTTTACATTTTTGCGGTATCACCCAAATTTAATTTGAAGGCAATATGTGTTTATGGTTTCGTAGATTTATGATTTAAGGGTTTTGTGGTAGCATCGTATAAACTATTTTGATGTTAGAGGCACTATCATTGTTTATAGAGGATTTTGAGTTTGGAGGAAAATAATTGAACTTGATTTTTGAAATATAGGCTTGGGTTTGAAGTGCAGTCTGACCCGTGATGATAATATTAAAACATCGGTAGTAGAAACTTAGATGGAAATTCGAGTTGCAGAAACCAATCACTCAGTCTAAGTATCGTATCATTGTTTGGATTTATAAGTGGACATTTTGTCGAACAGTTTCATGGTATGAGGGTTGACATTTGGTCATATATAAAGTTTGAAACATATAGAATGTTGCATCAGCATTTCTTGGTGTAGAATTATTAGGACATAAAAGGCTATCTAATAGTCGATACTCTGTGTGAGTAGGCATTATGATTCAATTACTGTTTGGAATTAGTATGCTGTCAAGTTTTAGTTATCTTGCTACAATGAGATCTGGAATTGTGCGATGACATTATTTCATTAGCTAGATAAAACTAGAAGCAGGTAGATGCATCAATTCAATAGTATAAAACTGTTCAATACTGGTTTGAACTTTGTTTTCATTAGAAGATAGGTATATAAGCATATTAAAAAAAGTACTTGTTTTATGATAGTGAGATGACAGTCTTATGTTGTGAATTGGGTCATCAAGGGCAGTATTGTATAATGTTTTTATTTGGTGCTCGGGTTTAACAGTGGTGAATAGAGATGGATTATTATTATGTTCAGTAAATTTTGATAGATATTGAGTCATCACTCATTGTTGTTTTTGAGATGTTACTCGCAACTGAGTATGACAGTATTGATAAACAAAAACATTGGTTAACTTTGTTGATTCATTACCAAAGCAGTTATCTATGAACAGCTAGGATGTACATTTTAGATCAAGAATGTTATATCCTAAATTACTTTTGAGTGTCGGGATGCTGAAAGTCACTTTGCATATTGAGAATTATGTTCTAAATCGATTTTAAACATCACATCTTAATATGTTGCTGTGGTTATTTTGGTGGTGGCATATTGTCAAAACAGAGGTATTACTTTTATAGACACTTGTTTATCTTAATATCTTAGTTAACGATCACTTGTTAAGATTTGGTTGTAATTAGTTTCTACTATGATTATAATGTGTTCTATTAGCATTATTGGATTGTTTGAGATTAGATGCTTAAGACAGAATTCTTTTATTATGTAAGATGAATTTCAGTTCTTAATAAAATGAAAGTAGTTTATGAATTGAGGCAGATTTTGATACATGATTGATGATGTGAATATCATGTGCATTTTGATTCGTTGTCTTGGTCATTTTGATGTTAAGTATAGATGATTGGGTCAGTAGGGAATTAAGAGTATAGTATGAAGATTTTGTAAGTATCGTTGAGTTGTGCAACAGTTCATTGTATCTATGCAATCTTGATATTATAGGTTTTAATCCTGTTGATGTAATTATCCATATTTACCTTTGAACTTGGTAGTATAAGATGTGTTACAGATGGATTTAAGGATGTAGTATCATGTTGTAAACTGATTTTATAATTGCCACATGTTCATTCTTAGTATATCTGTTCGATGTGTATTTTTAAGGATATCTGTGATGAACGTATATCGAGGTGGCTAAATTTGGTTTATCCTATTCAGTTAATTAATTCAGTGATAACTTCAAAATAAATTGGGTGGGTTAATTTCATATAAAAGATAAATAGCCTTCCCTATGACTTAAACCTATATGGTTAAGTACGGAGAAAAGGCATGTCTCTATTCTGTTAATGACAAGTAAAATAGAGAATACCGTTATGTGATGACTATGAGCATACCATATTTGGATGCAGAAACTTAGTGCCATAATGATGACACTTCAGAATATATATGTTTCATTTATGAGTTATTCTTAGTGCGAGTTTAATTTTTGAAATGAAAAGTAATTGTTTACTTCTTGCATATTATTATCAGGTTTGCACTATATTAGATGGATTAGAAATCTGCTTTTGGATATCTATATGTTGGTACTAACATGTATGCAAATGGATTTCTCCTTTCAACTCAGTGTGTACTGAGCCCTTGTTTGTGTTATGTTGCATTCTGTGTGGTTTTCAGGTACTTCGAGATTCAAGTAGCTAAGGATGTTTATTGAAGTTACTTCTGAATCAGCATTTAGGGTTCCTAGGTTGGACATAGGTGTCAAGAAATGAAATTGTATTTCATTATAGTTTTGAACTCTTTATGTATTCTTATTGTAATGAAAATGTATTTAGACGATATTCTCTTTCATTGGGGAATTTTCCTGTATAAGAGTGATTCAGTCCTTGTAATGGAACTTATGTTGAGATGATTTTTATTTTTTTTTAAATTATTATTACGTTTATGGAATTGTGTTTTGTTTTAAATTCTTTCGGTTATGTCTTGTGTGGCATTACATGAGACCTAGGTTGAATTTTGCAACCGAGGAGGAAAGGAGAGAATACCAAAGATAATATCAAAGAGAGTATCGTAGAGAATATCGTAGACGTCAACAACAACAAAAAATAGAACTCAAAAGAGAACAACAAAGAGTAACAGAAAATCAAGGGTGTAGGCAAAGATATGCCAGAAGAAGTGCAGAAATAATGGTTGAACAACTAGAAACTAAAAATTGAGATCTACAAAATGCACCAACAAACCATCGTCAATGTACTTCTAAGAGGGTGCTTCCTGAAAATTCACAAAGCTGCCAAGTTCAACATACTCAAGCCAAACCAAGCCACATATATGACCATCCTCCAAATATAAATAATCAACTTAATATTGAGAATGTGCGCTCACCATCCATAGAACGTGTACCAGAAACACCACAACATGGAAGTGACATACATGTTGATTTAGAATTGCAAAATGATAGAGAAAACACGCCCAACCCAAATGATATACTTCAAAATGATACAGAATACATGTCCAACCCAAATGGTATACTTCAATCCGAATTTAGAAGATTCCAAATACAGTTTAGATATCAGCTAGATAGTTTGAAAACACCAAATATGTGTTATGTTTGTCAGGAGTCATATGCAGGAATGAAAGTATATCGCACCATTGAGGGTCCAATATGCAATAGGTGTTGTCAAGAGACAACAATTCATAGGTTTTCATCTGCAAATAATATGGATCCAGGATGTCAACCATCGGAGCTTGCAAATTTAACTCAGGTTGAAGAGATGTTGATTGCACATGTAAACCCTATATTACAAGTTACACATGCAACTGGCGGTTAGTATAAGTATAAAGGACATACCATTAGTTTTCCCTAGCATGTTGAACAACTATCAAAAGTCTTGGCACACACAATTAATCATTTACCAATCATTATTGTTCAAAGAAGGGATCAACGTGGTACACGATATAACTTTACTGTGAATAGGGATCGTGTTTACAGAGCATTGAAATAAAAAGTTGAAAATGATAAATTCTATGCAGATGTCAGGATAGATGAAAGTGCTCTTAATGACCTGCCTAAAAATACGGATGACAATATTTTTCATAGATTAAAGACGATGCACATGGAGTTTGATTCTGATGCAAATGAAGTTGTATTCCTAGGTCCTCTCATGGAGACAGATGAAGGTAATATAATTGACCATACAAGCTCTATGGCTTCAAGGCCACCTAATGCTCAAAGCAAAATGGAATTAATTCATCCTTGGGTTAATAATCCTGATGCAGTTCCGTCTGCTTTAATTGAGTGGCCATCTATAGGTGCATCACCTATCAATGAGTATGTCACATCTGGGTTGTTGGATATGGCTTTCCCAACATTATTTCCAAATGGAAGTTGTGATTGGTTAGAGCCTAGAATGAAATGAGTATATTTGCATGAATTTGTAAAGCATTTGATCAAATACACGGATCACCGCTTTGGAAAACATCCACGGTTTAGGTATTTTGTGCAAAACATGGTAATGAGACATTGCGCACAAAGTTCAGCATCTATTTTTGCAAAAAGGAGCTTTAATGAAATGCCAATTACTATTAATGAATTGCGTGAACATATGGATAATGTGCCACATAATAATCTCGCAGATAGGCTAATGCGGTTCAGAACAAGTCTAAGAGGAACAAAGATCATATTGGGAAAAAAATAAAGTAGAATTAATTGACTTGCTTGACTAGCTTAGCACACCTAAAATTTTCTTCACATTAAGTGCAGCTGATATGCAATGGCTTGATTTACATGCACTAATGCCTGGTACACCACCTTCTGATCCACGAGAGGCTCAAAAATGGAGAAGGCAGAATATCATCGACTATCCACATATAGTCACTTATTACATGCACTTAAGGAATACAATGTTCAAGAAAGAAATACATGAAAAAGGTATGAAAGTAAAGGACTTTTGGTGTAGATATGAGTGGCAACATCGTGGTTCACCTCATGTTCACGGCTTCTTATGGCTTGAAGGGGCACCAAATATGGATACTATTAATTGGTCAAATGAAGATGAATGAAAAAATGCAGAGAGATATTTTGACTCTATTATTCATGCATGGAATCTTAGACATGATCCACATCAAAGAAATATACATGTAAGTTTCATATTATAAATGAGTTAAATATTAATATATTTTTCTCACCTCAATCCAATAGAATAATATATAAATTATCATTTTTAGGTCTTCCACAATTTTGGTCAGCATCCATGCCTCAAGAATACAACACAACTCACTGACATGGATATAGATCAAGATTATGAACAAATACTCAATTGTGTTGAAAGACACATGGTCTATAAGGAGGGAGCATGCCTTCGTAAAAAAAGAGGACGCATGGTTTGCAAGTTGGTGAAATTCAATAAAACTTATATCTAAATTATCTATTTCACCTTTTTCAACAAGTTTGATTGACAAGATATGTATTCACCAATGTTTCAGGTATAATGCTCCTTGGAAATTAAATTTGGATGGGTCAAAGTTATACACAGATGCAAATTCGGGTGAGAGAAAGTTTGAACCAGCAAGAAATGATGATAGAGTTAATACACACAATCAGTACATACTGTAATTGTGGAGGGCCAATGTTGATTGGCAACCTGTCCTTTCAAGACATGCAGTAATCAAATATATTGCAAAGTATGCAGAAAAAGCAGAAAAAAGCTCTGAAACATATCAACAAATGTTGATGCGTCTTTCAAATCTTGAAAATCCTAATGATTTAGCATCGCGGGCATATAGAAAGATTTTAACTGAGACAGTTATAGAAAGAGATATTGGAGCTCAAGAAACATGTCATATGTTATTACAACTTCCATTGGTTGAGTGTAGCAGAAAGTTTGTTAATCTAAACATCTCACATGAAGTTTTCAAACCTGTGGTAATCAATGATGATGGAAATGAGGAAGAACTCACAAAATCTTTTCTTGATGGTTATAAAATAAGACCACTTTGTATGGAAGGTATCAGTTTAATTGATGCAGCAAGGTCCTGGATATATAATCCCAAAAGAAGAGGAGATAATAAATGGAGCCCAAGAAACAAAGCAGATATTGTTAGAGTTTTTCCTAGGTATTTTACTATTCCTCCACGAAATTCTAATAAATGAGGGGACTTTTGTTTGTCTGAATTGATACTATACAAACCTTTTCAAAATGTTGAGAGAGACATTGGTCGTGATGATGATACTATAGTAGCACATTGGGACTCATTTAACTACAATCCTTGGCATGTTAAAAGGCAACGACATGCACAAAATGATGAACCTTCAAGTGATTTAGAGATGGAAGATAATAGAACCTTTCAAGAAAATACTACAGAACATGAGTGGGAAATAATATCTGGGTTACACCGCGGTCAACATATGTCGGTTTCTAAAATTGCCATGTTCGAAAGGAGACATATTGATAGAAATACAAATTGGTGCAATGAATATCAAACTGAAGAGGAGACAATTTGAGCAATGAAATTCATACCTGAAATGAAAAAGCATGTATGTCTTATGTATGATGATATTCCACAGTGCATCAACTTTACAACTCTCAGTCACAAGCAACAAAAGGCAGTTGACATTATTCTGACACACTGCCATAGCAATCAAGTGGACAATCCTTTATTTATGATAATTCAAGGAACAGTAGGAACGGGAAAGTCTTATCTAATTGGTTCCATCAATCAATCTCTTCAAATGGCATCGATGACTAATTCTTCTCCACTTCTATTGCTTGCACCAACTGGAGTTACAGCTTTCAATATAGGAGCATCTACCATTCATTCAAAGTTGTGGATTCCAATTATAGATTTTGCCCAATTACAAGGGACAAGAATTGCAAGATTTTAACAAGAGATGCAAAATATCAAATATATTTTGATTGATGAAATGAGCTTCATTGGCCAGAATATGCTAGAAAATATAGATAGTCGACTTAGACAAGCCTTCTCACATAAAGAAGACATAAGCTTTGGAGGTATCCCTTTCCTTACAACACAGGGTGTTATTAATGTCTCTTAATTATTATTAACATTGGTCATATATAATGTATATCTTTCAACTTTACTTTATGTACATAACTTAAAGTTTTCCAACTATCCTTCAGGTGTATCTATTATTTTAGTTGGTGATTTGGGGCAATTACCTCCTGTTAATGATAGACCAGCATATGATAGCAACAGGCGGGAAAAGTTATTATGGAAGGAATTCAAGACAATGGTTACACTAGATAAAGTATTTAGGCAAGATGGATAAACTCTCCAACAACAAAGATTTCGTCAGCTTTCCACAAATGTCAGAGATGCCAATCCACAAATAGATGACTGGAACTTGCTCATGACAAGAATACCTATTAGATTAGATGTTGCAACCAATGATGAGTTTGATAGGACAGTGCATTTATTCTCTACAAATGACAATGTTCATAACCATAACATGAGGATGTTGTATTCTTTAAGACATCTAGTTGCACGTAGCCTTGCAACCAAGTCAACGAATGGTAATGGAAATGAAGATTTATCAGGTGAGGAACTTGATATAGAGTTATTGATTAGTAACAATGCAAGAGTAATGTTGACTACAAATCTATGGATAGAAGTTGGTCTTGTCAATGGATAATTGGGATATATCAAAAATATTGTCTACAAACCAGGAATTGCTCCACCTGAGCCACCAGCATATGTTATAATTGAATTTGCTAATTATTCTGGAGTACCATTTGATCATCATCATCCAAACATAATACCAATAGCTCCATTGCAGCGGGATAGGACCTTCCAACTACCATTGAGGTTGGCATGGGCGTTGACTATTCACAAATCTCAAGGGCTAACTCTTTCAAAAGCCACAATTGACATAGGTCCAAGAGAAAGAGTAGGATTGAAATTTGTGGCCATACCTCATGTTAAGTCACTGGAAGCTTTGAGGATAATGCCACCATTTACATACGACCGCTATGAGAAAATGAAAAGTGGGAAACAACTTTCTAAGAGAAAAGTAGAAGAATGTAGATTGAGAAGTCTTGAAAATCATTGATGTTTTCAAACATACTATTTAATAATAAAGTTTCATTTGTTCTACTACATTATTTTATCATCATCATGAACTATTATCTTCTTATTCTTATTATTACATTGATAGTTTATTTTCCACAGTTAATGACAACTATAATTGGATATGCTCAATGCAACATTATAAGCTTATTATTTTCCCTTTTTAATGGTTGCAAGTATGATTAGGCTGAAATTTAATTTTACTAATTCTCCAATTTGTAATTTTAACTAGTATCATCAATTGGGTTCTCAAATTGAGGTAGGTATAACATTAATTCAAATTATAAAGACCTTCTTCGATTGAAATAAATTAAAATGATTATGCTTCATGACTTTCAACCAATACATTGCTACTCAATGTTTGAAAAGTATGTTTTTATATTCTTTACTAGCCTTCAAAGCTCATAATATTACCATGTTTGCATACGCAAAATTTAATTACCAATTCTAATAAAATTAGGTTTTTATATTCATTTTCTCCACACTTGATTATACTAATTGACCTATTATGTTTTTTCAAAACTATTATTGATTTAAATTTTATGTCCCTCTCATTAACTATGCATTTATTCTTTTTTTTATTGATGCTAATACTTTCTAAATTTTTTTCCATGATTTGTTTCAGGCATGGAAGCCTCTGATAGACAATCAACCATTGTTGACATGAGCCCAACTTCTTCTGTAGGATCAAATCATTTTTTTGAGACAGAGTTTCAGAAGTGTGCACGAATAATTAAACAATGTTGTGCAACTATGGTAAAAGCACTTGAGAATGTAGCTTTATCAATTGATCATGTACAAGAGATAGAGATAATGGAGATGGAAGATGTTGCAAAATACGTACGCAACACTTCTGCAAAAGTAGACGCATTTCCACCCATGATGAAAGAAGTCTACGATGATCATATTACGAACAAAGGTCGTAATACAATTTTAATCTCTAAAGAATATGTGATGTACTTACATCATTATGGGAACCTATACACGTGGTCCATATGATGATTTCTCATCTTTCATTTTTTCACTTATTACTTCATCTAAATCATTGTATTAGGAGATATAATTCTCCTTTCATCTATCTATCTATAATAAATAAACAATTTAACTTTTTAGCTCAAATTCTTCTCGACTATACTTGCAAATATTTGTGTTTGTAGCTACACTATTCATGCAAAGCATAATTAACATTAATTAATGTTCTATTTATAAATGTAACTAATAAAATTTAAAAACTACTTAAGGAATATTGTAATCCTTATATTGCTCTTTAATTCTAAGAGACGTGTATAAAGACAACAACCTACCCTCCTAGATACAATAGTAAATGCAACATTAATCATAACTCTAACCATGATCCTACTTTATCTCTTAACCCTAACCCTAACCATAATTCTAATGCTTTGTCTACCCCTAACTCAAACTATAAACCTAATTGTAACTTAAATTCTAACCTAACTTATATTGTAACACTAAACCTAACCCTGATCCTTACCCTAACCCTAACCCTAACCCTAATCCTAACCCTTTATTTACTACTATCTCAAACCCTAACCTTTAGCTTAACCCTAACTCTAATCCTAACCTTACCATAACTCTAAAGAAAAATATTCATTTTATACTCATTTTAACTGTAATCATTACTTCAATAACATTGATTAGCCCTTCATTGTACACTATTCATGCTAAGCATAATTAATAGTAACCAATAGTCTATTTATAAACCTCTTTGATAAAATTATAAAACTACTCAAGGAACATTGTAATCCTTATATAGCTCCATTATGCTAAGAGGCCTATCTAATGAGAACAAGCTTCCCTCCTAAATGTAACTCTACACCGAACACTAATCATAACTCTAACCATTGACCTACTTTATCTCTTAACCCTAACCCTAACCATAATTCTAATGCTTTGCCTACTCCTAACTCAAACTATAACACTAATTGTAACTTAGACTCTAACCCTATCTTATATTCCAATATTAAACCTAACCCTGGGCCTAACCCTTTCTCTACCCCTATCTCTAACCCTAACTGTGATCCTAATCTTAACCCTAACCCTAACCCTAACCCTAACCTTAACCCTACCCTTACCCCTAACCCTATCCCTAAATCTAACTCTACCATAATTAGAGTCTAACCCTAGCCCTAACTATCATCCTAACCTTAACCCTAACCCTAACCCTAACCCTAATCCTAACCATTTATTTACCCCTATCTCTAACCTTAAACCTTAACCCTAACTCTAATCCTAACCTAACCCTAACTCTAATCGTAACACTAACCCTAATCATTACTTCAATAACATTTACTAGCCCTTTGTTGTACACTATTTATGCTAACCATAATTAACAGTAACCAATGGTCTATTTATAAACCTATCTGATAAAATTATAAAACTACTTAAGGAACATTGTAATCCTTAAATTGCTCCATTATGCTAAGAGGCTTGTCTAATGAGTACAAGCTTCCCTCCTAAATGTAACTCTACACACAATACTAACCGTAACTCTAACCATGGTCCTATTTTATCCCCTAACCCTAACCCTAAGCATAATTCTAATGCTTTGTCTACTCTTAACTCAAACTATAACCCTAATTCTAACTTAGACTCTAACTCTAACTTATATTCCAATACTAAACCTAATCCTAACCCTGACCCTAACCATAACCATAACCCTTTCTATACCCTTATCTCCAACCCTAACTGTGATCCTAACCCTAACCCCAACCCTAACCTTAACCCTACCCCTACCCCTAACACTAACCCTAAATCTAACTCTACCATAATTAGACTCTAAACCTAGCCCTAATTGTCATCCTAACCTTAACCATAACACTAATCTTAACCCTGATCCTAACCATTTCTTTACCCCTAAATCTAATCCTAAACCTAACCCTAACTCTAACTCTAATCCTAACCTAACCCTAACTCTAATCCTAACACTAACTGTAACCTTAACCCCACCCTTACCCCTAACTCTAACCCTAAATCTAACTCTAACTCTAAATCTACCTGTACCATAATTAGACTCTAACCCTAAATTTAATGTTCACTAAAACCCTAACCCTAGCCTTAACTCTAACCTTAACCCTGAGTCAAACTCATACCCTAACCTTAACCCTTATGTAGCTCTATATATAACCCTACCCCTACCTCTAATAGTTAATCTAACTCTACCCTAATTGGACTTTAATATTATAGCTAGCTCTATATATAAACATAACCCTAACAATTACCTTAACCCTAACCCTTTCTCTAACTCCAACACTAAACCTAACTATAAGTGTAACCCTACCCCTACCTCTAATTGTACCCCTAAATCTTACACTATTGTAATTGGACTTCAACCCTAATTGTAATGGTAACCTAACTCTAACCTTAACCCTGACTCAATACTCTAACCCTAATCCTAACTAAAACCATGACTCAAACTCAATCCCTAAATCTAACCCTAATCCTAACCATAATTCCTATGCTCTGTGTACCCCTAACTCAAACTATAACACTAACCAGGCTAACTCATATTAACTCTAATCATAACACTAACCCTAATCATTACCTCAATAACATTTACTAGCCCTTTGTTGTACACTATTCGTGCTAACCATAATTAACAGTAACCAATGGTCTATTTATAAACCTATCTGATAAAATTATAAAACTACTTAAGGAACATTGTAATCCTTAAATTGCTCCATTATGCTAAGAGGCCTGTCTAACGAGTGCAAGCTTCCCTCCTAAATGTAACTCTACACACAATACTAACCGTAACTCTAACCACAATCCTACTTTATCCCCTAACCATATTTCTAATGCTTTGTCTACTCTTAACTCAAACTATAACCCTAATTCTAACTTAGACTCTAACTCTAACTTATATTCCAATACTAAACCTAATCCTAACCCTAACCCTAACCCTAACCCTAACCCTTTCTCTACCCCTATCTCTAACCCTAACTGTGATCCTAATCTTAACCCTAACCCTAACCCTAACCCTAACCCTAACCATAACCCTACCCCTACCCCTAACCCTAACCCTAAATCTAACTCTAGCATAATTAGACTCTAACCCTAGCCCTAATTGTCATCCTAACCTTAACCATAACCCTAACCTTAACCTTGATCCTAACCATTTCTTTACCCCTAAATCTAATCCTAACCCTAACCCTAACTCTAATCCTAACCTAACCCTAACTCTAATCCTAACACTAACTATAACCTTAACCCCACCCTTACACCTAACTCTAACCCTAAATCTAACTCTAACTCTAAATCTAACTGTACCATAATTAGACTCTAACCCTATATTTAATGTTCACTAAAACCCTAACCCTAGCCTTAACTCTAACCTTAACCTTGAGTCAAACTCATACCCTAACCTTAAACCTTATGTAGCTCTATATATAACCCTGCCCCTACTTCTAATAGTTAATCTAACTCTACCATATTTGGACTTTAATATTATACCCAACTCTATATATAAACATAACCCTAACAATTACCTTAACCCTAACCCTTTCTCTAACTCCAACACTAAACCTAACTATAAGTGTAACCCTACCCCTACCTCTAATTGTACCCCTAAATCTTACTCTATTGTAATTGGACTTCAACCCTAATTGTAATGGTAACCCTAACTCTAACCTTAACCTTGACTCAAAACTCTAACCCTAATCCTAACTACAACCATGACTCAAACTCAATCCCTAAATCTAACCCTAATCCTAACCATAATTCCTATGCTCTGTGTACCCCTAACTCAAACTATAATCCTAACTAGGCTAACTCATATTTTAACCCTAAACTTAACCCTAACCCTTTCTCTATGGCTATATGGTAACCCTAACCCTAACTCCAATTGTAACCTTAACCATAACTCTAACCCTAACACTAACCCTAATCCTATCCCTATTCCTAACCATAATCCTACCCCTAACTCTAACCCTAAATATAACTCTAATTGTAAATCTAACTCTACCATAATTACACTCTAATCCTAACCCTAATCCTTAGTTTAACCTTCACTAAAACCATAACCTTACCCTAACTCTAACCTTAACCCTCACTCAAAACTCTAACTGTAACCTTAACCCTTATTTTAATCTAGATGAAAACCATAGCCCTAACGCTAATCCTAACCTTAACCCCGACTCAAACCCTTACCCTAACATTAACCCTGATGTACATCTATATACAACCCTAACTCTAAATATAAACCTAACCTTAACCATCACCCTAAAACTAACCCTTTCTCTACCCCTTTCTCTAACTCTAACCATAAATCTAATTTTAACTGTATCCCTAATCCTAACTTTAACCCTAATTTCAAGTCTAATTCTAGCCCTTATTCCAGTTTCAATTCTAAATCTACCTCTAACTCAAATGCTAACTCTAATTATAATCCTAAACCTACCTATATTTATAACCTAAACCCTTATTCTTACCTTTGCCCTTACCTTAACCCTAACCCTAACTCTAATTGTACCCCTAACTATATTTCTAACCCTTATCCTAACATTAACTCTAACTCTACTTCTAAACCTAACCCTAACTATTACCCTTACATATTTCGTACTCCTAAAAATAACCCTACCCCTAACCTTAATGCTAACCCTAACTCTAAGTCTAAATAGATTCCTTAATGATAGGGAGATTTATTGATTAAAATTCTTAATCATTAGATTAACATTATTAAAAATTCAACAATATATAATGTTCCCACATCATCATGGAGAAATAATTTTCATAAAATTGACTCTTATATATTCTTTCACACTTTTAACATCATCTGAATCGTTGTGTTGGGACTTATAACTTCCCTTTCATGAATTAATTTTTCCACTATTTGAGTCATTTGTATAACATATATCCCAAATTTGACCATAGTTGTACTCCAAATACTCCAACAGTACACCTAAATCTCATACTTCCCTTAACCCTGTCCCTTATTTTAGTGTAACATTTAACCACTTATTAACCCTAACCATAACACTGAGTGTAATATAAATGAAATTGTAAACCTTGGATCCTAAATTTAACTCTTACTCTATATATGATTGTACTAATCATTTAGTAAATTATATAACTTAGCCTAACCCTATATGTACAAGTATCTAGAAATAATATTATATTTTTTTATAAGTGATAATATGTATATACACACACCCACACACACACACACACACACAGAGAGAGAGAGAGAGAGAGAGAGCATATCTGTAGAGAAGAAGGAGCTCATATTATGTTTCTTATAGAGGCATGTTTTATGTAGAGAGAGAGAGAGAGAGAAAGAGATTATGAGGTGTATCTAGAGAGCAAGCATATATATATATATATATATATAGAGAGAGAGAGAGAGAGAGAGAGAGAGAGATTAGGGGTATATCTAGAGAGCATAAAGGGAGAGAGTGATTAGGAGGAGTATCTAGAAAGTAGGGTGGGAGAGATAAGTGGGTGTATCTAGAGATTAGAGAGACATATTAGAGGGGCATTACTAGAGACTACACAAAGAGAGGGTATATTTAGATAGTGGGGCGAGATATTAATGGGTGTAGTTAGAGAGAGAGAGGGAGAGAGGGAGGGGAGAGAGAGGGGGGAGGGATTACATTATTTAAAAGGTTAATAACTTTTATCACAATAGCACTAATCATGGGCACTATAATAGAACTAATCCACATTAAAATTTAACCTGTCAATTATCCTAACACCAAGGTAAACTGTAATAATAGCACTAACATTAGCTATAATATGATGAGTAACCCAAAAAATTATCTTAAACATAATAATAACACAAACCCTAACTCTAACTCTAACTCTAACTAGATAATTCTTATTTTGACCCTAACTCTAACCCTAACTCTAACTCTAACTTTAATTCTCCCCCTAACCCTAACCTTAACCCTTTATAATCCTAAATCTAATGCTAATTTTAACCCTAAACCTAATTCTAGCCCTAACCCTAAGCCTTACTATAGCTCTAATCCTAACTCTAATTCTAACTCTAATGCTAATCCTAACCCTAAATCTAACCCTAATTTAAACCCATATTCTAATTCTAACCCTAACTCTAACTCCAACTCTATCTCTAACCCTAACCCTATCCCTACCCGTAATTCTAACCCTAACTCTAACTCTAACTCTAACCCTCACTATAATTATAACTCTAAGTCTAATTGTAACCCTAACACTAACCCTAACTCTAACCCTAATCCTACCCATAATCCTAATCCTAACACTATATATAATGCTAATACTAACCCTAACACTATATGTAACTCTAACTCTAATCCTAACCCTAATTCTAATCATAAACTCAATCCTAATTCTAACCCTAACTCTAACTCTAAACCTAAATCTAACCCTAACTCCAGCCCTAACCCTAAATCTAACCATAACCCCAACTCTATCTCCAACTTTAACTCTTACTTGATCCCTAACTCTAACTCTAATTCTAACCCTAACCCTAACCCTAACCCTAGCCTCAATTATAGCCCCAATTCTAACCCTAACACTAACACTAACACTAACACTAAAACTAACACTAATTATAACCCTAACCCTAATGCTAACCCTAACTCTAACCATAACCCTTATGCTAACCATAATCCTAGCCCTAATTCTAACCCTACCTCTAACTCCAACTCTTGTTCTAATTCTAATTCTAAGTCTAACTCTAGCTCAAATCCTACCTCTAAATCTAACCCTAACCCTAACCCTAATTCTAACCCTAACTTTATTTGTAACCCTAATTCTAGCCCTAACCCTAATTGTTACCCTTACCCTAACTCTAGCTCTAACTCAATCTATAACCCTAATTATATTTGTAACCCTAATTCTAACCCTAACCCTAATTCTAACTCTAACACTAATTGTAACTCTAATTCTACCCTTAATCTTAATCGGAACCTATATAACCCTAACTCTAACCCTAATTCTAACCCTAACCCCAATTCTAGCTCTAACCCTAACCTAATTCTAACCCTAACTATAACTGTAACTCTAATTCTTACCCTAACCCTAACACTAACCCTAATTCTAACCCTAGCTCTAACTCTAATGCTAATTCTAATCCTAACCCTGATTCTTACCCTAAATCTAACTCTAACTCTAACTCTAACCCTAACTCCAACTCTAACTTTATCCCTAATTCTAACCTTACCCCTAAATCTAACCCTAACTCTAACTTTGACTCTTTTTGTAACCCTAACCCCATTATTAACCCTAACCCTAACTTTGACTATAAACTTACCCCTAATCCTAACCCTAACACTATATATAACTCTAACTCTAACACTAACCCTAATTCTAATCCTAATCCTAGACCTAACTCTTACCCTAACCCTAAATCTAATAAGGTAACATTAACCCTAACCCTAATCTAACCCTTATCACAACTCTATCTCTAACTTTAACTGTAACTCTAACTTGAACCCTAACTCTAACTCTAATTCTAACTCTAACTCTTATACTAACACTAACACTAACACTACCTCTAATTTTAACTCTTACTCTAATTGTAACCCTAATCCTAATGCTAATCCTAACAATAACCCTAACACTAACCCTAACCCTAACCCTAATGCTAACCCTAACTATTACCCTAACACTAACCATAACCCTAACTCTAACACTAATTCTAATGCTAACCTTAATTCTAACCCTAAATATAACCCTGACTCTAACTCTAACTCTAACTCCAACCCTTATTCTAAATCTAATTCTAACTCTATCTCTAACCCTAACCCTAACTCTTATTCTAACCCTAACACTAACCCTAACTATATTTGTAACCCTAATTCTAACCCTCACCCTAATTCTTACCCTTACCCTAACCCTAACTCTATCTCTAATCCTAACTATATTTCTAACCCTAATTCTAACCCTAACCCTAATCCCAACTCTAACTCTAATTTTAAACCTAACCCTAACCCTAACTCTAACTCTAACCCTGATTGTAACTCTAACCCTGACCCTAACTCTAGCTCTAATTGTAAACCTAACCCTAACAAGAACCCTAACTCTAATTCAAATCGTATCCCTTACCCTAATTTTCATCCTAATGCTAACCCTAACTCTAACTCTAACCCTAACCCTAACCTTAACACTAACCCTAACCTTAATTCTAACCTTAACTCTAACCTTAACTCTAACTCTAACCCTAACCCTAACCTTAACACTAACCTTAACCATAAACATTAATTTGTCCCTAACTCTAACCCTAAATCTAACTCTACCATAATTGGACTCTAGCCATAACCCTAACCCTAACTTTAATCTTGGCTCAAAACTTTTCCCTAACCATAACTCTAGAACCTTAACCCTTACTCAAGCCCTAACCCTAAACCTAACCCTAACCCTGGCCCTACTATAACCCTAACCCTAACCATAACCATAAGTCTAACCTTAACCTTAACCATGAGCATAACTCTCACCCTAAACTTAAACATAAACATAAATCTATACCTAACTCTAACCCTAAATCTAACTCTACCATAACTAGACTCTAACCCTAATCCTAACCCTAACTTTAATCCTAACTAAAACTCTAACCCTAATCCTAAATCTAACCTTAACCCTGACTCAAACCCTAACCCTATCCCTACAATAACCCTAACTCGAGCCCTATAATAACCCTAACCATAACCATAACTCTAACCCTAACCTTAACCACATTAGCATAACTCTAATACAAAACTCTAAACCTAAATCTAACTCTACTAAAATTGGACTCTAACCCTAACCCTAAGCCTTACTTTAATCCTGACTCAAACCCTAACCTTGACTCCAACCTTAACCCTGACTCAAACCCTAACCCTAGCCTTACTATAACACTAACCCTAGCCATAACCATAACTCTAACCCTAATCTTAACTATGACCATAACTCTAACCCTAACCTTAACCATAAACATAACTCTAATCCGAACCTTAACCGTAACCATAACTTTAACCCTAACCTTAACCATAAACATAACTCTAACCCAAACCTTAACCATAACTCTAATAATAACCATAACCATAACTCTAACCCTAACCTTAACAATAACTCAAACCCTAACCCTAACTCTAGCCCTAACCCTAATGCTAACCCTAACCCTTATTCTATCCCTAAGGTTAACATTAACTATAATGGTAACTTTGTCCCTAACCATATATCTATGTCTGATTATAACATTTTAAATTACAATATGCCAAAAAGAAAATTACTTTTTTTAAACCATAATCCTACCCCTAACTCTAACCCTAAATATAAACCTGACTGCAAATTTAATTCTACCATAATTAGACTCTAATCCTAACCCTAATCCTTAGTTTAACCTTCACTAAAATCGTAATCTAACCCTAACTCTAACCTTAACCCTAACTCAAAACTCTAACTCTAACCTTAACCCTTACTTTAATCAAGATGAAAACCATAGCCCTAACGCTAACCCTAACCTTAACCCCGACTCAAACCCTTACCCTAACCTTAACCCTGATGTAACTCTATATACAATCCTAACTCTAAATATAAACCTAACCTTAACCATCACCCTAAAACTAACCCTTTCTCTACCCCTTTCTCTAATTCTGACCATAAATCTAATTTTAATCCTAACCCTAACCCTAATTATAACCCTAATTTCAACTCTAACTCTAGCCCTTACTTGAGCTCCAATTCCAACTCTACCTCTAACGCAAACCCTAACTCTAATTCAAATCCTAACCCTAACTATATTTTTAACCTAAACCCTTATTCTTACCCTCGCCCTTACCTTAACTATAACCCTAACTCTAATTCTAACCCTAACTATATTTGTAACCCTAATTCTAACCCTAATCCTAACATTAACTCTAACTCTAATTCTAAACCTAACCCTAACTATAACCCTAACAAGATTCGTAATCCTAAAAATAACCCTAGCCATAACCCTAATGCTAATCCTGACTCTAATTGTAACTCTATTCCTAACTATAACTCTAACCCTATCCATAACTCAAACCCTAACAATAGCCCCAACCCTAACCCTAACTATAACTCTACTCTTCAATATGACATTTTACATAACAATATGCTTTAACAAAAATTGAATTAAAGTGATACAAATAAACACCATATATATAATTAAAAAATAAAATATTCAAGAATAATTTTATAGTAATTTTACACTATTATATTGTTATAGTAAGTTTATAGAATTGTATTTAAAAAGAAATAAATAATTCAACACTAACCTTTAAAAAAAAGAAAAAATTTTAAAAATACTTTTCCTGTTGCGCCGTGATTGTCAGTAGCTTATATATACCTCTATATATTACAAACTTCCAAATTAGATATTAAAAAAGAATTCCCGAAAAAATAAGGCCTGAAAAAGTAAGACTCGAAAAAATAGGGACCAAAAAATAGGGCCCAAAAAAATAGGGCTCGAAAAAATAGGGGCGAAATAATTTCAATATGATTTTTTTTTTGTTAAATATAATTTTGCATGCACATTCATGCTTATTTTTTGTGGGGAGTGGGAGAATTTGAAACAAATTTGTGGAATGTGAAGAGACGTCTATTGGGGGATATGAGGAGCCTCTCAGAAGTTATAAAACCAAGGCTCCTCATTTCATTTTCATTTTATGTTTTTGCAGGAAGGAAGAGGTGGAGGTTATTGGAGGATTAGATTGGAGTTTTTGAATAGGAGTAGATTGAAGTTTTGGAGTAACATTTTTGAAAGTGAGATTTCTAATTTTTATTTACATTTTCATTTAGATTTAGACGTAGATGTAAATTGAAATTCAAAATTAGTTATAATATTCTACTTTGATTTAAATTTCAATTTTAATTAATTTTATTTAGATTTAGAATTCTATTCATAACTATTTAGGCTTGCATATAATAGTTTAGTCTTGCATGTTTGATTTAGATTTAGATTTGTATTCAAAATCTATTTGATTTATATATTTTATAATACTTTTCATTTACATATTTTAAAAGTGCATGTTTCAAATTAGTTTTATATTCGCATGTTATATTAGTTTTAGATTTGCATATTTCAAAATAGTTTTGGTTTGCATGTTTTAGATTTGAATGTTTCACAATAGTTTTACATTTGCATGTTTCTAAGTATTTATATTTTCATGTTTCAAAGCATAATTTTATCATTAATCTAGATGAGAATGCCACCATATCAATACAATTTATATTTTATTAAAGTTAATGATTTATTTAAAGTAGATAAATCATATATTTAGTATATATTTTATCATTATTGAATTATAAAATAAAATAAAATTCTCGAAATAATAGCTAGCCAAAATAATATTAAGCCAAATGGATGCCGAAATAATAGAACCTGAAATAATAAGGCCAAAAAAATAGAACCCAAGAAAATAGGGCTGAAATAACTTAATAATTAAAATTTTAAATATAAAACATTTTCTTTTTGTTAAATATATTTTTGCATGCACATTCATGCTTATTTTTTGTGAGGAGTGGGGGAATTTGAAACAAATTCGTGGAATGTCAAAAGACATCTATTGGGGGATATGAGGGTTCTTTCATAAATTATAAAACAAGTGCTCCTCAATTCATTTTTGTTTTTTGTTTTTTGTTTTTGCAAGGAGGAAGAGATGGAGATTATTGGAGCAATTAGAGTTTTTGAACAGGAGTAGATTAAAGTTCCATATAGTTTAGCCTTGTATATTTGATTTAGATTTAGGATTCAAAAACTATTTGATTTAGATATTTGATAATACATTTCTTTAGCAAATTTTTAATGTGCATGTTTCAATTTAGTTTTACATTTCCATGTTTTACATTAGTTTTAGATTTGCATATTTCAAAATACTTTTGGTTTCCATGTTTTAGATTTGTATGTTTCATAATAGTTTTATATTTGCATGTTTCAAAATATTTATATTTTTAATGTTTCATAATTAAATTTAGTCGTTGATGTGGACAAGGTCACCTTATCAATAAAATTTGTATTTTATTAAAGTTAGTGATTAATTTAAAATAAACGAATCATATATTTAGTTTATATTTTGTCATTATTTAATTAGATTATATATGTGTTTTATTTAAATATTTTTCATACTATATATAGATTTTTATTAATATTTATGTTTGTAATGTTTGCAAAGTGGAAGACAATGCCACCATACTTTAGACATTACAATCTAACTATTTCATTTGAAATAGTTTTGATTTTTATTTATGTTATTTTGAACATTATTCATTTGAAAGAATTTATGTTAACTATTAATACTTTTTCATTATGATTATTTCCATATGTTGATTTTTGTTTATAAGTTTGCAGGTTACTATTTGAGTTATGGATACCTCGAATAGAGAATCAAACATTATTGGATACTAGAGCCTAACTACTTTAATTATCTCAAATGATTTCTTTGAGATTGAGTTTGACAAATGCCTACAAATAATTAAAGAGGCGCACACAACTATAATTAAAGTTGTAGAGAAGCAATATTTCCAATTGACTATGTTGAGGAAATGGAAGAAATGCATATGGAAGATGCATAAAAAATTCCATGTGACACATCTACAAAAGTGGATGGGTTTCCCTCAATGATGAAAGAAGTATTTCACAATCATTGTTCAAATAAAGGTCACAAAAGAATCCTAATCATTGAAGAATGTGACATGTATTTACACCATCATAGATATATTTTTTGTATATAGCTCATTCTTGTCTCCGGCTTCAAATTTTTACTTCTAATTAGTTGTATTGGCAATTTTATTTCCCCATTGTTCAATGTAACTTTCATGGAGAAGAGAACAAGACAAAATAAATTTATTGTTGTACGAAGAATTTCTTCAATGGATGTGGCTACTAAATATATTAATTAAGAAAGAAAATCATAAGTCTAAAAAGATTCCTTAATGATAGGGAGATTTATTGATTACAATTCTTAATCATTGCAATAAAAATTGCATTAGCATTATTAAAAATTCAACAATATATAATGTTCTCACATCATCATGGAGAAATAATTTTCATAAAATTGAGTCTTATATATTCGTTCACACTTTTAACATCATCTGAATTGTTGTGTTGGGACTTATAACTTCCCTTTCATGAATTAATTTTTCCACTATTCGAGTCATTGTATGACATATATCCCAAATTTGACCATAGTTGTACTCCAAATACTCCAACACTATGCCTAAATATCATACTTCTCTTAACCCTGTCCCTTATTTTAGTGTAACATTTAACCACTTATTAACCCTAACCATAACACTAAGTGTCATATAAATGAAATTGTAAACCTTGGATCCTAACTTTAACTCTTACTCTATATATGATTGTACTAATCATTTAGTAAATTATATACCTTAGCCTAACCCTATATGTACAAGTAACTAGAAATAATATTATATTTTTTATAAGTGATAATATGTATATACACACACCCAAAGAGAGAGAGAGAGAGAGAGAGAGAGAGAGAGAGAGAGAGAGAGAGTACCTGTAGACAAGAAGGAGCTCATATTATGTTTCTTATAGAGGCATGTTTTATGTAGAGAGAGAGAGAAAAAGAGATTATGAGGTGTATCTAGAGAGCAAGCAGAGAGAGAGAGAGAGAGAGAGAGAGAGAGAGAGAGAGAGAGAGAGAGAGAGAGAGAGAGAGAGAGAGAGAGAGAGAGAGATTAGGGGTGTATCTAGAGAGCATAAAGGGAGAGAGAGATTAGGAGTATCTAGAAAGTAGGGTGGGAGAGATAAGTGGGTGTATCTAGAGATTAGAGAGACAAATTAGGGGGCATTACTAGAGACTACAGAGAGAGAGGGTATATTTAGATAGTGGGGGGAGATATTAATGGGTGTAGTTAGAGAGAGAGAGGGAGAGAGAGAGGGAGGGAGGGATTACCTTATTAAAAAGGTTAATAACTTGTATCACAATAGCACTAATCATGGGCACCATAATAGAACTAACCCATATTAAAATTTAACCTGTCAGTTATCCTAACACCAAGGTAAAGTATAATAATAGCACTAACATCAACTATAATATGATTAGTAACCCAAAAATTATCTTAACCGCAATAATAACACAACTCCTAACTCTAACTCTAACTCTAACTCTAACTCTAACTCTAACTAGATAATTCTAATTTTAACCCTAAACCTAACCCTAACCCTAACTCTATCTCTAACTTTAATTCTCCCCCTAACCCTAACCTTAATCCTTTATAATCCTAAATCTAATGTTGATTCTAACCCTAACCCTTATTCTAGCCCTAACCCTAAGCCTTACTATAACTCTAATTCTAACTCTAATTCTAATTCTAACCCTAATTTTAACCCATATTCTAACTCTAACCCTAACTCTAACTCCAACTCTATCTCTAATCCTAACCCTACCCCTACCCCTAATTCTAACCCTAGCTCTAACTCTAACTCTAACCCTAACTATAATTATAACTCTAACTCTAATTGTAACCCTAACACTAACCCTAACTCTAACCCTAATCCTACCCATAATCCTAATCCTAACACTATATATAATGCTAATCCTAACCCTAACACTATATGTAACTCTAACTCTAATCCTAACCCTAATTCTAATCATAAACCCAATCCTAATTCTAACCCTAACTCTAACTCTAAACCTAAATCTAACCCTAAATCTAACCCTAACTCCAGCCCTAACCCTAACCCCAACTCTATCTCCAACTTTAACTCTAACTTGATCCCTAACTCTAACTCTAATTTTAACCCTAACCCTAACCTTAGCCTCAATTCTAGCCCCAATTCTAACCCTAACACTAACACTAACACTAATTATAACCCTAACCCTAATGCTAACCCTAACTCTAACCATAACCCTTATGTTAACCATAATCCTAGCCCTAATTCTAACCCTACCTCTGACTCCAACTCTTGTTCTAATTCTAATTCTAACTCTAACTCTAGCTCAAATACTACCTCTAAATCTAACCCTAACCCTAACCCTAATTCTAACCCTAACTTTATTTGTAACCCTAATTCTAGCCCTAACCCTAATTGTTACCCTTACCCTAACTCTAGCTCTAACTCAATCTATAACCCTAATTATATTTGTAACCCTAATTCTAACCCTAACCCTAATTCTAATTCTAACACTAATTGTAACACTAATTCTACCCCTAATCCTAACCCGAACCTATATAACCCTAACTCTAACCCTAATTCTAACCCTAACCCCACTTCTAGCTCTAACCCTAACCTAATTCTAACCCTAACTATAACTCTAACTCTAATTCTTACCCTAACCCTAACCCTAACCCTAATTCTAACCCTAACTCTAACTCTAATGCTAATTTTAATCCTAACCCTAATTCTTACCCTGATTCTTACCCTAAATCTAACTCTAACTCTAACTCTAACCCTAACTCCAACTCTAACTTTATCTCTAATTCTAACCCTACCCCTAATTCTAACCCTAACTCTAACTATGACTCTTTTTGTAACCATAACCCCAATATTAAACCTAACCCTAACTTTGACTATAAACCTACCCCTAATCCTAAACCTAACACTATATATAACTCTAACTCTAACACTAACCCTAATTCTAATCCTAATCCTAGCCCTAACTCTTACCCTGACCCTAAATCTAATAAGGTAACTTTAACCCTAACCCTAATCTAACCCTGATCACAACTCTATCTCTAACTTTAACTCTAACTCTAACTTGAACCCTAACTCTAACTCTAATTCTAACTCTTAACTCTTATACTAACACTAACACTAACACTACCTCTAATTTTAACTCTAACTCTAATTGTAACCCTAACCCTAATGCTAATCATAACCATAACCCCAACACTAACCCTAACCCTAACACTAATGCTAACCCTAACCATAACCCTAACACTAACCCTAACTCTAACTCTAACACTAATTCTAATCCTTACCTTAATTCTAACCCTAAATATAACCCTAACTCTAACTCTAACTCTAACTCCAACCCTTATTCTAACTCTATCTCTAACCCTAACCCTAACTTTTATTCTAACCCTAACTATATTTGTAACCCTAATTCTTACCCTTGCCCTAACCCTAACTCTATCTCTAATCCTAACTATATTTCTAACCCTAATTCTAACCTTAACCCTAATTTCAACTCTAACTCTAATTTTAAAGCTAACCCTTACCCTGACTGTAACCCTAACCCTGACTATAACTCTAACTCTAACCCTAACTCTAGCTCTATTTGTAAACCTAACCCTAACAAGAACCCTAACTCTAATTCAAACCCTATCCCTTACCCTAACTTTCATCCTAATGCTAACCCTAATTCTAACTCTAACCCTAACTCTAACCTTAACACTAACCCTAACCTTAATTCTAACCTTAACCCTAACCTTAACTCTAACTCTAACCCTAACCCTAACCCTCACCTTAACACTAACCTTAACCATAAACATTAATTTGTCCCTAACTCTAACCCTAAATCTAACTCTACCATAATTGGACTCTAACCATAACCCTAACCCTAACTTTAATCTTGGCTCAAAACTTTTCCCTAACCATAACTCTAGAACCTTAACCCTAACCCTGGCCCTACTATAACCCTAACACTAACCATAACCATAAGTCTAACCCTAACATTAACCATGAGCATAACTCTAACCCTAAACTTAACCATGAACATAACTCTATCCCTAACTCTAACTATAAATCTAACTCTACCATAATTAGACTCTAACCCTAACCCTAATCCTAACTTTAATCCTAACTAAAACCCTAACCCTAATCCTATATCTAACCTTAACCCTGACTCAAACCCTAACCCTATCCCTACAATAACCCTAACTTGAGCCCTATAATAACACTAACCCTAACCCTAACCATAACCATAACTCTAACCCTAACCTTAACCATGAGCATAACTCTAACCCTTAACTCTAACCCTAAATCTAACTCTACCATAATTGGACTCTAACCCTAACCCTAAACCTTACTTTAATCCTAACTCAAACCCGAACCTTGACTCTAACGTTAACCTTGACTCAAACCCTAACCCTAGCCTTACTATAACACTAACCCTAACCATAACCATAATTCTAACCCTAACCTTAACTATGACCAACTCTAACCCTAACCTTAATCATAAACATAACTCTAATCCGAACCTTAACCATAACCATAACTCTAACCCTAACCTTAACCATAAACATAACTCTAACCCAAACCTTAACCATAACTCTAACAATAACCATAACCATAACTCTAACCCTAACCTTAACCATAACTCAAACCCTAACCCTAACTCCAGCCCTAACCCTAATGCTAACCTTAATCCTTATTCTATCCCTAAGGTTAACATTAATTGTAATGGTAACTTTGTCCCTAACGATAATCTATGTTTGACTATAAAATTTTACATTACAATATGCCAAAAAGAAAATTACTTTTTTAAAACCATAATCCTACCCCTAACTCTAACCCTAAATATAACCCTAACTGTAAATCTAACTCTACCATAATTAGACTCTAATCCTAACCCTAATCCTTAATTTAACCTTCACTAAAACCATAACCTAACCCTAACTCTAACCTTAACCCTGACTCAAAACTCTAACTCTAACCTTCACCCTTACTTTAATCTAGACGAAAACCATAGCCCTAACCCTAACCTTAACCTTAACCTCGACTCAAACCCTTACCCTAACCTTAACCCTGATGTAACTCTATATAAAACCCTAACTCTAAATATAAACCTAACCTTAACCATCACCCTAAAACTAACCCTTTCTCTAACTCTAACCATGAATCTAATTTTAACCCTAACCCTAATCCTAATTTAAACGGTCCTAATTATAACCCTAATTTCAACTTTAGCTCTAGCACTTATTCGAGCTCCAATTCTAACTCTACCTCTAACTCAAACCCTAAATCTAATTCTAATCCTAACCCTAACTATATTTGTAACCTAAACCCTTATTCTTACCCTCGCCCTTACCTAAACCCTAACCCTAACTCTAATTCTAACCCTAACTATATTTGTAACCCTAATTCTAACCCTAATCCTGACATTAACTCTAACCCTAACTATAACCCTAACATGATTCGTAATCCTAAAAATAACCCTAGCCCTAACCCTAATGCTAATCCTGTCTCTAATTGTAACTCTATTCCTGACCGTAACTCTAACCCTATCCATAACTCAAACCCTAACAATAGCCCCAAACCTAACACTAACCCTAACCCTAACTATAAATCTACTCTTCAATATAACATTTTACGTAACAATATGCTTAAAATAAAATTGAATTAAAGTGATGCAAATAAACACCGTATATAGAATTTAAAAATAAAATATTCAAGAATAATTTTATGGTAAGTTTACACTATTACATTTTTATATTAAGTTTACACAACTGTATTTAAAAAGAAATAAATAATTCAGCACTAACCATTAAAAAAATTTAAAAAATTTAAAAAATACTTTTCCCATTGCATCGCGATAGCCACTAGCTTATATATACCTCTATATATATACATATTACTTTATGTACATAACTTAAAGTTTTCCAACTATCCTTCAGGTGTATCTATTATTTTAGTTGGTGATTTGGGGCAATTACCTCCTGTTAATGATAGACCAGCATATGATAGCAACAAGCGGGCAAAGTTATTATGGAAGGAATTCAAGATAGTGGTTACCCTAGATAAAGTATTTAGGCAAGATGGACAAAATCTCCAACAAAAAAGATTTCGTCAGCTTCTCACAAATGTCAGAGATGCCAATCCACAAATAGATGACTGGAACTTGCTCATGACAAGGATACCTATTAGATTAGATGTTGCAACCAATGATGAGTTTGATAAGACAGTGCATTTATTCTCTACAAATGACAATGTTCATAACCATAACATGAGGATGTTGTATTCTTTAAGACATCTAGTTGCACGTAGCCTTGCAACCAAGTCAACGAATGGTAATGGAAATGAAGATTTATCAGGCGAGGAACTTGATACAGAGTTATTGATTAGTAACAATGCAAGAGTAATGTTGACTACAAATCTATGGATAGAAGCTAGTCTTGTCAATGGATCATTGGGATATATCAGAAATATTGTTTACAAACCAGGAATTGCTCCACCTGAGCCACCAGCATATGTTAAAATTGAATTTGCTAGTTATTCTAGAGTACCATTTGATGATCATCATCCAAACATAATACCAATAGCTCCATTGCAGCGGGGTAGGACCTTCCAACTACCATTGAGGTTGGCATGGGCGTTGACTATTCACAAATCTCAAGGGCTAACTCTTTCAAAAGCCACAATTGACATAGGTCCAAGAGAAAGAGCAGGATTGACATTTGTGGCCATATCTCGTGTTAAGTCACTGGAAGCTTTGAGGATAATGCCACCGTTTACATACGACCGCTATGAGAAAATGAAAAGTGGGAAACAACTTTCTAAGAGAAAAGTAGAAGAATGTAGATTGACAAGTCTTGAAAATCACTGATGTTTTCAAACATACTATTTAATAATAAAGTTTTATTTGTTCTACTACATTATGTTATCATCATCATGAACTATTATCTTCTTATTCTTATTATTACATTGATAGTTTATTTTCCACAGTTAATGACAACTATAATTGGATATGCTCAATGCAACATTATAAGCTTATTATTTTCCCTTTTTAATGGTTGCAAGTATGATTAGGCTGAAATTTAATTTTACTAATTCTCCAATTTGTAATTTTAACTATTATCATCAATTGGGTTCCCAAATTGAGGTAGGTATAACATTAATTCAAATTATAAAGACCTTCTTCGATTGAAATAAATCAAAATGATTATGCTTCATGACTTTCAACCAATACATTGCTACTCAATGTTTGAAAAGTATGTTTGTATATTCTTTACTAGCCTTCAAAGCTCATAATATTACCATGTTTGCATACCCAAAATTTCATTACCAATTCTAATACAATTAGGTTTTTATATTCATTTTCTCCACACTTGATTATACTAATTGACCTATTATATTTTTTCAAAACTATTATTGATTTAAAATTTATGTCCCTCTCATTAACTATGCATTTATTCTTTTTTTTACTGATGCTAATACTTTCTAAATCATTTTCCATGATTTGTTTCAGGCATGGAAGCCTCTGATAGACAATCAACCATTGTTGACATGAGCCCAACTTCTTCTGTAGGATCAAATCATTTTTTTGAGACAGAGTTTCAGAAGTGTGCATGAATAATTAAACAATGTTGTGCAACTATGGTAAAAGCACTTGAGAATGTAGCTTTATCAATTGATCATGTACAAGAGATAGAGATAATGGAGATGGAAGATGTTGCGAAATATGTACGCAACACTTCTGCAAAAGTAGACACATTTCCACCCATGATGAAAGAAGTCTATGATGATCATATTACGAACAAAGGTCGTAATACAATTTTAATCTCTGAAGAATATGTGATGTACTTACATCATTATGGGGAACTATACACGTGGTCCATATGATGATTTCTCATCTTCCATTTTTTCACTTATTACTTAATCTAAATCATTGTATTAGGAGATATAGTTCTCCTTTCATCTATCTATCTATAATAAATAAACAATTTAACTTTTTAGCTCAAATTCTTCTCGACTATACTTGCAAATATTTGTGGTTGTAGCTACACTATTCATGCAAAGCATAATTAACATTAACTAATGTTCTCTTTATAAATATAACTAATAAAATTTAAAAACTACTTAAGGAATATTGTAATCCTTATATTGCTCTTTAATTCTAAGAGGCGTGTATAAAGACAACAACCTACCCTCCTAGATATAACTGTAAATGCAACATTAATCATAACTCTAACCATGATCCTACTTTATCTCTTAACCCTAACCCTAACCATAATTCTAATGCTTTGTCTACCCCTAACTCAAACTATAAACCTAATTGTAACTTAAATTCTAACCTAACTTATATTGTAACACTAAACCTAACCCTGACCCTTACCCTAACCCTAGTTCTAACCCTTTATTTAAGCTATCTCAAACCCTAACCTTAAGCCTAACCCTAACTCTAATCCTAACCTAACCATAACTCTAAAGAAAAATATTCATTTTATACTCATTTTAACTGTAATCATTACTTCAATAACATTTATTAGCCCTTTGTTGTACACTATTCATGCTAAGCATAATTAACAGTAACCAATGGTCTATTTACAAACCTCTCTGATAAAATTATAAAACTACTTAAGGAACATTGTAATCCTTATATTGCTCCATTATGCTAAGAGGCCTATCTAATGAGAACAAGTTTCCCTCCTAAATGTAACTCTACACGCAACACTAATTGTAACTCTAACCATTGACCTACTGTATCTCTTAACCCTAACCGTAACTATAATTCTAATGCTTTGCCTACTCCTAACTCAAACTATAACCCTAATTGTAACTTAGACTCTAACCCTATCTTATATTCCAATATTAAACCTAACACTGACGCTGACCCTAACCCTTTCTCTACCCCTATCTCTAACCCTAACTGTGATCCTAATCTTAACCCTGACCCTAACCCTAACCCTAACCCTATCCTTACCCATAACCCTATCCCTAAATCTAACTCTACCACGGTCCTACTCTATCCCTAACCCTAACCCTAAGCATAATTATAATACTTTGTCTACTCTTAACTCAAACTATAACCCTAATTCTAACTTAGACTCTAACTCTAACTTATATTCCAATACTAAACCTAATCCTAACCCTGACCCTAACCCTAACCATAACCCTTTCTATACCCCTATCTCTAACCCTAACTGTGATCCTAATCTTAACCCTAACCCTAACCCTAACCTTAACCCTACCCCTACCCCTAACACTAACACTAAATCTAACTCTACCATAATTAGACTCTAACCCTAGCCCTAATTGTCATCCTAACCTTAACCATAACCCTAGTCTTAACCCTGATCCTAACCATTTCTTTACCCCTAAATCTAATCCTAACCCTAACTCTAATCCTAATCTAACCCTAACTCTAATCCTAACACTAACTATAACCTTAACCCCACCCTTACCCCTAACTCTAACCCTAAATCTAACTCTAACTCTAAATCTAACTGTACCATAATTAGACTCTAACCCTAAATGTAATGTTCACTAAAACCCTAACCCTAGCCTTAACTCTAACCTTAACCCTGAGTCAAACTCATACCCTAACCTCAACCCTTATGTAGCTCTATATATAACCCTACCCCTACCTCTAATAGTTAATCTAACTCTACCATAATTGGACTTTAATATTATAGCCAACTCTATCTATAAACATAACCCTAACAATTACCTTAACCCTAACCCTTTCTCTAACTCCAACACTAAACCTAACTATAAGTGTAAACCTACCCCTACCTCTAATTGTACCCCTAAATCTTACTCTATTGTAACTGGACTTCAACCCTAAATGTAATGGTAACCCTAACTCTAACCTTAACCCTGATTGAAAACTCTAACCCTAATCCTAACTAAAACCATGACTCAAACTCAATCCCTAAATCTAACCATAATCCTAAACATAATTCCTATGCTCTGTGTACCCCTAACTCAAACTATAACCCTAACCAGGCTAACTCATATTAACTCTAGTCGTAACACTAATTGTAATCATTACTTCAATAACATTTACTAGCCCTTTGATGTACACTATTCATGCTAACCATAATTAACAGTACCCAATGGTCTATTTATAAACCTATCTGATAAAATTATAAAACTACTTAAGGAACATTGTATCCTTAAATTGCTCCATTATGCTAAGAGGCCTATCTAACGAGTACAAGCTTCCCTCCTAAATGTAACTCTACACACAATACTAACTGTAACTCTAACCACAGTCCAACTTTATCCCCTAACCCTAACCCTAACCATATTTCTAATGCTTTGTCTACTCTTAACTCAAACTATAACCCTAATTCTAACTTAGACTCTAACTCTAACTTATATTCCAATACTAAACCTAATCCTATCCCTGACCCTAACCCTAACCCTAACCCTTTCTCTACCCCTATCTCTAACCCTAACTGTGATCCTAATCTTAACCCTAACCCTAACCCTAACCATAACCCTACCCCTACCCCTAACCCTAACCATAAATCTAACTCTAGCATTTAGAGTATAACCCTAGCCCTAATTGTCATCCTAACCTTAACCATAACCCTATCCTTAACCCTGATCCTAACCATTTCTTTACCCCTAAATCTAATCCTAACCCTAACCCTAACTCTAATCCTAACCTAACCCTAACTCTAATCCTAACACTAACTATAACCTTAACCCCACCCTTACCCCTAACTCTAACCCTAAATCTAACTCTAACTCTAAATCTAACTGTACCATAATTAGACTCTAACCCTAAATTTAATGTTCACTAAAACCCTAACCCTAGCCTTAACTCTAACCTTAACCCTGAGTCAAACTCATACCCTAACCTTAACCCTTATGTAGCTCTATATATAACCCTACCCCTACCTCTAATAGTTAATCTAACTCTACCATAATTGGACTTTAATATTATACCCAACTCTATATATAAACATAACCCTAACAATTACTTTAACCCTAACCCTTTCTCTAACTCCAACACTAAACCTAACTATAAGTGTAACCCTACCCCTACCTCTAATTGTACCCCTAAATCTTACTCTATTGTAATTGGACTTCAACCCTAATTGTAATGGTAACCCTAACTCTAACCTTAACCCTGACTCAAAACTCTAACCCTAATCCTAACTAAAACCATGACTCAAACTCAATCCCTAAATCTAACCCTAATCCTAACCATAATTCCTATGCTCTATGTACCCCTAACTCAAACTGTAACCCTAACCAGGCTAACTCATATTTTAACCCTAACCCTTTTTCTATGGCTATCTGTAACCCTAACCCTAACTCCAATTGTAACCTTAACCATAACTCTAACCCTAACACTAACCCTAATCCTATCCCTATTCCTAACCATAATCCTACCCCTAACTCTAACCCTAAATATAACTCTAACTATAAATCTAACTCTACCATAATTACACTCTAATCCTAACCCTAATCCTTGGTTTAACCTTCACTAAAACTATAACCTTACCCTAACTCTAACCTTAACCCTCACTCAAAACTCTAACCATAACATTAACCCTTACTTTAATCTAGACGAAAACCATAGCCCTAATGCTAACGCTAACCTTAACCCTGATGTACATCTATATACAACCCTAACTCTAAATATAAACCTAACCTTAACCATCACCCTAAAACTAACCCTTTCTCTACCCCTTTCTCTAACTCTAACCATAAATCTAATTTTAACTGTAACCCTAATCCTAATTTTAACCCTAACTATAAGCCTAATTTCAAGTCTAACTCTAGCCCTTATTCCAATTCCAATTCTAAATCTACCTCTAACTCGAATGCTAACTCTAATTATAATCCTAACCCTGCCTATATTTATAACCTAAACCCTTATTCTTACCCTTGCCCTTACCTTAACCCTAACCCTAACTCTAATTGTACCCCTAACTATATTTCTAACCCAAATTCTAACCCTTATCCTAACATTAACTCTAACTCTACTTCTAAACCTAACCCTAACTATTACCCTTACATATTTCGTACTCCTAAAAATAACCCTACCCCTAACCCTAATGCTAAACCTAACTCTAACTCTAACTCTATTCCTGACCATAACTCTAAACCTATCTATAACTCAAACCCTAACAATAACCCTAACCCTAACACTAACCCTAATTTAAATCTTAATGCCAACCCTAACTCTATTTCGAACCCTAACCCTAGCTATAACTCTACTCTTCAATATAATATTTTATGTAACAATATGCTTTAAAAAAAATTTGAACTAAACTGATGCAAATAAACACCATATATAGAATTAAAAAGTTAAATGTTCAAGAATAATTTTATAGTAAGTTTACACTATTACAATTTTATATTAAATTTATACAACTGTATTTTAAATAAAAGATAATAATAATTCGGCTCTAACCTTGAAAAATTAGAAAAAAATTAAAAAATACTTTTCCTTTGCGCTGTGATTGCCACTAGCTTATATATATATATATATATATTACACCGAGAGTAATCATTCTCGAGGTGCCTATTTTCATTTTCATAAATCCCAACTGTGATTAAAATAACCTTGGGATTAAATGAAAATAGGCGCCTCGAGAATGATTACTCTCATCATAATATATATATATATATAGGTATATATAAGCTAGTTAATTTTTAATTAGAGTTGTATGGAGTTACTATAAAATTATGCTTTAAAATATTTTTTTGAATTTAATATAAGGAGTTTAATTTAGATTTTTTTTTTAAAAATTATTTTTGGGATATTGTAATGTAAAATGTTATAGTCATACGTAGATATTTGGTTAGGGACAAAGTTACCATTATAGTTAATGTTAACCTTAGGGATAGAATTAGGGTTAGGTTTAGCATTAGGGTTAGGGTTGGAGTTAGGGTTAGGGTTTGAGCTATGGTTAAGGTTAGGGATAGAGTTATGGTTATGGTTATTGTTAGAGTTATGGTTAAGGTTGAGATTAGAGTTATGTTTATGGTTAAGGTTAGGGTTAGAGTTATGGTCATGGTTAAGGTTAGGGTTAGAGTTATGGTTATGGTTATGGTTATGATTAGGGTTAGTGTTAGGGTTATAGTAAGGCTAAGCTTAGGGTTAGGGTTAAGGTTTGAGTCAAGGTTAAGGTTAGAGTTAGGGTTACGGTTTGAGTCAGCATTAAAATTAAGGTTAGGATTAGAGTTAGATTCTAATTATGGTAGAGTCAGATCTAGGGTTAGAGTTATGCTCATGGTTAAGGTTAGGGTTAGAGTTATGCTTATAGTTAGGGTTAGGGTTAGGATTAGGGTTAGGGTTAGGGTTAGAGTCCAATTATGGTAGAGTTAGAATTTGAGTTAGATTTAGGTGTAGAGTTATGTTTATGGTTAAGGTTAGGGTTAGAATAATGCTCATGGTTAAGGTTAGGGTTAGAGTTATCATTATGGTTATGGTTAGGGTTATAGTGGGGATGGGGATAGGGTTAGGGTTAGGGTTAGGGTTTGAGTCAAATATTTTTTTAAATTTAATAAAAGGAGTTTAATTTAGATTTTTTTTTTAAACATTTGGGATATTGTAATGTAAAATGTTATAGTCATACGTAGATATATGGTTAGGGAGAAAGTTACCATTACAATTAATGTTAACCTTAGGGATAGAATTAGGGTTAGGGTTAGCATTAGGGTTAGGGTTGGAGTTAGGGTTAGGGTTTGAGCTATGGTTAAGGTCAGGGATAGAGTTATGGTTATGGTTATTGTTAGAGTTATGGTTAAGGTTCGAATTAGAATTATGTTTATGGTTAAGGTTAGGGTTAGAGTTATGGTCATGGTTAAGGTTAGGGTTAGAGTTATGGTTATGGCTATGATTAGGGTTAGGGTTATAGTAATGCTAGGGTTAGGGTTATGGTTAAGGTTTGAATCAAGGTTAAGGTTAGAGTTAGGGTTAGGGTTTGAGTTAGGATCAAAATTAAGGTTAGGGTTAGGGTTAGAGTCCAATTATGGTAGAGTCAGATCTAGAGTTAGAGTTATGCTCATGGTTAAGGCTAGGGTTAGAGTTATGCTTATAGTTAGGGTTAGGGATAGGGTTAGAGTCCAATTATGGTAGAGTTAGAATTAGGGTTAGAGTTAGGGGTAGAGTTATGTTTATGGTTAAGGTTAGGGTTAGAGTAATGCTCATGGTTAAGGTTATGGTTAGAGTTATCATTATGGTTATGGTTAGGGTTATAGTGGGGATAGGGTTAGGTTAGGGTTAGGGTTTGAATCAAATAATTTTTTTAATCTAATATAAGGAGTTTAATTTAGATTTTTTTTTTTTAATTTTGGGATATTGTAATGTTAAATTTTATAGTCATAGGTAGATATATAGTTAGGGACAAAGTTAGCATTACATTTAATGTTAACCTTAGGGATAGAATTAGGGTTAAGGTTAGCATTAGGGTTAGGGTTGAAGTTAGGGTTAGGGTATTGAGCTATGGTTAATGTTATAATTAGGGTTAGGGATAGTGTAAAGGTTAGGGTTAGGGTTAGAGTTAGAGTTAGGATTAAAATTAGGGTGAGGAATAGGGTTTGAATTAGAGTTAGGATTAGATTTAGGGTTATTGTTAGGATTAAGGTTACAATTAGAGCTAGAGTCAGGGTGAGAGCTAGACTTAGGGTTAGGGTTAGAGTTAGGGTTAGGTTTAGAAATAGAGTTAGAATTAAGATTAGGGTTAGGGTTATAATTAGGGTTACAAATATAGTTAGGATTAGAGTTAGAGTTAGGGTTAGGGTAAGGGTAAGAAGTAGTGTGAGGGTTAGAATTAGGGTTATAAATATAGTTAGGGTTAGGGTTAGGGTTAGGGTTATAAAAACACTTAGGGTTAGAGTTAGAGTTAGAGTTAGGGTTAGGGTTATATTTAGGGTTAGAAATAAGGTTAAGGTTTGAGTTAGGGTTAGGGTTAGTGTTAGGGTGACGGTTAGCATTAGGGTTAGGGTTACAATTAGAGTTAGAGTTAAAATTAAAGGTAGTCATAGTATTAGTGTTAGTTTAAGAGTTAGAGTTAAAATTAAAGGTAGTGATAGTATTAGTGTTAGTTTAAGAGTTAGAGTTAGAGTTAGATTTAGGCTTAGAATTGGAGACAAGATTAGGGTTAGGGTTAGATTTAGAGTTAGAGTTCCAATTCAAGTTAGAGTTAAAGTTAGAGATAGAGTTGGAGCTAGGGTTAGGGTTAGAGTTACCTAGCTAGATTAAGGGTTAGGGTTATAGTTAGGGTTGGGATTAGGATTTAATTAGGGTTAGGGTTGGAGTTAGAGTTATATATATTGTTAAGGTTAGGATTAGGGGTAGGTTTAGAGTTAGAGTCAGGGTTAGGGTTAATGCTAGGGTTAGGGATACAATTAGAGTTAGAGTTAGAGGTATAGTTAGGGTTGGAATTAGGGATAGGGTTAGAATTAGAGATAAAGTTAGACTTAGAGTTAGGGTAAGAGATAGAGATAGATTTAGGGTTAGAATTAGGGTTAGGATTAGAATGAGCATTAGAGTTAGAGTTAGAGTTAGGTTTAGAATTAGTGTTAGGGTTAGGGTTAGGGTTAGGGTCAAAATTAGAGTTATTGTAAGAGTTAGAGTTAGGATTAGAGTTATAGTTAGAGTTAAAATTAGGTTAGGGTTAGGGCTAGAATTGGAACTACAGTTAGAATTAGGATTAGAGTTAGGGATATATAGGTTAGGGTTAGGGGTAGAATTAGAGCTACAGTTAGAGTTAGAGTTAGGATTAGGGTTAGGGTTAGATTTAGGGTTACAAATATAATTAGGGTTAGAGATTGAGTTAGAGTTAGGGTTAGGGTAAGGGTAAGAATTAGTGTTAGGAATAGAATTAAAGTTACAAATAAAGCTAGGGTTAGAATTAGGGTTAAGGTTAGGGTTAGATTTAGAGTTAGGGTTTGAGCTAGAGTTAGAGTTAGAATTAGAGTTAGAAGAAGGGTTAGAGATAGAGTTAGGGTCATAATTAGGGTTAGGGTTAGCACAAGGGTTACAGTTACAGTTAGGGTTGGCATTAGGGTTCGGTTTATAATTAATGTTAATGTTAGCATTAGTGTTAGTGTTAGAATTAGGGCTAGAATTGAGGCTAGAGTTAGGGTTAGGGTTAGGGTTAGAATTAGAGTTAGAGTTAGGGATCAAGTTAGAGTTACAATTAAAATTGAAGATAGAGTAGGAGTTAGGGTTAGAGTTAGGGTTAGAATTAGGGTTGGGGTTAGGATTAGAATTAGTGTTAAGGTTAGAGTTAGAGTTACATAGAGTTTTAGGGTTAGGATTAGCATTATATATAGTGTTAGGGTTAGATGAGGGGTAGGGTTAGGGTTAGGATTAGGGTTGGGGTTATGGTTAGTGTTAGGGTTAGGGTTACAATTAGAGTTAGAGTTATAGTTATAGTTAGGGTTAGAGTTAGTGTTAGTGTTAGGGTTAGAATTAGGGGTAGGGTTAGGGTTAGAGATAGAGTTGGAGTTAGAGTTAGGGTTAGAGTTTGAATATGGGTTAAAATTAGGGTTAGGTTTAGGGTTAGAATCAGTGTTAGAGTTAGAATAACAGTTAGGATTAGGGTTATAGTAAGGCTTAGGGTTAGAGTTACAATTAGGTATAGAGTTAGGGTTATAAAGAGTTAAAGTTAGGGTCAAGGGTAGAATTAGAGTTAGATTTAGAGTCAGGGTTAGGGTTAAGGTTAGGGTTAGGGTAAGGGTTAGGGTTAGAGTTAGAGTCAAAGTTAGAGTTAGAGTTAGAATTACAGTAAGAGTTAGGATTTGTGTTATTATTGCGATTAAGGTTATTTCTAGGTTATTAATCATATTATAGTTGATGTTAGTGCTATTATTATAATTTATCTTAGTGTTAGTGTAATTGTTAGGTTAAATTTTTATGTGGGTTAATTCTATTATAGTGCCCATGATTAGTGCTATTGTGATACAAGTTATTAATCTTTTTAATAATGTAATCCCTCCCTCTCCCATTCTCTCTCTCTCTCTCTCTCTCTCTCTCTCTCTCTCTCTCTCTCTCTTCCTACTCTCTAACTACACCTAGTAATATCTCCCCTATCTAAATACACCCTCTAATCTCTCTTTGTCTCTAGTCTCTAGATACACCCCCTAATCCCTCTCTGTAATCTCTAGATACACCCCCTTATCTCTCTCATCTTGCTCTCTAGATATACCTCTTAATCTCTCTCTCCCTCTATGCTCTCCAGATACACCTTCTAATCTCTCTCTCACTCTCTCTCTCTCCCTACTCTCTAGATACACCTCTCTCTCTCTCTCTCTCTCTCTCTCTCTCTCTCTCTCTCTCTCTCTCTCTCTCTCTCTATATATATATATATATATATATATAATTTTTATTTTTAAAAATTTTTACTTTTTTTTTTGTAATTTTCCACTAATAAAATATATAATGTTATTTCTAGTTTCTATTACATAGAGGGTTAGGTTAAGGTATATAATTTACTAAATGCTTAGTACAATCATATATAGAGTAAGAGTTAGAGTTAGGGTCCAAGGTTTACAATTTCATTTATATGACACTCAATGTTATGGTTAAGGTTAGTAAGTGGTTAAATGTTACACTAAAATAAGGGACATGGTTAAGGGAAGTATGAGATTTAGGTATAGTGTTGGAGTATTTGGAGTACAACTATGGTCAAATTTGGGATATATGTTATACAAATTACTCAAATAGTGCAAACCTTTAAATTCATAAAAGGAAAATTATAAGTCCCAACACAACTATTTAGATGATGTAAAAAGTGTGAAATAATATATAAGAATCAAATTTATGGAAATTATTTCTCCATGATAATGTGAGAACATTATATATTTTTGAATTTTTAATAATGCTAATGCAATTTTTGTTCCAATGATTAAGAATTGTAATCAATAAATATACTTATCATTAAGGACATCTATTTAGACTTATGATTTTCTTTCTTAATTAACATATTTAGTAGCCACGTCCATTAAAAAAATATTTTGTACAATAATAATAAATAATCTTGTTCTCTTTTTCATGAAAGTTACATAGAACAATGGGGAAACAAAACTGCCAATACAACTAATTAGAAGTAAAATTCTAAAATTGGAGACAAGAATGAACCATATACAAAAAATAAAAATCTTTGTAATGGCGTAAATACATGTCACATTCTTCAATGATTAGGATTCTTTTGTGACCTTTGTTTGAACAATGATCATGAAAGACTTCTTTCATCATTGAGGGAAACCCATCCACTTTTGTAGATGTGTCACATATGAATTTTTATGCATCTTTCATATGCATTACTTCTATTTCCTCAACATAGTCAATTGGAAATATTGCGTTCTCCACAACTTTAATTATAGTTGTGCACATCTCTTTAATTATTTGTAGGCATTTGTCAAACTTGGTCTCAAAGAAATCATTTGAGGTTATTGAAGTAGTCAGGCTAGTATCAAATAATGTTTGATTCTTTGTTCGAGGCATCCATAACTCAAATAGTAACCTGCAAACTTATAAACAAACATCAACATATAGAAATTATTAGAATAAAAAAGTATTCATAATTAACACAAATTCTTTCAAATGAATAAATTTTAAAATAACATAAATAAAAATCAAAACTATTTCAAATGAAATAGTTAGATTGTAATGCTTGAAATATGGTGGCATTGTCTTCCACTTTTCAAACATTACAAACATAAATATTAATAAAAAATTATATATACTGTGAAAAATATTTAAATAAAGACATAATTAGTATAATTAAATAATGATAAAATATAAACTAAGTATATGATTTGTTTATTTTAAATTAATCATTAAATTTAATAAAATACAAATTTTATTGATAAGGTGACCTTGCCATCCACATTAATGATAAAATTTAATTATGAAACATGAAAAATATAAATATTTTGAAACATGCAAATATAAAACTATTATGAAACATACAAATCTAAAACATAAAAATCAAAAGCATTTAGAAATATGAAAATCTAAAACTAATATGAAACATGCAAATATTATTCTAAATTGAAACATGCACATTAAAAATGTGCAAATGAAATGCATTATCAAATATCTAAATCAAATAGATTTTGATTCAATTTGAATTCTAAATCTAAATCAACCATACAAGGCTAAACTATAACTAATTTTGAAATTAAATATACATTTAAATCTAAATACATAACTAAATCTAAATCTAAATGCAAAACTAAATTAAAAATAAAAATCTCACATGCAAAAAATTACTCCAAAACTTTAATCTACTCCTCTTCAAAAACTCTAATCCACTCCAATAATCCCCACCTCTTCCTCCTTGTAAAAACACAAAATAAAAATGAAATGTGAAGCATTTGTTTTATAACCTATGAGAGACTCCTCATATCCCCCAATAGATGTCTTTTGACATTCCATGAATTTGTTTCAAATTCCCCTACTCCCCACAAAAAATAAGAATGAATGTGCATGCAAAAATAAATTTAACAAAAAGAAAATATTTTATATTTAAAAATTTAATGAAATTATTTCAGCCCTATTTTTTTGGGTTCTATTTTTTAGGTCTTATTTTTTCGGGTCCTATTTTTGGCCCTTTTTGTCAGGCCCTATTATTTCAGCATCCATTTGGCTTCATATAATTTTGGCCAGCTATTATTTGGAGAATTTTTCTATATTTTACAATCTAATAATGATAAAATATATACTAAATATATGATTCATGTACTTTAAATAAATCATTAACTTTGATAAAATATAAATTGTATTGATATGGTGACATTGTCATCCACATAAATGATAAAATTATACTTTGAAACATGAAAATATAAATACTTTGAAACATGCAAATGTAAAACTATTATGAAACACTCAAATCTAAAACATGCAAACTAAAACTATTTTGAAATATGCAAATCTAAAACTAATATGAAACATGCAAATCTAAAACTAATTTGAAACATGCACTTTTAAAATATGCAAACGAAAAGTATTATAAAATATATAACTCAAAAGATTTTGAATGCAAATCTAAATCTAAATCACACATGCAAGACTAAATTATTAAATGTAAGTGTAAACAATTTCGAATATAATTCTAGAAATCTAAATGGAACTAATTGAAATTGAAATCTAAATCAAAGTAGAATATTATAACTAATTTTGAATTTGAATCTACGTCTACATCTAAATCTAAATAGAAAATAGAAATCTCACCAATAAAAAAATTACTCCAAAACTTCAATCTATTCCTGTTCAAAAACTCCAATCTAATCCTCCAATAATCTCCACCTCTTCCTTCCTGCAAAAATATAAAATGAAAATGAAATGAGGAGCCTTTGTTTTATAGTTTGCGAGAGACTCCTCATCTCCCCCAAGAGACATCTCTTCACATTCCACAAATTTATTTCAAATTCGCCCACTCCCCACAAAAAGTAAGCATGAATCTGCATGCAATATTATATTTAACAAAAAAAAAAATCATATTGAAATTGTTTTGCCCCTATTTTTAGGGGCATATTTATTAGGCCCTATTTTTTCAGGTCCTACTCTTTCGGGCCCTATTTTTTCGAGCCTATTATTTCGGCCTCCATTTGGCATCCTATTATTTCAGCTAGCTATTATTTCGGGAGTATTTTTTATTTTATGATTTAATAATTTAATATTTAATTTAGAAGTTAGTAACTCCTGTCTTTTCTTTTTTATTGACAAGGAATCTTAGCATATTCCCGTGTTGGGCATTTGTGTTGCCATTGTATAGAACGCCTCTCGGCGTAATAAATATAAATTTGTACCATATGGTCATAATTAGGTTGGTTGCTGACGAATAATTATTAAACATTAGATATAGTGGTATTGTTATATTTGAATGTTGAAGATTTCCAATGAAAAGAAAAGCCTCAAAATTGATTTAAAGGGTTTACAAATGGCTTTTAACAAGTTTAGTGGTCTTGAACTTGGGGAAACTCTATGCTTAAATAAATTTAGAGTTTGAGAAATATTAATGAATGGGTAATCAGCTAAGAAGTACTAATGTTATATTCTTGTGAGCATGTGCTAATTGTATATTCATTCTCATGGGAGATGGGTTTGTTTGAATTTAACTAAGTATTAGATATGGATAAATGAATTTGATTCCAAAAGTACACAATTGAAACCTAGTATTAATTTCACAATTTGACACATTGCTTAAAATATATCATATCTCAATTAATGTTCAAATGTTCTCTATGATGCCTAGTTTACTAAGCATGCCACTTGTTGAGAGTCTTTACAAACAAAGCAACAAATTAAGCGGTCTTGATCTTTGGAAAAAATTCATGACTAAGTAGCTTGAATCGTAGTAGTTTTGGGATGGGTGACCTCTTGAAAAAGCCTTGATGTTTCACCATTGTGAACATCACCTAATTGAAATGAATGTTATTTGGAGATTCATTTTTATGAGTAATGAGTTCATTTGAAACAATAATCATAAAATATGGATCAATGAGAATCTAAATCTTCTACATTAAACATTGCTACTATAAGATCATAATTTAGCATATTAAATAAAATATCTCTACTTAGTAAATGCATTTCCAACATTTAGATTAGTAATCACCCCTCAATCTACAACATTAGTTTATATTTGGGAAATAAGTTAGTAGGAACCTTATTACCCCACATGTGAGTATGTAAATTTTGAACTCAATAAGGTAGTTCATAGAATTTATTAGAATAATTTAACAGTTGAAACTTTTAATATTTGTACTGCTTAGACATGATTAAGAGTTGTTAGAACACAACTACAAAGTTACAAAAATGTGTTCAGAAATGTTGGGTAGTAGATTCTATTTTCAAAAAAAAATTAATATATTTTTTCTTCAAAATAAATGCATTATGTTAGAATAGATCTCTCTCTCTCTCTCCCCCCCCTCAGGTTCATGTCTTTTTGTTTGTCTATTAAACAACAAATGTGTCCAGTAGGAGTCCTTGCCTAATGAAAAGATTACATTAGAAGAGTATGAACTAATTAGGTATTGGACGTTGGAAAAGGGTAAGAAGTTGCATCACTTGAATTAAGTTATGTTCTGTAGAATGCAAACAATGTGAGGGCAAGGTTCCCTCATTACATTTTGAGTATGCCATAGATTTTTTTGAGTAGTAGTTAATTCTCATTCCACCTTATGGGAAAAATAACTAGGTTTGTGTCTTTATGTTTGTCTATTAAACAATAGATGTGTCTAGTAGGAGTCCCTACCTAATGAAAAGATTACATTAGAAGAGTATGAACTAATTAGGTACTGGACTTTGCAAAAGGGTAAGGAGTTGCATCACTTGAATTAAGTTATGTTGTGTAGAATGCAAATGGTGTGAGGGCAGGGTTCCCTCATTACATTGTGAGTATGCCATGGGTTTTTTTGAGTAGTAGTCAATTCTCATGCCACCTAATGGGGAAAAATAACTAGTGTCTATTGAAATACTTTAGAATAACTAAGAGGGGGGGTGAATCAGTTATTCAAGGTCCAGATGTACAAATGAAACTTTTCACAATTCAGTGAACCCATAAAACTTTGTTAAACATGCATGCATTCATTGTGTGTTAACCAAAACTAATATGCTACTTATAACATAAATATGCAGAAGTATAAAACATAAAACATAACACATCCATCAGTACACATAACACAATGATTTAACATAGAAACCCAATTTGGGAAAAACCACCAGTAACATGCTACTCTTGTTTCACTCTTCTAAAGTGATGCCCTATTAAAGGCCAACCTTGTTAAAGGTTACAATACAAACTGTTAAATGTGACCCGATTAAGGGATTTCAGTCACCTTGTTAAAAGTGAGCCTTGTTACAGGACTTTAGGCCATTCACTTGGAATGTCACCTTATCAAAGGATTTTCTAATGACTGTTAAGTCGACCTTTCTCCAAAGGATTTACCCTAATCTGATACAATTGTTAGAAAGTAACAGTAGAGCTTTGATCTTATAAAACTTACAACCTTACTTGCAAATTACGGATCACTATTAAGTCCTCAACTTTGCTTGGCTTTCAATCTTTGCAGTTCTGACAACTTGATCACCCTTCAAGCATTCATCCTCATTAAGATTTCATGCTTAGGTTGCCATTGCAAACTTCTTCCCTTAGGTCACCTAATGAAGCAAAAAAACTCTTCCTTCTCCTTGTCAGATTTTTGCATCCAAAAACTCTTTAAGCTCCATCCAACATTCAACAACCCAAGAATCCAACAATCAGCTTCACCAACCTTGTTTCATGACCAGACATTCTTACATATAAGGAATTAGAACTCTTTTTCCCACTCATTATCCATCTCAAAAATTAGTGTTTTCGATGGGTTAGGTAGGATTCAATGTATCTACCCAATGTCTTGTCCTTTTTAGAAACGTCTCCTAGAATCCTTTTGAGTTCACCTCCAAAACAGTTTGCATAAGATTTTGTGCCTCCAACTCATCAATCTTTTCTTCCTCCTAATTCACAAGTTCCAAGAAAACAAACTTGTCGACTTTTAATTGGCGAATCTTTCATCTTTTTCATAATGCAGCAGCTTGACATTATCGATTTACTGATGCTCAACACATACTATGTTACTCAGCATATATTGTAAAATCACTCGGCATCAATTGGATTTTACTGGTGCTCGGTACTTATTGAAAATGACTCGGCATCAACTACCTTGCGCTGCACCAACTAGAAATCACTTTCACTCGGCTCCAACCGACTTTTTGCTCGGCTTGCACTAACTTTGCTTGGCACCTTCTATCAACTTGGTTAAGGTTAGCAAATGAACTTTGTTAAACCTTATTCTTCTAAACTTTCTAAGTGTAGCCAATCATTTCGTAACCCCTAACTAGATTATCAATACATTATGTTATCATTGTCTTAATTGATTCTTGCACTTCAAGACATAATCATAACTCAACCTTTCCTCTAGGTACTTTTGTTACATCTTGTTGATCAAATCCTCTTCATCAATCAACTAAGTGATAGTGCTTGAAACATATAAGTAATTGAATATGTTACACTATCTCCTTTATATGAAAAATATTTTTTTATGTATAGTTTTATCCTTGACTTTTATAGATTCAGTGTTATCAAAAAAATTGCTAAGTCCTTTCATGACCAATTTTCTCTTTGATTTTTAGAGATTCATATTATTATTAAAATTGGTATGTCCATATAATGTTTATTTTTTTAAATGAGAAATTTTAGATACTCTGTATCATTAATAAAATTGGCATCCATAACAAGATTGTTTCTTGTTGTCAACAAAGATCCATTGTAGGAATGAACCATTATTTTTGTCTCGTACTCCATGCAAGCTTCAACATGAAATAAATAAATAAATATGCCTACATAAATATATGGTGCAAGACCCACTCAAAAAAATTACAATGATAGGCTTCTAGCACAAAACCAATCAAGGATCTATTCTTTGATAGACCCCCAAGAAATCAATCAAATTATGCAAAAATGTGTCACTCACTCCACCCTATATCATACCAAGAATATCAAACATGTCCTAGAATTTGAATCTTGGGCATTAACACAAGATGCAAATTTACAAAGAAATATCTTTTTGTATTGACATAACTGGTGCAATCTTTTGTGTGGCTATAGAAGGATAGTAGAGATGAGAAGGTCATCTAAAACAAAGTGACTCAACTCCAAAGGATGTGGGCTGTATTGGAATATTCTCACAATTACAAATCTCTACCATGAAACCATCTGGGTCATGTATGAAGAGTTGGTCTACATATATGCCTCCTTCCTCGACTATACGTTGCACATACTTGATCTTCATCTCCTACAAACTTCTTTCTACACCTTGCATATCATCACACTACAAATCCAATAATGTGAGTTTATGTTGCTTAATAGTTCAATAAATCCATTCATACATTTGGACAAAACATTGAAAACAATTTGAGTAGACTAAGATTGTGTACCTGAAATGATATGTGATTGTCTCTTGGATTTATCTCATTGAGTGTTGCATTCTCTGGGGTGGCACTTTGTAGCAAATGTATGCCTATTCCATAATTAAATAGCCTGTTCAATTAGTCAAAGTGCATGTTAGTACTAGGGAGTTAATACCATTGAAATTTATGTGAGATCATGATTTAGTGACTTTTTAATGCATAATTTTGATTTAATAATTTTCAACTTGCTATGGACAACATAGAAGATTCGAGATTTAAGATTGGTAGATATTGGATGGTGTCCAATGAAGATTAGAAAGAGAGGATTTATATTTTTGTAACAAAGAGATCGTTGAAATCAAAAGATACTTCATCACAAAGTGTGCATTTTATGAGGACATTTATATTTAGAATGAAATCAATCTAAAAGTGTGGGCAGTTCAAAGCTTCACAAAAATAGTGGGTTTCTTGATCAATTCTTATAGTAGAAGAGTTATTTGAGGAGGTGCGGCTTCATAAAATGGATGCAGATTATAAGATTAATTCAAATGTAAGATTGGTAAATGGGTGATTTTCAAAAAATATTAGAAGAAAAGATTTGAATTTTCCAAAACAAAAAGAATTATTGAAACTGAATGGTGATTCATTAGAGTGTAGTTTATAAGGATGTTTGTATTTAACAAGAAAATATGTTTAAAATAGATAGTTCAAATGAGTTATTCAAGAAGATGAGACTTTACAAAATAGGTAGATATTTATAAGATTCATAGAAAAAGTATTGACATAAAAAGACTTGATGATGTATAAAATATATGATTCCTTCATGTAGTCAACAACAATAAAAATAATCCCATTTCAACTTTATGTGAGAATGAGTGACATTTAGGACATGGTTAATATTCCTAATGATTTTAAATCTCCCGAATAGAAATAACATATTTTCAAGGGACATGCTAATCTCCAAACAAAATGTACTAAAGACAAAAAAAAGTCAAATTTTATTTTTTTCCAGATTCAAGAAAAAGTAGTGATTTTTTTCCAAATTTTTTGTTGTTTTCGACTACAAACTATGGAGATCATGTAGATCAATGCTGAAATATTCGAAAAAATTCATAACGTTTTCAATTTTTTGAAAACTGATCAACTATACAATTTGTAGGAAAGATAGCCCCATCCTATTTTCAATGCTATCACCATCCATCTAAACCTTATGAGTACTTTAAAAAAAAACTGCCCGCATGATCATGTACTTTATGAATAAAAACAATCAAAGAACTACAATCATGATCATCAATGATCTAAGTAGCATTTATTTATTTACACCCACTTGTGATCATTAATGATCCAGCTAGCATTTCTTCATTTACACCCACTTATGATCATCAATGATCTATCAATTTAACCCACATTCGCAAACCACCATGAAAACAGAATCAAAGTTGAATACCAAAAAACCATGGCATAGCTCATTCATTAAAAATTGAATTGGAACTAAATCCCATCAATTCAATGCACTCAAAACACCCATAAATTAAATCCTTGAAGAGTGAAAGAATTTGACATACCAGGCTCCATTGAAATTGAAAGACCCTGGCCTCTTGACAGGAATAAAACCCAGCACATTTTCATAAAAGTTAATTGATTCCTCTACCGATCTACACACCATAGATATATGATTCACAGATCTCAAACGAAGTGGCCCTCCTTTCTCACCAGAGTTCACCATATTCAACCTTTCTTCTTTGTTTTCTCTCTTCACAATTGCAAGATTCAATCTAAAACTATTGAGATATCCGATCTTTCTTTCTTCACAATTGCAAGATCATCTAAAGCCTCAGCCACAATCTATGTATAATTCTCTTCTTCTGCTATCAAGATTTTTCTTGCAAGATCCAATCTAAGTATAATTCTTGGAGCTATTACTGAAACAGAGATAATGGGTTCTCTTCTCTTAGCAAGATCTTTCTTGTTGCTGTGATTGAGATGGCAACTCAATCAATAATGGAACAAAAACCACATTGAAGATTGAAATGGCAGATCAATCAATAATGGCAGATCAATCAAAAACTAGAATGAGGATTGAAATGGGAATTCAATCGATGTTCTTTCCTTGAATTCATCGCTCATATAAATAGATGGAAGCCTTGACAACATAAACGTTGGATTTTCTTTGCACACATTTTGCATTTTGCACATTTTAAGTAAAAATAACTTGGTTTGGACAGCGTCAAAATCCAAATGCATGCAAAACCACGTGCAATGTGGAAGCATGTGGTTTTGTTTATTTTGTTTATTGATAAAAATTGGTTCCAGGTTAGTTTAATTTCAATATAAATTTGATAAAGTAAGTTGGCCTAATAATATGTAATAAGTACCCATTAATCACGTTCTTTCAAATGTCATTAATAGTGGCCGACATGAATGATGGGTATTCAAACTAGCATCTTCTTTCAAGTATATATATGAATATATAAATATATTGTACCGTATGGTCATAATCAGCTTGGCTACCGACAAAGAATAATTATTAAACATTAGATATAGTGCTATTGTTATGCTTTTGAAAGTCGAAGATTTCCCATGAAAAGAAAAGCCTGAAAATTGATTTAAGGGTTTACAAATGGCTTGTAACAAGTTTAGGGCCCGTTTGTTTGTTGGAATAGGAATAGGAAATGTTTTCTCTGTTTGGTACCCCAAATCGGAATAGGGAATAGGCAAACATATTTCAATTTTGCCCTTACAATGAGCATATGTCCATTCCAAAAAATAGTTGTTATTGGAATGGGCCATTCCTATTCTCAATCTGATTTTTTTTTAAAACTTTTTTTGGTTAAGTTTTTTTTTTTTTTTTAATTAAATTTTTTTTTCGATTTTTTTTGTTCGATTTTTTATTTTATTTTGATTTTTTTTTTTAAATTAAAATTTTTAAAACATTTTTTTTATTATATCTATTTTTAAAAATACAAAACTTCACCTTATTCCTATTCCGTTTTTGTACAACCAAACAAGAGAGTAACATATTCTCAATCAAATATCAAGTTAACCAAACAAGAATGGGATTGCTCTTTTCTATTCTCATTCCACATTTCCATTCCCATTTTATTTTTCCATTATAATTTTCTATTCCTATGCGGACAAACAAACGGGCCCTTAGTGGTTTTGAATTGGGAGGAACTCTATGCTTAAATAAACTTAGGGCTCGTTTGGCAACGGGAATACAAGCAGAATAGGCATATGTAAATTTTTAAAATTTTGAATTCTTAGTTTGGATGCACCAAATTGGAATTGGAATACGAAATAAAATAGGAATACGTATTCTAATTTTGGCCCAAAAATGAGCTTTTGCAATTCCACCCAAATAAGTGGAATTGGAATACATATTCCTATTCCAATTTTATTTATTTTAGAAAACATAATTTTTTGGGTCCGCAAATTCCCCATCAAATTCTAGCTGAACCAAACAGAGAATAGGAATATGTACCCCTATTTTCTATTCTAGAATGGGTATTCCTATTCTCTTATTCCTATTCCCATAGCCAAATGGGCCATTAGAGTTTGAGAAATATTAATCGATGGGTAATCAGCTAAGAAGTACTGATGTTATATTTTTGTGAGCGTGTGCTAAATGTACTATTCATTATCATGGGAGATGGGTTTGTTTGAATTTAACTAAGTATTAGATATGGATAAATGAATTTGATTCCAAAACTACACAATTGAATCTTGAAATTAATATCACAATTTGATACATTGCTTAAAATAGCATATCTCAGTTAATGTCTAAATGTTCTCTATGATGGCTAGTTCATAGAGCATGCCACTTGTTGAGAGTCTTTACAAACAAAGAAAGAAATTAAGTGGTCTTGATCTTTGGGAAAAATTCATGACTAAGTAGCTTGAATCATAGTAGTATTGGGATGGGTGACCTCTTGAAAAAGCCTTGATGTTTCACCATTGAGAACATCACCTAATTGAAATGAATGTTATTTGGAGATTCATTTTTATGGGTAATGAGTTCATTTGAAACACTAATCATAAAATATGGATCAATGAGTTTGAATATAAAGCTTCTACAGTAAACATTGCTACTATAAGATCATAATTTAGCATATTAAATAAAATATCTTTACTTAGTAAACACATTTCCAACATCTAGATTATTAATCACCCCTCAGTCTGCAACATTAGTTTATTTTTGGGAAATAAGTTAATAGGAACCTTATTGACCTCACATGTGAGTATGTAAATTTTGAACTCAATAAGATAGTTCATAAAATTTATTAGAATAATTTAACAGTTGAGACTTTTAATATTTGTACTACTTAGACATGATTAAGAGTTGTTAAAACACAACTACAATGTTACAAAAATGTGTCCAGAAATGTTGGGTAGTAGATTCCATTTTCAAAACAAATTTAATATACTTTATCTTCAAAATAAATGCATTATGCTACAGTACATCTCTCTCTCTCTCTCTCTCTCTCTCTCTCTCTCTCTCTCTCTCTCTCTCTCTCTCTCAGGTTCCTTTCTTTCTGTTTGTCTATTAAACAATAGATGTGTCTGATAGGAGTCCCTGCCTAATGAAAATATAGCATTAGAAGAGTTTGAACTAATTAGGTACTGGACATGAAAAAAGGGTAAGAAGTTGCATCACTTGAATTAAGTTATGTTGTGTAGAATGGAAATGGTGTGAGAGTAGGGTTCCCTCATTACATTGTGAGTATGCCATGGGTTTTTTTGAGTACTAGTCAATTCTCATTCCACCTTATGGGAAAAAATAATTGGGTTCATGTCTTTATGTTTGTCTATTAAACAATAGATGTGTCTAGTAGGAGTCACTACCTAATGAAAAGATTACATTAGAAGAGTACGAACTAATTAGGTACTGGACTTTGGAAAAGGGTAAGAAGTTGCATCACTTGAATTAAATTAATGTTTTGTAGAATGTAAACGATGTGAGGGCAAGGTCCCCTCATTCCATTGTGAGTATACCATGGGTTTTATTGAGTAGTAGTCAATTCTCATTTGACCTTATGGGAAAAAATAACTAGTGTCCAATGGTGATACCAGAATAATTGACACATCAACTTTGATGAATAAAAATGAAAGCCTTAGAAAACTCTATTTTTAACAAAATATTTACAATTATGAAATGATATAATCCACATTCAATAAAAGTTATGATGGTTTGGTTCCTATAGAACGAGGCCCTTGGTTTCCAATTATAGTGTCACCTCCTCCGAAATATGGTAAGAAACTAATCCTTGGAGCTGACTCAACAGATTCATCACGAAAAGAAAAAGGTACCAATTATTCAAATGCCATTGAAACATCATGTATTTCATTGCAATATCATTAATTTCATCTTCAAATCAAGTTCCACCTTTTGTAGACATGTGTATTCAATCACAACCACTAACACAAGTGGTACAACATGTTACTGCATTTTTCTATTAATGTTATAGTTCAATCAAGTACCATGGGTACTAATAGTGATACTAGTTGTCCTCAACAAGTGCAACTGCAACAATAATAAGATGTCTCTTACAAAAGGCCACTAGTAATAGGTGTTGTAGGGAATCCCATTGATCAAGGAATTATTAAGAAGCAAAAGGTTATGAAAAGTTCCAATGGTGAGTATAACTCCATCAATAGCCACTCCTAATGTTTTGTTTACAGTTTTAGGACAAAACCCTCATAACAAACCAAAAACTCCACTTGCTAGTGCTAGTGGGATAGGATTGAGAATGGGTGTTGTTAATCCTCAAAATGCAATAATATTAGAAGTACAAACATAGGTGAAGGCATCTACATCACTGCAAGTGTTATTTGAATATTCTCTATGCCTTTTTAGTGACTTGAATAAGGTTTTAAGTTTGCAATCTATTTTTAAAATAGAAGAACTGTAGTTGTTGCCAATTTCACAATATAGCCTATGAATCTAAGATCATGATCTAGTCATAGACTCATATATATGTTGAACAACTTTAGAATTTTACAAACTAAAATTGTATTGAGGTCCCAATAGTAATTTTGATGTTGAGTCTTGACATAATGTAAATTGACCTAATATTTTTGTTGCTCCCTTATTGCTATAAAAGAGAATTTAGGGTCACTTTCATAAGGTTATGAAATTGAAGTTAGGTATTGATTTTTGCCAACAGAATCACCCCAAGGCTAGAATTCTCTACTTACTACTACTAATGAATGAAATCATTGAATTGTATCATGTGTAAATCAATTAATTAGAAACTCCATGAATTGTATCATTTGCTAAGGATTATGAATTTGGGTATTGACTTTTGCAAATAGAATGACACAGAGTTGAATTGTATTACAACTTAATGAATTGTATCATATGTGGACTATTAATTAATGAGAAATTATAATCCCTATAGATTGTATTGTATGAATTGTTATATTTTCAAAGAATTGTATTAGATTAAATATGAGTTGAACAATACAATTGAAAGTCAAGATTATTGTAAAAGTATATTTGCACATAAAATATCATCAAGTTATCAAGTTTCAACCACAACAATTAATGACTATGCACATTTGATATTCATGATTCTATAATATGCATGATAGGTGATGAGAAATAGACTAAAGTAAGAAGTTTGATTATTAATAAATAACTAGGTCCTAGGACCCGCTACTACTAAACTGAATCAAGTTGCAACATCGTCTCACCATCGCCATCCTCATCCTCAGTTTTCTCACTATCAAGTTCATAGCTTACTTGATTATTCATTGTATTTTCTTCACTCTCAATCAAAATCTCAAGTTCAATGCTACTAATTGTTCCACTTCCACTACCAATACCAACACTAGTACATGAGTCACTTTCATTCTTTTTGGCACTCCAAATCCCACTTTGGTTTGAAATATTGCCCAAACCTCTTCTTTGACTTTTTTTCTTCTAGATTTTCACTACCCCATCGTAAGGAAAATTATGGACATCATACCTAGATGTATAGACCCTCAAAAATTTCTCTAAATTCTTGTGTAATTTATTTCTTATATTTGACTTTAGGAACCCTAAAGCACTGAAAACTGTCTTATCATCCACTGAACTTGGCAATATCATGGTGAGACATAAATAAGTAAGCTTGAAAAAGTTTGACATTGAGTCTCTCAACATTTTGCTCTAAGCTAGATGTTTCCAAAGCCTTGTTATTGATCTCTCTTTGCAAGGGCTATGTATAATTGTACAGTATTCCCTCATTATGTGTGAAAAATGGCATGATTGATCTCCCAAATGAGTTTCATCTAAGATTCTATTTATGGTTACTCCATTGATTTCTTCAATTTTTGCAAAAGTTCTTTATTAAAGTTTGTAGCTTACATTGAAAACTAGTCAAACTGTTGAGGCTCCAATATTGAGGAAACACAATAGTCATAGATTCAATTAGCTTGTCTAGAGGGAATCTAGTTCTATTGTATGAGGAAATTTTATAGGCAATTACTTTTGCATAAGCATTTACAAACTCAACAGTCTTGGGAAAGTCATCCCTTGTAACACGTGACATTCACTTTCATGAATTCCTTCCTGGCTCCTCACCCTCAATCTCAAACCTGGAATAGTAGTGCATTGGTATGTCAACTCCACATACACTGACACATAACTCCCCATTTGGATTGATATGTAAATAGTTATCAGGATTGTTCAAGTCTTTGATTTTCTGTCACTTATCAAATTTTATAGTGTCAAATTATATTCTTTCATATTGATAAAAATTATTGAGGGCTATGTATGTCCTCTTACCCATGTTAGGAATATTCTGCAATATGTTAGTTTCCCTATGTCGTTACACTATGAGTTCTTGAGTCCAAGCAATGATGGACATTCTGAACAAACATGATGGGTTGGTTCATCCAAAGAGATCCATTTGGTATCATTATTCTTAAGAATCGTATTCCTATCAATTATTCCATCGGCAAAGTGTTCAAATTCCTTGAATTGTTTCAAACTTCAATAGAAGTATTAGTAGATCTCTTTGATTAATTTTATTTTTTTTAAGTTGTACTAGAACATTCTTTCTTACAATTCCCAAAGATGGATTCATTCTATGGGTCATGCAACGAATGCTAATAACATAGGGTGGACAATTACTTTGTATCTTTGTACAAAGATTGTTCATATGGCCTTGCATTACTGGAGCTCCATCTACTCCAATGCACACCGCTTTTTTCCAATCTTCATGGTATCTAGACCTCCATATACAGTTAGATTACCTTGTACTATTTCAAATATATTGTGTAGTGTTGCACTATCCTTCATTTTAGAAATAGATAGTAAATGAGGTTTGCAAACAAGACTCTCTATAGTATAAATGTGCACACATACGAGGAAGTATTATGCATGGTTGTAACTTCCTCTAAAGATAATGCAATAAAATTTGACTCTTTTATTTTTGCCTTTACATCTTCTTTTTCAATCTCAACAAGATAACTTTCTCATTCACATTCGTTGCTTACTGACTAGTGTAATAAAGTACTCATTGATGGATAATCTATTATAGCACACCTCTGCTCAATTCATAAAAGATAATACTTAACAACATTTCTCATTTGTTCTACTTCCATTAATTTTCTAAGATAGGATTCAATAGAAACCAACAGGGTTCCTATGTATTTTCTCTTGATAATCATATATTCGGGCATTCCTAACATGCTGACATTTTTGCATTTTTTTCTAAACTATCACTAATTGTTCAACTCCATCTATTAATTCTTTTTGATAAACTTTACCTATATGCTTTTCTAAGGAGTCAATTTTTAGGTGCAACCTATTTTCCTTCTTATTTATGGTGGAGCAAATCTTAAATCTATGTTCTACTAGAGGCTACAGTCTTTAATTGTATTGGCAAATGGTTCATGAACGGATACTCTAAGGCCTAATCTAATCTTGGATTCCTCGACGGATTCCAACTTTGATCATTTTTGGAATTGGATTTTATTTTTACCTTCCATGCACCACCATCATTTATGGCACTCTCTTCCAACTCCAAGTCCATTATATCATTCTGGCTAGTTTGGGTATCTCCCTATAAATCATCTTCAAGTTCATTATCAACTAAAATATCAAGTTCATCACCTTGTTCAATATGTCATGTAGGTTGTGCATCTTGTAAATATAGTTGAACTTGTGATGATGTGTCTTCTTCAATATGTCATGATGATATACCTTCCTAATTTTCACCATAATAATTTCTACCACCAAAGTATGATGATAATGTTTTCATTTTTGCTAGTTTCTCTTAGCTTTCCCTGCATGCAGGGGTCCTAACTATTAGGATTAGTTAGACGAAAAATAACAGTTACATGCAAATATACCTAATATCACAAGGGAATAAAGCACACATAAACAAGCAAAAGACTTAGAGATTTAATGTGGTACATTGAAACCCTATGCTACGTTCACCAAACAATTAGTCCAATATTATTATCCATGATATCATCTTATTACAATCTGCAATCCTTGCAACTCGATACCACTACAAGAAGCCACGAAAACATCACACATCATAAAATTTCTAACCCTAATCCATTTTATACAAGAGTTATGGTGGTTGCAAAATTAGGGCTAGTATATGTCCTCCTAGCAAAAAATACATCCAAAAACCTTTTATAATAATAAAGTAATTTTTGGCATCACTTGGGGCTTTTCCCCAGGACACCACAAGGGTCATTGCCCCTTGCCCCATCATGGGGTTGTTGCCTACAAACCCCTATAGAAAAATCTAGGGTAAACTGCGTCAAACAAAGTGCGAAAAAATAACCTCTAAGACTAATTAGTCTCACATAACAACACTATCCTTCTTCCTATTTGACATCTTCAACCAAATAAAGACTATCAAAAAAAATCAACTTGTATCCAATGTAAAATCTAGAATGATGTCAAAGGTTTCCTAGGTGACCACTAACTACGAAGTTACTACTTACTAAGGCGTCCCCACTCGAATTTCAATTAGAATGAACTCAAAATTGCAGAATTCATAATAATATTATAACACTTAATAAAATAATCACTTATCTTTATCACGACTTGTCAATGTGCTCAATAGTCTAAGACTTTGCTATCGATTAGAATTGAAAGAGAATCAATTCACCACCAAACAAATTGTGTAAACTGATACTAATTTATGAATGCAATTATACTAGTCCTTAGACCTTTTTTGGCATATTCATAAAATCTTGTATAGCATACAAATATTTGGTGAAGCTCATATAATTATCACACATCTTATGTAATTCTTGAGGCGATTATGGGTCATCCAATATTTTGCTATTGTTAAAAGAGTAGGAAAATGGGTTGTGATTTGAGATGCACCAAAAAAATGACATGTAAATTTGATGCCTCCACCAAAATTTATTCATAATTTTGTCCAATAAGACACACTAAGAAATCTATGCAAAAAAAAATTGAATTAAGCATATCCGAAAATAGATTCCATTGGTGATTGGATCAAACATTTGACCCAATATGGATAAACCAATAAACGATTGGCTTGGGTGTTCGACCCAATAATTGTAAAACTATGACTATACGAGCAACCCCATATTTAGATTTTATTCACCACTAAAAAAACCATATTATTTTCGCCAACAATCATGTACTTAATAATTTATGGAGTTGTTAACTCTGTGTAGCTAATTTTGTTGCTTATTTTTCAAATAAATATTTTTAATATTTATTTTTTGCATACTATTTAAAGAAAAAAATGGATAAAGGAAAAAAAAATAGCACCAACTAAAAGAAAGAAGAATTTCAAAGTTTTCAATAAGCAACATGGGGAGAAAATAGAAGAAATGTGATATTAGTTTCAATTTCATTCTAAAAAAGAATTTGTAGATATAAATTTCTAATACATACATACATTATACATATTATAAGATTAACAATTTTCAAAACTATACTAATAATATACCTTATATAAAAAATATATAATAATAAGAATTAGTTAGATATTTATACACTTAAATATATAATAATAAAAAATTAATAAATCAAGATTTTGAAGTTTATTTTCTTTCTAATAAAAACAAAAAATTTCGAACAAAAAGAAAGTGTTTATAAAAAAATCAATTTCATTTTTAAAATAATTTATAGATATAAATTTTTAATACCTACATACATTATACATTTTATAAGATTAACATTTTTCAAAACTAAACTAATAATATATCTTATATAAAAAATATAAGAATAAAAATTATTTAGATATTTTATAAAGTTAAATATATGGTGGAAAATATTTTTTTTAATAAACCAAGATTTTGAAGTTCATTTTGGTAATAAAAACAAAATCTTCCAAACAGAAAGAAAGTGTTTATACAACTTATTTCTTAGTTCTTAAAATTTATATTTTCACAATAATTTATAAAACCAACTTTAAAACTTTAGTATCAATGAGGTTTGAAATTTTAAGGATTTATAATAGAAAAGATATTAATTAATTTGTATAGATATCTTAAATTAATCTATCTAAATAAATGTCGATAGATATCTATTGTAAAATGATAATAAAAAAATTAATTAACTACATCTAAAAGTATTTATATTCCTTTGTATCTCTTTTTTTTTACACACTTAAGTTTTATATTTTAATTTCTTAAAAATTAGTTATTCATACTTCTACATTTTATAATTTTATTTATCTAGTGTTTATTAAATTATTATTAAAAATATGCTATATTTAAAAATAAATATTAAGATTTTTTTGGTGCTAACATTACATATGAAGTGGTAAATGTCTTATGTAATGTTCCCATGTTTTAGCCTTCACGTTCTCCAAAATCTAAGTGGAGGATAAGAAGAAATTAAATTAATTTCTTATAAAGTCATTCAATTAAAAATTAAAGGTGACTTTGTATTTAATTAATTTAATTATTTACAAGGGAGTAGTTTCTAGGGTATGTATTAATTATTGGAAGGACGGAAGCCTCTCGTGATTTAATTAATTATTGCCAGGGAGGAATTTCTAGAGAACGCATTAATTATTGGAAGGAGGAAGCTTCTGGCTCTTGCAATTAATTAATGTTTTAGTTCCTTCCAGAAGGATGAAGAAAAGGATAAATAGGGTTGAAAGTCATATTGTTGATCATCGGATGATTATGACTTGCATTTGATAAGAGCTTGGATGTGTGAATCACACTCCCTTCTTTTGGCAATAGAGGACGTTCATTCTCTGTTGTAACATTCTAGACGTCATTCCCTTAGGGTTTGGCCTTTGGAATACATCTCTTTGTAATTGATTGCAGCATTCTCAGCATTAATATAATTTCAGCCTTGGTTCAGCTTTTGGGCATTCCTGGGTGTCCATTACAGTGATATCAAAGCTATTAGTCCTGCCATCCTGTGGAGTTCTTATAGGGAATTTGGAACAGCGAGATAAAGGGAAAAGAGTTTGACAAAATGTATACCAGTCCAGATCAAGAAAGTGTAATGTTTAGGATACTAAATACATTATAGGAGGGGCAGCGGATGCAACAGGAGCATAACAAGCGAATGGATAGACAAATGGATATGATGTTGCAGCTTATGGCTAGACAAATGGGCATCAATATTGACAATCTATATGTTGCTCCAGTGCAAAAAGAAGTTGTTTCCTCAGGTGGGATCAAGACACATATATAGCCACCTAGCTATGATGCTAGTGATATGGAGTCCATCGATGTGGGATTAGAAGAATGCAAGGATACTATCATATCAGCAGCCACTTCTATGTCAGTTGAACCATCCAACGAGGAGTTTGGCAGTATGCATGCGGTTGTAGATGTGTGCTCTGATGATAGTACACTTGTTATTGCTAATGAGGTGAGCAATATAGTGACAGAGTCATATTATACTATCGATCAACAAGGTATTAATGTTCACTCTTGGGATAGTACTATGTTCAACATGGATGCAAGATTGTCTTATGACAATCTAATGTTTGAGGTTGATATTGATCATTCACCTGAGTAGAGTTGGGCTCAGTTTTCACCATCTACAAAGATTCAGTTTTGTGTTGTAGCAGTTGGAAGGAAGAGGTTTCATAGATCTTCTATGGAGCCGCCTTCTGGTGACATCCAGACTTATACTTCATCAGCACAAGTTTTGGGAGCTAACTTGCAGGACATGTGGTTGGTCTTAATGATGTTCATTTGCAATTTGTTTAATGTCCATATGGATATCACATATTACTTCAATTGGGATCCAGGTGGAGGTTGGAGTTCATTATGTTACTTAATTGCTTGAGGACAAGCAATTTCAAGGAGGGTGGATTTGTAATGTTCCCATGTTTTAGCCTTCACGTTCTCCAAAGTCTAAGTGGAGGATAAGAAGAAATTAAATTAATTTCTTATAAAGTCATTCAATTAAAAATTAAAGGTGACTTTGTATTTAATTAATTTAATTATTTACAAGGGAGTAGTTTCTAGGGTATGTATTAATTATTAGAAGGACGGAAGCCTCTCGTGATTTAATTAATTATTGCCAAGGAGGAATTTCTAGAGAGCGCATTAATTATTGGAAGGAGGAAGCTTCTAGCTCTTGCAATTAATTAATGTTTTAATTCCTTCCAGAAGGATGAAGAAAAGGATAAATAGGGCTGAAAGTCATATTGTTGATCATCGGATGATTATGACTTGCATTTGATAAGAGCTTGGATGTGTGAATTTGTAATGGACACCCAAGAATGCCCAAAAGTTGAACCAAGGCTGAAATTATATTAATGCTGAGAATGCTGCAATCAATTACAAAGAGATGTATTCCAAAGGCCAAACCCTAAGGGAATGACGTCTAGAATGTTACAACAGAGAATGAACGTCCTCTATTGCCAAAAGAAGGGAGTGTGATTCACACATCCAAGCTCTTATCAAATGCAAGTCATAATCATCCGATGATCAGCAATATAACTTTCAACCCTATTTATCCTTTTCTTCATCCTTCTGGAAGGAACTAAAACATTAATTAATTGCAAGAGCTAGAAGCTTCCTCCTTCCAATAATTAATGTGTTCTCTAGAAATTCCTCCCTAGCAATAATTAATTAAATCACGAGAGGCTTCCGTCCTTCCAATAATTAATACATACCCTAGAAACTACTCCCTTGTAAATAATTAAATTAATTAAATACAAAGTCACCTTTAATTTTTAATTGAATGACTTTATAAGAAATTAATTTAATTTCTTCTTATCTTCCACTTAGACTTTGGAGAACGTGAAGGCTAAAACATGGGAATATTACAGAATCACACTCCCTTCTTTTGGCAATAGAGGATGTTCATTCTCTGTTGTAACATTCTAGACATCATTCCCTTAGGGTTTGGCCTTTGGAATACATCTCTTTGTAATTGATTGCAGCATTCTCAACATTAATATAATTTCAGCCTTGGTTTAGCTTTTGGGCATTCTTGGGTGTCCATTACATCTTATAGCTACAGCAAGATATGAAAGTTCATCAAAAAAATTATCACTAAAAAATTTTATTATCTTTTACCTTTTCATGCACACTTTTTGCAATTTGAAATATCTTTATTAAATTAATTTTCTTTCTCTCTTTAATTAATTTATTATATTTTAATTTCATGCATATGTTTTATGCAATTTAATTAAAATAAACTTTATTAAATTTATGTTCTCTCTCTTATTAAATTATGAGACGTTTTTAATATAATATCTATTAATTTAACTAATAATATTATTTAGAGTTTATAATTAAAATAAAACTCCTAAATAAATTATTATTAAATTAAATAAATATAAAATGCCAAAATTAAAACTTTAATAAAAAAATTTAATTTAATTTTTTTATTTTAATTAATTTCTCAATTAATTAAATATAATAAATATTGATTTTTCTTTATAAAATTTCTATTAAATTAAATCATTAAATTATCTTTTAATTTGACTTGAATAAAACAGAAAATCATCACAGACCCACAAGACGAAATACGAAAACCCATCAAACATAACAGAATACTAAATCAAACTTCAGGGTCAAAATCACGAATTTACATCACTTAATGAATTTGGAAAGGTGGAACTAACTCCGATACTTGTCTTATTTTCTAGGACAATTGGCTTAAGTTAGGATTTGGACTCAAGAGTTATCTCCCCACTTATACCATTGAGATATTGCGATAAGGTATGCTCATTCTGGTAATTTAGGGAAGTTGATACCAGATACCTACAATCTACATAAAATCCATGCATGTAAAAACACATATGTTCTAAACTAAATAGGCAATGGCAGGAAGTTGTCTTATTTTCTAAGATAATTGGCTTAGGTTAGGATTTGGACTCAAGAGTTATCTCCCCACTTATACCATTGAGATATTACACTAAGGTACACTCATTCTGGTAATTTAGGGAAGTCGATACCTGATACCTGCAATCTACATAAAATCCAAGCATGTACAAACACATATGTTCCAAATTAAATAGGCAATGGCAGGAAGTTGTACATTGTATAGATCCTGACTAGCAGGTGACTACAACTCCCTCCCTCAACAACATCAGAAACGTCATACATAAAGTAAAACAGACACGTACACCATACACATGCAAGTATGGAGTAAGTAACCATAAAAACTGCATATAAATCATTCATCTAACTAATCATCATGAGATAACTGAAATCACTAACTAAACATACATATATCATCATTGAAAGGATAAACATAAAAACCTGAAATAACTAAGGAACTCATGACATAAATCAACTAAATATGAAATGCATTTAATCTGATCCGGTGACCAAGTACTAATAATCATAAAACATAATCAAATAATTGGCCTAAAAGAATCTAGCAATGCAACAGAAAAGTCAAGTAGGGGTAGGCATTACAGAATACCCATTTTATTCTTTGTAATAATACGGTATTTTTGTCTCGGGTAAGACTGAAGGTTTTCTTCTCCCTTCTTTCCTACTAGTGCCCGTTTTAACAAAGACCTTTTAATTTTTAAATTCTTTTAATATACACAATCAACAAGGCCTTGGCCTTTTATCGATCAAAAATAAAAAATAAATATATAATTTATAATAATGATAAATAAAATATATTTTAATTTTTTTACTATTTATAGTAGTAACATATTTTTTCAAATTGATTTGAACATAGTAGTGTGTAGAATTTTATAGTATCATTTTCTCTTATTTTCTTTGTCATTTAGAGGTTTTTCCACACACTTAACCTTCCTTCCTTCCTTCCTTTTGTGGACAATTATTTCCCATTATTGTTGACTAACTTTTGAAAATTAGTTAGTGATTTGGTGGAGACATCTCACCCTTATTCCTTGAGATTCCTCAAGATCTCTAATTTCTTCTCCAATGAATTTGTTTGACAGTGTTATCTAAAAAAATCATGAACTTAAAATGCTATAACTACATTTAAATAAAAGTATATTTATAGCTTCCAATATAAGTGCATTTAAATGAAAATACATTGTTAGCTTCCAATCTCTAAACCTCACTCCAATCTAGTCATTTATCATGTCAAGAGCTATTCCACAGGGAAATAAATAGATATCATATACATAGAAACAAAATGAGAAAATGAAATGGAAGTATACATTGTGTTACTACTGCTACAAAAGTTCAACAAATATGATGAAACAAAACTTAAATTAAGCAAGCTAATCAATGGATCTCAGAAACATAACATCCACTAATAAAACTAAAACAAATCTATAATATCATCTTTTTCATGCTAAGGAATGGAATGACAACAGCACAATAAAAGGAAAATCTAGGGTGAAGACTATTTTTATTTTTTTTGTGCTAACATTATATATGAAGTGGTAAATGTCTTATAGCTGCAGCAAGATATGAAAGCTCATCGAAAAAATTCTCACTAAAAAATAGTCTTTCATCACATAAATGATCACAATAACAATAGAATCTTAAAGCAATCCTACATAAGGGACTTACGAAGGAAAGAGAAAGATATCCATCCATTCCATCGAACGTCTTAATTTTTTTTGTTGGAAGTACTCAATTATTTGAACTTATGTAAAAGAATGTTCTCCTATATGATATGTAAATTGGGGTATGCCTCTTTTATTCTTTGTAATAATACATTACTTTTGTCTCAGGTAAGATTGGAGGTTTTCTTCTCCGTTCTTTCCTACCAGTGCCCGTTCTAACAAAGACCTTGTAATTGTTTAATTCTTTTAATATACACAATCAACAGGGCCTTGGCCTTTTACCGATAAAAAATAAATAATAAATAATAATGTTAAATAAAATACATTTTAAATTTTTACCTATTTATAGTAGTAACATTTTTTTTTTAAATTGATTTGAACATGGTAGTGTCTAGAATTTTATAGTACCATTTTCTCTTATTTTCTTTGTCATTTAGAGGTGTTTCCACACACTTAACCTTCCTTCCTTCCTTTTGTGGACAATTTATTTCTCATTATTGTTGACTACCTTTCAAAAATTAGTTAGTGATTTGGTGGAGACATCTCACCCTTATTCCTTGAGATTCCTCAAGATTTCTAATTTCTTCTCCAATGAATTTGTTTGATAGTGTTATCTAAGAAAATTATGAACTTAAATGCTATAACTGCATTTAAATGAAAGTATATTTATAGCTTATAATATAAGTGCATTTAAATAAAAATACATTTTTAGCTTCCAATTTCTAAACCTCACTCCAATCTAGTCATTTATCATGTCAAGAGCTATTCCACAAGGAAATAAATAGATATCATATACATAGAACAAAATGAGAAAATGAAATGGAAGTATACATTGTGTTACTACTGCTACAAAAGTTAAACAAATATGATGAAACCTTAATGGAACAAGAGACACAAAGCGTCAAAGTTCTTGCCATAGTGTGTGATGCATTTAGAATTGAAATCAAGTGAAATTAATATATTAATCTTTGTGAATTAATATATTTTACTTCAAAATTAAATAATAATCTTAAAATTTTGTAGAAGTTTATAGCTCTAGTTATTCAATATATGAAATCTAGTAATATCTATGAATAAATTTGATCTTTTTACTCTAACATCTAATTTTGTGTCTTTGCTAATTATATGGGAATCTAGAAAACATAAAAGCATTTTATAAATTTATTAATATAGATACCATGTGAGCAATGAAACAATAGTTGTCCTTGCAATAGTAGAACATGTAATATCTATGAATAAATTTGATCTTTTTACTCTGACGTCTAATTTTGTGTCTTTGCTAATTGTATAGGTCTCTAAAAACATAATAGCATTATATAAATTTATTAATATAAATAACATGTGAGCAATGAAATAATAGTTGTACTTGAAAAATCTAGATCTAGCATCTAAATAGGAAACAATAATGGAGCTAAGCTTTAAGATAGAAATGTGGATAGAAAATAAGTAAAATAAAATAAAATAAGGTTAAAACATTTTTAAAATTAACTTATTAGAACGTGAATAGAAATGGATCATTTTAGCATAATGTGTATAGTTATAATTTACTTATTATATAAATATTTTTAAAAGAAAATAATAAAAATAATTTTAAAATTGTGAGGGGAAAAGATGTGAAATATCATTCTATTGAAAGCTAGACAAATCAAGTATAGCAACATTGTTCATATGAAAAAATAATTAAAAGTAAAATTTATATATTTTTTAAATTAGAATTTATATTTATATTTTTTTTAATTCTTTTTTTGGTTTGATTGATTTGTATATTTATTTTGTTAAAAATATTATGCTTATTAGTATATTTATAATTAAATTATTTTCTAGATATATTTCTACATTTTAATAATATTTCTTATAATTCTATCTAATTAGTACATTTAAATTTTGTTTATTAATATATAACTACATATAAAATTACAAAATATGAATATAATGTATTAATAATTACATTTTGTTATTACATATAATTAGTAGAATTAAAACATGAGCAAATTATTAAGGAAAAATAATTGAAAAATCAACAAACCAAACAAATGAAAAAAGCAAATAATCGCATATAAAAGGAGATATGTTTACTTAAAGTAGGTACTTATAGTGTATTTTCACAATTAAAAAATCAAACTTAGAGTCTAGGTGGATGCTACTAAATTTTAAAATGCAAGGTCATGTTGGTTGGAGAGTTTGTTAAGTGTAAAGTTTAATTGTACAGACTTTGTGGAATAAAAATAAATGATGTGTACACACGTAAATGTGTAGAGACTTCATATTAAATGAAATTTAATGATGGTGGGCTCTCACATATCACCATATTGTTAGAGAGGATCAGGTGTATAAACTTTGTACCTTAGCAAAGGCAAAATCTGAGATCCATTTCCTTTTCAGATGCCCCATATACTACAAGATTAGAGGGAGATTTTATTGTCTGTTTAGAGATTGCAAATCCCTCTTGAATTTTTTCAAGTACACAGATCAGTGTTGCATTGCACTCTATCTCTCTGAGTCCTTACAGCTTCACGGCCATACTTTACAACTATCATTTCCTAGGAGTCAAAGCCAAGCACAGCTTATTACGACCTTCTCACCCTTAGCTTCGACTCAGGGTGTGAAGCAACTGTACATTTTCCCTAACATGGATCATTCCAAATCTGTTAGACCCCGCAGGGGTCCTCTTCGCTGGCAACACTCCTCTTGGAGCACTTGGCCTCGTCACAAAGCCTCTAGTAGCCACCTAGATTAGTCATTGTTGGACTTTTTGACGGATACCTAATCATGTCTCCTACTTTCCTCTTCATTTGTTGTACTTGTTCTTTTGTGGACACCGTTTGGTGCTCCATTTCTCTACTATCTTCTTGGTGTAAGCTTCCAGTCCCATAGACCCGCGTTGTGGTTTTTGTTGGACATTAATAAAATTATCTTATCTTTTTGACATTGACAATTTTTTTTAATTTTGATTTGAGAAAAATATATTTCTCCTTTGCCTTTTTTGTTAAAAACCCATAGGATTTCAAATAAATAATTATTTCTTGATTTTATAAATATACATAAAATTATGAACTATAGATCTGACATAAGAAATTAAAAAATTCTAGAATCTTATTGGTTGGATTGATATTTTTATTATTATTTTTTTATTAATAGTATTCTGCCTATGGCAGGAATTAATAAAGATAAAGACTAGCTCTAATTTCAGCCCTTTGTAAATGTCAAAGATCCCCAAAGGTTTTTAAAGAAGCTGTGGAAGATTGAATTACTAAGATGTAACTACAGAAAGTAACTACAGAAATTACAGAAGATTGGAAGATCGAATTGCAATATTGTAAGGATTTGAGGGAAGTAATTTCCTCAAGGCTTCATTTTGAAGATAGGATAGATACACGATAGAAAAAACGATTTTTTCGCTGGTTACATCATGATTCTATCAGCCATAAGACTAGGCGACCGAATATTTTTTATAATCCCAACTTTTTTATTTGAAGAACATGGGGAAAAGTGTAAATCCGCGATTATCATGTTTAAACTGCAATTTCTAGTTCATAGCAATTCTGAAAGCATTCACTGACTGAAAAATCTCGTCGCTTCTCCTGATCTTACCTGGTATCCTGTAATTATGGAATGCTATTTAGAATTTTACGTACCCTCATGAAGTGTTTATTCTCTCCGAGATCTATAAATAATCAGGAAGAAGAGACCATCAGCATCTCTCTCGAATAGGAAGGCAAGTTTACTGAACTTTATAAAAGGAAGAAGAGACCTTCCATTTCCACACTCGTCTCAATAAGCAAGAAGAGGAAGGCAAGTTCACTGAACTTCTTCTAACTTATTCTTTCGACGGCCATTATGTTCTTCAGTCAACTATTCAGTCCCATTGTTTTGTTGGTAGCTCTCCATGGCAAATGGTCCATATCCACTATTAACAACTTATCAATAGATGTTTTCCACTACTACGAATATGTCCTTCCAAAAATAGAATGTTATACCTAAATAGTTTGTCAGTCATTAAGATACAGGTGGTTAAAGAAGAAATGACTTATATTAAACTGGAAGAATAACGAACTCCAATCTATCCAGAGAGGTATATAATTTACAAGAACCCGCCCAAGCTAAATAAATTGTCTTTTGAATTTTAACATGAAGTACATTATGGTCAAAATAAGTTAAGACTAATAAGATGCAAACTAAGTACCGTACACACAGGTTTGGAATATAAAATAATACATACTGCTTTATGTATTCTGTATATGTGCAAAACACTTATATGGAAAATCACGCATAAGTGGCCTCTTGATTCTCTGTCAAGAACCGAGATTCAACGAACTGTTAATAATTTAAATTGTCCTAACAGAGCATTGTGAGGATTCTTGAATTCACTGATTCAAGTTGCTTCTGCGAAGCCCACTCTCCTGTTTCCAAAGTCAAATACTGTATGATAAACACCCATGAAAATATCTCCTAGAATCCTGCATAATTTTGGCCACAGAATATTAAGCAAAAACAAACAAACAAGAAAGTAATGATATGCAAAAACAAACAAGAAAGTAATTTTAACTTGAACTAAGGATTATATATGTGAGACATACCATATAGGCCCCATTGGAGGAGGAACATCTAGTCCCATGAAACCACTAATGCATTGAGCTGCAGGACCCTCACCAACTTGGAGAATATACTGTCAACAGCAATACAATATAAGTGTTCTGTTTTAGCAACTAATTCGTACATAGCAGACTGTATCAACCTTTAACGCAGCAATCCACCTTACTCAGGCAAACTTAGGTTCAGTGCTTTGTAGCAACCCATGGAAGCTGAATTGCAATTCAAAGCATTTACTAGTGGCCAAACACAACAAAGATTAAGAGCATTCCCCTTGAAAAGCATTCATTTAGGTTTTCTACTTTTTTCTACTGTTGTTGAAAACCTCTTTCACAGGGCCGAACTTATTTTTAGAAAATATAGATATATCCTTTGCACTGATCCAATGGCTAGGCATTTCCCAGATTTTCAGGCTTGATAAATTGAAATCTTCACATTTTTTAATTTTGAAAGGTCGGTTTGCAGCATAGTTAAAAAGCCACGCATCTCCATTGTGACATGAAAAACTATCTGTAGGGGTAGGTGAAACTTGCAGTTTGAGGGCTGGCAAGCTGCTTAAAAACTGCTTTGTTGATCAGTGGGAAGGTTGGTCTGCACCCAGCCATCCACTTTTGGAAGCAGGACAAAGGAAGGTTCACTCAGCAGGACGTCTGGAAGGAAGAAGAAGGGAGGGAGGTTCAATATCTGTTTCCCTGCCATGGCACTTCTGGATAGGCCACGGAAATTGCAGCATCTTTGGGTGATACGCTAACCTAACAAACCACAATGTGAGTGGACCAAAGCATAAACAAAATGGACTTTGCTTTAAGCTGTAAGTACACTGAGACGGCCAATTTTCTCAGTTAATATAGACATCGTGTCAACACAAATATTTTGAAGGTTACAAGAGCTTGGAGGACATTGCAGGCATTCCAAGGAAATGCTTTCAAAAGCACCATACAGTTCTAAACATCAAGCAACAACAATCACATTGGGCAGGCCTTAAAACACCACTTTCCTAAATTAGGAAACGAGCAGAGAATACCACTATACTTGACCTATCTAAGCCAGCCAATAAGATCATCCTCTACCGATGCAGTTATAAGATGTGATCCAATATGGGTAGAAGACAGATAGCTGCTACAGAACTATAAACAAGGTTGACCCAATCACCAAGAAGCTACTAAGATAAAGTCCTCCAAATGAGTGTAACCAGAAAGGCAAGAGTGCAATCTGCCGTTAAAGTATATGCCCTACTAAATATGTATCTTGCCATCACTGGGATTATTGAATTTTAAGATTTTAAAGGTGAATTCTCTGAATTTTAAGAATAGTACAAAATGGAAAGAAAATTGCTTTTTAAGGGACCGTTTGGCTGCAGGAATAGGAATAGCTATTCTGGAATAGAAAATGGGGGTACATATTCCTATTCTCTGTTTGGTTCAGCCAAGATTTGATGGGGAATTCGCAGACTCAAAAATATATGTTTTCTAAAATAAATAAAACTGGAATAGGAATACATATTCCAATTCCACCTATTTGGGTGGAATTGCAAAACCTCATTTTTGGGCCAAAATTGGAATATGTGTTCCTATTTTATTTCGTATTCCAATCCCGATTTGGTGCATCTAAACGAAGAATTTAAAATTTTAAGAATTTACATATGCCTATTCCGCTTGTATTCCCGTTGCCAAACGGGCCCTAACTGACACCAGAAGATACATTATTAAACAGTTATTGAAGCATAGTTTGCTTGACATAAGCGTGGTCAATAATTAAAGCGCCTGAAAACAACCAGAATCAGGAGGATCATGATTTTATAATTGGTAACACAAATTCCAAATGGTCTATAGAGCATATGCTTGCTGAACCAATTTATGAAAGGCTCACAAGTTTTCAACCCAATCATCCAAAATCATTTTAGCTATAGGGTTATCGAATTTCATTAAGCTCTGTGTTGCAGTATGAGTACAAAGCTTCCTAACATACTATCTCGGTTCTCAGGGAAGAAGGGACTGCTGCTCTTGTTTGTTCATGAAATGATTAAACTAAATGTAAACCAAACTTGTGCATGATCTGTAGTTACTCTTGTGTAGCTTACTGAAATCTTTGGCTTTTTATTTCAAGAGCATGTGAACATAAATATGAACCGGACAAGGTAAATCAAGCTTAGATAGAGTTAAAAGATTATATCTGTACAAAGGAATAGAAGTTTAGAACAAAAACAAACCTGCTCAGGACTGAGATCGAAATTTGTATCACCAATTGTAAATGATACAGTTGGCATTGTTGATATTTTACTACAATCCACAGCTGATTCTCCATTAGGATTTGGCAAATGGTCACAAAGCTGTGCATTGGAAATTAAAAGAAGCATAAACATCAGATAAAATCTGGTTATCACTTCATACACCTTCTTCCAATTAAACTAAAATGTGCAAGAAGAGCTTGTCGTCACCTGATTGATATAGGTCATGATTTCCTCCTTGGAGATATTCTTAGCTAGTTTATGCTGCATCCACACAACTGCCATCTCACATGCCACACACATGCTACTGCTAGCTGATTCTGCATTCTCTTGATCCTTTGCAAGAACACTAGCAATTCCCATACTGCGCCATCCCATAGTTGATATTAAATTTTGGTTCGTGTTCTAAATCCAGAGTTGAGAAATAAAAGTCATTAACTTCAGAATAATAAACATCTCACCTAACATCTCTAGTGCCATCGAATGAGCATAGCTCAATTTTGGAGCAGATCTTGTGAGGGTTTGTCTGCAAAATATGTAGATAATTAATTTGAGATCATGGTTATCTGACTAGCTATAGCCTCTGTATACTGAAATTCTAGAGAAGTGCTTCTGTTCTATTTGACAGATTTCACATTTAAACTCATGGGTATGCACTTTAACATATGCTCCAAAAGGCTAATACAATGATGTGATAAATGGTGTAAACTACTAATTTCGTCCTATGGAAGCAAACCATACCTGTTGCAACAAAAGCTCCATTATCATATCTCCATACTGGGACACCACACTTTTACATTCCTCATTAACAATCCCTGCGGCACCAATAGCCTGGTTGATCTGTGCTACAATAACCTGAAATTTGGGAATAAAATTAGCTAGAGCCAAAAAAAAAAAAAAGTGATGCTACAAAAAAATATGTTAAACAGTTCAGAAAATCACTCAAAAACCATGAAAATAGCATTGTAAGAAGTGTTGGCTGAGAGAAATTTAAAAGGGAAAATGAAGATTGAGATCAAATCCTTTTGTTCTTACTTATCCCATGCCATGAGATGGGCCGTCTGGAGTGTGACAGTTATAAATAAATGGCATTGGGCATCTAAGGACAAGTCTGAACTAGCTACTTACATCTCCTAAATGCTGAAGAAGGTATCATGAAGTGCTAGCCAGATTTGTCAGCTGAAAACCTCTGGAAACCTCCTTTCTCTGGCATGGGGTTGTAGAAAAATAAAATAAAACAATTTCAAGTTGTTCTCTATCCAAATCGCGATGTTAGTGATTCAGATGGGAGTGGTGAACCTTTCCGCTGAATTGTTCATGCCTGAAAGCATTCAACTGGAGGAAATCCCACTGGAAGAAACGGATCAGGAGGAAGAGAAGATAGGGAAACTTACATGGGCAACTATTGAAAATGCTGTTGTCATTGATGTCAAAAGAAGATTAATATCAAGACAATCTATTGATGTCAAAGGAGAAGAATAAATGCTAAGAAGGTCTGAAAGAAAAAGAAAATAGTTGTCAAAGTTAAATATTTGAAGCTGGTCGGCCTAGTTATTGAGTGTCAATTAGCATTGTAACACAAATTTTGGTTAGGCCATTTGTTGTCTACTAATTTCTTGATGTAAAAGTTAAAGCATTACATATTTGAAACGTAAAGTTTTTATTTTACCCCTCAAATTCATTCACAAAATTCCTTTGGTAAGATCTTATAAGCTATAAACTTAAATTCAACCAGAACCATACCGATGGACCAGCCAGTAGAGAAGTCCCAGAATCTACAATGGCAGCACAACCTCCAGTACAGAAATCTGAAAACAAAATGTCCTCTATGCTGAGACAAAAAAAAACTCAAGTACAGTTCGGTATCTATATGTATCTATATGAAGCTCACCAAGTCAAATATCTTGGATCTGTGTCTCACCTGTTGATTCACCACCTATGAGGAAGTCTCCCATGTCGAACTGCAATTAGAAGAAAAACTAAGATGAAGTGAAAAAAAATGCAAGATATAATATCTTCATTAGATTGTTTGGGGCCCAGACTCATGGTCACCATGACCTACCTGCCAATAACCCTCACGTGTGACAGGGACATATGCATGTTCACCCTTGAAATGATTTGGATCAACACCTCCAAAGACTATTTCACCTCCCTCTTTATCATCCGCTTTCCTATTCATCCAGAAAGAAAAGACCTGGTCTTCTACAAGGCCCTGGTTAACCATGTTATACCTGTTTGGAAGCGCAATTCTAAACAGGTGAGATGTTCCATTTGCATAAAAGCATACCATCTAGATATTTTAACAAACGTAAGCTCTGCAAACACCAGTTTTTGTTGATATTCTGCAAGTTGATATACTTAATGAGATATTTCTCTCAAGTTCTATTTAGAGCAACCCCAGGTCACAAAATATAAAAAGGTCATATTTGTGTACTAGAATAGAAAAAGGTGACTGATTTGTAATCCACAGAAGCTAGTACACTGCAGTTTCTTAAGGTTTTAACGTGTTATACCAAGGTGGCAGGCTCATGTGTAGGAGGAAAAATTTATTATATTGCAATGTCCCTATCAACAAACAGGTGTACATAAAAGGACCCATAAAAATAAAATAACAAATTTTAAGGGACGCATCCAGAAACCAATGTATGTTGAAAATATAACCAAATTAGGCACTTGTGAAAGTTAAAATAAGTGCCATGTGAACAAATGTAATATCTTCTTTTTGAAACAATTTATAATAATAAAATTTAAATTTAAAAATAAAAATAAATATATATTAATAATAAAATATAATATATAGCTTACGCAAGAGCCTACAACACAAAGGTAAAATGTAAGCCTCTCATCTGGGAGGTCTTGGGTTCAAATCCACTCGAGCTTGACACATAATAATAATTAACCTCAATGAATAATAATAATAAATACTCTAGGCTTTGGCCCATTACCTATCAAAATGTGTGTATATATATGCAACCTGTCCTCATGGCAGCCACAATAATATTGATTACAATAATATCAACTAGGGTATATACGATGAAAGCTGATTAATAAGCATCACCATCAGAGGATATCGATCAGTCATCTATCATATTAATTCACAGCACTCACACTAATAGTATCATATAGACTTTCAGAAACAATTGTTTCTGACCGACCAATCAATTTTAATATCAGTGGTCAAACTATGATGAATGCTCAATATCGATAGATAACAGCAACCTTATTATCACTAACTGTCAATGATGACATAAAAAGATTACATCAAATAGACAAGAGCAATCTATAGGTGCAATTAGATAAGCGCTGACTTTATGAAGAAGGATGATGTTAATGGGAAGCTGCCATTTAATGAAATGGAGAATGCATGAAGAGCAGCACCTGCTTGCTAGCACGGAGCATGAGAGCAGTCAAAGAAAATATATTACTATATTGTTTGGAAAGAAAGACAATGCACATATGCTGTTAAACAATAAAAAATTCATTAGTTAATAATTGTGAAAGGAAGACAGTGCTATTAACTCTGAACACTACTACCATTGAAACAGTGCCAATACATCAGGAGATAATGTTTGGGTTGACATCCAATTATGTCATCAGACCATATGTAAGAAGAAACACAATAATCAATATGCATAACAGAGATGTCTAAATAATCTAGTAACTAGAATGTATAACCTAGTGATCGGTTCCCAATGAGACTAGAGGCTGCATTTTAATTAAGGCATTCATCGAAGAGATTAAAACACGTGTCCCTTCAAGAGACACATCCTTTCAAACCAAAGAAATAGATATAAGAGGTGGATTGATTAAAAGAAGAAAGGGAAAAATTATTATTTATATTGGGCATTCAGAAAGGAATAATCATATGTGCTCACCAAAAAGACAATACATTTTATATTATATGGCCTGACAAACTGACAACTATAGTGTATCTATGAATCAATACTGAACTACAGAAAGTTATATTTGGACCAAAAAGAGAATACATTTTATATTATATGGCTGACGAACTGACAACTATAGTATATCTATGGATCAATACTGAACTACAGAAAGTTATATTTGGATTCCATTAGAAATAAGGGAATCGCTGTATGATCTTTCATACATTTATGTGTAAGATACACTGCACTTGTCAGCTTGTAAGCCATATAACATAACATGTATTCACTTTTTTATGAGCACAGATGATATGAATTCCTTTCTGAATACCATATATATGTGTGTGTGTGTGTGTGTGTGTGTGTGTGTGTGTTATATTATATTTTATGCATGTATATATTCATATTTCATAATATATTGGATAGTTTGGTTTTCTCAGGGATGGAGAAATACCTTACGATGTAGGAGGAAATTCCCAAGATGAGGTAAGGACATATATCACAAATCCTTGAGGGAGATGCCCAAAACTAGGTATGCAGGTATTCCAATTTCAGGAAGCCTTGAGGGAGCCTACTTGTAGATTGCTTTTCAAGTGCCCGCAGATGACTAATTCCCCATCATTCTTAAGGTTCCATTAAATATGTATTATAAATCAATGGTATTTCTTAATTTAATCCTATTTAAATGCATAGTGATGTATGTTGATCATGGGGAATAGGCAGCTCACTAGAAGGGAACATTACAGAGACCAATTAAATTGTCATTTCCAAGTGCAATCCAAAACCTAATTGGGGATTTTAGGTTAAACCAAGTAAAGCCCCAATAGGGGACATTCCAAATCACCAAAGGAGAAGAATAGAGGGAAAGACTTGAATTGGAAATTTTCAATTCGTATATTATTGCAATTCTTCATTCAATATAAATTGCCAATCTGTTGTAAACTTATATGTCCAAATTCAGTAACTTTTTGTTTATAATGAGAACATTTTCAAGTTAAATACCAATATTCAGAACTGTCAGTTATTGACAAGGACATTTCCAAGTTATCATTTAAAACATTTCAAACTAATATACTCTATGCTTTCTTTAAGGGAAAAGAAAGAATGAGAATTATAGAAAACCCATTTTTGTCATGCCATTGTCTCAATTTGTAAATACAAGAGACCAGATGAAAAACAATAAACACAAAAATACTTGCCAGACTGGTACAACATTGCCTACTGAGATTTTCTGGAAGCCAAGCCCTAAAATACCATCAAACTTTGCAGATAAGAACGTGACACCTGGTTCCCGTGTAACTTCAGCAAAAACCTACACCAAAATTAGTCAGTAAATTGTGCATATGAAAGTGTTGTCAAAAGGCAATGTGATTAGTCTTGCTACCCAATATGGGCACCCAAAGAAACATGCTCACAACCTGGTCTCTAACAACAAGGTTCCCGGCAGTCACATGATCTTGGCTCAAATATCCAGCCACTGAGCCACTTCCATATTGGATCTCAAATGTTGTACCTACATTTGAAACAGGAAACAGACCATCCTTAGAATGCTTGCAGTCAAATTCCAAGTCCACAATTCATAATACAATTAAACATGTCAAATTTGTATGGTCATAGAACAAAACACTTGCTTCTTATTGAATAAATTGTTAAAATAACCAAAAAACAATTTTTGTTAATGTAGCAACTCATCAATACAATATATACATGTCTAAACATTTTAGTAAAGTGTGTTCCAAATGTGTTCAATATAGTAGCCTTTCATCCCCGATCACTTTGATGCCTTTAGATCCTTCCAGGCACATGTGATATTCAAAGAAATAAATTTTAAAAGCTGAATCATATGACTAGATTCATCCTAACCAGTGCTTGCTCTTCTCTCCTCCAAATCTCTTCTACTCCAAATCACTCTTCTCCAAATCTCTATTCTTCTCCAAATCTGTGCTCCTCTTTGCAAAAAAAAAATGGAATGGTAAGGAGAGATGAGCAAAAAGGCATGCTTGAAGAAGCGTTTGAAATTTGGGCCTAGGGTTTCTCTAGGCAAAGGGTCTGCTGGTGAGAAGGAAGATAGAAAATCAGAGGACCACAATTCTACCTCTGTTAGATCTTCTTTCTCTTTGGTTGTCATTTTTGGGAGTTGTCTTGACTGGGGCATCTATTGGTGTGATGGGAGCCTTTTGTATATCGCAAGCCTCCCTCTTCTGCCGCATGCCTTTGTTCTTGATGGGTTTCTAATTGTGGGTTAGGCGGTGGTCTTTTGTCTATTCTCCCCTCTATTTTTTGTGGTCGGTATTTTTGGGGTCCCTAGTTTCCAATGTTTGGCAGCACTTGTTTTGGATGTGTTAATTGGTGGTTTCGGGATTACAATGTTGGTGATTGGTTGCCTATGTTGCTTGCATGGTCTTTGATTTGACCTCTTCTTTGAGAGTTTAGGAGGAGGAATCTTGGCTTCATTTTTTGTTTGTTGCTCGACTCTGGCCTATGGCAGTGCTATGGCTCCATGTCTCTCCCTCTATGGGATTCATGTTGATAGATTAAGGCTTTTTGTGCTCTTTCTCTAATGAGTAGCAGTGCTCAAGGGCTAGTGGTTGTTGCTAAATCTTTTCTACTACCAAGACTCTTTTTGGTTCAGCATCCACTATTTTTCTTAAGCCCAACTGTATGCCTACTTCTATGATTTGTGAGGTGGAACAATATATTTCCACTATATTCGTGAAGGCTTTTCTAGAGCATTCTTTAGTTGTTCTCCTTGCTCTCTAGTACCCTAGTTTTATATCTGGTCCTTTTAATTCCAGTGATGGGAGTTTCCTGTTGTGGGCAACTAACTTTGATTGGTTCGTGGTCTTTAGCAATGAGGTTGTAAATAGAGATATTGTGGCAGGGGTTTTAGGTTGCTATGTTGATTTGTTGGATGCCTACCTGAGCCTCTTTGGGTGGTTGGATGGAAGTTGGTCCATGATTTCTCCTATGTATTGGATTACTCAATTGGTGGCATCTTTGGTGATGGATCATTTTTTCCTTTGTTTTAGCCTATTGTTGGGGCTTTGATCGCTCTCAATACTTTTCAACCTATCATTTCTGATGTGGAGAGATGTTATATGTTTGATGGTGGTTGTGGTGGTGTTGTGGTTTGGTTTCTTGGTGAGCTTCTCTTGTTGCAGGAGTTGACTTTGGTGGGGTGGTTGATTTTCTTTTGGTAGGGTACTTTGATATTCACCCCCCCTCCCACTCTTGTTTGGGTCAAGATTTCTTTGCCTTAAATCCCTCTGGGTTCACAGCTATCTCATTCTTAAAGGTGTTTTGTGGTGTTGGACAAAAGTTTTATGGTGTGGATTCCTGTGTTCAGGATCATTGGAGTATGGAGGTGTTGGTTTTCTTGGGTGCTTTGATGATCTTGACTCCCTCTTCCTCTCCTCTTTGTTCAGCGGTTTCTCAATTATGACTCTCTTCTCTAGATCTAGTTCCATTTTGGAGTGGCTTTGGGAAGTTTCCACCTCAAGGTTGATTGGTTTCTTGTCTGGTTGGTGGGTGGTAGTAGAGGGTGTTGACTTTCTTAAGAGAGGGCATTTTGATGATTTTGGCCTCTCTTCCACCTCACTTTTCCTCAAGGATCTTTTCACTCTTGTGCTAGTCTCTCTAGGTTTTGCTGACTGGAAGTTTCTTTTCTAGACGTTAGGGAGAGTGGTTGGCTATATGATCTTTGAGAGAGGGTTCTTTGATGTGTATATGGCTTTCAAGTCTTGCTACATGTGGTTGGTGCCTCCTAGACTTCAGTTTGTCATGTTGCCTTGTTGTTTGGAGAGTGGGGAAAAGTTTTGGTATGCTGGTTTGCCTGAGGAGGTTTGTTGTGACGATCTTTTTCATAGGGTCTTTGTTGAGTTCATGGTTTTCCTTCTCATTCTCTTGCATTGGATGTTCCTTCTCTGATCTTGTAGTGTTGTTAGTGATGGCTCCCTCGATGTTGTGCTTGTAGAGTCTATCATATTGATTGGTTCTTTGTTGGCTTCTCTTTGTGCGAAGATGGCTTCATGTTGGTGGAAGTGTGGATCTTGGAAGCTGCAGATTTTCTTAAGATAGGGGTCTTTAATGATTTATGTCCTTTTGATCTTCTTCTTCTACCCTTGGTCCTCTTTCTGCTTTAGGGGTCTTTTCAGGGTGATCAAGCTTGTTACCTCTTGGAAGACTGTGGTTCTAACCATGGAGGTGGGTAAGTTTGGGGGTTCTGATTTTCTTAAGCTAGGTGACATTAATGATTTTAGAACTTCTCCTTTCCCCCTTGTTTCAAGGTCATTTCTCCTTGGGGGGTGAAGTTACTGCTTCTTGGTTTTCTACTAACTACTCATATTAAGGTGGGGCTATCTTTTGTTGAGGAGGAGATGGATGTTGGTGGAAATACCAATGGAAGCTTTTTGGAGGCTGAAAATCTGATTGTTAGCATCTATTTTCAGTTCTTAGTTCTCTTTGGATCTATTGAGGTGAGGCTATCTTTTGTTGAGGAGGAGATGGATGTCGGTGGCAATACCAATGGAAGCTTTTTGGAAGATGAAAATTTGATTGTTGTCATCTATTTTCAGCTTTTAGTTCCCTTTGGATCTCTTTTCAGATATTTGATGTAAGGCTTTGGCCTCTTGGGCAGTTGGTTCTTTGGTTGTTGTTTGTTTGTTGCTTTTGGGTTCCCTTTGGGCTGCTGGTACATTAATGCTTTCTGCTTTGTAGCACTTTGTCTTAGTGGGGTTCCAAATCCCCCTCAAAATCTCCTTGTATTGGGTTTTGGGGCCCCATCAAAACCTGTTTTTCATATTCAAAAGTATTCGTCCTGACTCCTAACTGATACTACCAAGTGTACAGATTTTTGTACCAACAACGTCCATACATTGGATATTTGAATTTTCACCAAAATGGTAAAAAGCACATGAGATTGTGGCCTTATAAGCTCAAAGTAGAAAAAGGAAAGAGGATAATACATAGATTATGTGTCTGCTGGATAGGACCAAATGCATGCAAAAAACTAAAATATAAATCTCAAGGGCACATCTTATTATTTCCTCCTTGTTTAGAGTAATTTTTCCCCAACTTTAATAGTACATGAGCAAACTTTCCCACAAAGCACTCTTGGAAGGTCACTTGAGGAGAATCACGTAGTTTGTGTTAGTATAAAACCCTTGTGACCAACTAAGCAATGTTTTGCTTCTTCTAATTAGTGCATTTCCAAACATTGAGGAAAGTATCAACAACCAATAGGTTGTTAATAATAGTAAGTGATTGCCTCAAGATGCATAATGGATGCCTCCTACCTTGAGTGAGATAGATCATACAATTTAAGTTGTCTCACATTCACAACATGATTGATGCTCTTAGAATACCTATCCAAGATCATTACGCCTGATTGCTTGAAAAATAGTGTAGGGTCCATATCGAATTGTGACATTTGTTATAAAACTAGTGCTTATCCATGTGAAGTTCAACATAATAATATTAGATGATCAATGACAATCACAACCCTTGAAATAGACTTGATTTTACAAGGCTTTGTCATGTGCCTAAACACAACAACTTGGTATATGAGCAATATTGTCCACAAATTCACTTTTTTAAAGTTGTAATACATTGTATATGTTGTTGGGACTTGCCCTTTAGTAGGATGCCTTGTATGAGAAGTTATTAGTAGGTTCATTGTATCCACTTAATGTATAATGCAGTGTCCTGTCAATAAAGTTACACATTTGTTATAAACAATCAAACTATTATACATATCTTTTTGTTTTTCACATCTATTAAAAAAACCTATTTTTTCTCGCCAAGGCCTTGCAATATGAATACAATACATTGCTTGGATGTGCAAGTCCACCCCCCCTCATTTTTTGTGTAGAGTTCCTTCTCTATTGTTTAATGTAACCCCATAAGGGCTTCAAAACCTGATTTCTTATCTAAAGAGAAGATGAAATTTGTTGTGATACACAAGCCATATTTTTTTGTTGGAGCATCATTGACACAAGAAAAATAACTCTAAAAAACAGATGATGTTTGAACAACATTACCAATCCTTATTAAAAAATTATTTAAAGAAATAGGAGTCATAGTTTTAGATTAAAGCAAGCAAATCAAAGAATAAATCCTAATCAGATTTCCCCAAAAATGTAACATGGATACATATTAGAATGTGAAGTTGATGGTTGTCATTGATGTCAACATTCTTAACCTTTGGTGTGTCTGTATCAATGTACCAACAACTTGGTGCTTATTTGGTGTATCAGTTGGTTGCATATTGAATGTCTTCTTTCACTGATTGCCTATGTATCGAGTGAAGTGTGTTCTCGTTGGCTAAGCATTAATTGTTTTACCCTTTCGTGCCTTGTCGATGGTTTTCATTGTTCTAGTGGATTGTGTTTTTGGGCCAATCCTTTGAGATGTGTGTGGCTCAATTTCAGTCCCAACAGTTGTTCCTAGCATGTTCAATCATAATCATTGGTACCAGAGATCATTGTGGTGTGTTGTTGTGCGCGAGGGTCATTGTATTGTTTGAGGAGGTGTGACCTATCTTAAATCTATTTTAGCCAATAGACTTGTGGCGTATATCCAATATATTTAGAAGATCATTTCAAGAGGGATGTATGTAAGTCCATGAATTAAAGTTTGTATGTTAAATTCATGCAATCTAGTTGCTTATATTTGAGTTATATGTGGTGGTAGTGTGAACTTACTTAGTTAGTTGATTCAAGGAGATGCAAGCAATTGTAGACTAGAATTACAAAGGCTCAACAACTTTATTCAGTGGTAGTTTATCTATCATGTACTGGCTATAAGCCTATTGGTAGTGAGCCTTATTCTAACGACAGTGAGCCCTATTGTATCTTTAGAGTGTGGCCAACAATAAAACCTACCGATAGAATCATATTGCAATGAGCATTTCAAGCAGCTAGCCTTGTACAAAATCACCTTAACTGGTGTTTTTCATTTCGTAAGAATTAGCTTTTCTATTTTTTTTCCAATTTGGTTTTGCCACCTAAATCTTGGTGTTGATTGTGTTGTTGTTTATGTGCTTTCATGTTTATCTTACATTGGTGATTGACAATACTATAATTGACAAATCTTTAAGTGGTGGTTGTTGATTTTTAAGTATTAACCGGGAGATCAAAGGTTTTTGTGTGTGGGAATAACTACTTCACCCCCCTTCCAATTATTCAGCATGTTTAACAATTGGTATCAAAGCTTGGTTCCTCGGTGTTGAGCTTGATAGTTTGAGGCAGATCCAATGGTGCACAAATTGAATATCCCTATGTTTGATGGATCAAACTACAGTTCATGGAAAGATTAGATGAAAGGGACCTAGTATTGGTTGGCAGCATGTAGAATCTATGTATGTGTTCCCTCGGAATGGCTGACAAACCGCAAATGAAATCAAAGCATGTGAGGGGAATGAGAAGGAAAGGTATGCAATTACTAGTGCTTTATCTAGAACAAAACTTGCTAAAGTTATTTCTTTGAACACTTCTTATGAGGTTTGGGAAAACTTGAAAGCTTTAAGAAATATATAAAAGAAACATAAGGTGAAGCTTTCTAAGAAATTGACTGCAAAGAAACATTATGAAAAACTTAGAATGGAAGATGGTGAAGGTATCAAGAGTAATTTTCAAAGAGTTGAAAGCGTAGTGAATGAAATCAAGAAGCAAGGCAAAAACATAACTAATTAAGATTTTATGGAGAAGATCTTAATGACATAATCAGACAGTTACAGTGACAAATTTTTGGCTATTAATGAAGTTTATGATTCAAATAAGTTTACCAAGGAGCCAAAGTTTGGCACATTGATAGTGTTTAAGCTGAGAAGTTTTGGCAATGACAAGAGCAGATGTGAAATGGCTTTCAAAGCAACCAAAGTTGAAGAACCTAAAGGTGATGATGAAGAAGAGATGGAAGCTAACTTTGCGAGAAGATTGAAGAAAGGTACCAACAAGTATAAAGGTATATTACCTCTGAAATGTTTTACATGTGGTACACTTGATCATTTGGCTACTAGATATCTGGAGAGAGGTTCTAAATAGAAGTTTAAAAGATTCAATAAAAAGGCTTATATGTGAATGAAGATGCTAGTATTTCTAATGATGAGTCATAAGGTAAAAGATTGTTTGTTTTATGCTAAAGAAGATGAGGAAGAGGTCAAGAAATCTGAAACTCGTACATCTAACATTTGTGCTGAGATTGATGATATTAAAACTGCTTTATATGTTAGAGGAAAAAGAATGAATGATTGATTGATAGTGGTTTGTTCTCATCATATGACTAGAGATAACTGTAAATTTGTTTCACTGGATAAGTATGATGTGTTAAATTTTTGAGCCAGAATACAAGAATGCAATCAATAGAAACATCAATAACAAATACAAGACATGGGACACAAAAATCACACTAAGAAAACCCTCCTACTCGAGGAAAAAATGCAGCCAGACACAAAAGGACGATCCTTTATTGAAATGAATAAAAAGTTTCATAAACTTACTCTGAAAATGTATCTTTCATAAAGATTGTTAACTTAATAATCAAAAATAGAAGCCTTAAGCAGATCAAGCACAACCTACTTAGCATCCCATAATAGCAACAACACAATATGCATTTCACAGATTATAATATGCGTCTCCTCGATTATTGACCCAACCAATGTCAACAATAAGCAAAGATAATAATGTTTGTAGTAGACACTAAGATACAATAGACTAGTACCGAATACAGAGAGAAGACCCAATTATAGCTCTTGATTCATCACCACAATCAAATCCTTCACACTTGAATGATCATATATAAATATTTTTTTTATGCACAAACTTGACACCACCCAAAAGGATTAGTAACACTTGATAAACAAAGAGTCATTGCTGGTGGGATATTAAATACTCGACAATAGTTATAAGAAGTTGTTCCTTCTCAATAGTCCCGCATCCTCTGTCCTTTACTAACGCTCAAGCATATGGAACAATAAATATTGATAATAAAGGAACACAAACATATAGGTGAGAATGATCTCTAATGCAATTATACAAGACTAACATGATGGTGCTCCTCTTAGATTTGGTGATGACAAAGCAGCATCTATTGTTGGGAAAGGATCGATTACTTTTGATGGTAAGAATTACACGTACAATGTTTATTATGTGAAAGGTTTGTAGCATAATCTGTTGAGTGTTGGACAGATGTATGATAATGAATATGATGTTACTTTCAAGAATGAAGGTTGTGAAATCAGGAAGAGATCAAGAGTGTTAATTGTAATTGGCAAGAGAACCGGCAGAAATATGTATTAGTTGGAAGGAGCTATAGAAGTCTGATATCCTGAGTTGATGGCTGTTGGCTCAAGCATCGAAGAATGTGTCACATAAATTTTGATAATTTGGTAAGGATAAGTACGACTGTACCTGTTAGAGACTTACCAATGTTGAGCAAGTCAAACAATGTGATATGCAAAGGATGTCATGAAAGAAAGAAAAGAAGAGAAATATTCAAAGATAAAGATCACTCTTCTGGTGTACTCAAGATTGTGCACACCCATATTTGTGGTCCTACAAGAACAAGAGGTCTACTAGGTGAAAGGTACTTTTTGTTATTCATTGATGATCAATCTAAAATATGTATGGGTTATATTTCTCAGAGAAAAATCTAAAACATTTAAGAAAAGAGAAAATATATGAGTCTAGAGTTGAGAATAAATGAGCAAGGAAAATCAAATGTTTAAGATCTAACAGAGGTGGGAAGTTTACTTCTGATGAATTTGAAAGGTACTATGAGAAACATGGAATAAAGAGACAGATTTATGTAGCTAGAACCCCATAGCAAAATAGTGTTTTGTAAAGGATAAACAGAACAATTCAAGAGGCAGCAAGGTGTTGGAAATTTGTTCAGCACTCCCCTCGGGATTCATGACAAGGGCTTAACCACCTCCTGTGTACTATAATTTGAGTGGTTGTATCGAGCATTGATAGATCGATCTTTTGGTGCAATAGCAACCCCACTCTAACAAGTGGTATCAAAGCTTGGTCACAAGTTCAAATCCTCAGACCCTAGGGTAACGCTAAGAGGGAGATTGTTGAAAATTTGTTCAGCGCTCCCCTCAGGATTCGTGACAAAGGCTTAACCACCTCCTGTGTACTATAATTTGAGTGGTTGTATCGAGCATTGATAGATCAGTCTTTTGGTGCAACGGCAACCCCGCTCTAACACAAGGATGATGATCAAAGAAGAAAATCTACCAAAGGTTTATTGGAAGGAAGTGGTACACATTGTTGTGTACACTCTGCACAGAGTTTTGTACCAAAAAAGATACTATAAAATATCATGAGTTTAGCATGGAAGGCCACCTACTGTTAAATATTTTGAAATCTTTGGAAGTAAGAGTTATATTCATAGAGATGAAAACAATTTGGGAAAGTTTGATAGCAATTTTGATGAAGGGATGTCTCTGGGATACTCTACCAAAAGCAAAGCGTATCAATGTTTCAATAAAAGAATAAATAAAGTTGTGGGAAGTGTAAATGTGAGAGTTGACAAAAATTTTCAGAAGAAACCAGAGAAGATTGTTGATTATGAGTTTGATACTAAGGAGAAGAAAGAAAATGACAAGGACAAAGAAGTAAAACTGAGATCAACACCTTCTCTTGGTAAAACTCCAAAGGTATGTTCAAAGATATCATTTTGAAAAGAAAATTATTAGGGATAAGAACAAAGGTGTTGTTATCAAAAGCAAGGCATGAAAGAGCAAGCTTTATATTGTATAAAAAAATAGAATTTTAAGATAAAATTTTAATAATTATTATCAATATAATGCCAGTACTGGGGTACTTTGGGATGCCAGGATGTCGGGACAAGTTTTCAAGATAGGGGGACAGTGGAACTCATTTTCAAGATGGCGAGGGAACAATCAAGGGGTGGGGAGGGGGGATGTCGGCAAGGGTAGGACAAGGTAGGGAGGGGTGTTGTATAGTATACATATAGAACTTTAAATGCTAGTTATGAAGTGATGTTTCAGTGTAACATACCAAATTAAAATAATTGAACATAGCAAAATTGTAACACAAACTAAAACCATTGTACATTCAACATAGCAACATATTACATACCCAATTGTAACATTTAAAAACCAAAATTCAAATAGATATTCAAGTACCCATCCCAACAACAACATGGTTGTGAATGGAGGTAGGGGGTACTTGGGTAGTCAAGCACCCAGTGCAAGGACATCTCTAGAATAGGTACTTCGAGGTTTGGGAGGGGGGTGTGAGTCTCTATGTTTCACTGATTATTAGTTAATACGATATTATTGAATAAATAATTATATGGAAGTCATATATTAAAATTAATATTAAAAATGATAATTTTAAAATATTATTATTATAATATATAATAACATATATGATCTATTATCAATAAATAAGATTTAAAATAATAAAATTACATTGGATGAATAAATTAATTAAATTAAATACAGGAGAGAATTATAGAAAGTATGTTACCTTTTAAATAGGATTTAATAATAATTGATAATAAACATAAAATAAATAAGTGAATAAATAATATAAGTTAACTAAATCTACTGAAAAGTCAAGAGATATGTAATAAAGAGATGTGACTCCTCCAAATTAAGATATAAAAGGTCTTTCTTCATTTTAAATTTAGGATTAATGGAAGAGGAAAGGAATGGAAAGAAAATAGGAGATTTTTTTCAAAAGGTTGCGATGATGAAAAGATGCGACTCTTCAAAAAGGTTGTAATTATGAGTGGTTGTGACTTTTCGAAAAGGGGTTAATTATGAAATGTTGTGACTTTTAGAAAGGATTGAAATTATGTTGTGACTTTTGAAAGGATTTTTATTATGAAATTTTGTGACTCTTTGAAAAGGACATAAATGACAAATAAAACCAGGTACGAAAATATATGAAATCACAAGGACCAATCAAGAAAATATCGATGAGATTAAGCATAATACATTGCGTGACCGAACCACATGTGTTGAGCAAGGAAAAGGAGAAGAAGGTATGATGTGATTTATTTATTTATATTAACTCTTTCATGAATTATATTTATAGATAATTTATACATATAAATATGTTTATATGTATATCTAAAAGTGGATTTATAAATAATAAACATGATTTAATAGTTATGATTAATGGTTTAAAATCAAGAGAGTCCCTTTTGAGGGAAGAGGGTGATCTTAATATGGTATCACCTCCTTAATGTCGATATGTGAGGCTAGTCTCCATCTGATCGACATGAGTAAGGATGATATAATCTTTATGGCCAAGATATTCCATTGATGTCAACATATGCATATGTGATAAGGGCCTTGAATATAGGTTATCTCTTCCAATAAGGACCTTAGAGCGAGCACTCCAAAGAAGACGAAGAAGTAACCAAGGCTGGTACTAAAATTCAATACCTAGACCTGGAGATCCTCAAGAGGGTTAGTAATCCCGATTTGGAGACGTCTTTAAGGTTGGGGTTAGGTTATTATTGTTTAAATTCTGACATTTATTTTGTAGGTATTACTTGTCCCAAGCTAACCATAATAGCAAGGACATTATAGAAGTTAAACATAAATATGTGACAAAAGCTTGTAATGATAAGAGTTGGGTCAAGGCAATTGAAGAAGAGCTAAATCAAATTAAGAAGAATTGGACATGGGAGCTTGTTCCAAGACCAGCAGGAAAGAATGTGATTGGAACTAAATGGATTTTCAAAAACAAGTAGGATGGTAATGATAAAGTTGTGAGAAACAAGGTTAGACTTAGCTACAAAGGTGACTCTCAGATTGAAGGAGATGACTTTAAAGAGACATGCACCCATTTCTCGGATGAAGGCCATTAAAATGCTCTTGAAATTTGCAGCTTACAGGAAATTCAAGATGTATCAGATTGATGCCATGACAATCAACATTACTGCATGGTAAACTAAATGAAGAAGTCTTCATTGAGCAACCAAAAGTTTTTAGGTCAAAGGCAAATCCATATGCAGTTTGCAAGTTGAAGAAGGCCCTTTATGGACTAAAACAGGCACCTAGAGCTTGGAATAGCAAGTTGGATAAATATTTAGTCAATCAAGGATTTCAAAAAGGTTGGGCAAACAACAATTTGTACTTCAAAGTAGATAAAGATAGAATTCTGATTATTGTAGTTTATGTCGATAATATTATCTTTGGTGGCAAAGATGATCAATGCAAGAAGTTTTTTGAGGATATACAGAAGGATTTGAGTTGTCTATGATCAGTGAAATGAATTTCTTCCTTGGATTGCAAGTGAGCCAAAATAGAAAAGGTATTTTTATCTCTCAATCCAAGTATGTCAAGGAATTCTTGAATAAATTTAGCTTAGAAAACTCAAAGCCAGTTTGTAGTCCTGTTGTTACTAGCTACAAGTTAAATAAGGATGATGACTCATTTGAAGAAGATGTGAGTAAGTATAGATCGATGATTGGAGGTTTGTTGTATCTGGTTATTTCTAGACCAAGTACCATGCGTGCAATATGTTTGACACCCAAATTTCAAAAAGGGACTAAAAGAATCTCATTTGATAGCGGTGAAGAGGAACTTTAGGTGCTTGAAAGGGGACTAAAGATTATAGTTTGTGGCATCCAAAAGGATCAGATTTCAGTTTGACAGCATACACAGATGTTGATTGGCAGGATCTCGGGATGACCAGAAGAGTACTAGCGGGGGAGCCTTCTTTCTTGGCTCTCCATTAGTTGCCTGATCGAGCAAGAAGAAAGATTCTATAACACTTTCAATTGCTGAATCATAATATTTGCAACATCATCATGTTGTACTTAGGTATTGTGGATAAAGGAGTCTTTAAAGAATATACGAATCATTTTTTTGTCAGTTCCTCTACTATGTGATAGTACTGGTGCTATATGTATGTCAAAGAATCTAGTACTGCATTGCAGAACAAAACACATTGCTATCAAATATTACTTTATCAGAGAGAGGACGAGGCTAGAGAAATTAAGTTGGAGTATGTACCGACAAACGAGAAAATCGCAAACATATTCACAAAATCTTTGTCTAAGGATACTTTCAAGTATCTTGAGTGAAGTTGGGCATTCTGCCCCTTCCTAGTGCTTATTAGTTTGTATCGTGTGCATTGGTTCATTATTTTTACACATGCTTATCTTTCTAGATCAGTGTTCATGTGCTTCCTCTCAGGGGGGTAAAGTTTGTTCGACAGGGGGGGTAGTTATTTTCTTCTTTGTCATTGTTGCCAAAGGCAGAGAATTTTTGGAGAGTTTTAGAGAGTTCTTTTTATCTTCTTTCTAGCCCTTTGTCATTGTTCTCAAAGGAATAGAATTTTTGGAGAGTTCTTGTGATTTTTCTATGCTTTGTTATTGATAATTGTTGTGATCCATGAAAAAGGAGGAGATTGTTAGAATGTGAGGTTGATGGTTGTCATTGATGTCAACATTCTTCTCTCAACCTTTGATGACTTGATAGCACTATACCAACAACTTGATGCTTGTTTAGTATATCGATAACTTGCATATCGAACATATTTCACGAAAAACCTATTTATCGAGTGATGTGTGTTCTCCCATTAGCTGAGTGTTAATTGTTTTATCATTTCGTGCCTCGGTGATGGTTTGCATTGTTATGATGGATTGTGTATTTGGGTCGATCTTTTAAAATGTGTGTAGCTTGATTTCGGTCCCAGCGGTTGTTCCTAGTGTGTTTAATCGTTACCATTGGTGCTAGTGATCTTTGTGGCATGTTGTTCTGCTCGAGGATGGTTGCATTATTCAAGGTGGTGTGACCTATGTCAAACCTACTTTAGCTAGCACATTTGTGGTGTGTATATATATTAGATCATTTCAAGAGGAATGTATGCCATTTCATAAATTAAAGGTTGTATATTTGATTCATGTGATCTTATTGCTTACGTGTGAACTATATGTGGTGATATCAAGTAGTTGATTCGAGGTGAAGACAATTGTAGACTCGAATGGCAAAGGCTCGACAACTTTATTTTGTGGTATAAGCTTGTTAACAGTGAACCTTATTGTATTTCAAGGGCATGGCCATCTTGACAATAAAGCCTACCTATAGATCCCTTTCATATTGCATCGACCATTTCAGGCAATTAGCCTTGTACAAAATCACCTTAACCAATGTTTTTCATATCATGATAATTAGCTTATTCTGTGGTTTCTCCCAGTTGGGGTTTTCCACTTAAATCGTGGTATTGATTGTGTTTGTGTTTTTGTGCTTTCATGCTTATCTTTATATTGATGATTGATTCTACTATAACAAACAATTATTAAGTGGTGGTGGTTTATTGTTAATAGTAAATCGACAGATCAAAAGTTCTTATATGTGTGGGGGAATTCCCAATTCTCCCCCCTTTCAATTATTTGGCCTTTCAACGCATATAAGATATATAGATTTATTCAATCACCAATCCCTAGCTTTGGAAAATGTTGAAAAGTATTGAAAGCAACATTGAATGTATGTATGGTAAAGAAATAGATGCATGGCATATCTGTCAGTAGGGTACTGAGCTATGAAAATACCCTCACAAACCTTCTGTAATAATTGCACAATTCAAAAAATCCATGCAACTCTGAGAGTCTTAGGAGGCAACTAGTCCAAAATGGCTTGAAATTTCTCTTAATGTACTTGAACCCCACAGGCACTAATAATGTGTCCCAAATACAATATTTCTATCATTCCAAACTCACATTTGGGCCCCTTGGCAAATAATTATTATGATTTCATGATTCCCAAAACTTCATCCAAGTGCCTCAGATGTTCCTCTCACGTCTTGTTGTAGATGAGTATGTCATCAAAGGATACCAACAAGAACTTGCGTAGATGCTTGTTGAAAATGTGATTCATGCAAGATTGGAAGATGGTAGCTCATTGGTCAACCCAAATGACATATGGCCAAGAACTTATGGTGTCCATAATGGACACAGAAGGTTGTCTTCACATCTTGCTCCCTCATACATATATGATGGAAGCCGAAGCAGAGATCTATTTTGGAAAAATAGACATGTACTTCATCCAACTCCTTCCCGATCCTGAGGATGGGGTACCTATTTTTTATAGTCTTTTTGCTCAATGCACGATAGTCCATGCGCATCCAGAGGGATCCATCCTTCTTTACTAGCACTACTGACAACATGAAGGGACAAGAGATGGGTTCGATCCATCCTTTGTCCAGGAGTACCTAGATTGTCTTCTTTATCTCATTCTTAAACTTCTTAGGATGGCAATAGGGTATGGTAATTTGATGAGCTTGGCTCCTTCCTCCAACTTAATGGTGTACTCAAAGCCACAATGTAGAGGTATGCCAAGTGGGATGTCAGCAAAGACCATGCTATGCTTATCCAACACCGCCTAAAGCTCTGCATCCTGGCAACAAGCCCTTGTATAGGTTTTGTTGAGACCAAGCAGAGCGTCACCTAGACAACATCATCATGTTTGAAGATTGCCTCCATCTGTCGTGTTGAGATTTCCTTCGGCCCACTATTTGACATCCATGTCAGCAACCTTTATGGTGTCCACTTCAAAGGAGAACTTCATCCTTTTGAAACTTTGTATGTACTTGTCAAGAGTCTCCATCTACCAGATGCCAAATATGACTTTTATGTTATCTATATCTACTACAAAGAAGTCATCTATCATTGTCTGGTCAGATGGGTAGATGACTAGAGGTTTCCTCCCACCTTGACTTAGAACCCTTCGTGTGCCTCTGTATGCAAACCCCTTCGGGTTACGAGTGATGAGTTGATGAAGTTGAGTGTGGCCCTACTATATAGCATGATCACAACCTACTACCCTTGAATGTACCTTGAACCTGAAATAACGTGCACCTCAGCGTATACGCGAAATATAGTGCACCTCAAAGTATCAGCAAGTGTTACAATGGTGCCTCCTCACCGCACAGTGTGGCGATCCTCTCTGTACGGTTTATGTTAGCCTCCTTGGAAGCTTCTTGACTATCTCCTTTAGGCTCAATTTCCTCATGCTTCTCGTCATTGGACATCACCTAAATGTAATGGATTTTTCATTTCCCTAAATATCAGCACCTTGGTACCTATAGCTCCCTATAGTTAAAACAGATTTTCCTCCTCCAATGATGGTTTCTTTGGATGGGGTTTGTTGTCATTCTCCTTCAGAGTGAGGGTGGCTTGGGGTGTAAATAACTCCTGGAGGAAGAAGAGGATGCCTCCATGTCATGTGCCTCCTTAATTGCTTAGGTGAGTGTAATGGGATAGAATCCCTTCACCCAATCTTTCAGAGGTTCCATCAACCTGTCCATAAACAACACAATCAATCGCCTCTCTGAGAGTTTCCATCAACCTGTCCATAAGAAACACAATCAATCGCCCCTCTAAGATATTTGTTACCAGCATGAGTAGTCTCTAGAATTCTATAAAATAATTGTCAATTTATCTAGATAGCTTTAGTTGTGCTAACTCCTTAAATTATGTAATACATCTTATCTATCAAAGTGGTTTATCAACCTCTTTGCAAATTCAACATAGGAGCTTATTTGATGTTGGCCAAGGGTAACAATGTCATGATGTCACCATTCATGAGTGATCCCTTCCAAGTGAAGCATTGCAAATTTGATTTCCTCATCCTTTGGCATCAAGTAAGGCTAGAAATATATGTCTGCCTTTTGTAGCCATGCTCATGCGAAGACTGATCCAGATACATCAAAGGATGACAATTTTACCTTGCCTATCTTCCATTTGAGGTCATCATTGTGCTGGTCACAATTACTGTCACCCGAATATCTCATTCATAGATCAACATAATCCATGTAGGATATGTCTCCTTCAAGATTTGCATTCTTCCAATCTTCCCTAAGTTGCTCTTGCATTTCCTAGAAAGTGGGATCTCACTTTCTATGAGGTGCTTAGGTCCTCGAGAAAAATGTTGACATCAATAGTCGAGAGCATGAATGAGGGTCTGCTCTCCTAGTAATAGAATTAATGTTGTGCCCATTTTGTTCTCCATTCATCTTCTCTTTCACCAGCCTTTGCAATGTGTCCTCTGCGAATTGTTTTCATTCTTCCCCTTTTACCATGGTGTTGTTTGGCCTTTGGTTAGCTCCCTTAACAATGCCACGATTTCTGTTGCAACAGCCTAATACTCCTTTATTTTGTCAACAAAATGGTACCTCCTCCTAGGTATACTTGCATCCACTACCCAACAAGTTGGTAGAATCACCAGCTTTGATACCACTGTAATATGCCCACGCTACCCGAACTGCACAAAACTACCTTATACACAATCCTTCAAATATGCAGTTCCTACATCCTAACTTTGGTCATTAGGTATGAACCTTCTATGGCAAACTAGACACCCGTACGGATGATTGGACCCACGATATGGTACTAGCAGATGGCCTACAAAGACGACCTCTCTACTTACCACCATACAATGGTCTTTAACAAATTTTGTATGGTACCTCAGTTTTCAATTTTGTACAATAACTTAGGCTACACCACTGTAATATGCCATGCTACCCTAACCACACAAAACTATCTTATACATGATCCTTCAAATATGCAGTTCCTACGTCCTAACCTTGGACATTAGGTATGAACCTTCCTATGGCAAACTAGACACCCATATGGATGATTGGACCCACGATATGGTACTAGCGGATGGCCTACGAAGACAACCTGTCTACTTACCATCATACAATAGTCTTTAACAAATTTTGTATGGTACCTCAATTTTCAATTTTGTACAATGGCTTAGGCTACCAAACTGTATAGCATTAGTATCCACCATACGACATCAAATTGCTCATTTTGAACAATATAGCTAGCTAGGTAACCCTTACAATCTGTTATCACCATCATAAACTCCTTAAAGTCATTGTACAGACTAGAATGTGACTGCACAATTACTTCCTCAAGTCTTGTGTAGGCTTCAAACGTCAAACGACCTTACTTGCCCTCCCTTTGTGTGGTCATTTCAATCTCTATTTTATGCAAGTACCCAAAAGAATAATTTGAAGCAACTAAGTCAAGTCTAGAACTCACACATGCAAGAGGAGATTATATTAATAATGCTAGTACTTGAGATTACAATAATCTTGAGCTGAGAGTAGAGTTGAGGAGTTACTCCCACGAAAACTGTGGACACTAAGTAGAGAGGATCTTTCACCTCCAAAATGGCAAACAACTAAACTCCAACTAGAATTTGCACATATAAAGAAAATATCAAATTCGAATACCTACAACAACAACGAACTCAACCTTATAAATAGCTTTGGGGAAACACAGCCAAATGTTACCGACAATAAAATAAAAAAGGGCCCAAGATATAATGAATTTAATTTCAAGGTCATCACACAAATTATTAAATTAAATTATTTAATAATATTGGGGACATTACAAATACAGTGCAAGCCATCATTGATGTTCAAGATATTGTATTTTTTATTGAGAAACATTAAAGTCGTAAGCATCATCTACCTTTATTTTCAAGTTTTTCCCAGTTCTCACCTAATAGGAATTCCCTTTGAACGAGGAGCATGAAAGGTCTAGGACTAATTTTTTTAGTACAATTAAATACTTGCATTGGATGTCTCGTGTTAGTACAAATAAGCATGCTCACTTCTTACAGATGAAATCTCTAGAGGTACAAGCATGTAGGGTTTGTACTTTCTTGTCTGCGATATTTGACCACTAGAATCAGACTACTCTATTATTGTGAATAGTGAGCCTTACTTGGATTTATATTCCAAGATATCTAGGTTCTCGCTTTGGTGAGGCTGTTATGATTAAAGACCTCAAGAGTCAATGCACATGTAGGCACAGAACAAAAGAGGGGAGATCTTATGATGTTAAAATTCAGCCCATTTTCGATAAGCATAGCAAGGTATTCAAAGACATTCCTCCTAGACTTCCACCTAATACGGATTTTCAGCATATAATTGAGCTTCAAGAAGGAACCAAACCAATAATGATCACTCCATATCCTCACCTTGAGGTATATAAGGAAGAGATTGAAAAGGCAATCAAGTATCTATTGTTGTTGAAGTTTCATATCAGAAATGAAGATAAAAAACAGAAAAAATAAATGAACCAAAGACGCATAAAATTATCTTGGGAAAACCCTCCAACTTGAGAAAAACCCAGCCACAAATATATTACTTATGTATTAGTGAAAGAATAAAAGAATGCTTTATAATGCCCAAAACTAGGCCAGAACTGAAGCAATGATCATCACCCCTATCATTTGCAAATAATAAATGAAATACCCATTTGATATAATCACTCTGCAGTAAAGATCAAGTCAACAAATTGAATACTCCTGCATTATCATATAACAAAGAATATCAATCTATGTATATATATGAATTTCTCCTAGAAGAATATAAAAATTTGTCTTGACTCGTCATTGTCTTGTCGTTGCAAAGTGAAGATCCTTCATTTTCGTGACTCTTCAATGTCTTGTCCCTTCAAGGTGAGGACCCTCCGTTGACTTTAATAAATAATAGATTATTTATATATTTCAAATTTAGGAAAGAAAGATAGCTCCCAATGCTATGACATCAACATGGATATGAGGCATGTAATGCCTAGCTCTAGTACTTCTGCATCATCAATAGTGCTGATCCAGAAGAAGGATAGAACTATGAGGATGTGCATATTTTACAGAGCACTCACCAAAAGCACAATTATGAAACATCACCCCATACCAAGGATTGATGAATTGATCGATAAGCTTCATGGAGCCAACCATTTCTCCAAGATTTGCATTTAGGGCACAACCAAATCAAAGTAAGGGATGAAGATGTGCACAAAACAACATTTAGGTGTCATTATGGGTATCGTGACTTCTTGGTCATACCATTTGGCCTATCCAATGCACCAGCAACTTTTCAATATTGCATGAACCAAGTTTTCATCCTAAAACTACCAAAATTTGTTTTGGTTTTCTTTAACAACATTTTGATTTATAGTAAGACATGGGAGGATCTTTTGAAAGTTGAAACATTTAGATGAGGCACTGGGTATATATGAGCAACATTTATTTTATGCCAAAGTCTCCAAGTGTGAGCTTGGGTTGGCTGAAATTTTGTACTTGGGACTCAAAATTAGTACACAAGGTATTAGTGCGGATGAGGAGAAGATCAAAGCAATCCAAGATTATCCTAGGTTAAGGAATTTGACATGGCTAAGAGAATTTGTAGGTCTATGCAGCTACTACAGAAGGTTGTGAAGGGATTCTCACAACTTGCAACCTCATTAATAAATTTAACGAAAAGGCAGCTTTCTCATTGAGGCAAATAGAACCCTTGCCTATAGGTCTCATCTGATGTTGAAGGTAAATTGCATAAGCACCTGCAAATAACATCCTTAAATCTGCTACATGCAACATTAATGTTAGGACCCTAAAAGATGAACGGAAACTTACCAGTACAAGGGATGCAGTAATTAAAGGCAGTCAGCATTCAACCCAAGTCTATTTCCATCACATGCAGCCAATCGAGTCTTCATGAAGCAAGGGATAGTTCATAGCGCTCTAAGCTTGTGCCTCTAAACACAGTTGTGGAATATCTTCATTAGTCTCAGACAAGGTAGAATACCAGCTCTATATTATAGTTTCAGGCTTTGTAAGCCTTATAATGGTTATTTATTTTTATGTTTATGGATTCATGTGATTATTTTTGCATCAATGTTTCAGATCATACTCTGTGATCCATCATCAGGATGTGAGAGAGAACATCAAGAGAATGATAAGTCACATAGTGTGATCCAAAACGTTGAAGCAAAAATAATCATACAATCAAATCCAGAAGTATAAAAATAGGAGTTTCATATGGATTGTAGAAATCTTCTTGTTCTCATTATAATGGTGTTCATATCCCTGAGTCACAATTCTGATCTGTGGAATTCCATTCCATTCATTTTGTATTATGGATGAAAATTTGAGTAAGACATCTGAAGCTTTATATGGAAGTTTGACCAGTAAATCAGAAGATATCATTGCATCAAATAAGCTGTTTAGAAGAATGTTCATGGTCTGTTGTATAAAGATTTGATTTGAGAAAATTTAAAGCAAAGTTAGCATTATCTATTTTGCATTAAATTGAGGAAACTATCATTTTACTTTTCTTGTTTCACAATTTGGTATATTTCAGATATCCCTAATTTTTGTCCTAATACAACACTTCCAACTTGAGATGAGAATCGTGGTAAATATAATTTTATCAAATTAAAGGCATTTTATTATGGCTAACAGCTTAAAATTCTAAGAATAATTTAGAAGATAGAACTTACCTTGATTTTCTGCAATAACTTTCCTTTGGACTGTCTTGTTGGAGATAAATAAATCATAGCATCATTAGCATTAAGATCAATACATCATAGCATATTCCTTATAGACAACCATATTAGGAATTTCAATTCATTGGAAATGCTTGCAAACTGAAATCTCACAAATGGCCATCCTTATATTGATGTCCCCTTCTTCACATTTTCCTCTCTGCTACAAACCATCAAAAAGGGTGCCTCTCCTTTGCTTCACCAAGGCCTGATAGTGACCCTGTATAAGCATGCTCTAGCCCTAGACCCATATGGAAACCCTTTGCATTTTGACTAGAAAAATCAACCCCCTTCACCTCCTCCCAGAATGCAGTGTATTGAGAGCACTCCTAGAAGGTTGAGAAGGTAGTTCTTCTAGTACAAAGGAGCCTAAAGCCAAAAATGTTTACCATAAGCCTAAAGCCAAGGATTTACCCTTGAGAAACACAAAGCCCCTATTGATTTACCCAAGTCTTCTAGAAAGAACACCCAGAGGGAATTCCATAAGAAGGTAACTATTACCATAATTAAAGATAATGAGGAAAAACAGCCTAAAAGAAAAAGGCCAAAAAAAAGAGTGTATCATCATAGTCGTGGGGGGGGAGATCTGCCAAACCAGCTAAGGCAGCCCCACTCCCACAAAATATAGGGAAAAAATTTGTTTTCGATAATGAAAATGACGCATCCCAAGAAAAAGATGACCTTGTGTCAAAATAGGGCACTAAAGAGGAGTGATAAAGGATACTACTCTCACTAAAACAAACACACACAACACAACAAATAAATAAATAGGAAATTGCAAAAACTGAACAATTGTAAGAATGGAAACACTTGTTTTATAAAATCTTCAATAAAATGACATTAGAATATTCAAAAAATAAAATGGTATAGCCCAATGGGCATTTTCATTACAATAATCTACAAGCCAGAACACACCATTTCCATCTTCTCTATATTGGGAAATTTGAACACCCAAGAAGGTTCTGGAAATTGTAACCCCACTTTTTGAGGCTGACAATCTTTACATTATTTTTCCCTACACTTGAAAATGCTTAGAAATGCCCCCAAATGAGTTTCGGCACTCATTGGAGTATTTGATGGAGTTTGATGGAGTATTTGATGGAGTTTTATTTTTCCTCTTCAAAACCAGACTTGATCTTGTCATGAAACTTTACTGGCATGCTTATATATCCAAAATGAACCTCCAAGGAAGTAATTGGAACTCTCTTTGTTCAAATGAAAACTTGCTAAGAATAGTATAACTTACCAAAAATAGTAACCTCTGCCCAAATAGCCCTTATGGAAAAACTAGACAATACTTTTTTGGGGTGATGCAAGATTGCTATTACACCCTGAATGCTCTTGCATCAGGGAGGTATATGAAGAAGAAGAGCAAGAGGACGAATATGTGGAATTCCAAAAAGAAAACATAGAGTCAGAGACTAAAGGAGCTCTAAAAATGAGGATCATAAATGAAGATATAGGGATTTCATAGGAAGAAGGAGATGCACTATAAAGCAATCAGGAAAGTGAAGGCGAGGAAGGGATCAGCAAGGCAGCAACAACTGAGCTACGGGAAAAAAGAGTCTGCTGGAAAACAAGGTTGATGTTTTATCAAAAGACCAAAACAATGAGGAAATGGAGGAAGCAATATTGTCTCTAATAAGGATTACTCACAGGATAATGAATAGTGCTGTTATGGGGGTTTCCACTGGCAGTTCAAAGATGAAAAAGCAACTCAGCAAGAGGGGCAGCAGCATAGGAACCAGAGGACCAGGACAACGAAGCTCGCTGATGTGAAGAAAATGTTTGAGGTTATTCAAAAGAATTGGGACTTAATAGATGTCCCAAAGAATTCTACTTTATTTTAACCTCTCTGTTTTCTGTTTTTTGATGATGGGCCCACATGGCCACATGCCCTGACTATTTATCATATTATGGACTCTTTTAGTATAGTTATGATAAATTTATCATATTAAAGACTTATCAAATAATGTTATGGTTATGTTTAGCTTTAGGATGTTACGGTTTAGGTTTTTGATGACTGCAAGTAGGTTGGCATAGTTTTATTTGGAAAAGGGTGCAGATTTAGTAGTGTTGTGACTGTATTGTTCAGCATTAGGGGTTTCAGTGCTGTTCAATGCTTGTTGTTCCTATGATGGTTGTTTCTTAGTTTCTGTTGTTCTGTTATGTAAGGGATCAGGGCCCTTTCCCTGCTAATCTATCAAAAAGATAAAAATTTAATTATTAAATTACTTCTTAAGTCACTTAATGTCTCCCTTTTAAATGATTAAATAAAGTTGTCTCTTAATTTTATTTTTTTACAACAACTTTTTTATTATGGAATTACTGTTCGCACATCCAACCAAAGTTATGGAAAATAGTAAAACGGATAAATATGGATTCCAACCATGCCAACATACTCTCAAGCCCTCGGGATGTTGAACTTAAATCTTTGTTCCAAAATAGCAAACGTCTCCAAAAAGTCTGGAGGGTTCCCAAAATGCTGAACTATATCTGGAAAGTACCATTGGACAACCTAAACTCCTATAAACTCCCTGCCGGTGTCAAAATTCCTCAAATAAGTTGGTGTTCTCCAAGAATCCTGGAACTTTCTAAGAATGTTAGAATGGACCGAAAAAGGACATTTCACAAAAGTTTTAACAACTACATTCGAGGAGAAATTCTCAAGGCCTACATCAAACATTTTTGGGTTTCTCCACCTGGGTTATATTAGTCCAAAATTTAATCAGGATACATCTACATTTCTCCAAATATGTGATCGAGACATTATCCTTCACAAACCGAGCTTTCTTTTGATATCAGAATCTTAAGTGCTTGGCATTATTCATCAGAGAAGCTTGCATGTTTAGACATCATCACTTAAGGGAAACAAAAGCAGGTGTTTCTGCGAACATATAAACTATCACCTCTTCCCTCGATTCCAACCAGTCTCTTAGTGGCTTAGACTATGTTTTTTATAGGTTTTTACAGGATAGACCTGTCCAATTAGGAGGCTTGCAAACAGGGATGAGAAGAAGTATAAGATCTCAAAACCCTGGGAGATCTATATTTCCCAACTGATTGGGATTCTGAAATTGGCTTTAATTGGCTTTTGTACAGTACTTAGTTTATTTTGTTTTGTTTAGAGATATAAGAGGTGTTCTCTCTTGGCTTCTTGAACTCAAACTTATCTTCTGTTTCATCATCCTTTATAGTTATTTCTGGAAATTACTAATAATTACAATTTTCCGAGCAAAAGAATGTATGAAATTGTATTTTCAGTTTCACTATTGTCCAAAACTGTTGACTGTACTCCTAGCAAATCTAATACCTGCATTCAAAACTGATAGGAGAATGATATTAAAGTTGAAGATTTACTCCTGGAAGAGATAAAGAAAGGATAATAAGCACTTACCATTTCCTTGATATGTACTTGACAGGCCTGATTTGTACTTCGAATGAAAATAGCAAGCAAGCTGCACAATACAAGCAAGCAAAGAGATGGCTTCCATAAATTACTTGAACTGTCAAAATTCATTTACTCTTAGGCTTGCAGGAAAAGCAGCACACCAACCAAACCTTTAATAAGAAACCAAGAATCGTTTATTTATTTCTGAAATGAAGAAAATCCTTCTTAAACTACCTAAACAATCCCTACAACAACAAAAAAACAGGATTCCAGAAATGCAACCCAATGGCCACGAAATCCCTGGCCAAATATATAAAGGAAAGAGGAAACTAATCCTATTTCTAACCTAAGAAAATAATCATAAGCAACGGATGAACAGTTCATCTGCAACTTTGTCTAAGACCAGGTTATCCAAATGAGTACGTCCTCAGAAAATATACTATCTAGCAATGAACACCATGTAGTTATGCATATATTATTTTTTATTGTCAAGAAGTCATTTCTCTGCATAATGTTGAAGGCATGCAAACCAATTTTAAGAAACAGGTGAAAAATTATGTTTGACAAATGTTTAAAAAATTAAAATTAAAATTAAAAAGTAATATCTCTGAAAGATTATACAACCCTCGGATTTTTCAAAGCAAATGAAATATGGCATTTTCTAACGATTTGGCATGCTACTAAGATACAGGCTGTCGGTAGAAACAATTTAAATCTTCATAACAATCACATACATTTACAGCTATTCCACCAGTGTAAAAGCACTGAAGGTAATTTCCAATTTTTAATGTCGAAAACTTGTGTGATCGATAAGCCTTTCGTAGAGTTCTCAGCCAGCCCAGAAATTTAAAGCAATTAGAAATTGAAGAAACGGAAGAATAAAATCAAATTAGATACACATACCGAAAGGCGACACTTTGATGAAGGTACCCAAAGGTTGGAACTTCCAGTGTCAAAAATGACTGTGAAGTTCTGAGCAGGAGTACCAATTCCAATTTCTCCAAAATATTGGGCATCCAAGTAGTTCTTCAAAGGAACATATTCGCCACCATAAGATTGGCCCAACTCATGTTTTTGCTTAATTGCATTACAATGGCTCCTTTGCCTTGCAGCTTGTACTGTTTTCAGATCCACCGGCTTCTTCGTCAATCCAACCCTCAACAAATCCCCGTTACCCGGGCTAATTGAGAAGATAATCAGCAGAACAAATATGATAGGAGTAAGACGACCCATAACTTTAAAGTTCCCTGTAGACAATTTAGTGATCAAAACGCTTCAATTCAAACTCATTTCACAAATTTCCAACAAAGACAGTAAACACCAAAATCTAGAAACTAGTAACCAGGCTCATAATTGTTCTGAGACAACACCTATGCAGCTCTGTGTATGTGTTTATAATTTGCAGGAAAGCGGTTCTTTTTGTTTTTCTCTGAGGATGACACGATTAGACCATCTTTACAAAAGCTTATTCCTTCGTTGGGAAACACGTCAATATCTTCCCCGAATTCGCGAAATATTCAAAATTGAGAAAACGTTTAAAAAGATTTAAGACTTCCTTAAAAATATATGTCCACATCAAAATGGTTGTTTGGAATGGCAGCTCGTCGTGCTCAACATCTTGGAATGTTAGTTGAGTTATTATATACCAGGGCAGCAGACACAATACCAGAGAGGGTTCAGATCCTAGGTAGGCCCGTTTCCAAGGGTAAAACGAAGACTGGGGCCCAGCCCACAGCAAGATAGTGGCAGGCCTTAAGCCAGGGGTTTCAAGGTGCACTTTTTGGTTTTGTTTTATATATTTGCTCTTGTTAGCTTTTGTTTCGCCCTTCTTTCTTTTGATCAATGGAAAAACAAATTGAGGATACACAAATGAGAAAACATACGGTGGATATGCAAACCATGGAAAAACAAACCATCTCATTGGTAAAAAACGGTCAAGAAATTATGGTACACTTTGAAACTAACCATTTAGGGCAAGTCAAAATGGCATCACTTGGCAAGACAGGAAAATATATCTGGGTCAATGTTAAACAGTTCAAGGGCATTTTAAAACGTAGACTTGCTCGTATGAAAGGGTCACCGGACAAGCAAAAACACGGGCAGAGATTGCATAAACAAGTCAAAATGTGCCCTCCTCCACACTTAAGTGGTGACAGTCATCTGTATGGTAGTAATAACTTCGATGAGTCTGTCAGTTACAGCCCTACCTCCACACCTCTCGCTTGGTGCCCAGATCTTTATGTGCAAGAACTTTTGAGGGCCAAGAGGAGGTTGGAGCTCCTAGAGGCTAAGGAGCAAGAAAGTTACCGCAATATATAGGTGCTAATTGCAACAAATAAAACTCTTGCAGATGATAACAACACTTTAAAAGCTCAAATCTCAACGTTGCAAGAAACACTTTTAGCCGGGAAGCTTGAATGGCAGAATATGAAGGATGAATGGAAAAACCTGAATGTGACATTGGAAACAAACAAGGTCACAGCAAATACCGAGTCATCTCATAATAAGGAGAAAACGATTCTTCACACTAGTTTGCCAGGAAAGGCAGATGGTGAAGAGAAGAGAAGGAGTTTTGCAGAAGTCACCAAAACTTGGGACAAAAACAGCAAACACCCTGATATGGCAAGAGAAGAGGCAAAGATTCGTGTGAACACGCAAGACAAAGAGGTCAAGGAAAGGCAGCTTAGGGCATCCAATATAATTATCAAGGGGATAAAAGACTATGGGGAAGGCGAACATACCCTTGACCTAACGAGGGATTTCCTACAAGATGTGTTGTTGTGGCAAGGACAAATCTGCCAAGCTTGGAGGGTTGGCAAACCACACGCTGAGAGAAATAGGCCAATCAAGGTAGTCATGCTCAGCATTAGCGACAAACAAAATCTACTTAACAAAAAACAGCTTTTGTGGGGTTCTCGCTTCGTTTTAGAGGAGGATTTAACTATGAGACAGCAAGTAGAAAGAAGGATGGAAATGGAAAAAATCAGAACAGCTAGAAATGAAGGCAAAAGAGCTTGGATGTTCAAGGGAAAAGCAGTTATTGCTCATTTTGGCCACCGCTACAATGAAGGGCAGCAAGAAGGCAACAAAGGTGCAACAACAAACACCTTAACAGGCAGCGATACAACAAGATCCATAATCACACCTAGCGATAATAACTCAACTTTGAGTCTTTCGCATCAAAATAAATAGCAATCAAGCTTAACCTAGGCGTCCTTAAGTTTAGTTTGTTGGAATTGCAGAGGTTATCCGTCGAGACGTGGGCCTGGGTTAGGGCCTATTGCGGAAGGCAAAGACATTATTTGTCTCATAGAGACACATGAGCATGAGGGATGTAAGACCCCATTGTTTGAAGGCTACTGGAAGATGGCAGTGTGGAATGAGGCAGCGGGAAATGGTAAAGGTTATGGAGGTATAATGGTTCTAGTAAAAGAAAAAGAAGGTCGTGTCATTCAGCTGGAAAAGACTGATTCTAATAAACAATTTATATGGCTCAAAATCGTGGAAAATAACACTCTTCTCAGGATTGCAGCTTGTTACTTTGCTCCACAAGTATCTAAAATTTATAAAAAGTGTGGTTTAGATCACAATGACCCTTATGCTACGTTAAAGAAAGATGTTGATGTTTTTTCACAACGTGGGGATGTCCTTCTCGTTGGAGATTTCAATGCTAGGACAGCAAATTGGCAAGCAAGTATTTTCAGCTCCGAAGTAAATGATAACCCTATTTGGCTCACAGAAGAGAGAAATCATCCATGGGATAGAATATCCGAAGATGCTAAAGGCTGCAATCATTTTGGGGAAGAATTGATCACTTTGTGTGGCACATTTGATCTAATAATCTGTAATGGTTTGGCTAGATGGGCTAAGTCGGGCAATTTCACTTGCAACACATACAACGGGGCAAGTGTGGTAGACTATGTAATTTGTTCGCAGCATTTGTATAACAATATTGAAGAAGTTGAAATTGGAGAGCACATTTGGGATCTCAAATCAGATCATAGACCACTGTACGTAAATTTGTATTGGGCAAAGGATAGACGGATTGGGGCAAAAATCCAAGGCCCTCAACACCCACCTTCTTAGGGCAGAATTTTGTTAACTTCAGAAAATAGTAACACTTCCAGGGCTGCTCTTGAGGAACTTTGTATGGGACACCCTATGTATAAGCATGGTGTTAATAGTCATGATTTATCAAATCTGATTCACAAGGCTCTTTCAAAATGCAAGAGAGCAAAAAATAGAAAATCTGAAACTAATTGTTTTCCAGCCAATGCATGGTTTGATAAGGAATGCAAGAGGGCTAGGAGAAATCTAAGGGAGTCAAATAAAACTAACCTTGACATTAAGACCTACAAACAGATCCTAAAGAAGAAAAAAATCGATTTTATGTCCACAAGGAGAGAGGAGCTAATTTTCTTAGGCAGAAATAACCCCAAACGTTTTTGGAAAGAACTCCAACCAAGGAGGAAGCAAACTGAAAATAATATTACTGCCACCCAATGGTTTGATTATGCTAAGAAACTTTATGAACAAGAGGGTGGAGTGGGACAGCCACCTTTGGTCAATGATACCACAAATATTTTTATTGTGCAAGAGATAGAGACAGGGATTAAGAAGTTGGGTGGAGGCAAAGCAAAAGACCTTGTTGCGCTTCAAGCTGAATATTTGAAGTGGGGTATGAAAACTCTTGCACCGCACATCACTGAAATCTTCAACAAAATCTGCTAGGAAGGGTTTCTGAAAGATTGGACAATCAGCCTTGCAATACCACTTTTTAAGAGTGGTGATGTTAACAATCCCTCCAACTACAGGACTATAATGATCAATCCCCTCTTTGCTAAACTTTTTGGCAGTATGATAGAAACTAGGATCAGCAAATGGGCAGAAAAAAATCATAAACGTGCTAAAGGGCAAGCTGGTTTTAGGCCAAAGCACTCGATAGTGGATCACTGTGTCACTCTGAGACACATTATTGAAAAAGAGTGGGAGAAAAAAGAAGAGGTTTTTTGTTGCTTTGTTGACTTCAAAAAGGCTTTTGATACCGTTCCGAGAGACAAGATTTGGTTGAGGATGGAAGAATTGGGGATTCCTAGGCATCTCAGAGCTGCTGCTCATAGAATGTACGAAGAGGTGAAAGTCAAAATCAGAACTTCAGATGGCATTTCAGAATGTTTTAGGAGCGATATCGGGGTCAAACAGGGCTGCCCTTTATCCCCTACTTTATTTGGTTTATATATTGACAAACTGGAAGAGTGGTTAAACACGCAAGAGCGTGAAGGCATTCAGCTAGGGGAATTTGTTATAAAGCTACTCCTATATGCGGACGACCTCATTTTAATTGCCAAATCTGCTTGTGGTTTGCAAGACCATCTATCTTCTCTTGAGCGCTTTTGTAGAATGGTGGGGATGCAAGTCAATATCAGCAAAACCAAGGTTATGATTTTCTCTAATAATAAAAAACAGCATCAACATGAATTTTATTACAATGGAAGTGTTCTCAAAGAAGTTGCGGAATATAAATACCTTGGCATCGATTTCAACAAAAAACTAAGCTGGTCTAGCTGCAGGTATAAAAGGACATTAGGTGGATGGAAGGCTTTCTACGCTCTTCAGAATAGGTGCCGTGAAGCGGAGTTGTGGGATTGGAAAACTATTCAAACCTTGTTTGGTCTTCTTGTGCTGCCAGTTGTTCTTTATGGGTGTGAATTATGGGCCAGCAGCACTACTATAGCACAATGGAAACAAATCGAAGGAATCCAAAAGCGCTTGATTACAAGCAAGTTTAAAATTAAAAGCACTGTTCCATATGACATCATGCTAAGTGAAATGGGGGCTGCGCCTATTGAGGCACTTGCTATGGTTCGTCTTTTAAGCTATCTAAAAAGAATCGAAAAAATGGAAGAGGATAGATGGCCGAAAGTTGTCTTTAGTGACACACTATGTAAGCGAAAAAGGACATGGATGCAACAAAACATCAAGTGGATGAGTAAATGGAATATTCATTTCAATATGTGCCCCACAAGTAATAAAGAAATAAAGGTCTTTGTTATGGAGAAATTCTACAAGAGAAATTGGGGAAGCGAGATTGGGAGGAAGAAACTATATTATATAAATGAGTTCAACCCCACTTGTGATCAACTCGAAAAAGTGTACATAGGAGTCAACATTTCTTGGAGAGCTAAAATTCTTATTGCTCAGCTGAGAACCAACTCTCACCAACTTCGTTGTGAGACCGGGCGTTGGAAGAGGCCAAAGGAGGCTTGGGAAGAGAGAATTTGCAGATTTTGCAATTCTGGGAAAGTGGAAACTGAACAGCACTTTATTCTAGAATGTGAGGCCTACAAGGATAGCAGGGATAAGTTTGCGGATACTATATGTGACAGTTCTTGGCATAACCTGTTCAACGAAGAGTACATTGAGCAATTGGGGGGGCTCATCATTAGTCTACACAAGAGGCGAACAGCGCTACTTAAGTCTGCTTGAGTTGTCTTGCTGTCCCATAGGCTATTTTTGGCCTCGTGGACGTTAAAATTTTATCTATCTATCTATCTATCTATGTTAAAGATAGTTTATTGGAAATAGAAGAAGAATACACATTTTATTTTAGATATTATGAGATTGATTTTATTTACCACAAGTTTGGTGAGATGTGGAGGGAAAAAATTGAGTGGGGATGTGAAGCTTCTTCCTTACTCAAAATAGGTGTCAAAGTTGAATTTTGGGTTTTGAATTATATTTTATATTGAAGATAGTTAGATAGACTTTGGTTGAAGCAAGAATATTATCATTAGAGACAATTATAAGAATATTTTAATTGTAGAGGAGAATTTGAATGAAGTGCAATAATAAATAGTTAGATAAGTGGGACATCAATTTGCATGGGTGTCCTAATACTAATGAGGAAATAATAATAACTAGCACTTGCACTCGAAGGAGATGCAAGGGGTACGCCAATAGTTAAAAAAAGTGCATGTCTATATAAGATGGTTCTTCACATATTTTTCTTGTTAAGCATTGAATATAATGTGAAAAGAAATGTAAAAGAGGAGCACAAAATAAAAATAGTTAAATAATAAAAGCTTGGACCACATACATAGTTTGTTCTTAAATTCACTCTTCTTGCAACTTCACATTGTTAGATATTTGGGCATTCCTTTCTCAGTCAAACCTTCTATTAAGGATATGTGGTTGTCGATCTTTTCTAAGATTGAAGACAAGCATAAAAATGGAAAACCCAATGGTTATATCTTGTTGGCAAGGTCCAAATTGTGTAAAAAGTTTTGGCATCTCACGAAACATATTACTTCTCTACTTGGATGTTTGCCAATTATTAGTTCAATGTGCTAGAAAATCTTTTAAGAGACTTTTTGTGGTCTGATGATTTGGATAGGAAATAAGGCATTGTGCCTGTTGGTATTATCCTTGCAAACCTAAAGTACTTGGTGGGTTGGGTTTAAAGGATCTTAAATACATGGTGTTTCTCTTGCTACCAAGTGGATTCTCAAGGCCTTGGTTGGAAATGAACCATGGAATTTTTTTGTTAGAAAACATATATTTGTAGGTTTGGAATAAAAAAAGGTAAACAATGGAAAAATTTCCCTATATGTGATTTTTTTTTGGGGATTTTGAGATGAAAACATTTGATTCCTTATCAACAGGTCAATCTGATCAACAGATATTATCCGGATCAGCGCATGCAGGGCGGGAGTTGGAAGTTGATCGGATCAGCGCATAAAGAACGGTAACCTTGAGCCCCAAATAACTAGACCAGACCATCCACTTGAGGCCAATGTTGGCTTTGGGCTCCACTTCTCCAAGGCAAAAAAGATAGGGCACTAGGTAGGTAACTACACAGTGGGACCAAGACATCGCACCGAAGCATCACAATGCGACCAGGGAAACAAACACAATACCAGACAGGGCTCAAATCCTAGACAGGCTCGTTTCCAAGGGAAAAACGACAACTAGGCCCAACCCACAACAAGATAGTGGTAGGCCTTTAAGCCAGGGGTTTCAAGGTGCACTTTCCAATTTTTTTGTTTTATATATTTGCTCTCGTTAGTTTTTGTTTCATCCTTCTTTCCTTTGATCAATGGAAAAACAAATTGTGGATACACAAACAATGGGAAAACAAACAGTGGATATGCAAGCTATGGGAAAACAAACCATATCATTGGTCAAAAACGGTCAAGAAATTCTGGTGCACTTTGAAACTAACCATTTAGGTCAAGTCAAAATGGCATCACTCAGCAAGACAAGGAAATATATTTGGGTCAACGTTAAATAGTTCAAGGGCATTTTAAAATGTAGACTTGCTCGCTTGAAAGGGTCACATGAAAAGCAAAAACGCGGGCAAAGATTGCATAAACCAGAGAAGAAACAAAAAGACGTTGTCAAAATGTGCCCTCCTCCACACTTAGATGGTGACAGTCATTTGTGTGGTAGCAGCAACTTTGTTGATTTTGTCACTTATAGCCCTACCTCCACACCTCTCGCTTGGTGCCCAAATATTTATGTGCAAGAACTTTTGAGGACCAAGAGGAGGTTGGAACTCCTAGAGGCTAAGGAACAAGAAATTTACCATAATATGCAGGTGTTAATTGCAGAAAATAAAACTCTTGCAAATAATAACAACATTTTAAAAGCTCAAATCTCAACGCTGCAAGAAACACTTTTAGCAGGGAAGCTTGAATGGCAGAACATGAAGGATGAATGGAAAAACCTGAATGCTACATTGGAAACAAACAAGGTCACAGCAAATACCGAGTCATCTCATTATAAGGAGAGAATGATTCTTCACACTAATTCATTGGGAAAGGCAGGAGTTGAAGAGGAGAGGAGAAGTTTTTCAGAAGTCACCAAAACTTGGAACAAAAAAAACAAACACCTTGATATGGCAAGAGAAGAGGCAAAGATTTGTGTGAACACACAAGACAAAGAGGTCAAGGAAAGGCAGCGTAGGGCATCCAATATAATTATCAAAAGGATAAAAGATTATGGGGAAGGCGAACACACCCTCGACTTAACGAGGGATTTCCTACAAGATGTGTTGTTGTGGCAAGGACAAATCTGTCAAGCTTGGAGGGTTGGCAAACCACACGCTAAGAGAAATAGGCCAATCAAGGTAGTCATGCCCAACATTAGCGACAAAAAAAATCTACTTAATAAAAAATAGCTCTTGAGGGGTTCTCGCTTCGTTTTAGAGGAGGATTTAACCATGAGATAGCAAGTAGAAAGAAGAATGGAAATGGAAAAAATCAGAACAGCTAGAAATGAAGGCAAAAAAGCTTGGATGTTCAAGGGAAAAGCAATTGTTGCTCATTTTGGCCACCGCTCCAATGAAGGGCAGCAAGAAGGCAACAAAGGTGTGACAAAAAATACCTTAGCATGCAGCGATACAACAAGATCAACAATCACACTTAGCGATAATAACTCAACTTCGAGTCTTTCACATCAAAACAAATAGCAATCAAGCTTAACCCAGGCGTCCTTAAGTTTAGTTTGTTGGAATTGTAGAGGTTATCCCTGGAGACGTGGGCCTGGGTTAGGACCTATTGTGGAAGGCAAAGACATTATTTGTCTCATAGAGACACATGAGCATGAGGGATGTAAGACCCCATTGTTTGAAGGCTACTGGAAGATGGCAGTGTGGAATGAGGCAGCGAAAAATGGTAAAGGTCATGGAGGTATAATGGTTCTAGTAAAAGAAAGAGAAGGTTGTGCTATTCAGTTGGAAAAGACTGATTCTAATAAACAATTTATATGGCTCAAAATCGTGGAAAATAACACTCTTATCAGGATTGCAGCCTGTTACTTTGCTCCACAAGTATCTAAAACTTATAAAAAGTGTGGCTTAGATCACAATGACCCCTATGCTGCGTTAAAGAAAGATGTTGCTATTTTTTCGCAACATGGGGATGTTCTTCTTGTTGGAGATTTCAATGTTAGGACAACAAATTGGCAAGCAAGTATTTTCAGCTTCAAAGTAAATGATAACCCTATTTGGTTCACAAAAGAAAAAAATCATCAATGGGAAAGAATATTCGAAGATGCTAAAGGCTGCAATCATTTTGGGGAAGAATTGATCACTCTATGTGGTACATTTGATCTCATAATTTGTAATGGTTTGGCTAGATGGTCTAAGTCGGGCAATTTCACTTGCAACACATACAACGGGCAAGTGTGGTAGATTATGTAATTTGTTCACAGAATTTGTATGAAAATATTGAAGAAGTTGAAATTGGAGAGCACATTTGGGATCTCAAATCAGATCATAGACCGTTGTACATAAATTTGTATTGGGAAAAGGATAGGTGGATTGGAGCAAAAATCCAAGGCCCTCAATACCCCCCTTCTCAGGGCAGAATTTTGTTAACTTCAGAAGATAGTAACACTTTCACAGCTACTCTTGAGGAACTTTGTATGGGACACCCTATGTATAAACATGGTGTTAATAGTCATGACTTATCAAATCTGATTCATGAGGCTCTTTCAAAATGAAAGAGAGCAAAAGTAGAAAATATGAAACTAATTGTTTTCCAGCCAATGCTTGGTTTGATAAGGAATGCAAGAGGGCTAGGAGAAACCTAAGGGAGTCAAATAAAACTAACCTTGACATTAAGGCCTACAAACAGATCCTAAAGAAGAAGAAAATTGATTTTATGTTCACAAGGAGAGAGGAGCTCATTTTCTTGGGCAGAAATAACCCTAAACGTTTTTGGAAAGAACTCCAACCAAGGAGAAAACAAACTGAAAATAATAATATTACTACCACCCAATGGTTTGAATATGCTAAGAAACTTTATGAACAAGAGGGTGGAGTGGGACAGCCACCTTTGGTCAACGATGATACAAATCTTTTCACTATGCAAGAGATAGAGGTAGGGATTAAGAAGTTAGGTAGACGTAAAGAAAAAGACCTTGTTGCGCTCTAAGCAGAATATCTAAAGTGGGGTATGAAAACTCTTGCACCACACATCATTGAAATTTTCAACAAAATTTTCCAAGAAGGGTTTTCGAAAGATTGGACAATCAGCCTTGCAATACCACTTTTTAAGAGTGGTGATGTTAACAATCCCTCCAACTACAGGACTATAATGATCAATCCCCTCTTTGCTAAACTTTTTGGTAGCATGATAGAAACTAGGATCAGCAAATGGGTAGAAGAAAACCATAAACATGCTAAAGGGCAAGCTAGTTTTAGGCCAAAGCACTCCACAATGGATCACTGTGTCACTTTGAGACACATTATTGAAAAAGAGTGGGAGAAAAAGGAAGAGGTATTTTGTTGCTTTGTTGACTTTGAAAAGGCTTTTGACATCGTCCCGAGAGACAAGCTTTGGTTTAGGATGGAAGAATTAGGGATTCCTATGCATCTCAGAGCTACTATTCATAGGATGTACGAAGAGGTGAAAGTCAAAATCAGAACTTCAGATGGCATTCCAGAATGTTTTAGGAGTGATATCAGGGTCAAACAGGATTGCACTTTATCTCCTACTTTGTTTGGTTTATATATTGACAAACTGGAAGAGTGGTTAATCATGCAAAAGGGTGAAGGCATTCAACTAGGTGAATTTGTTATAAAGTTGCTCCTATATGCGGACAATCTCATTTTAATTGCCAAATCTACCTGTGGTTTGCAAGATCATCTATTTTCTCTTGAGTGCTTTTGCAGAATGATGGGGATGCAGGTCAATATAAACAAGACTAAGGTTATGATTTTCTCTAATAATAAAAAACAGCACCAACATGAATTTTATTACAATGGAAGTGTTCTTGAAGAAGTTGCAGAGCATAAATACCTTGGCATTGATTTCAACAAAAAACTAAGCTGGTCTAGTTGCAGGTATAAAAGGATATATTAGGTGGGTGGAAAGATTTCTATGCTCTTCAGAATAGGTGTCGTGAAGTGAAGTTGTGGGATTGAAAAACTATTCAAACCTTGTTCGGTCTTCTTGTGCTACCAGTTGTTCTTTACGGGTGTGAATTATGGGCCAGCAACACTACTATAGCACAATTGAAACAAATCAAAGGAATCCAAAAGCGCTTGATCACAAGCAAGTTTAAAATCAAAAGCATTGTTCCGTATGATATCATGCTAAGTGAAATGGGGGCTACTCCTATTGAGGCACTTGCTATGGTTCGCCTTCTAAGCTATTTAAAAAGAATTGAAAAAATGGAAGAGGATAGATGGCCTAAAGTTGTCTTTAGTGACACACTATGTAAGTGAAAAAGGACATGGATGCAACAAAACATCAAATGGATGAGTAAATGGAATATTCAATTCAATACGTGCCCCACAAATAATAAAGAAATAAAGGTCTTTGTCATGGAGAAATTCTACAAGAGAAATTGGGGAAGCGAGATTAGAAGGAAGAAATTATATTATATAAATGAGTTCAACCCCGCTTGTGATCAACTCCAAAAAGCATACATATGAGTCAACATTTCTTGGAGGGCTAAAATTCTTATTGCTCAGCTGAGAACCAACTCTCACCAACTTCGTTGTGAGACCAGATGTTGGAAGAGGCCAAAGGAGGCTTGGGAAGAGAGAATTTGCAGATTCTGCAATTCTGAGAAAGTGGAAACTGAACAACAATATATTTTAGAATGTGAGGCCTACAAGAGTAGCAGAGATAAATTTGCGGACACTATATGTGATAGTTCTTGGCATAACCTATTCAACGAAGAGTACATCGGGCAATTGGGTGGACTCATCATCATCCTACACAAGAAGCGAACATTTCTACTTAAGTCTGCTTGAGTTGTCTTGCTGTCCCATAGGCTATTTTTAGCCTCGTGGATATTAAAATTTTATCTTTATCTATCTATCCATCTTTCATTCCTTATAGAAGGCATGGTGTCAAGTAAGGAATCTTCTCTATTGTAGAGGAGCCATTAATAAATCTCATGCATATTGTCATGCCCAAAAATCTCCAAGCCAAAACACAACCATTTTTTTAAATTTTATTATATATAAATAAATAATTATAATGAAACAATACATTGATATGACGAATTGAATTGACATTACATTGAAAATAGAGTGGTTGCACTATAGTAGTTTGATACACCTAATCGAATTTGATGTCTTGCTTACACTCACTAAGCCAACTAAACCCCAGGTGTTATCGATAACTATCATTCAAATCTAGATGTAGTAGAACGAGTTAGGATTACATAGGAATTTATGTAATATGGTCAGATGATAGATGCGTTTAGAATGGTGAAAGGCTTAAGTGCAAGGTCACTCACCAACGCTTGTTTTCATTAGAAATCGAGGTAATATATACCTATTTAATACCATAGTGTAGTATGTTTTATATCTCGAGTATACAACAAACTTGATTCCCTTGGGTAAATAAATTGGGTGTATGTACATAAACATAATCATTGGGTGTATGTACATATATCAGTATCGGTAAGGGACTTTCAATACCTTCTACAAGACATGTGTTTTGCTAAAATTGAAGGAGGAATCATTTATATAAGGTTTCTATATGCATATACATATTAGGAGCATGATCCATACATACATTTTGTTCAATAAATGTAATCTATAATTAGTCAAATACATCTATTTTAAAAATTATATAATTCTAACCCCTCTACTAACTATCCCCCTTTAACCACTAAAATTTCTCCCCAATTTACTTGACATCATCCATGCATAAGATTGAGCTCAATACAAAATTTCATATGGAAATATCAATTAAATAAAATCTTATACATTAATTATCAAACACCTTTATTATTTAATCCCTAATATTGCATGGAAACCCTACTCAATATATATTGATGTAATTAATTTTAAAATTTGCTTAAGAGTCCATTTTTTTAAAGTGATATAATCAAATCTCCTTAAAGATCCCTAAAACCCCAAACATCCAACTCCAAAGAACACTATTTAATTTACATTCATGTTTTATATATATATATATATATATATATATATATATATATATATATATATATATATATATATATATATATATAACAATCTTTAATGAATTCTAAGATATAAAGTGCTATAGATTAATAGGATACACTATTTATTGTATTATTGAAGCTATGTGATAATTAACATTCAATATATATAATTTATTTCTTTGCTATGTCTAACATCTTAAGGGAAATATATATATTATAATAGCTATACTTACATCTATATGAAGCATATTCCTAATTCCAAATAAATATCATGTCTCTTCCACCCATATCACCCTTTTATAATTAATACACATCTATGTACTCCATACCATGACCACCTCTTAACCTTACCAAGTGCTTAGGCCCACTAGATATTATTTTCTAACATCTCCTACCACTTGTCTCAACTTGGCACCTACCCTCCTTACTCCACCTAAGACTTCACTTTCTCCTATACATTAAACATGCCAACTTTTCCAAAAAAATCCTCTAACCACTAACTACTACCCCATGCTAAACACTACCCAAAGATGAGTTCCTACGTCTTTTACCTCCCTGGTGCCTAAGCCTCTAAGCCTCTAAGATGGAATAGGTGGGGGTAAAAGGTAGAAGTCACATAACCTCCCTTCCCCTCAAAACTCACGCATGCTAACAACTCCCATATGTGGTGAATGGTTTTCTAGGAAAAGGTGAGTTAAATTTTGTTTTAGTTTTTAATTTGTAAGGAAGATGTTATTGGGTTTGACTTGACATGACCACCCCTTCCAAGGACACCTTGGTCAATGAGTAGATGGAAAAGGGGTTGCTATCTCCACACGTGTAGCATTTTTACCAAGGTTTTCTCCATGAGATGTGATTGCTTAGGCTTGCTTGATGTGGTTTTGGAAAAGTACCACTTTCTCTTACCAACTTGGCTTACCTTTTTCTTAGGCGCCAAGTCACCTAGAGGGAAGCATATTGCTAATTCCAAGGTGGAGGTGACATATATCATAGACATAATTGACATGGCCCATATTCCAAGGGCACCAGCTACGGTGCAACTTATTTGCACCATCCGGCTACCCAACTCTGTCGCTGCCCCAACGCTGCCAATGTACCACTTCAGTTAGTTGAAAATTCGCATTACATGAGGCACGGCATGTCAGGTCCACCCAGAAGGAATGCAAGGAATGACACCATATTCTCCCGCCATATTCTCCCACCTTATCCTCTACCTACCATCATTAATGTCAATGGCGCCAATTTTCTTTCAGCCCATTCTATAATTCGAGAATTTCACTCAAGAAATGTTTACGGGAAGTATGAAAGTAGAACAGCACCTTCCTGAGAACAACATAGCTTAGAACATCTTTGACGCCATTGTTGAGGTGAAGAAAGTTGTGGAGCGTGTGTGCTCATTGTGTCTTGTGTTGATATCATCACCATGGAAGCAAAGAGATTAGAATGGCGGAGTTAGAATGTAGAGTTTTAAAATAGTTATTTTTTAATTTTATAGTTGAAGAGGAGTTTTAATTCTGAGCAAGTCTGAAATGTAATATATTTGTTTCATTTTGTCTATCTGTTTGTTGGGTTGTTGTTACATTGGCTGGCGACATATATTGCACAGGCTGTGACAATTTCATTGCGTTGGACGACTTGCAAGCGGGCAAGACACTTCTCCAAATTTAACACAGACTTTTGAAATAATAAATGACATTTTGGTAGCTCACAAATATCCCATCTCGCAGGTAAATTTATTATAATTAATTTAAGCTATTTAAATTAGTATTTTGATTTATTTCACATTCTTATATATTTTTAAATAGTAGATTTTTAATATTAATAGTTTTTTTCCATTTTAGTTAAATTTCTATATTTTCTTAAAGTGTAGATTTTTAATATTAATAGTTTTTTTTCATTTTAGTGAAATTTTAATATTATCTTTAAATTGTTTTAATAAATATCATTGTGTATCAACCCTACATATTGCTATAACTCTTGTATTTATTTTTATGTTTATTAAAGTTTGAATTCTATTATTTAATATTATAGTATTTTATTTGAGATAAAATTTTAAAATTATTGTTATAGAATGAGTTGGATGTTAGATTTGACATTTTGCAATCAATATTTAATTATATATTAACAAATTCTCATACAAAAAACAAATAGATGGTTATATTTTTGTTCGTTTTAATATTATATTTGATAAATTAGAGAAAAAAATCAAAGTAATACTCAATTTGGTAAATATTGTTAAAACTAATAATAATATTTATATTTTGCAAATAAATATTAAAAAATAATATTATTAAAATATTAGTAATCATGTTTCAAATTATCTTTTAAAATTTAGTTTCTATATGAATGGAAAAATGTGTACCTATTCAAAATCAAAATAATTTAAAAAATAAACAAAACTATTAAATACATTATTTGTAATTTTACATCTCACGTTGTTCAATGAATTCTCTACAATGGGTTATAAGTTAAATGATATCTATCTTCTAATTGAAATAGAAATTCTCATTATTTTCTTCAAATTAGACTTGACAAAATTAAAAAACTACATAACATAAGCAATGTCATTATGTTACCAACATACATACAAAATCAAACTATTCTAAATTATAAACAAAACTTGTCAAACACTTTTATTTGTTTTGATTTCTATTTTCTATTATGGAAGACTTTATATGTAGTATATAACTTAATTAAATTAACTTTTATTTATTTTAAATAATTAGAATATGATCTAAAATGTTCATTGAAAAATATACATTTAATTTAATTTGAAAATTCTTTCTAATTATCCCCTGATTTTTTTTCACTTTGATAAATTTATGCATGTTCGTAATATTTAAAAAAATTTCTAAAATTGCATCATTTTTTACATCTCTTATACTATATTCTAGGACCTCTAAGCTTGAATTGACTAATGTTTGAAAAAATATCTAATTAAATTTTGTGATTAATGTTATCCACATGTATAAAATCAAACTATTCCAAATAATGTAGAGAAATCAATCAAATACACTTGTATTTATATTAATTTTTAATTATTTATTATAAGATCATTTTTTCATTATATAAGTTTTTAAAATCTATTTTATATTTGTTTAAATAATTAGAGCTTAATAATAAAAAATATGAAATGAAAAATATACAAAGTGCAATTATTTTTTTTATTTCAATTATCTAGGTTTTGACACATGGTAATATGTAATTTTTAAATTTATTCTACTTTCATAATATTTTACATCCATAAAGTAGCAAAAAAATTGTATTTGAGCACCAATATTTGCATGAAGTGTTAGTATTTTATTCTTGAATCTTCAACTACATTTACTTCATATTTCAAAAATTTCATGTTTTAACTTAAAAGAAGTTTAAAGTTTTGTGAACAATATGATAATTAGTTATTTATTTTAGTATACCTAAAAAATGTAGTAGCTTGTCTGGTAGAGCCATACTAGGAGTCACTACCACTTGTGTAAGAAATGATAATGTTGAGCAAGGAACGAGAAACAATCCAAGTAAGTTAAGTGTGAAACAATGTTACCATAAGATAAGCAACTCCAAGAGCATACACCAAGATGGTTCAACAATGGAGACAAGGATTTATAAGGGGAAAGCAAAGAAAACCCCTTGTGAGTATTATGAATGAAGGCAAATGCCTAGAGAAGAGAGAGAGAGAGTGTGTGTGTGTGTGTTGGAGCAAAAGTAGCTCAATACAATAACATCAAGTGCTAAGAGTGAAGAAGAAAGAAGGAGGAGCATCTCTTATATAGAGATGAGAGAGGAGTTGCATTTGTAACTCCCATTTCTATGAATGACACATTCATAATAGGTGTGTGCAAAGTGTCACAATCCTCTTAAGGAGGATAAACTAAATAAAGAAATAAACAAGAGTTGTCCTTACATGTGGAATAAAGGACAAACAATGACATGTCCTCCACATGTGTACAAGAGGACAAACTACATTTAGGGACCCTTGGAATATCCCAATTAATATATCCAAAGAAAGATTAACCTTTCTAACACCCCCCCTTAATCTTTACTTGGGTAGTTTACATCAACGGGTTGTAAACCCAAATTTTTACAATGGAACTGAAATCTCTCTTTAGAAAGTGGTTTGGTTAAAATATCAGCCACTTGATCTTCTCCTTTACAATAAAAAAGAATAATTTGCTTGTCTTCAACTTGTTCTCAAATGAAGTGATGTTGAAGTGAAATATGTTTGGTTTGTGCATGATAAACTGGATTCTTTGCCAAGGCAATAGCACTTTGATTGTCACAATGTATAGGTGTAGGTGATTGTTGAGGTAGACCCAAATCATCAAGAAGTCTTCTAATCCATAAAGCTTCCTTAGTTGCATTGGTACAACCTTTGTATTCAGCTTCAGTTGAGCAAAGGGAAATAGAGTGTTCTTTTTTGCTTTTCCAAGAAATTGCACCTGAACCAACAAAGAAACAATAACCACAAGTGGACTTCCCATCATTGGGATCTCCACCTAGATCAGAGTCAGTATAGCCATGTAAAATAAATTCAGAATTTGCATTATAAAATAATCCCACATTAATAGTTCCTTTAATGTACCTTAAGATGCATTTAGCAACTTTAAAATGAGTTTGTTGAGGTTTAGACATAAATCGAGAAACTAAACCAACACTATAAGCAATATCAGGTCTAGTAAGAGTTAAATAATTTAAACTTCCTACCAACTGTCTATACAAAGCTTCATCAACAAAAGGAGTATTCATATCATTCATTAATTTAGTTCCTAATTCACATGGAATTGAAACATGGTTAGAGTCATTCATCTTAAATTTTTCTAAAAGATCATAAGCATACTTGCTTTGAGAAAGAAAGATACCTTTAGGAGTTTGGAAAATTTGCATACCTAAGAAGTAATGTAAGATACCTAAATCAGTCATCTAAAATTTCTGTTTAAGTTGGAATTTGATATCAGAAATCAAAGTGTCTGAATTAGAAGTGAGTATTAGATCATCTACATAAACAATAACAATAATAATGTCATCGTTAGTATGTTTAATATACAAATTTGGATCATTTTGACTTTTAGCAAAACCTTGAGAAATAAAGAAAGAATTAATTTTAGAATACCATTCTCGAGGTGATTGTTTAAGACCATAAATAGATTTGTTCAATTTGCAAACCATATTTTCACTACCTTTCTTAACAAATCCAGGAGGTTGAGCCATGTAGATTTCTTCATGTAAATCACCATTTAAGAAGGCACTTTTAACATCCATTTGATGAATGGGCCAATTCAATTTAGATGCTAAAGCAAGAACTAATTTGATAGTAGGCATCTTAGCAACAGGAGCAAAAGTTTCATTATAGTCTAATCCTTCAATTTGTGAAAAACCTCTAGCAACTAGTCTAGCCTTAAATTTACTAATTTCATTATTAGTATTCAATTTTTTTTTGTATAACCATTTACATGAAACTATATTCTTGTCATGAGGTAATTTGACTAAGTCCCAAGTTTGATTAGCAATTAAAGAATCATATTCCTCTTGCATGGCTTTTTGCCAATGAGGTTGAGAGTTAGCTTGATCAAAAGACTTAGGATCGTTAGAATTCATAATAGTAGTCATCAAAGCATAATTACAATAATTAATCCTTCTATGTTTAATTCCACCAGATCTAGAAATGTAATCATCACCTTCATTGATTAAGTTTTGAGCCCATTTAGGTTTACGTTTAGTTGTAATGGAATTATCACTAGAGGAAGAATCATTAGTAATAAAAGTATCATTAGTATCTACTTGAATATCATGAGGTGTAGGTGCAGAAATAATAGGTGGTACTTGATTTGAAGGATTAAGAGGAGGAGTAGGGTTGAGAGAAGGAGGTTGGTCCTCCACCAGCACAATTTTAGTGCCACTGAATTCTGCATCATGTGTAGTAGAGCAATCATGAACTCCATTTTCTGCAATACAAACATCTCTAGCAACTTGAACTTTGTTAGTAGTGGAATCATAAACACGATAACCTTTAGTGTTTTCATCATAACCAACAAACATATAAGGAGATGACTTAGCATCTAATTTATGCCTTTTCTGTTTAGGAGTATGAACATAAGCAATAGAACCAAAAATTCGTAAATGATATAAATTAGGTTTCCTACCAGACCAAGCCTCTTCTAGAGTGATAAGCTTGAGAGCTTTGGTAGGAGTTCGATTAAGAATATAAGTTGCACAAAACATGGCTTCAGCACAAAATTTATAATGCAGATTCTTAGCATGCAACATGCTTCTAGCCATTTCAACAATGGTCTGATGCTTTCTTTTCGCCACACCATTTTGTTGTGGTGTATAAGGAATAGTAAGCTCGTGTTTAATTCCACATGATTTCAAATAAGAATGAAAAGCATTATTCACATATTCCTTTCCATTATCAGTTCTAAGAATTTTAAGTTTAAAACCAGATTGTCGTTCAACATATAACTGAAATTCAATAAATATATCAAGAACTTGATCCTTGCTATGCAAAAAATAGATCCAAGTTCGTTTAGAAAAATCATCAACAAAGGTAAGTGCATACCGAGAACCTTGGATGGAGGTATTCTCCATGGGGCCTAAAAGATCACTATGGACAAGATGCAACTTATGAGTTGCCCGCCATGATTTTCCACTTGGAAAGGGCTCCCTATGCATCTTACCACTCATACAACCTGTACAAGCAATCTTGGAAGGAATAATGTGAGGCAAGCCATCAACCATATTATGCTTTTGCATGAAAGGAATGTAATTGGAATTTAAATGGCCAAGTCTTGCATGCCATATATTGAAATCAATAGAAGTATGTAGTGAATATCGTGAAGTAGCAAATTCATGGAATTTAAACAAATTTTCATTATCCATTTTAGCATGAGCAATCACTTTTAGAGTTTGAGGATCTATGATATAACATGTATCTTTGTAGAATTCAACTTTATAGTCCTAACATAACTGTGAAACAGAAAGCATATTAATTTTCAAGTCAGGTACATATAATACATCATGCAATTTACCATTAGGAATAGTAACATCACCTAATCCTTCAACTTTACAAGTCTGATTATTAGCTAACTGAATAGGAATGTTAGCAATATCAGGTTGTAAAGAATCAAAAATTTCTTTATGAGAGGTTACATGTTGTGATGCACCACTGTCAACAATCCATTCTAAAGGTCTACAAAGATTAAAGCTACAAGTAAAAGCATGACGAGGATTAAAACCAGTAGAGTTACCCTTTTTATGATTTGAGTTTTGATTATTGGTACTATTATTCATAGGTTTTTTATCATTTTGCTTTTTAAAACAGTTATTGACAATATGACCATCTTTGCCACAATAGGAACAATGAGGTTTGGAATTGGAATGATTCCTTTGATTATTAGTATGGCGAGTGTTATTAGGATGATTGGTATTATTATTATATTTCGCATGAAATTTATTGTTGGAATTATTTGAATTAGTATTATATTGTTTGTGGTTATTATTATTATTATTAGAACGAGAATTAGTATTTGAATTTCTAGACACAAATGCATGTTCAGTTGATTTAAGGGTACCAAACTGAATTAGCTTAGCTTCTTCCTGTCTTAATAAAGTTTGAAAAATAACATAAGTTAACTGAGAAGTTAAAGTAGGAATAGCAAGTTGTGCATGAATATTAGTTATAAACTGTTGAAACTGTCTAGGAAGATGCTTTTTAAGAATAAGATGAATTAAACGAATGTCCTCTACTTGAACACCTAAGGCAATAATTTGGCTTTTAAGAGAATCAAATTTTAACAGAAATTCATCCATACTTTTAAAATCTGCATACTTGAGATCTTCAAGTTGATCCTGCAACTGTATTTTGTGGTATTCATCTTCACTGTCATACTTGGTTTTCAAGATGGACCATGCATCATGAGCTTTAGAACAGTGAGCAATTAACACATATAAATCTGGAATAATGAAAATACCAATTAACCCTAAAGCTTCTTCATTTTTAGATTTCCAATTATCTTTCTCGTCTTGGGTAGCCGCTGAACCAGGTTCTAGAGAAGGATCAGTGGCTATTTCGAAGAGGTGTTTAAAACGAACAATAAATGAGATATGAGTTTTCCAAGAATGATAATTAGAATAATTAAGTTTTATTTTTGGAATTAAGGTTGACATGATTACAAAAAAAATTCCTTTTTAAAAAAAAATTCCTTAATTTGAAAATCAAAATTAAAAAAATGATGTCTTTTATATATAAAATTAATAATATATATATATATATTTTATAAAAAAAAATTAGAGTAAAAAAAAATTATAAAATGAAAAAAGTTTGTTTTGTTTTTTTTTTGATAAAAAAAAATGAATGAACAATTCTTTTTTTTTTTAAAATAAACTTTTTTTTTAAAAAATAAATCTTTTTTATTTTAGGGTTGCTTGTAAAAAAAAAAAAATAAGTTTTGAAGAAAGGTGTATCAAACAAAGCGAAGGATACAAATAAAAAAAAATGCGGTTTAAATGAAATAAGGATAAGGATGAAGCTGAGCGGGTGGCGTGGTTGCGCAGGCGGCGTTTGACGCGTGGCTTGAATGCAGGCCGCGCCTTAGGGTTTACGTCAGGCCGGGCAGAATGCTAACGGCCCGTGGCCCGTGGATGAGGGTTTGAAGGGGGCGACAGGAGCGGTGGGTCCGAAGTGTTTCAAAAACCAGCGATGGGTCTGCGTGGAGGGTTTGCAAGTGGAGTTTTGCGTGCGCGGCAGTGGATGCAGGGTTGGTCGCAGGTGGCGTGTGGTGGCGTTGATGGCACGCGGCGGCGCTGAGGATACGCGACGGTGCTGAGGGTGCGCGGGGACGCTGAGTGCAGGCAACGGCGCTGACAGCTCGCGACGGCGCGCGGGGGTGCGTGGGTGGCGCGACCACCCACAAAAATTTAAATAAGAAGATTCGCGCTATGCGCGATTAAGACATGAAAATGTAAGAAAGATTAAGCAAGGAAATTATAATAATAAGAAATGGTAATAGTATAGTATGAAAAAAAAAATTTAAGACACTAATATAGATTATAGTATGAAGAAAAACAATATAGGAAAAAAAAAATTTAAGGAGTAAGAAAATTATAGACTTATTGAAAACTTTACTCATGTAATACTTCTTGTTTTGGCGGCATGCCTTCCAAAACAAGAAAAAAAATTGAAATTTTATAAGAAAACCCTTTGACGGCAAGCCTTCCAAAGAGGGTTAGTAAAAAATATATATATGAAACCTGCATACACAAGATATGTTAAAATGAGCTAAAACCACAACACAAACTTCTTCTCTCAATAACGTCTCCAAATAAGGTGTGCTCCAATGAATGGCAACCTTCAACACAAAACTTAAAACAAGGATTAGATAGCCAAGCTCTGATAACATGTAAGAAATGATAATGTTGAGCAAGGAACGAGAAACAATCCAAGTTAAGTGTGAAACAATGTTACCATAAGATAAGCAACTCCAAGAGCATACACCAAGATGGTTCAACAATGGAGACAAGGATTTATAACGGGAAAGCAAAGAAAACCCCTTGTGAGTATTATGAATGAAGGCAAATGCCTAGAGAAGAGAGAGAGAGAGAGTGTTGGAGCAAAAGTAGCTCAATACAATAACATCAAGTGCTAAGAGTGAAGAAGAAAGAAGGAGGAGCATCTCTTATATAGAGATGAGAGAGGAGTTGCATTTGTAACTCCCATTTCTATGAATGCCACATTCATAATAGGTGTGTGCAAAGTGTCACAATCCTCTTAAGGAGGATAAACTAAATAAAGAAATAAACAAGAGTTGTCCTTACATGTGGAATAAAGGACAAACAATGACATGTCCTCCACATGTGTACAAGAGGACAAACTACATTTAGGGACCCTTGGAATATCCCAATTAATATATCCAAGGAAAGATTAACCTTTCTAACAACTTGAATAATTATAGAGTTCTTTTTTTGGTTTGTCATGTTAGATTGCAACTACCTTACTTGAAGCCAAATAGGGGCTTCAAGATTTTTTTATTTTTGTCTCTCTTTTTAGTCCATACTTATAGTAAGAAAATTATTCTTTTATAGAAAATTTATTTAAGTAATATAAAGGGTCATTAAGAATATTCATATTTTTTAGGATGGGTAGAAAGAATAAGTGGGAATTACTTATTAAGTTAGACATGCAAGACATCCCAAATGATGGAAGTCATTTCTCAAGTTATGAACTTGAATGGACACCTATTGGAGATGACAGTAAACAACAAATAGACTGGTGTGCTGCTATCCCTTTTGAGAGACTCCCTCACTTGGTCAAAGGAGAAGGTTTATTGGAAAGTACTGAAACAACATTTATACGTAAAAAAAATTTAGAGACTAATTTGGTAAAGCCTACTAAACATGCCACAAAGATGTATTCAAGGTTTGTCTAGATTTAATAAATTGATTCAACATGTCACTTATTTAACTATTTTGTTTATTATATTAATTAATAAATTTTTAATGTGTATAAACAATTATCATTGTGCTTTTGGACCGCTAGATAAAAGAAATTCACCAACAAGCAAGGAAAGAAAACACAATTTTATTCAAAAAAGGGGTTGTCAAACACACTTTCATGTTAGGGTTACGTATGGTAGACCATATATTGCAATAATTACATATAATGAATTTAGCCATCAGGATTTTAATGGTGAATATTTTCATGGAAAGGATGACCCTTCTGGTGATCCAAGGAGTAGTTTTGCACCAAGGTTGTCAAGAGAATGCAAATCATACGTTGAATCCTTACTATTGATGGGTGTTGGGATCGACACAATATGTGAAAAAAAATACTTAGATCCTGGTCTCAAAAAGTTGATGAATAGGAGGGACACATGCTTGTTAAGAAAGGATGTGTTAAATGCATGGAAACGAGTATGTTCCCTATGTTCTCAAAAACATGAAGATGATGCAAAAAGTGTATGCTTGTGGCATTTAGAGGAGAAAGATAACTTATTCTTCTATAAAACACCAAAAAATGTGAAAAATATTCCATTTATTATAGGCATCCAAACACCATGGATGCGAGAGATGATGGTTCAAAGCATTCACATGAGTCGCTTATTGCAATGGACTCCACGTTTTCAACAAATAAATATTGTGTAAGTAGAACAATGCTAATTTTATTTGTGAATTTTAATTTAATCATCAACATTATTTGAATAAAAAACTAATTTATTAATAATTTGTTAAACGCAGTATCAACTATATACCTTGCTTGTATTTGATGAACAAGAAGCCGGTGTACCCGTTGCATGGGCTATATCCTCTAGAAACAAAGTTGAGGATATAAATGAATGGCTAACTGAAATTTACAAAAGAGGGAAACAATGTAGAGAAGATTGGAGTGTCAATGCATTCATGACGGATGATGCTAGTGCTGAAATTGAAGCAATCAAGTTTTTATCAACTTTGCTCTATAGTAATAAGAGTGTAATTTATTTATTTTTAATTTGCAAATATATTTTTCCCCAATTTTGGAATTAACTAGTTTTAATTTAAGAATCATTTTAGTAGAATTTTAATTATGAACTTTGATAATGTATTTTCTTGTAGATTATCCTTTAATTGTCGAGTGTTGTTATGCATTTGGCATGTACGTAGGGCGTGGTTGAAAAATGTGTACAAGTAAGTTAATATGTCATTAGAATATATGAAAAATCACATACATCACATAATAACTCCATATTGTGTGATATAATTCAAGTTTGTTAAAAATAAAGATGTTGGAACAAGAATATTTGGTAGATTGGGTGAGATAATGTATTTAATGAGTGAGAATGAAGATGTTATTACTCATTTGATAATAAAGTTCATGGAGGAATTCAAAGTAGAGAAGGAATTCATTAATTATTTTCAAAAGTATTGGTGTCATGATCAAAGTCGTATTGGTAAGGTTACAAATTTATTCTTTATAGTTTTTATGTATTTTTAGAATTTAAATTGCTCATTCTATATGCTAAGATATAATGTTTATTTGTATAGAAATGTGGGCAAAAAACTTCTGAAGCTTCCCTCATGCAAATCAGAAAACTAATGCCTCAATTGAATCATATCACTCTCACATCAAGAGTCAACATTTAAGTGATCGTTCTAGGAAATGCACAAGAAGAATGGATTGGCTCATTTATACACTTCTCCATGAGGTAGAGCCATTCTATAAAAATAAAAGATATTTGCAGCTATCTAGATTTTTAACCAACTTCAAAAAGGAAAGATATTATAGAATTGCTTTAGAGAGATCAAAAATAATACCAGATGCAGATTGCTATCTAGATGGTCACCTACCAAACACATATAAAGTTAGAAGTCAAAATATTCCAACAAAATGGTATTATGTTAGGAATTTTGGACCAAATTTGCATGTGTGTGATTGTGAGTGGGCAAAAAGAGGAAACACGTGCAAACATTTGTTGAGGGTCTTATATATTCTAAAGAGGGACACACATAATGAAGTTGTTGGTAAGTATCTTTTAAGATTTAAGATTAAATTATCTATATTTTAATAATGTATTTTGTAATTAACTATATTAGTCATCTTAAATGATAAAAGTTTGTAATCCATTGGTTGTAGATGATGAGAAAGTGAGAGGAAGTTCCAATCTGAAAATTATTGTCATTGGTAATGATGATATGTTTGTTTAATTAAATATTAAATGATTTTATGATTCTCAACATTAATTACCTGATATTTCAATTGTAGATGGTTGTATACTTTCAGACAATCAAGATGTTCTTGAGGTTGTTAATGTTGGTGAAGGTGAGACAACTACTAAATTTCAAAACCATTATTCTTAACAAAATTTTGATTTTTCCCAATATTATTGACTTTTAAATTGTTATTAATATTACAGATGGTCAAAATTCATCTAGCATTATCAATGATAAATTTCAAAAATCAGTTGATTATATAAAGTCATTGCTCCAAAATTTACCAACCAGTGATCATGACAAAGACATTTTTAGTCAATCTGTTGATAGATTTAGAGATATTCATGCATCTCTTGCTTCATCTTCCAAATTCGAACCAATCCTTGGCTCAAATAACATGTCTATGAAACAAGTTCCACCATGGTTTAGTCCAAGCAAAATGAAAAAAAAAACATTCCACTCACCAAAAGCGCAAATCCCTATCTAGAAACTTAAATAGTAGAGTTGAGGAGTGTGAAAATTCCCAGTTCCCCTCAATAGGACACAAAAAGAAAAAGCAAAAAAAGGTCACAAATCACTCAGGTGTAGCTATCGAAAAAGAAAGATATATTATTAGGCAAGAAGGTGAGTGCATTTTAAAAAAAATGTTTTAGTAAGTTACATAAAATTACTCCTTACTATTATTTCATTGATTAAATATATGTCATTATAGGTTTGGTTGATCAAGAAAGCACTGTACGACGTCAGTTACCTTTCTCCATTGATCTAAACCATACAATAATAGATGAAGTGCAATTTACAAATGGTAAGTTTTTAACTGTTAAATACCTTTATTAATTTTATAAAAAAAACCTTTATTCTTATTTCTAACCACTTTTGTATATTTTTAAACAAATCAAATCAAATATAATTGGTAGAGATCAAAAATCAATGCTTGGTATTATCCCCACCTATACCTTTCAACAAACTATTACATGTAGCTAGTAATTTTAATAGTTTTTAGATTAATTACATAAATTAGTTTTACACTTGAACACTTTATCTAAGATAACATGTTAAATATGAATTTTGTTGCAGCTTTGGATGATCAACAAGAAGCTCAACAACTTGTGTTGCCATTTTCTATTGATCTTAACCAACCATTAACAACAATAGATGTAATAGAACCTAAATATGGTAATGATATTATAAAATCATAAATAAATCAATTAATAGTCTTTACTTTGTAAATTTATTTGATCAAAATTGACATATTAAGTATTCATGTTATTGCAGGATTAGATGATCAACAAAAAAATCAAGAACACATGTCACCTTTTTCCATTGAATCCAATCAGACACCAACAAAAAATGATGCAATGGAAGTGCGATATGGTAATGAAATTATGAAATGAATATACTTTTTAGTATTTAATTTACTAATGCATCTTAATTTTATTCAATATATATGTTAAATGTTATTTCTTTTGCAGATCTAGCTGATCAACAAACCATTAAAAAATATGTGGAAGTATCTTTGATTGATCTTAATCAAACAATAACATAAATGAACACAATGCAAAGTGGAGATGGTAAGGAAAATATGAAATGAATTTCAATCAATTGTGTATCTTTAGTTTGAAAATTATTCTTATTATTAACTCAATGCATTTGCAGGTCTTGATGATATCTATGAAGTATAATGATAAATGTTTTTTTTTTTTTTTGTAAATTGATTGAACTGATAAAATTGGTTCCAATCAAAAGAGGATTCAATCTAAGTCAAGGAAAAAAGCTTTACTATGAGGGAGGGATTTTTAGAACTTATTGTAGTATTTTATCATTCAAATATTACTTTCTTGATTTTGTGCTTTTGCAACGGATTTGATTTGTTGTCATGGTGAAAGCATTATGATGCTTTGAGTTATAGTTTTTGTACTATAGTTGTTCATTGTCATGTGTTTATGTTATTTCCAACTTCTCATGTAGCATTTTGGATAAGTTAGGATGTATATTTGACTCAACTTTAATATTGTAATAACACAAATGTTGAAGTAACATATAAGTGTATGATATGAATAACATGGTTAGATAAGCATTTTTTTGTAACACATGAGCATGGTTTTGAATAATATGATCAAACTAAAGATTTTGTTCTCATTCTTAGTAATGACTATTGTGAACCTTGCATAAGAGGTGAATTAGATTTAAAATAGACATTTTTTTTCATTAGCAAATAGTAATTTTTTAATAAAAAATAGATAAGAGGTGAATTAAATTTATAGCTAGATCTCTTGTGGAAATTCCACCTTAAATCTATCAAACTAAAGGACCAATCGATAATTATATTTTTAATAATGGACCAATCAATAATTGTATTTTTAATAATTTTATGATATGATCTTTGATGCATCCGATTTGTTTCTATCTCCATCTTACTTTTTTGAATTTTCTAGAAGACTCAATTATCAAGGTTAATGGAATGTTCAACCTTTTTGAATTTCCTAATTCCTTCTGAGACTAAGCTATCACAAGAATGTTCAAGCTTTAAAAGGGCCAATCAAATTAGGTTGTTTTGAACTTTAGGCTACATATTGGCAAATGTACAACACTAAATAATGTTATACTATTTGTTTCTTAAAAACATGGTTGTGTCTAGAATTCTTTTACTCTTGAAGCGTAAATTCATATTTTGATGGTGAAACATGATTTAGTAAAAAAACCATTAGTATATAGTCTTTATTGAATTATAAAACTTAGATGGTTATACTATTGAGTTCTCCATTCATGTGCATTTTTTTATTTGTATTTAGAATTCTTTTAAAGATTCTTTTAAGTAAAAACATGATTAGTGTACATTTTTAACTACATGTTAAAAAAATTCAACAATGTACTTATTTCATAGTAAAATGTGATCCAAAAAAATATTAGAATATGACTCTAAATGTTGATTAGAATGCTATATTCAAAATAATAATAACAATATTTTATTAATTGTACCACTATTGAAATAAAGACACAAAATAAAATTTAATAGTAAAGTCTATTATTATAATAAAAATAAACTACAATATCTTTACAAAAATATTTAAATTCATTTCAATTATGAAATTAATCTTTTTTTACTTTCAAAATTTTATTCTAAAAACATTTCGTCATATTCAAAATTCAAAATATAAAATATGATTAATTTATTAAAAATTATGAAATGTTTCATAGTAAACTTTATAGTTAGAAATATATTGCTCATTCAAGATGAAAAAATATTTATAAGTATATATGACTTGAATAAAACAATACATATAAGTATTGGAATATGATTAAAAGCATAAATTCATTTTTTGACATGTTTCTCTGATCAACCCTGACATGTCTGTCCCATCACTTGGTAGAGATGTTGGGGCAGCCGCAAAAGTTGGTGCAGCCGGCTGGTGCAAATAAGTTGTACCATAGCCGGTGCCCTCTATTCAGTTCCTGTGGCAGGAACAACATATAATGAAGCAATTATTCTTCCCTCCATTTGTCTCTTCTTTTCCCTGCATGCAACCGTCACAAAGCAATCCATTATCCAACTCTCTCTGGCTATCTCTAATCATGCCTTGTTTCTTGACAACCTTGCAATTTCTGTTTTCTTGTGATTGCATGTAAAGTTTTTGGCTCTACAAATGTTTTGTTTAGCTAGGCATCTACTATGGATGAAGTGGACACTAGCAAATATATGTTCAGTTTAATTACATTGGGGAAGCGTAACCCTAATGTTATAGTAAAAGAGATTACATTTTACATCTGAGGGACTTAGTTATTTACAATTATTTTTTGGCTCTAGGTATTAACAAATTGTTGTAGGGGAGGGACATATAGTTCAATATATTCTAATGGTTATGATAGTAGTTAGCATAATATTCATATTTGGTAATTTAATATTCACTAGGGGATCTCATCCCTCAAAATCATCCAGGAGTTGAGCATGGTCCAAGGGGGTTTGAACCTTGGTGGATGACATTATTTCCTCTTCCCATGATCTTGGTCAAATGTGTACAAAAGATTGAGTTACAATCTTTTAGCTTTAAAGTTATTTTTTTTAGTGACGTTGTCCCATAACTGAAAGAAATGAGTCTATTTTCTCAAAAAATAACTAATTGTGTGATGCCACATCAGCTGCAAAAGTATTGGGGTCCTTAATACACATGGTTGGTCTCACTTTTTTTTGGAAGTTATTGTGGACACCTTAGCCAAAAAAACATGTTGATGTGACATCATATTTGATGGTATGATCTTAAAACTTTCCTTATAAGTTGTCAAGTAAGGTGCTCTAAAAAAAATGAGTGATCTGAAAGTTTTGAACAGGATTTTGAGAAGTCCAAAGTTAGGTTGCCAACTTATAATTATTTAGCCTTGAATGACCATTTTAAGTGATTAGATATCAACTTCAATCCTCCAATAATTGTATATTTTGGCGATGTCTTTGCAGCCGAAAAAATGCACCTGATTTGATATTTTCTGATTTTAAAAAAAAAAATATTAAATTTATAATTGACAAAACCTGTTAACTATAAATTAATTAATAATTTCAAAAAATCGTCAAATCAGGTGCATCTTTCGAGCTATTTACCCAGAGGCATATATTCTTGGTATACAAATGAAACAATTGTAAACTAAAAAGATTAAAATATGATGAACCATTGATGTATAAGAAACTAATAGACTTCTAGCTATCCTGTTTTTAACTTAAAATTAATAATTGAGAAATCTAATGCACATAAAGTGCACTACTAAGAAAATTTCCTTAATTAGTGATACTCTTCTCTAAGAAACAACTAAATTGTAAAAAATAAATAAATTCATAGCTGTCCTCATAAAACTTATTGGTATTTAGCCAATACTCTCCTCCTTACGTTTATATTAAAATATGAATATCAAAATCCATAGTAACGACTTTACAATCTCCAAGGAATATTGCGATTTAACTAATGAGGTGAAGTTTAATCTTAATTAATGAAATTTGAACAAGGGAAGTACATACTTAAATGACACTTTAGCAGTACATTGGCAGCATTGGGACAGCGACAGAGTTGGGCAGAGTTTGGGTAGCCAGATGGTGCAAATAAGTTGCACCGTAGCCGGTGCCATATTCCAAGCGGCCACTTGTTTTCCCAATGCGTGAGCTGGTTGGTACGATGAGTGGGGAGGTTGTAAAGTGTTCAAAACAAACCGTATTCACTTTTTCATGCACTATGGCCAAGGGTGTCACCAAGGGTGAAATCGACCGAGGACATTCTTGACTTATGTCAGACTATTAATCATGGTCTCATGTGCTTGGAGGGAAAGATTTTCTAGGTCCTTTATCATGATTTCCTTTTCATAGGACATGGTCGCCTACCCCCCCACTTTTTAATAAAATATATGTTGCTTTATGAAACTCTCCTTCCACCAAGGTGTTGGCCACCTCATTCCTAGGGAAAGTTGATATTTTCTTGTTTTATTTTATTTATTATTCTTTTCTTTAAATTTTTGGATGTGACCCATTTAAGTTATGGCACTCTTGTGAAATGGTCTTCCCTCTAAGTTATTATGTTTTTATTATCTAGCTAGTCTATGACTTTAACCGTTTCACTCTATTCTATTTATACTTGTGCTCTGTTTTTTAAGGATTTTAAAGAATATTCTTTGAAATAGTTTATTGATTTGTAATCTTGGGGAAAGAATTATTTTCTTTTCCCATACATTTTTCAGAGAACTAAATATACACCTACAGGATTGTTTCTTATGCATTTGGGCTATGCTATTTTTTTCAAACAATTTTCTTTCACTTACCATAGAAATAGGATAACTTTCTTCCATTAAATTGGATGCAACCATATATATATAATTAATGCTAAGTTTCTGAAATAGATTGTGTAGAGATTTTTCATCAATGTTTCGAATCACACTACATGATCCATCATTAGGAAGAGAGAGCAAGAGGTGTCAAACAATATATATATACAACCATTCATGCAATGGATTAAACCAACTATTTTCCAAGAAACAAATTGAAACCTCTATGAAATGTGTTTATTAAATGAATTGAAAGGAGAAGTATTTCATTTACATGATTTCTCATATTGCATCAATCACATAATGTAAATATTTAGAATGAATATTTCTTTACAAGAGACTATATGCAGTTTATCAATCTTCCCTTACACAATCTCAACAACATATAATGCTAAACAATCTCTTTTACATCAAAATGCAATACATTGAAGTCTTGAAAACCACAATATATTTGAGATGACATAAAACATTGGTTTCTCTTTGCACAATTGATTTTACCAACTTGTCAAGGGTGAAACCCTAACAACTTCAAGCAATCCATTTTCCCAAAACCTACACATAACACTCAACCTAGGAACCATGGAGGCTCACCTCCCATCCTAGGCTACTATGAAGCCAACCATCGAGCAAGGGAAACAAGATCCAAACCAGGTTTCATTCTAAACTTACAAATGCATGAACATCACATTTACAACACTTAACAATCCCATTCCAAGGTATTTCACAAAGGTTCACCAATGGAACCTTGAACATAGGGTGAAGGTGTGCTTTTCATAAGGAGGTTTGCCATATCATATCATATCTACAATAAATAGCTTCCATGCCCTTTCGGGGTTTCACAAAACCAACAATATCATGGCCTTTTGGGGCTTCACAAAACCAACAAAATATCATGCCCTTTGTGGGCTTCCACAACATCCTCCAAAACACACTACCAACAACTATAGCTTCCTTGAAATCCATACTTCATTAACTTCCTTTCTTCACCATTTTTCCCTTATCACCCCCAAAGCAAGATATGAATGGAAATGGCATACAATGGAGTCCATACTCCAAGGTCCTCAACTATGTTCCAAGCCCAACTATGCCCTTCACCCTGGACTTCTCTTCACTTCCCAAAAGGTGAGTGAAGTCCTAACACCCATGATCACATTTACATTCCAATAAAACTAGAAAACAAAATCAAGAAAGAAAACCAATAAATCTTCAAGAACACAATACACATTCACATGGCCACAACAAAATATCAAATTCCACAATGCAAAGACTCACAACGCAATGCATACTCCATTGACAAGTTCTCCCTACTTGCAGATTTATTTTGCAATACTCAAGAAAGAAAATGAAGCATAGTTTTGCAAACCAACCTTAGTCCAAGCTAGGGTAATGATAGTTGTAGTAAAGTTCCCTTAATCTCCCTCCAAAATCTAACTGTCTCTAAACTTAGAGAGTGGGTGAACAACCCACTAAGTTGGCTAAGACCCTCTAATAAGACCTTCTCACTACTATTTTAGCAAGGAACATCAAGCCTCCTCTTCTTACATTGTTACCCCTCCAAAATAAGAAAGTTGACCAAGTGGGACGGTGAGGGTACATTCATGAGGAAACTCCAAATTTCGAATTGGTTCAAGAGGGCATTGTTTAAGGGGTCCCCTAAGTTAGCTAATCACTAAAATGGTTGAATTTAGGCCCCTAACATGTTATGCTACCATTAGGGTGGCTTATTTCCATTAAAATTACACTTTAGGATCCCATTTAGGCCCCTTAAAATCTCTAATAAATTTGAATTCGAAAATCAACATGATGTTGACCCATCCTAACACTCTCTCCCAAGTGGGTGTACTTAAACCTTAATTGGAAGGAAAGGGAAGGACTAAGATTAAGTGACCTTGTGACCAACACTCTAGGTGACATGTCATCAACACATAGACAAATACAAGTGTCAATTGACATATTAAAATATATTACACTTTACCATGACATGTCCTTAATGCATCTAAATTATGCTTAAACATTTCCTCATAAAAACAATTTTACATTATGAAACAAAATACTTTCACAACGAGCCTTTTGAATCTTCCAAAGATTCGCCTTGGTTAAACTATGTTCGTATAGGTTTGGAACTTGTTCCCCCCAAGAATTTTCACAGTTCCACTTCCTACACATTAAACTCGAGCATCAGTAGTCCAAGGAGGTTGTTGGGACTAAAAATTGCTTGGTTCATTTTTAGTCACAATTTAGAATTTTAAGAAATCCAAGCCCCATAAATGCTTATTTGATGAGATTGTACCTGGCTGTCAGTATGAGGCCCCAAAGGTGTTTAATGTTTCTAACACACTCCATTCAGTGCGTCTAAGTGTTCCATGAAGTTAAATTGCCATTCCGAACTGTTTTGTAAGATCTCGTTTTGAGCAATTGTTAAATCTGCATTTTTACCCTAATAGTCAAACAGCGACAGGAGGCCATGTTTGCATCTAAATATCTCGTACCTAGAATCGTTTAGTGACTTGCCGCTTTGGGAGTATTTAGTGTCCATACCAAAGAACCTATGTTTCAGATTTCGAGCTGTTTTGAGTTTATTTGACTAGGTTTTGAATCCCTCAAATTTGGTAGTATACTATTTTTACACATTTGCAAATTGCACACATTTCTGGGAAGCCTTGTTTGACATGTCATAGCTTTGACCCGGTTGACCAAAATGCTAACATTCCTTTTGCATTACATTATAAAAGTCAGAAACTTGTTATGTTTCAAGTTTCAGCTCATGACGAATCCGTTTGATTAGTTTTCAAACGCAATTCCAAACACAATTTCTATCTTTTTACTGGTGTCAGCATTTGCAGATTTGTCGAAAGCCCTGTTCGTGATATTATAACTTCTAATCTGTGATTGGTGAGATTGAATGGATTGTACCATTGTGTTGTCCTTTGAAAATGCTTCAAGTGTGTCAGTTTGCAAGTCATGAAGAATCTGTATGCACACCTTTCCAGGTCATTTCCATTTGCAAAAATCGCTTTTCTACCATTCTTTCCAGACAGCAAATCCAAGTAGCTCACTTTGACTGCTCGCCATTTGCGTCCTATTATTTGTCATGAGCCCAAATCGCATATCCATAATGTCCTTATGACAGAGAACCAACACCCCAGTTTTCGTCTTCCTAAGTGTCAGTTTGCCCAATTTTTGAAGCCAAATCCAAACCCAATTTAGTGTTTTCTGACATGTTTTCTTGCAGGAAGTTCTGAAAGGTCAACTTTGACGGTCAATATCTTTTGACCTCGAATTCTTCATGAGACGAGATTCAACAAGGTGAAAGTATGCAAAAGAGAGAATCAGTGGGTCAGTTTTCAGAGCTTGGTCAGGGGTTTGAGTCAGTTTTTAAGGCCAATCAAGGGACCTCCTAGCACCAAATTCACAGTTGCAGAAAGAGGTGAAACAAGTTTTTAAATGAGTTTTAATGATGTTCCAGTGATGGATTTTGATTCAAATAAGTGCTAGACATTCAACGGGCTAGTTTGAAAGTTCAATTGTCCGAAAATGAAATTTTTTTAACTGAACCCACTCTGGGGCCCAACTAATTGCATCATGCTGGTAGATATGTGGGACTGTGCATATTTTGATAGATCAAAACAGCTGTGACTTATTGAATATTAGATATACATATATGCCTTTTTCAAATCAATGGTATGCACATGGGAGTAGGCACGTAATGAATGAGACAGACTTGATTAAGCAAATATAATGCATGATAGGCACAATCATGCATTGAGTTACTAAAGTCTTATTCCTGAGATGTAAAATTGTGGGAGGATCAATTTTGCAACACATTAAGCTATAACTCAACCTACAAAATCCAATTTGATTTTCTCTTCAGAGCCAATCAGTTTCAAATAAGTAATTACTATCCATGGGACGTGGTTGGGATTAATGGATGAATTAGATTTGTTAAATTCTAAAGTAAGTTTCGAGACTTGAATGCACATTTATGAATAAACTTGCTTGATATACATTACACCACTTTTCATATATAGTAAAAGCTGCTAGCTAAATGAAGCCAGTGCAAAGAAATGACAAATCACAGCCAACGTATATGAACATACAACATTTGATTCAGAACACATAAGTTTCGCTTCACTACTTGGCATGCTGGAGCACATCATTATTACATCTTCAATGTCTAAGACATTTAGTGTAACGGGTAGGAGAAGTAAGAACCATGGCATTGGAAATATACGTGAACATTAAATTTATCTGCCAGTATTCAAGGTCATGGTTCAGCGAATTTGGCAATACATGGATCATGCATAGAAAAGAAAAAAATAGTATATAGATGATGCCTTGTCTTGGTGATTGAAAGCCCAGAAGCTTCAAGCAAGGGAGATCCACGCACCAAGGCAGATTAAAGTCACTCCACGTTGAGCAAGGAGGGATCTGCATTGCAAGAGTGAACAAGGCAGCAGCATTGAAAAATCTCACTGCAGAAGAAAGGCGCCAGAGATCATGAGCAGCCCACACATTCAGAAGAGAAAGTAACCAGGCAAGGAGCAAGCAACAATGAGGAAGTCTGTGCCAAAGGGAAGGCACCCACGGCTTTAAGAAGTGGGATGCCAGTTTGCGATTCAAAGAAGGAGCCTCATGTAAAGAAAGAAGTCGCAGCCTCTAAACGTTAGGCAGCCCATGTTTGAAGCTCCACATGCATAGGAACGAGATACCCACGAGCAAGAAGACAGAGCACCCTGCAATAAAGGAGAATTGGCAAGCAATAATAAGGAACCCACGCATAAAAAATGCAGAAGGCAGCCCACGAGAAATGCAAGCAAAGGCATAAAAAATATGACTTACGGTGAATTGAATAGGAAGGATCTCTTGAATGAGGAGAGGTCGGGGAGCTCTATGAATTTTGAAAACCACTTTGAGAATTTGGTCTCCACCGGCAAAGATCAATCACAGGTGGCGGATTCTTTCAGTGAAGGAGAATATAAAAGACCAGCAACCCATAAAATGAATCGTGTGCTTCGTGTAGAAGATGAGAAGCCAGCGGTGCGTGAAAGAATATTAGGGAATTTGATGATGGACGGTTATTCCAGTGTAGAAATTGGGGAAAAAGGAATGACTCTGGTTTGTAGTGACAGAGGTTGCAGACCTTTCGTTTGTCGTAAAGTAGGAGGCTTGCGATAACTACGCTCACAGCAGAAGAAGAAGGCTCACAGAAAATAACTACGCCCATACCGTACTGAAAGAACACATGGTCAAATGGAGAATTTAGCACCAGGGAGAGCAGCGATTCAGGATGTGAGCAGAGCACATATTCATCGGAATATTATCCCACATTGGGGACGAGATAGATTTCTTAGTATTTTAAATAGAAATTTACACAGAGTCATAGGTGTTGGACTTTCTCAAGCCGAGCCATATGGAGGGGCCCGCGGGTTAACTTCCTTGTGTTTTGACTCATGACGCGTAAGAGCGTGAGACTAAGCCAACGTAGGGGCGTAAGATGATTTCAATGCTTCTTCGGGGCTACGTTGAAAATTAGGCGAAAGGCAAATCATAGAAGCGTAAAAGGTAAAACGAGAAGCATTACGACTTTATGAAAAGTGAGAGGTTCTCGTAAGAATGTAAGACAAATTTTAAAGCTTTCCAGTGCTATGCAAGTGTATAAGCGTAAAGGAAAAAATGGAGGTCGAGGTCGTAAGAACATAAGGCTCTTACGAAAATGGGATGAGCGTAAAGGCATGAAAGTATGAATTCAAAAGGCTTAAAGGATTAAATTAATATTTTGTTGAAAATTAGGTCCCCAATGCTACGCGCAGAAGGTAAATCATAGAAGCATAAAAGGTAAAACGAGAAGCATTACGACTTCATGAAAAGTGAGGTTCTCGTAAGAATGTAAGACAAATTTTAAAGCTTCCCAGTGCTATGCACGTGTATAAGCGTAAAGGAAAAAATGGAGGTCGAGGTCGTAAGAATGCTACGCGCAGAAGGTAAATCATAGAAGCATAAAAGGTAAAACGAGAAGCATTACGACTTCATGAAAAGTGAGGTTCTCGTAAGAATGTAAGACAAATTTTAAAGCTTCCCAGTGCTATGCACGTGTATAAGCGTAAAGGAAAAAATGGAGGTCGAGGTCGTAACAACATAAGGCTCTTACGAAAATGGGATGAGCGTAAAGGCGTGAAAGTATGAATTCAAAAGGCTTAAAGGATTAAATTAATCAATAAATATTAAAATATTAATTGGTTAATTTTTCAAAATTTATGACCAATGGAAAGTAGACAAGTGGCATTTTCAGATTGGAGGAATAAGGAGAGTATGAGAAAATAAAAATCAAATTCAGAGAGGATCAACATATAAAATGAAAGATTTGAATTATTTTGAATTTTTATATAGTTCGTACTATATACTTTTTTAAATTTTTCATTTTTAATGCAAAGACACAGTTCAGACTTGAAATTCAAATGGCCATATCAGGGGCATTTTTTGTCCAAAATAGGTAGTGCAATATACCATTGGAACTAAGAGAAGTTGAATTTTCCAGATTTGGGGTCAGATTTTGCACAACAATCAACTAGTTCAATATATAAGCAGATTTCTAATTTTTGGGGCATTCTCAGTAAAAGGGGCAGAATTCATCATGAAGCGTCAAAATCAGTTGGGGAACATGTATTGGAGTCTTTTGATGCCAAAACAAATTCTGGAAAAGTTTTTATCCTTCTGGAGTTCAATTTTAACTGATTTTATGGTGTTGTTATGAGTTCAAATCAGGAATAAAATAAGTTATTCTTCAAATATCGCAGATATTTTGTGTTGTTGTAGAGGCCTAATGATGAAGATTTGATTCACCAGTTGAGGTGAGAGATTAGAGAGTTGTTTTAACCTATTGAGAAAGTTTTCCAAGTGGACAGATGTCATGTTTTGATCAGATTCAGGAATTAACTCTTCTCCTATATCTTCTTTTCTTTTCCTCATTGTAAGGGTTCTAATCTTTGGAGAAAAACCAGTCACTGCTGTGATACCATGTTTTGGATCCAGTTTTGATGTGTTCCCATACTGTGATACCACATATTTTTCAGCAATTTCTCTTGTATGAACAGTAGAAATGAAGAGAATACAGATAGTTCAGGTCTTTTAGGTGTTTCTATGTTTTGATTGCATGCATATAAATGTATTATTTCAAGGAAATAAATACAAAGGAGCAAGAATTTCATTAGTTTCATTCTGATTCTCATCTCCAGTCTTAGTGAGTTTTCAATGTTTTATGATTCTTTGAACAAAGAGCTTAGGTCATAGTTGCAGTCCCTTAAGGATGTATGTTGTTTTATTGTTGCTTGTGACTCAAGGAGTTATGTAAATGCTTCGGGGAATCAACAGGGTTGCAATTTTATTGAGAAGGATATCATGTAAGAATGAGATTCAGATTGAACGTAGATGTCTATTTACAAGTTGAATAGATAGATCAGATATCTAAAAATACACATATGTCTCAGATATTCATATGTATGTTTGTGATTCATGGATTTGCCCAATGGTTAAAGCATTGATTAGTTATAGGATCATTAGGTCTTACTACTGCATATTTGAGGGTTTGTTGAAATCAACATTATTAATCAAATATTTTTTCCCTTTCATGTTGAAGGACCCAAATGTTTAACTCTCACTCAGCTTATGAGATTCATAGCTTTGCATTTAGCTACTGTAGATTTGTATCATTCCATGAATTATTAGGAGAAATAAGGGTAAAATCTGCTTAATAGATTCAGGGATATGTTTTTGCACTGGTACAGTATCATTTGAATCTGAGGTCTACCCGCCTAGGTTTAGCAAAGTCTAAAGTAGAAGAAGGGTCATGCCTTATAGTTGGCATGTTGTCAAAAATGACATGTTGAAAATGGGAGTTAGCTACCACTAGATATGTTAGTTTCTCAGTGGGATAATTGAAAACCCGATAACATTTTCAAACACCAACAGAGGTTATATAAATATATATCATAAATGCATATAATTTCAAATGTTGCATAATCATATTAACATAATTCAATTAAATTTCCTTTCTTAATCATTTCAGATAAATCATTCAAAATGCTAAAATATCAGGTTCTACCTATCACAAACCATCAAAATCAAATTTCATTTGTTTACGTATCACATTAAATCATAACTCATCATAATCAAATTAACATGTATCTTCATATCACATTAAATCATAAACCATCATGATCGAATTAACATGTATCTGCATATCACATTAAATCATAAACCATCATAATCAAATTAACATTTATCTGCATACCACATCAAATCATAAATCATCATTAACAAATTAGCATTTATCTACATATCTCATTAAATCATAGATCATCGTAATCATCGTATTATAATCTAATTTTATCATGTCATAAAGTTGCATCCATATATGTTCGATCATTCCGTTCATAGTGTCAAGTTCATAGTGCATATTGTAGATGCAAAACACTATTGTAAGTGTCCAAATCAATAGATGAAATAAGCCATTGTCCTACTACATCTTGAATAATGTCAAATATCAAAATCTCGAATATCAAAAGCAAGTAACATACCCCCCACCTAAACATTATATCACAAGCATTTCTAAAATTTAGATTCTATCAAGCAATTGAAAAGATTAGTATATGAATGAAATCATTATTTATATCATTTAGGTCTTAATGTGCAAACATAAGTGTGGATCATCAAAATGCAGATATTAAAATAACATAACCCTATAGTCTCAAAAGTATACCAGAATATCAAATTAAAAGTATCATAATATAATTCTGTCATCTACACTATGACGGATCGAGTGAGGCCTCACACATATGTTGTCCTTGATGGATCTTTATCGTGGGTCCCTAAATCTTAAGCCTCTTACCCTTACCCAATGTTGTTTTGCTAAAGAGTGGAATGCCAAATGGACTTCATTGGTTAAGGATATTTTGGTTGACAATTGTTTAGGTTCTTGGGAGGAGGTTAGTGAGAAATTTGGCCTTCCTTCCTCTCTGAAGAAAACATATATTTTGATCACTCCAACAATGGACAATTTCTTTCTAGGTAAACTATATGATAGTGATACTATTGTTACTCAATTACAATGAGATAATAGTACTATGTTTTTTGATATATCCAGTAAATAAATTTATAATATGATGAAGGATGATTTAGTTTTGTGGCCTCGATTGGTCTATCTCTCTTTGGCATCATATTTTTGAGCTTTTTTGGCATTCTCCTATGGAGCCTAAGAAGGCTTGTTTTAGATGGTTTGTTATTCTCAAAAAGCAGTTGTTGGGTTTGTTTTATCCCCTATTGGTATTGAACCCTTGATGTGCTCTCTTTATAATTGGCCTGAAACTTTTAAGCATCTTGTTCTTGAGTGCAAATTTGTTGTTGAAATTTGGTAATTATTTTTTGGGAGGCCAATTTTCTAGGATGGTTGTGTTCGTCTATCATAGCATGAGGTTGAGGTTAGTTATGTTGATACTATTAGTCTCAAATTAAGTAAGTTTTGGTTTTCCTATTGAAGTACCTTGATATCTTTGGAAAAAGAGGAATGCAGAGGTTTTTCAAAACAAGAGGAGGGTTTTTACTAAGTTTAACTTTAAACTCATGTTTTTTGACAATGTCACATGTTTTTATTGTTCTTGAGATCTTGAGGGCTAGACTCATGATCTTGCAATGTAGAGCATCCTAGGTGCAAGGGCAATCTTGCATCACCCATTGAAAATATTTCTATTTCTAGTTTTATGTTTTCAATAAGGATTATTCCTATGCAAAGTTGTTATTTGTAGAGTCTTGCTAATTATAGTTAGTCTTATGTGCTCAAAATTTTCTCATCTCATATGTGAAGATTCATCTTAGACATATCAGCGTGCCAAATGAGTTTCATTACCACATCATAGGTATTAGTATAGTTATTATAGATTTTTTATCTAAATTTTGTCTATCCAAACTTTAAGCTCTATGTTGAAGGCCTAAATGACTCCGAAACAAGGTCAAACCTCGACTGATGGATGCTTGCGTGATTAGCCATTGTAGAAATTTAGCAAAGGATTCTGGAATGGGGTTATAGTAGCCCATGGGGTCAATGGTTTATTAGTCATGGCCTCTAGAAGTGGGCCATTCGAAAATGTAATTTGTAAATTGTCTTGAGTCATTCCTATGAAATAAATTGTAATAAAATAATATAATATGAGGTTGGTTGGTGTCTAGGGTTAGGCCGTAGTGTCTAAAACCTTATTAGGTGGTGAAAAATGCCTATATAAGGAAGGTTTGTAGGTTTTCTAGGGCAGTTTCTAGGTGATAGTTGCAACTCTATCTAGCAGACTGTTGTAAGGAAGGCACCCATGTGGGTTTGCATATTGTAATTTTAAATTATGTAATTCCACACTTGTGGAGATAATAATCTAATCCCACAATTTTTTCTCTCAAATTGTGGTCGTTCCTTTGTGTTTGTTGTGTGTTCTAGTATTAAGGGGAGAACCCTTCATCATCTTGGTTAGAGAAGGTGCAATGAGCATTAGAGGATATAAAATCTACACTTTTTAAAAAAACTTATAAGGACATGATCAATTGGAAAGAAGTGGAATTTTATTGGTCCAAGCTAGGAGATCACTCCATACACTTCTCTAGTTATGGATCCCCTTCTTGGGGCTTATGATTCTAATAATGTCGACTACGACATCAACATTATTAGTGCTTGAGACTTAATAAATTTGCCTTCTTAGTTGTTTCATTTTTTGGCTAGTTTTGAAACTTATTGTTAATATCCCTGACGAACTTATATTTTGATTTATATGATGTAAAGCGATATAAATTTATGGTTGATAGTCACTCAATATATCATGCTAGAGTCATTAGAGATGAATATTGGGTTTCGCAGGTTGGACTCTAATGAGAGATGATGTACTCCTCATTCCTTACTATCTTAATATATAATAAAATGACAATATTAAAGTTTAATTTTATTTTTTAATAAAAAAATAATTTTAATTCATCAAATATTACTATTTGTCTATTCAGCAAACAAAGTCATTGCTTAAACTTTGGCTTTGAAAATTTTGAAAAAAAATCAACACTTAAATCATGATAAAATGAACTCTTTTTGTCACATTTTCTCTACTTAGGGCTTGAAGAATTGGCTATTGCATTTACTACTAATTCACCATTCCATACTTTTTCTTTGCAACTACTACAAACACGTTGCAAAAACTAGAAAACCCCCAAATTAACAACATAGGAGATGAAAAAACATAGACCTTGCTACCAAACTTCTCTAAGAATGACTTAATTGTGTACTACTATCTTGGCCACCCTTAAACATCACACTAATGAAAAATTTAAGTTTCGAAAAAGTAAGTCAACTTTGACTATTTAACACTTTTAGCCTAGGAATCAAGCCATAGTGTGTGATGTTTAAACCATCCATATTATTTATCTATTGTGCTCGATTATGTTAATCATTTTTTTTAAATATAATTTTGATATAAAGTTAAAGTTGATGGTTTGTTTTCAAGTATAATTTTGTATGTTATAAATTATAGTTTATATGTTTGTACTCATATTAATGTGTTTACTAATATTTTTAAATCAGAAATTTGATGAGAAATCATTTCTTTTCAAATTATTCTTTAAAAATTTTATTGCTAGTATCCTAATATACAATGTGGAAAAATCAAACAATTATAGATAGGAAAACTTTAAATGTTCCTTAACAAATAAATGCTTGAACGTGTAGATGGACATAAAAGATAGGTATGAGCATGCAACATGGCCTAAATTATAGTAGAATGGGTATTGGATAAACTTATCATTTCTTCTTTACTGAAAGTAAATGTACCTACTCATGGGCCCATAAAAAATGGCTATTATGGTATTATAGTCACACCACCTCATATGAGCTCAAATATTTCTCTAAGATTTAGATGAAGTTTTTCATTTCTAATCTTCTTGATTTTGATCAATCATTAAATGTGATCTCAAATCTTTCTCTAAGATTTAGGTGAAGTCTTTTACTTTATTGAATGTCATTAATTTGATCTAAATCTTTGTTCAATATTCTTGAATTAATGTATATGGGAGAGAAAATTGGCCTTTCTTGTTGCTTACATAACTTTATGACCAAATTTTATTAAAAAAAGAAAAATACAAAATATAAAAAAGCATATCAAAATGAAAAATTCATGTTCTTGCACATGGACTCCCTTTCAACAAAAGAATATGAGGAATTGTGTTTATCAACCTTACAACTAGACTTTGTCTTTAGGGTTTCAAAATAATTTGAGACATAGATCAAGGCTTAAAGTGACAACTATCAATCAATCAAATATTTAAAAGATTAAATCCTTTTATTGGTCAGGACAATTGATAAGTGGTATGGTCCAACATAAAGGGAAATAATGTTACACTCACATGCTTTCTCCACTCGTCTTTGACATTTCATATATCATCATGTACGAATCGCGACCTTCTAAATTCCTAACTAAACTATCATTTTCTTCTTGTAATGAATTTCATATTTTCTTTGCCTTTTAGTCATGCCCTAAGTTATGTCATAAAATACCCTTATTATGACATAATTAGAGGAATCGAAGGTGCTTTTTCATTTTTCCAAAAAAATAATTTGGTGTGAAGTTGACTTTATCATCAAATTTAGATAATGCAATTTAATATCATAATTTGTTATTTGAAAGAAATGTAGTAAATAATAGATTGTTTGAATAAATTTTTTAACCCTACATTGAAATAAATCTAAGCCTGATGAAATCCGCATTATTAGAGAGAAAACTCCAATTTGTACTGGTACATTGTTAATGTGAAGTAGAAGGCCATATTTTGACCACAGTTTTATCAAGACAAAGTGAATTGCGGTAATGAATTTGAGTCCCCACAATTTGAATTCAAAACTTGGATTTGTGTGTTCAATTTTGTATTCATTCTAAAATCATAATTGAGAGAGTAAAGGCATAACAGAGATTATTAGTATACATAAATGTAAAAGCCATGAGTTGATTGATATAGTGGATGACATTAAAAAGTTTGAGCTCTTTTGCAATTTGCAACAGTCAACAGAAGCAATGGTATTTGGGATGAAGGCTGGAATTACATCTTTCAAAAGATCAAACTTGTATATGATATGAACATGGCCTCGCACTAGTCTTCTCGAGAATATTGCCATGGTGGTAAGCATGATCCTAGAAGATGTTGTTGCGACTAATGAGATGAGAACATATGAATATGTATATAAGCAAGTCAAATGAACTGTGTCATGAGTTGTTCAAGCGATATCAGTTGGTTGCATTTGTGATTAAGCATGCATCTTACTCAAAGATACCAAATGAATTAAAGAGGGCAGGTGTAAAAAGTGTTTGACGTAATGTTGATGAACTCTTGATAGCTAGCAACTTGACCAAGGAATACATTGCATAAGGAATTTAGACACACAAATGACCATTAGACTAGGTGGACATAAAAGGGATAGGTATTACATGAACAACATTAATATTTGGGAGCACAAAACATATGACAAATAGGCTTCTCATTCAAAATTGATTCTAGGATACGATTATCTGGTCTCCATTTTAGTTTATACACATCGAACTGATTCAAATCAAATTGAACCTAGTATGCATCAAAGGAGTGGGATTTAGAGGGAATTGGGAAGACCCTCCTTCATGTAAGTTCATATAAAAGAGATTTCAAAACAAACAAAACATTATATCTAAATTATTGAATAACCCAGAATATTGGACCTATTTATGGACAAGGTAGGGGATGAATACAACTAAATGCTGACACCAAATCACTTAGGGGATGAATGCTACCATGGATAGATATTATTCACATTGATAGATCAAGTTTGATTGACAGAAACATCAGGTCAATGAGCAGTCTCATGTTTAGTTCCTTCTACCACATTTTCATGTACCTAGTTTCTTTAGCAAATGAACAAAAAAATACACATTCCATGAGTTTTTACTTGCTTTTTTGGAGATGTGCACACAATGGCTCTCTTTAAAGGATGGATTTTAGTTACTTAACCCTACAAAGAAAAGAAAGAATAACATTTGACTAAATTTATCAAATTATGTTACTTAAGAAAAGCACCATTTGTAGTTGATGTGAATAATGATAGCATTAAGATCAGTGCGCATACCAGCAAAGGCTTGCTGAGAGAGATTGATGTTGTCAGTGCATCTGGAGGGACAATAATAAACAATATTTAACACAACTAGTCCTCCCTTCCACGATGATTCATAGGTCCAATTCGTTAGGCTGATGCAATGACTTTCGTAGGCATCAACTGTCACATGCCAACATCCTCCTTGCTGGTGTAGAGCACATTGAAGTTCTCTACAACCTTCAATGTCACATTCATAGGAAAATCCATCAAAATTCAGCCCTCTAGTATGCTCTGAGGCTATACCATGTTCCTCTTTGAAATCTTAGGTGCTAGGGCGATGACAAAGAGGAAACCAAGAAGATATCTCGCTTTATTGCAATAAGATATGATACTCAATTTTATTGATATCTCGCTTTATTGTGATCAGATATGATACTTAATTTTCTTGATACTGAAAGATACACAATTCAAATATTTACTAAAAGATTCACAACCCAATTTGTCCAAACCACCTTTCAAAATAGTTAGAAGTTTTACGCGTTGGACAGGTTTAGATGAAATTCTCACCTATAATAGCCTATCAGCTAAAAATGTAGCAAAAAAATTAGGTTGTCATGTGAACAAAATAGATTTTATGGAAGAATGTTCGCTACATCAAATAGTTTAATATGATTTGATAGCATGTTTGATGACTAAATCACATCATCATAGGTGTGAGATCAAAAGATGGACTATCCCCGAAGAACTTAAGGAAGAGACAACTTGCATATTATGTTTTAAGGGGATGGTGGAGATTAAATGACATTTTATCAAGTAGTGTTCAACTTATGAGGATGTATATACCCTGTACAAAAACAATTTGAATGTTGGGAGCCTCCAACAAGTTATTTCAACAAAGAAAAGATCAACAAGATGGTCAATTTCTTGGTCAAGATCCATCACATAGGATTTAAGACATTGAAAAAAGAAAACTTCAAAATGTGGTTCAAGGTCCCTTAGACCAAGCTAACTAAGCAAAGCAAAGATCAATATAATAGTCAACTTCTTGGTCAAGATCCATCATATTTGACTTCAAACATTAAAAAAAAAAATTCTTCTAGTTCAAGGTCCCTTAGACCACTTGATCTTGTAGATTTCATTAAAATGTTTCTTTTATTTATTCATTACATTCAACTTATCATTAAAACCTTTAAATAGCATATAATTGCATAAATGGGAGAAAATTTATTAAACTATTAGAAAAATCAAATCCTCCAAAATAAAAGTAGTTCATTATAAATGTATTTGTGTAAAAAAATGTTTTAGATATATTTTAATGTGAGATGTTTATTTTTAATGGGTTATACTTTACATCACTTTATATCATTAGGTACATTTCCAAATGTAATACTTTATCTTACTCTTTTCATTAACAATTCAAATTACTTTTGAATTCTAACTACATAAGAATTTTTTTCCCAATTATGAAAAAAGAGAACATGCAGGGGGAAGAGACCCCACAAAGAGAAGTACCTCAAATATAGAAAAGGTCTACAAACAACCATGACTAAATACCCAACAAATTGGCAGCTTCAAAAACACTAGTCAATAACTTAGCCATATCCATGGAAAAAATTCCACTTCTGCTACTTAGACATTGTACCATATTTATTGCATAGGATAGCACCCACATTGACTGTCCAATCAACAACCATATTGCCATAAAGGCCAATGATGGAGAATCACATTTGTTCTAGGTCTTTAATAATAGAGATAGAAACCATTACAATATCCTCTAATCTCCAATTTTAAATCAATCATCCCTTCATCACCCTTATGACTAATTTTGAATCCTCTTTCCACCTAGAGCTTCCTCTATCCCTTCTCTCCAGCAATCATGAAGGCCCATAAAAGGGCTCCAGCCTATGTAGAATTGAAAGTTTCAAAACCCAAATCCATAACATGTCAACACGGGTCTTCCAAAATTATTTCTAAACATCACCATCGTCATCTTCACTGGGGTTGCCCTTAATGGTGTCATCAAAGTTCAACTTAATTCACCCATTCTCTAGACATTGTTCAAATGTGATTGTTTCTTTCAATCACATATTTATCCAATTAGGGCTTCACTTAGTAAACATAAACCATAGCATGTCTATTCATGACATCCAAAATAATCCCCCTATATTCAAAAGATATTGCCCCAAACTTTTTTTTTGTCACCCCACTCAATACCCACTCAATACCACACACAAAAAAAAAAAAAAAAACCTCCTCCTATTTAGGCATTATATTTCCTCCTCTTTTTCCCAATTTAAACCCCCAATATGAATTTATGTGATAGTGTATTCCCCCTTTAGTGAAGATCCCATGATTTAGCCAAAATATGCATTGATAGAATCAACCTAAATTGCCAAGCACTTCTAAGGAATCCTAGATCTCCTCACTAGGTCAAAGAGTGTACCAAATTCACTTTGGATGACTCCTTCAATGTGTACAAACTCAAGCTTATCAACTACTCCTCTAGGAGGACCTATCAAGTTCAAGTTGCCTTCCTTAACTCACTATTGTTCTTGACTCAAATGCTTAAATTCTCAACCTCCTGATCATGTAGAATTCCTTGCAAGGTTGTTGAGGTTTTGAAAATAAATTTGAAACATGTGGTAAGGTTCATTTGACCTACCTTAAGTCTTATTGTTCCTACTGATCTCCTTATTCTTTGCAGTTAGGTCGCGTAGCCTTTTTAGGCCTTAATTAGCCCTCTCATTCTAGTTTTTAGGTCTTAACTCTAAAAACTTCCAAAAGACCTGCCAAACACATATCTATTCCAAATACCCATTTCAAAACCTTAAAATATTTCATAGGTTTTACCCTTCCACTATCTCTATACATGTCCTAACCAAGAATGAGGGTTTCCAAGCTAGTGCAATGCTTTCTTAACCAGTCACTCATTTAGGGTTTAAAAACTCAACAAAATGGATTCAAAAACTTCTCATATCTTGCACACACCTTGCCTAGACTACAATGAATTTCTTTGAATCATTGGATTGATTCATTCAACTAGTCCCTAAAAGTATCAAGTATTATTCAATGGTCTGCAACTAGCTAAGTTACTAACTAGCTCACCTAGGGTGAGACTTAAAAATTCATTTCTTGGCATTCACAAACCCAAACCAAAGCCAAAATATAGTATATTTCCTTCTCTTAAATACCTCCAATGGTGGTGTTGTGAGAAAATGGCATTCTTTCCATAGAAACCCAAATTAGTCTAGTGACTACTCAGTGAACTTTGGAATTTTATTGCACACTAGAGATTGAACACCAATGCACACCATAACTGGAAAAGTAATAAGACAACCTATTCTAACTATGTTTAGTAGAAAACCATCAGATTCAAAATATATAATGCAAGATGCTCAAGTTGCGGTATGATCGTGCACAAAATTATTTAAATTGTCAAACTTTTTTAACACAATTTCTTCACAACAAGGCATCCAACCTCACATAATGCCTTGGGGATGGATTAAATAATCACACTCCATATACCTCAACTTATTTCCAAGTGTTCATAACTACATGACACACTTTTTTACTTTCGCACTTTCTTGCCAAAAACTGTCAAGCAATTTGACAATGTTGCAAAGTTGTCATTGACAACTTTTTGTAACTATGAACAACTTTAAACATTTGGTGCTTCACTACAACCAAAAGGTGTATAAAAATATTTGAAGACAATTATATCCTGTCTAGGTCCTAAACATTCCCTCCTATCACTTACCTCATGCTATTGCACATTTAGCCCAAAGTTGCACTATTAACAATATTTTTCCCTATTAAGCAACTTTTGGCCAAACTTGGCACATTGGTAAACTTGACTCACTAACCCAATCCAAAACACACATGAGGATTTATAAATAGTCCTTATTGTCAACATTACCATCTTGTGGTCTAAAAAACCAAAATTTTAGGGTTTTTGCACATTTAACCCTAAGGTGCTCTTGCATTAGTCATGTATCCTTTGAAGAAAGGTCACTCATTTGCTCGCCCCTCCTCTCTCTTTCTTGTTAGATAACTGGGGGGGGTAAATTAGTTATCCACGATCCCTTTAAATCTTTAATAAGTACCAAAAAAAATTCCTCACCATAAAATTTCACTTGGTGTATCCATTCTACTTCACAATTAACTCATTCAATCACTTTACTCAAAATTGTTCATTCACTGTTTTGTTTTAAATGACTGACAATTGTAAAACTTAGTTATTATTGACCATAAAATTGGTTGTTATCAACCTGCAGTAAAATGAAATAACTTGCAACATAGCAACATTAACAAATTTGACACCAATATTTTAATGTGGAAACCATGTTAAGGGGAAAAAACGCTTGGGACCGAAAACTCAAAAAATTTCACTCTTTTGAAGTGAGCTCTATTAGGATCCAACCTTGTTAAAAGTTACAACACGTTGCTAATGTGACCTTGTTAGAGGATTTAACCAAAAGATCACCTAGACCTTATCACTCCTTGATCTTTTCTAAAGAATGGCCTGCTCTAAAGGACTTACAAACACCAGTAATCAATGTTACCATATAGGATTTCATAGACTTGTTAGGTCCACTTGATCTATGAGATTTTATGTTGCAATGATTAGAAAGTAATAGTGTAAAAATGATTTGTTTAGGCATAGCACTACCTTGCTTCTTTAGATATCCTTGTTGTTTTTGTATTTGTCTGATCTCTATCTTTTGATCTCTTTCTATGTTCTCTTGATTGGTTGATTCACTCAGTCAACTCTTTCTCCTTCCTTGACTTTTCTCAATTCACCTCTTTATCTTACTCTTTTCATTAAGAATTCAAATTACTTTTGAATTCTAGCTACATGATATTTTTTTTCCAATTATGAAAAAAGAGAACATGTAGGGGGAAAGAGCCCCCACAAAGAGAAGTACATCAAATATAAAAAAGTTCTACAAACAACCATGATTAAATACCCAGCAAATTGGTAGCTTCAAAAACACTAGTCAATAACTTAGCCACGTCCATGGAAAAAATTCCAATCCTATTACTTAGACATTGTATCATATTTATTGCATAGGCTAGTACCCACATTGATTGTCCAATCAACAACCATATTGCCAGAAAGGCCAATGATGGAGAATCACATTTGTTCTAGGTTTTTAATAATAGAGATAGAGACCATTACAATATCCTCTAATCTCCAATTTTAAATCAATCATCCCTTCATCACTCTTATGACTAATTTTGAATCCTCTTTCCACCTAGAGCTTCCTCTATCCCTTCTCTCTAGCAATCATCAAGGCCCATACAAGGGCTCCAACCTATGTAGAATTGAAGGTTTCAACACCCAAATCCATAACACGTCAACATGTTTCTTCCAAAATTATTTCTAAACACCAACTTTGTCATCTTCATTGGGGTTTCCCTTAATAGTGTCATAAAAGTTCAACTTGATTCACTCATTCTCTAGACGTTGTTCAAATGTAATTCTTTCTTTCAATCACATGTTTATCCCATTAGGGCTTCACTTAGTAAACATAAACCATAGCATGTCCATTTATGACATCCAAAATAATCCCCCAATATTAAAAATATATTGCCCCAAACTTTTTTTTTGTCACCCCACCCAATACCACCCACACACAAAAAAAAAACCTCCTCCTATTATGCATTATATTTCCTCCTCTTTTGCCCAATTTAAACCCCCAATATGAATTTATGTGATAGTGTATTCCCCCTTCAATGAAGATCCCATAATTTAGCCAGAATATGCATTGATAGAATCAACCTAGATGCCAAGCACTCCTAAGGAATTCTAGATCTCCTCACTAGGTCAAAGAGTGTACCAAATTCACTTTGGATCACTCCTTCAATGTGTACAAACTCAAGTTTATCAACTACTCCTCTAGGAGGACCTATCAAGTTCAAGTTGCCTTCCTTAACTCACTATTGTTCTTGACTCAAATGCTTAAATTCTCAACCTCCTAATAATGTATAATTCCTTACAAGGTTGTTGAGGTTTTGAAATCAATTTGAAACATGCAGTAAGGTTCATTTGACCTACCTTAAGTCTTATTGTTCCTACCGATCTCCTTATTCTTTGCAATCAGGTTGTGTAGCTTTTTTAGGCCTTAATTATCCCTCTCATTCTAGTTTTTAGGTCTTAACTCTAAAAATTTCCAAAATACTTGTCAAAAACATATCTATTCCAAATACCCATTTCAAAACCTTAAAATATTTCATAGGTTTTACCCTTCAACTGTCTTTGTACATGTCCTAAACAAGAATGAGGGTTTCCAAGCTAGTGCAATGCTTTCTTAACCAATCACTCATTTAGGGTTAAAAAACTCAACAAAATGGATTCAAACACTTCTCATTTCTTGCACACACCTTGCCTAGACTACAATGAATGTCTCTGAATCACTAGATTGATTCATTCAACTGGTCCCTACAAGTATCAACTATTACTCAATGGTTTGCAACTAGCTAAGTTACTAACCAGTTCACCTAGGGTGAGACTTAAAAATTCATTGCTTGGAATTCAAAAACCCAAACCAAATCCAAAATATAGTATATTTCCTTCTCTTAAAGACCTCCAATGGTGGAGTTTTGAGAAAATGGCATTTTTTCCACAAAAACCCAAATTAGTCTAGTGACTACTTAGTGAACTTTGGAATTTTATTGCACACTAGAGATTGAACAACAATGCACACCATAACTTTAAAAGTAATAAGACAACCTATTCTAACTATGTATACTGGAAAACCATCAGATTCAAACAATATAATGCAAGATGCTCAAGTTGTGGTATGATTTTGCACAAAATTATTTAAATTGTCAAACTTTTTTAACACAATTTCTTCACAACAAGGCATCCAACCTCACATAATGCCTTGGAATGGATTAAATAATCACACTCCATATATCTCAAATTATTTCCAAGTGTTCATAACTACTTGACACTTTTTCACTTTCACACTTTCTTGCCAAAAATTGTCAAGCAATTTGACAATGTTGCAAAGTTGTCATTGACAACTTTTTGCAACTATGAGCAACTTTAAACATTTGATGCTTCACTACAACCAAAAGGTGTAGAAAAATATTTCAAGACATTTATATCCCATCTAGGCCCTAAATATTCCCTCCTATCACTTACCTCATGCTTTTGCACATTTAACCCAAAGTTGCACTATTGACAATATTTTTCCCTATTAAGCAACTTTTGGCCAAACTTGGCACATTGATAAACTTGACTCACTAACCCAATCCAAAACACACATGAGGATTTATAATTAGTCCTTATTGTCAACATTACCATTTTGTGGTCTTACAAACCAAAATTTTAGGGTTTTTGTGCATTTAACCCTAAGGTGCTCTTGCATTAGCCATGTATCCTTTAAAGAAAGGTCACTCATTTGCTCACCCCTCCTCTCTCTTTCTTGTTAGATAACTGAGAGGGGGGGTGAATTAGTTATCCATAGTCCCTTTAAATCTTTAATAAGTACCAAACAACATTCGTCATCATAAACTTTCACTCAGTGTATCCATTCTACTTCACAATTAACTCATTCAATCACTTTACTCAAAATTGTTCATTCATTGCTTTGTTTTAACCAACTGACAATTTTAAAACTTAGTTATTACTGACCATAAACTTAGTTGTTATCAAGCTACAATAAAATGAAATAACTTGCAACATAGCAACATTAACACATTTGACACCAATATTTTAATGTGGAAACCATGTCAAGGGGAAAAAACACTTGGGACTGACAACTTGAAAAATTTCACTCTTTTGAAGTGAGATCTATTAGGATCCAACCTTGTTAAAAGTTACAACACATTGTTAATGTGACCTTGTTAGAGGATTTAACCAAATGATCACCTAGACCTTATCACTCCTTGATATTGTCTAAAGAGTGGCCTACTCTAAAGGACTTACAAACACCACTAATCGATGTTACCATATAAGATTTCATAGACTTGTTAGGTCCACTTGGTCTATGAGATTTTATGTTGCAATGACTAGAAAGTAATAGTGTAAAAATGATTTGTTTAGGTATAGCACTGCCTTGCTTGTTTAGATCTCCTTGTTTTTGTATTTTTCTAATCTCTATCTTTTGATCTCTTTCTATGTTCTCTTGACTGGTTGATTCACTCCTTCAACTCTTTCTCCTTCCTTGACTCTACTCAGTTCACCTGGCTCAACAATCCTCTTTCACCTTCTTCAATAGTCCACATTCACAACAACCTTATCATCACTTAATTAGCTTTCAACAAACAACCTAATAACTATTTTGAACATCTTCTTAAATAGTATTTTTAGGCCTTCCAAATTCTTCCATCTATTGTAGCTTAGTCATAATCATCGATCTTAGATTCAATTTACTTGACCACATAGAAAATAGAACTTTTCATAGAACTTCGTTGATGTGAGAGCATCCTAGGGTAGTCAACAATCTTGTATGTAGGGCCATCAAGCTCATATTTGTGGACTTATGGCTTGCACAATTAGGGTTATATTTGAGGCATATTTGGGAACCTTTCCCTAAGTTTGCATCAAGTTGGAGTAATCATCTTGGAGTTAGACACTTTGGTGATGGTGTGTTCCTATTTTCCTAGGAAAATTTTGGAGATTGTATTCACGAGATTTGATTTGAGGGATTTCGCATGTGTGCTCTTGGATTTGGATCATTGGATGGCACATGGACCTATGCCTAAGGGTACACACCCTTATGTGGTCATCTGAGCTAGTTATGCTTTATAAACTTGGGGCTTATCCTAAGTATTTAGTCATTTCATATATTTAATATATGTTGTGAAGATAATTGTGGCTTGAGGGTTTATTTAATATATGAGTGTTTATTTAATGTAACTTTCTAGGCAAACCTATGGCTAGCTTTAGTATAAGTAGGGAGTCTTATCTTATCTTGAGACATGATCATTTTGGGGTATTTAATTGAGCATGGAGTAGCTAAGAGGAGAAAAATTTAGCAAAGCTAGTACCTAAGTGTGGACTTGGGAAACAAGAAGGTTGCTTGGTGGCTTGTGAGCACAAGTTTAGATTCTTCTTGGGGTTTCTACCATATTGTGAGTCTGGACTAGCTAGGAGTTTGGATCTTATGAGGTCTTGCAAAATTGTTATTGTAATTTCTTGTGTATTTGGCTATAACTTGAAAGGCCTTACAATTAGGCATGTTGGATGCAAATATTATGAATCTATTATGAGAACTAGCATTGCAGTGGATCTAGTTTTTAGTTTTATTGTTTATATTCCATTGTGTATTAATTTTTGGGGGCTAGGACATCTCCTTGGGGATTATCATGTCTTGTACTACATCAAGTGGTATCAAAGCGAAGGTTTTATCTAGTTGGAGATTATCAAAGTGAAGGATGGATCTGGTTGACCTTGTGGTGTTGGTTGATCTTGTGGATATGTTGCTTTGGATTTGCGAAGATCTTGGAAGATGCCTCCAAGAAGATTGAACCCTAAGGCGATTGCAGATCTATGTGATGTTGTGGATACTAAGATTTTAGATAAGGCTAGATCAAATTTTAGATCATGAGAGCTTAGCTAGTGTACCTAGGAATATGGGTACTAAGGATGGTTATGAGGAAGCTATTGAAGACTTTAAGGCTCCTAGATCTAGTGGCGAAGATAAATCTAATAGGATGGAGAGACTTGTGGAAGATAGAGATGGTTGATTAGATAGATCTAGATCTTAGTTGAAGCCAAAGCACAAGATGGATGTTTCCAATTTCTTAGGTACTTTCAATCAGGAAACCCTGATTTATTAGATTGGTGAACTAGAAACTACATTGAGTTAGAGGATATTGGTGATCAGCTCAAAGTGAGGATGGCACAGACAAGTTTGAAAGGACATCTTGCTTATGGTGGAAATAATTGCAAAGAGATAGAGAAGAGGAAGGTGAAATGAAGATCATTACATGGAGATTGATGGTGACAAAATTGAAGGCTAAGTTCATTCTTGTTGATTATGAACTTGAGGTGTTTAAAAGATTGTAGAATTTGAAGCTAGAGGATATGTCTGTGAAGGATTATACTAAGGAGTTCTACAAGTTGACAATTTGGTCTGGGCATAGAGAATTTTCTAAAGAAAAGGTGGCTAGATATATTAATGGTTTGAGATTCAATATTCAGGATGAGGTTGGTATGTTGAATATTGCTCCAGTTGAGGATGCTTATCAATATTCTCTAAGAGCAAGATAAAAATTGAAGAGAAGACATCAAGGTAATTCCAGAGGTAAGGAGAAAAAGGAACAATCAGAGAAGGATAAGCATATTGTCAAAGAAGAACCAAAACCTGTTGAACATAGGAAGAGAACAGATAGAGGTGCATAAGGTACTTGATAGAAATGTATGTGGTGAAGAAGGACATCAATCTTTTGAATACACTTATAAGAATGTTAATGATACAAGAGTTACTATTATGAATGAAAATGTAGATTTACTGAATGAGCCTAAGGGGGACAATTTACTAATTCAAAGAGTGTTTCTTGGTAAGAAGACATTGGAACCTTATCAAAGGAGGAATTTGTTCAGGATTCATTGTAAGTGTGGAGGTAAATGTTGGAATGTGATTGTGGATGGTGGTAATATTGATAACTTAGTTGTTGAGGAGATAGTTTAGAAACTTGGTTTGAAGAGGGTGAGACATCATTAGCCTTATAAGATCAGTTGGTTTTAAGATGAACATGCTTTTGAAGTGAAGGAGCAATGTCTTGTTAATTTTCAGATTGGACAGTATGTAGATCAAGTGTTGTGTGATATTGTGGACATGAGTAGTTGTCACAAATTACTTGGTAGACCTTAGTAGTATAATTGCAGAGTAGTGCATGATTGTGGTAAGAATGTGTTTAATGTTGAGAAGGATGGTAGGAAGCATTCTCTGATTCCTTTGTAAAATGTAGAACTTGGTAAGAGGAACCTGAGTTTTGGAAGCCGAGTTGAATTGAAGGATTTGCATGGAAAAAAAACATGTGGTACACCAAGGAAAGATGTGAACAAGTAGAGTAAAAAAATGACAATTGCAAAAAAGGAGTTGTAGAAGTAGAACAAAGGAAAGAGTACACAAGTAGATGACTTGAAGTTCATGTATATGAAGAACTAGTTCAAGGTTTATGTGTTGAACCATGAAAGATGTGCTTCCAACTGTTAAGGACATCTTTTCTTTGCACCTAGGATGTCTGACGTAGGAGCACCCTTGGGTAGTCAACAATCATGTATGCAAGGGCATTAAGCTCAGATTTGTGAAGTTATGGCTCACACAATTAGGGTTATGTTTGAGGCATATTAGTCAACCTTGTCCTATGTGTGAAATTGGAGTTATCGTGTTGGAGTTAAAGTCATTTTGGTGGTTATTTGTAATGTGTTCCTAAATTTACTCTAGCAAACTTTGGAGATTTTTTCCACGAGCTTCAATCCAAGGGAGTTAGTGTTTGTGCTCTTGGATTTGGATCATTAGATGACACATGGACCTATGCCTAAGAGTGCATGTTTTTCTTTGGTCATTTGAGTTAGTTATGCATTGTAAACTTGTGGCATGTCCCAAGTATTTAGTTCTTTATGTATTTAATGTCTATTGCAAGTCAACTTGTGGCTCGAGGGCTTATTTAATGTAACTTGCTAGGCTGACCTATGGCTTGATCTAATATAAGTAGAGGGCCATGTCTTGTCTTGAGACATCATTCAACATGGAGAAGATGGAGTAGTTGAGAGGAGCAAAGTTTAGTAGAGCTAGTAGCTAAATGTGGGCTTGGAAAATAAGAAGTTTGCTTGATGGATTACAAGCATAGATTCTTCTTGAGGTTCTTTGCTAGATTGTGGGTTTTGGCTAGCTACAAGTTGGATCTTGCAAGGTATTATAGAGCTATTATTGTAATTTCTTTATATTTGGCCATAACTTGGAAGGCCTTATAGTCGGGCATGTTGGATATAATTCTTATAATTTTTTTATGAGAATTGGTGTTATTTTGGATCTAAAACTCTTTGTTATTGTTTATCTTCAACTGTGTGGTTACTTGTTGGTGGCTAGGTCATCTCCTTTAGGGATTCAACTGCCTTGTACTACATCAAGTGGTATCAGAGTAGTAAGTTGATCAAGTGTTATGTGATATCATGAAAATGAATAGTTGTCACATATTACTTAGTAGACCTTGGCATTATTATTGCAGGGCAATGCATGATTGTGTCAAGAATGTGCTTATTGTTGAGAAGGGTGGTAGGAAGTTTTCATTGATTCATTTGTAGAATGCAAAACTTGGTAGTAGGAACCTCAGTTTTGGTAGTTAAGTTGAGTTGAAGAATTCTCAAAGGGTTGGAGATTAGCATGGGAAATAAACCTATAGCACACCAAAGATAGATGGGAAGATACATGTTGCTAGAAAGGAGTTGTAGAAGTGGAACAAAGGAAAGAGTGTACAAGTTGATAATGTCGAGGACATGTATGTGAAGGACTAGTTTGGGGTTTATGTGTTGAACCCTAAACGATGTTCTTCCACGTGTTAAGAACATCTTTTTTTACACCCGGGGTGTCTGATGTAGGAGCATCCTAGGGTAGTCAACAATCATATATGCAGGGGCATCAAGCTCATATTTGTGGACCTATGGCTCACGCAGTTAGGGTTATGTTTGAGGCACATTTGAGAACCTTTTCCTAAGTGCCCATCAAGTTTGGAGTAATCATCCTGGAGATAGAGCCATTTTGTGATTATTGGTGGCGTGTTCTTATTTTTCAAGGCAGACTTTGGAGATTGTATTCATGAGCTTCAATCGGAGGGAGTTGGCATGTGCACTCTTGGATTTGGATCGTTGGATGGTACATGGACATATGCCTAAGGGTGTTTACTCTTATGTGGTCATCTGATTTATTTATGCTTTGTAAACATGGGGCTTTTCCTAAGTATTAAGTTATTTCATATATTTAATGTTTGTTGCCAAGCCACTTGTGAATTTATGGTTTATTTTATATATGAGTGTTTGTTTAATGTAACTTGCTAGGCTGGCCGATGGCTTGATTTAGTATAAATAGGGGCTCTTGTCTTGTCTTAAGACATGATCATTTTTTGGTATTCAATTTAGCATGGAGTAGTTGAGAGGAGAAAATTTGAGCAGAGTTACTAGCTAAGTGTGGGCTTGGGAAAAAAGAAGGTTGCTTGGTGGGTTGTGAGCACAAGTTTAGATTCTTCTTGGGGTTTCTACTAGATTGTGATTTTAGACTAGCTAGGAGTTTGGATCTTGCGAGGTCTTACAGAACTATTATTGTAATTGCTTGTGCATTTGGCCTTAACCCGAAATGCCTTACAGTCAGGCATGTTGGATGCAAATCTTATGAATCTATTATGAGAATTGGCATTGTGATGGATCTAAATTTCTATTTTTTTGTTTATATTACGTTGTGTGGTAATTTTTGGGGGGCTATAACATCTCCTTGGGGATTCTCCTATCTTGTACAACATCATTTGTACTCTTCCTTATCTTTATTTAATCTCCATCATTAGATCCTTATTGAATTTTCCCAATCATTCATCTTGCAACAAACTTTGACTCGTGCCTTTGAACATCTTGAACATTCCATATTTCCATCAAAAGTCAGCCTTAGATTCCATTTCTTTCAACTTGTTCTTCTATTTGTTACCCAGTGAACGTATCTTTTCACTCGGGTAATATTGTATTCAGTTAATACTAGACTTGCTCAGGCAATATTAACTTTCCCTCTTACTTTTCCATTTACTCGGTGAACAATGTAGTCACTTGGTGAATACCATATTCCTTCTTTAACCTTATCACTTAGTTAAGCTTTCATAGCTCAATACATTACAAGTGCCCATTGTATACCATACTTGTCAACTCTCTCTTTAACATACTCTCTTCAAATCCTCTTCATCAATCATAATGATATAACACTTTACTAAGTTAGCATAATTTCTAGCCAACTAAGATTTGACATTAATGAAAACATAACAACTAATATGACTCTTTTAGATACATTCATAACATTACCAGTTACATTATCAGTTGGGACTAACATTCCTAAGATGCCAATTTTCTTTTTTATTGTGGGCATCACCCAACTCCATGAAAATGTCAACCATCTTATTCCACAACATGTCCACTATTTTGACTTCATCTTTGAATATTCTATGGCTTCTTTCTAGCTAAATTATCCAAATGATGATAGTTGGAGCTACCTCCTAGATCATCTATAGCCACAGGATCCTCTTGTTTAACTCCCAAGCACTAGGCAAAGAGGCAACATCTTTAGGAATGGCCCAAAATAAGTCCCATTTAGACTAAAATTAATTCCAAAGAAATCAAGCCACCTCACACTAAGCAATCAAATGTTCATTGGTTTCCTTATGGGAGTCACATAATACATCGAGAAGGCCCAACCTTACACATAAGTTGAAGATGATACCAGGTTAAAGCTCTCTTTGTCTATATAATCCACATAAACACATTCATCTTTGGAATGCCATGCTTACTCCAAATGTTAGGAATACATATAATATCTACATGATATTCATTTCCTTCTCATTCTATGTTATTAATTATATATTTTTTTTAATTCTAATTTATTAGTTTTGTTTGGGTGTTTGTGCAACCTTAATTAAGGGTGAGACTAATTTCTAGGGGCAACAAACATTTCCCAATTAAGCCAACAACCAAACAAAATTAGTCAAGGAGAATTAAAAGTTGACCTACATCAAAAAAACCTAAAGTCTTAGCGCAACCATACCATCTATTTGGACTAAGAGTAACCCCACCCCCTTCTAGATTCTAATTTTAATCATTATTTAATTAATTTTAGTTTTTTTTAATTTTATGATATAATATTAAGGTATGTATCTCCTTCCAAATAAAAAAATGAAAGATAGTTCCTCTTATCTTAAGATGTGTTCTATTCTACAATAGAATATTTTTAGTTGTTGGAGTAAATTAAGTTGTTCAATTATTTCTCCATACCCAATCTCTCCTTATATTTATAGGAAATTTTTTGTGTATTATAAACATCTGAGTAAATTTTTTTCATTCTAATGATTTTTTTCTCTTTGTTAAAATTTATGAATGTTTTTCTCTTGGGAAGTTAACCATTTCTGCATTATATCAACATATATTTCCTCTAAGAATATGCATCAATATGATTAAGATCACACCTTATATTGGAGTATGATTACCATTGTCTACTTGCCATTTTTTTTATACCTTATATTTGTTTTCATTCCCTTGGTCGATGAGATTTTACCAGCCAATAATTTTCCATCAAATCTCTTTATCGATCAGGGATCTTTATCTTTCCCTACAATTTGATCAGCATTTTTGTCTTTAAATTCTATCCAAGATCAATTTATATTTGGTCATCAATCTTACTTGCAATCTAATAAGCAATTTTCTTATTTTAGTTGTTTATTTTGTTATCAATGATTTAATATTTAAATCAAGGGCTTCTTCCATTATCATTGATGAAATTATTTTTCCATTGTTCACTTCTTGTGTTAGACTAACGGGAGGGATTTTGACCATAAAGCAACCATTTTAGTATGTGGATGCCTACATTGTAGGTCATTGGTTGCTTTGTAGAGGTTTCCTTGTTAAAGAAGTTTGAGTTCTTTTATCATTATTTTTTGAAAGAGTCATAAGCTCAAATCTTAATGGGGATAAGGTATGTATGCCTCATTTGTAGCACAATTAGGTGTATTTCATAAGGAGTATGAGGTAGTCCATATTATTCTCACCATATGCAGACCCAGAAACAATAAGAAAATTACTTTAACCTTTTTTTCTCATTATTCAATCATTGGTATTGCCCACTATTTTTGGATAATACACCATTTATTTTTGAGGTTGAAGATTTGAAGCTTTCATTGGCTAATTTTTTTGAGTACACTAAATTTCCTATAGTCACTACAAAATATTTACATTTAGTTTTTCTATTCAAGGTTGTAATTGCGCGGTGAACACAAATTTATGCATTGGCCACTTCTTTAGACTTTAGTTCCACATCTAATGCATAGAGTTGTTGCTCATTTTTTATTGGAGCAGTAGATATTTTGAGTTTTATTATAGGTCTATGCTTGCATGTCTTTGTGGTGACTAGAGTGATATTTATGTATGGATTCTTGATGTGATTTGAAAACATGGCTTATATATCCTTGTGAATCTTAAAGGCCCTACCACTTCTCCTATGATCATCTATGCTAGGGATTTTCTATCATTTTGGGATGACTTTAAATATTAATAGGTTTTTATTTATTTTGGAGGGGAATTATAGGCTTTAGAGGAAAATTTTCATCGTGCATTTGAGTGAATTCTAATTATCACCTTATTTGTGCAACGAGGTTCCTATTCTTGACATATATTGGGAGTGTAGTACTTAGAAAGGTTATAAGATTAAGATATTTAGATTTATTTTTACAAATGTTGAGTATGATATCTTGGATTCACTTATACATTTTTAGTTACCACATACTATTTGGACTCACATATTAGAAATATAGATATCATGAAACTTTGACATCTCTCAGTGCATCTCTTTCTAATTTCAATGTGTGTCTACATTCTCCACAATGGATAACCCATGTGTGTGATCATTTAGATAGAGGCTTCATAAAATTTAGAGGAGGTTCAAGATTCTTTAAATTTGCCTAATTATTTTTTAGAGTTAATTGATCTACTTATAGTAGACATTTCCATCATTCTTGGCCATTGAATTTATCATTGCCTTCCTAATTGGGAATCTTATTTTCCAAATATCGTGTCATTATTTTTAGAGTCATGTCATTCATAAATGAGAGGAAAATTTAAGGGTTTAAATTTCTTATGTGATGATATTTTTGATATAATAGTTACATCACTTCATCTTTGTCTTTGGAGCTTGTTCAAGATCAATCTCTAGTGGTTCATTTCTTGTCACTTTCTCTTAGGATTGAGCATGTTTGTGCTTAATTCATGGCATAATCTTCAAAGGATTTGGTAACACATGAGCATATTTCATATATATTGTCTTCCTACATTTGGATTTTTATTTTAGCATTTCATATCCATAATGGGGAGCATTCTTGATTTGTCCTTAGATCGAGGGGAGGAATATTGTTTGTATAAATTGGACTATGGTTTGTCTTCAAGTAGTTGTCATTTTTGTAAAATAGTATTCATTATGCAGGGGCTATCTTGACATATGATGTATGTAGTCCTGGGGAAGGGGGTGGTTGAGTCCTTCATCTGTGTATCTTAATCTTACATCTCATTTGTTTTCCTCTTTTGGAGAGAACTTTTTTTCCCATGTGGTTTTCTCCTTTTCTTTGTTTTGTGGGATATTTTTAGTTGCATTGTATATCGGTACCTAAAATGGCTTATTTGTTGGAACCCATCTTGCATCTTGGTCATTTTGCAAAATTGTACTTAGAGGGTGTTGGAGTAAATTAATATTTACTCATAGCTTAAGTTTACTTAGATTAATTAATTAAATAGGTGTGTTTTAAGTTGTTGGTTGTATAGTTATGTCTCCCCAGTCGCTCCCCCCTTGCCTTTATAAGCAAGGCTATGTAAATTATGTATCTCATTACATTTTAATTTTTTTGATTATTTATTTATCTCTATGTAAAGGTTATGGCTATGTGGACACCTAAGAGGTTATCACTTCTACATTTTCCAATAATAGAGCCACAATATTATTTGTAAATTTGCAAGCACTATGTATAATTTTGATTTTTAGAAACATGATAAATTAGTTGGATCAATGAATTACCTAGTATGAACTTGGTGAATATAGGGATCAACAACTTATACATTTGTAATCTAAAAAGCTAGGAAGGGATACAATAACCTACACAAGAGCCTATGGGAAAGAGACTCCACTTTGGAATTGAGTTCAACTATAATAAGTCAACCAATTATTGACATGTTTGTTAGATAAGCATCAACAATTTTTACTCTAAAATTTATCAACTTATTTGTTATATAAATTTAAGAACAGTGTGTTCCTTGGCATGCATTATTTATAGTTTTGATGTTTTGAAGTACATAAAATCATATTTAATAGAACATAATAGATTTGTGGACTAGCATGCCTAAAAAAATTAAAAATTAAAAGTTTCGTATATTATTTTGCATCAACTATAAATGTGAGTTGTTTAAGAAGATTAAAATTATAGTTAATAAAATTTGAGGGTTGTTCTATATTATTTTACATCAAGTTATAAATTATTTTTTTAATGTGTACACCTATAGTAATTTACAATATATATTAATATGTCATGATTCCTCAAGAACATATATTAAGGAGCATAACTTCCTAGACATGTAAGGTATACAGATTCATACTATTGAGCTTGGTTTATATTTTTCTACAGCTTCAAGTACTTGTATTCCTATTTAAAAGTGATGATGAAAAATTTGGATCCTCTCTCATTAATTCTTTAATGAAACATAATGCCTTTAATGTGTTACTATGTCTATGGAAAATGTGATATATTTAAAGAGCTAAAAATATGTATCACTTATCATTGATTTTTTTAAATTTGATGTGGGTAAGAAACAAATTTACAACAAGATAATTAAACGTTATGGCTCTAGGATATATTGTTCAGTATTTTTATACGATTCAAGACTATAAATGACTAAATAAAATGATTATAATCATGTGGTCTAATAACAAGACATAAAATGTTCTTGAGTAAATAACCCTTCAAAATTGCTCAAGATAAGACATAATAAATTAAAAAATGAAAAAACAAATTTGGTGACCCCTTAGTCACATAGATTAGAATTAAAATTCATTGGCTAACATTATCGTAAAAGAAAGTAGCATTAAGGGGATGACCCCATAGTGTGATGGTTGAATCACAAGCCTCGTCCAACCAAGGTATGTTGTTCAAATCCCATGCTTTCTCTATTGTGTTGTTGAGTGCAAGCTTCACTACACAGAAGGATGAAGGAGAATATACAAAGTGATAAGGGGTGTTGAAAATGGTGTTCAGATAAGGAGACATAAGGTTGATGCATTACCATTTCTCTTTGGGAGAAATAAGGTACTCACCAATTGGAAGTTATAAGGGTGAAGAGGAAATCAAAGAGATATAAAGACAACAAGAGTCAGGATAAATCGTTGGCCATTAGAGTAGCAAGGAGCAATATGGCAAAAAAATTGATGACCAATTATCGACCAAAAAAATAGCATTAAATCTTATTCTTTAAATACATTTAGTCACCTTAATATTGTTTGTCTACTCAATATATATTTTGAAAGCTTATAAGCAATAGAAACCAGTTGAAATTTCAAAATAAATGAAAAAATAGATATTTTATAAAACTTCTACATACATAAAGGTAAAATTACACAATGATTTGCAAAATTTGAATAATTATAAGAATTAGATTTCGCACCAAATATAAAATTGTAAAAAGTAATTTTATTTTTTTGGGAAAATTTATGCTAAGTGGTAGTACCCATTTTATTAAAATAAAAAAAATAAATGATTACAAGAGAATTGCCAAATGAATCGAAGGAAGGCATGTAATAACCCAACTAGAGCATGAGAAAGATAAAAAAAGGTACCAAAAGACCCAACTAGAAGCACCATGAAAAGAATGGACGTATAAGGTCAAGACAAGTGAAATGACAACAACATCTATACCAGAAGAACATAATGAAAGCATTGACATACACCATCTTGCAAAGATTAGAGAGCACATAAGTCCAAGAAAGTCATAGAATTCCATCCAGAAGAGAAAACCCATAGTTCAAGAAAATATTATGAATAATCCTCACTCTAGAAAATTTAAGTAGCACCAATATTAATCAATGCAGCAAAGGAATTCAACATTTAACCATTCTCTAACCAAAACAACACTCAATCAAGCATAAATAGTTAGGCCCCGTTTCGTTGGGGAAGATGAATTTGGATGAAAACCTTATTATCTCATAACCAAGCTTTTGAAAACCTAGTTTTGCATTTTGGGAAGATAGTTGGACCGTATGGTTGACATGAAAGATGAATATACAAATTCATATTCTGCATTTGGTTGCCAATTTAGAAATTGGAATTGGAACGAAATATGATGGGGAATATCCTTTTCTTGCATTTCGTTGTTCATTTTCAAATTGGAATTAGAATTTGATGTAGATCTTTTTAATCTTATTTTATTATGAAACACAAGTATTATAAACAGATACCAACTTCATCCTATACGATTTGATTGATGGAAATTCATCACACATAGGTTGCATAATTTAGTTTTAAAAGACAATCCTTCCTTTATAATTATATTATTATTTAAAAAATTCAATTACTATTATTTTATCTTATTATTATTTTCTCATTTTAAAATTATTTTATAACTAAAATGCACCATAGTTTTTGACCTATGAATGCCAAGTGAGCAGAAAGATATTCATTTGATATTTGACTCATTTGATGTAGCTCATTCGACACACAAAATTGTACAACATTCCAAGATCACAACAAGGATTCCCTTTGCTTCAAATAATCTTACAATCCTATGCAAACATGAAAATGCACCACATTTTTTGACCTGCGAATGTCAAATGAGCAAAAATACATTCATTCAATATTTGACTCATTCAATGTATCTTCTTCGACGCACAAAACTACACAACATCACGAGATCACTGTTAGCAATCATTTATGGTCATTACTCACTCACTCCATGAAAAATACATTCAAATAAATGATCACTATAACTATTGGCGAAAAACATGTACACACCATCGATCGCTTTATCTCATTATTCATAATAGCAATATATTACATTTTTCACTTTTATCACGATAGAAATAGTGATAACCCTAATGCTCATTGTCATATCCATTTTCCAATAAAAGAGATTTGTGATCAAAATTGTCTTATCATTATAATCTATAGCGATCCTTTTTATAGCCATACTGCTTTGTCATCATAATACATAGTGATATACATCTCTTCATCGCTTATCGTTATGTCATCTTTACACCAACCATGATGCGCAATCCTTTTGACCTATCGCTATAATATATAACGACCTATACTACTTTTTCATCATAACACATAGTGATATACGTGTCTTCATCGCTTATCGCTATGTCATGTTTACTCCAAAAATGATGCGTGATCCTTTTAACCCATTACTATAATATATAGCAACCTATACTACTTTGTTGTCATAACACATAGTGATACACATCTTCATTGCTTATCACTATGTCATGTTTACTCCAAACGTGACACATGATCCTTTTGACCCATCATTATATTATATAACAATCTTTTGAGAAATCATACTGCCATCACCATAAGTTACGATGATCATGTATTTTCTATAGTTGATCACCACAACACAATCCTCTCCTTTTTATCACCAAAAACACTTATCGCTAAGACATATAGCGATATAATATCTTTATTGCTCATCGCCAAGATGAGTATATTTCATTTTTGCTTGTTGATGATCGCTAGGTGTTATAGCAAATGTTGAATGAGCAAAAATATATTTGTTTGATATTTGACTCATTTGATGTATCTCCTTTGACCCATGAAGCTGCACAACATCATGAGATTGCAACAAGGAGTCCTTTTGCTTCAAACAGTCTTGCGATCCTATGCAGGCACGAAAACGCGCCATAGTTTTTGAGCTATGAATGTCAAACGAGCAGAAAGATATTCATTGGATAGACTCATTCAATGTATCTCCTTTGATGCATGAAACTGCACAACATCGTGAGATCACAACAAGGAGTCCTTTCACATCAAACAGTCCTGCGATCTTGCGTAGGCACAAAAATGCACCACAGTTTTTGACTTGCCAATATCGAACGAGAAGAAAGATATTCATTCAATATTTCACTCATTCAATGTAGCTCAAAATGTTGGTGCAAATGGATTAAGGCCTGTCTTTCAGGAGCTTGGTTTTTATTGGTCATTAATGGGAAACCTGAGGGTTTTTTTCCTTCCACACATGGGATCCGATAAGGGGACCCTTTATCTCCAGTGTTGTTTATTATTATGGCTAAAGCGTTTAGTAGGGCCATCTCACATCAACATTTGTTAAATAAATGGAAAGGAGCTCTCATTTTAGGTACAAACATATCTATCACACACTCTCTTTTTGCAGATGATACTCTTTTGTTTGGTTTGTCAAATGTTCAGGAAGCTCGCCATATTATTTATACACTTGATCTTTATTCAGCAGTGTCTGGTCAGATTATCAATGCTCAAAAAATCCAAGATCTATTTTTTCAACACTGTCAAAATGGTTTCCAATAAAATTAAATAGATCCTAGGTTTTTCAGAAGACTTCTTACCCTCAGTCTATTTGGGCATTCCTTTCTTCATGGGTTCAAATAAATCCTTGTATTGGTCTTCAATTATTCAATGTATTTAGAGTTGAATTGCATCTTGGAAAGTTAGATGGTTGTCATTGGTGGGAAAAATTTTGTTGATCAAGTCAGTTTTAGCTGCAATCCCTAACTATTTTATTGTTGTCCTTAAGATCCCACCCAAAGTTCTATCTACAATTCATAAATTGATTAAAGGTTTCCTATGGTCAGGTAATATGGATGAGTCCTGAAAGATTCCACTCATCTCTTTGCAAGATATGTCATACACTCCTAATGCTAGAGGGGTAGGAATCCATGATCGTTCCTATAGAAATGAAGCATTTGGTGGGAAATTGATTTGGCACATGTTTTCTAAGTCTCAGTCCACATGGTGCAAAATTATGCAGCAAAAATATCTAGATAATAATGATCCTTCTAGAATCTTAATGATTTCTAATCCTCCAAAAGGCTTGGTTATTTGAGATTTCATGATAGCTTCACACAAAATCATAGTTGATTATATTTCATGGGAAGTCAATAATGGGCTAAGTATTAATTTTTGGAATGATTCTTGGAATGGTCAAATTCCCCTATCTAAGAGTGGGATTTCTTTGAACATTATTCAAGTTATTGAAACCCATTGGGGGACCCAATTGAATCAATATGTGGAATATGCTTCTGAATTTTCAAAGAAAATAGTTTGGAAAGATCCAAATATTCTACCTCTTTCATCCTAGGAAATTAATCAATTTCAAAATATACTAAGTTCAAGGCAAGTCTACTTCTCTGAAGTCCAAGATCGAATTTTTTGGGCTCCAGCTAAGGATGGTAATTATTCAGTGAAAGAGGGGTACAAAATTTTGCTGCAGAATGGTTTGAATAAATCTATTTCCAGAGCTTTTTCATTTTGTTGGAATTTGGTAGTTCTTCCTAAAGCAGGTTGTTTCTCATGGCTAGCGTTAAAACATAGGATTTTAACTAGTGATAGATTGAATAGACTACAACTTGCTACGTCATTTAAATGTGTTCTTTGTGGGGAACAGGATGAAATTGTGCATCATTTGTTCATTACATGTTCATTTTCTTACCAATGTTGGTACTTTATTTTGAGTAAGCTTAAGTATTGTACTCCCTTGCCAAATAATCTCTAGGATCTCTTTCAAGCCTGGCCAGTTCTCTACCAAAAATCATGGTTTGCAAACCTTTGGAAATGTATCCCAGCCTTGGTAGTTTGGGCTATTTGGTGGGAAATAAATAAGTGCATTTTTAGAAAGGAATTCCTTCCATTAGAAATTGTTTTGAATGGTATTGAAAGATGTATCGTGGAAGTGACTAATTCCAGCTTGAAAATGATTAAATTTAATCCGATTGTAACCCATTGGGATTCTCAAATTGTCCAACAATGGAAATTACTATTTATTCCTAATGGGTGGAAAATAAGTCCTTCACCAACACATATCTTACCCCGGAAGAACATTTGGAGACCCCCATCATTTGGTCTTTGGAAACTGAATTTTGATGGAGCCTCTAGAGGAAATCTGGGTCCTTCGGGTTTAGGGGCATGTATTAGAAGTTCTTCTGGAGAGGTTGTAGCAATCATAGTATCCCCTTTACCTATTGACACAAATAACATTGCTTAGGCTCACGCCTTGTTGGCTAGGCTTTTATTAGCTAAGCAAGGTTGTATCAGTAGGCTACATATAGAAGGGGACTCATCAGTTATTATTGATGCTTGTATACACAGGCACATCATTTCTTGGAAACTCAAATATGTATTGAATCAAATTTGGAGACTCCTTGATGAATGTTCGGATGTTTGCATTTCGCATATTTATTGAGAAGGGAATAAAGTTGCAATTTTTATCAAATTTGGGTTGTGATGGGGTTACTGTTTCTACTTTTCACTCTCTACCTTTTATTGAGCAACATAAGGCTTTAAAAAATCTTATTCATGAAGAAATGGAAGCCTCTACTAGTAGTAATGTTCAAAGTGCCGAGCTTAGCAGGTAAAATTCAATTGTTGAGGTAAATTCCCAGTGCCGAGTTGAGCCAATTTATTAAGATGCCAAGAAAAGTTCTTTAGATGCTGAGTGTTTAGGCAGCAAGTACCGAGTTCTTTAGGTGTCAAGTGTTTAGGCAGTAGGTACCGAGTTCTTCAAGTGCCGAGTGTTTAGGTAGCAGGTATCGAGTTCTTCAGGTGCCGAGTGTTTCAGAAGTACCAAGTTCTTCAGGTGTCGAGTGTTTTAGAATTGTTGAGTTTATAGGAGAGTATATTAAGATTCTATTGTTTCTACTTTTCACTCTCAACCTTTTATTGAGCAACATAAGGCTTTAAAAAATCTTATTCATGATGACATGGAAGCCTATACTAGTAGTAATGTTTAAAGTGTCGAGCTTAGCAGGTAAAATTCGAATATTGAGGTAAATTCCAAGTGCCAAGTTGAGCCAATTTATTAAGATGCCAAGAAAAGTTCTTTAGGTGCCGAGTGTTCAGGCAGCAGGTACCGAGTTCTTCTAGTGCCGAGTGTTTAGGTAGCTGGTACCGAGTTCTTCAAGTGCCGAGTGTTTCAAAATTGTCAAGTTAATAGGAGATTTTTAGGTGCCGAGTAAGCATAAGGGTAATCAGTGTTGAGTCACTCTACTTAGTACTAAGTGCCAAGTAACTGAGTCTTAAATTAGATGCCGAGTTATTTAAGGTGCCAAATCTATTAGGTGCTCAGTTGTGTAGTAGAAAGGAGTGCTCAGGCTTGTAAGGTTGGTCAAGTGCCGAGTTGAATAAGCTATTCTCTGGTGCTGAGTAAAGAAAAGGTGGTTGTTAGGTGTCAAGTTGAGGTAAATTCCAAGTGCAGAGTTGAGCCAGTTTATTAAGATACCGAGCAAAGTTCTTCAGGTGCTGAGTGTTCAGGAAGCATGTACCAAGTTCTTCTGGTGTCGAGTTTTGAAGAAATAGGTACCAAGTTCTTTAGCTACCGAGTGTTTCAAAATTGTCGAGTTAATAGGAGATTTTCAAGTGCCGAGTAGGCATAAAGGTAATCAGTGCTGAGTCACTGTGCTTAGTACTAAGTGTCGAGTAAATGAGTCTTAAATCAGATGCTGAGTTATTTAAGGTGCTGAATCTATTAGGTGTCGAGTTGTGTAGTAGAAAGGAGTGCTCAGGCTTGTAAGGTTGGTCAAGTGCCGAGTTGAATCAACTATTCTCTAGTGCCATGTAAAGTAGAGGAGGTTGTCAAGTGCTAAGTTGCCTTCTCGTCTTAAAATGAATTTAATGCCGCATGTTTTTTTTAAGTGCATTTATAATGACACTACTTCTAAAGTACATTTTGTATGCTCCAAATCTTTTATTTCCTGACGATATTCAATTTTGAAGTCCTATTTTTTGATTGCCTCATGCGAATAAATTCGAGTCATTAAGGAGTATCATCTTTAGTACCATTTCTAGGCATCATAAGGACAAAATTGGTGACAGTCTACATGGTAAATGACAAGTTGCACTATGATTATTTATTGAAGTTGCCTATATGTATCTTTCATTACACACTTTCGTAAACATCCTACAAATGCTTAATTAGGCAAATTTATTTTGTGAGCTAAGATTGTGCTTCAAGATGAATTGTGGGTGGGATATTGCTTTGGCTTGCAAAATGTGTCATAAACAACATCATCTCATCATGCCAAAAAAAAATTGTATTTGGTTGCCACCGGCATTAGAGGAATCTATGTTACCCAGTCATGTTACGGATGAGGTGATGAACAAAATGTTCATAATGCATTCACAATCAATCACAACAGCCATTTGGCATATCATTGGTGAAGAGCTTCTTTGTCCATCAGCACATGTTTTTTTCTATCCTTCTCAGGTCATATCTATATTTCTATCCAATGCCATGGATTTTTTGCAATCTCTGGATAGGCTTCAAGCCTTGGCCCGAAATTTAATCCTGCCACATTTCCTAGTGGAGAATAAATTGACTATGGCTATGCAAAAGTATGATTTGTGGAATGGTATGGATTCAGTTGGTGGTCTATTTTCACATTCTCAACTTCTGTAAAAACATGAATTTTATGTTGTTTTTGAGGCTATGAAGAAATCTATAGATACTTGCAGTTTTATTTATTTGAAGCATACTCTGCCATCTGATCCAAGTTTAATGGGTGTGCAATTGGTGGAAAGAGTTAAGTTAGTGGGCCTGGCCATGATTGAATTGCAAAAGGATTCTAATGTTTCAAAATCCATATAGTCAAATGCACCGTCAGAAAATTTACAACCAATTGAAAAAGTTTTTGGGATTCAATTGGTGCGATTAACTCTGATTGGCTTGTAGATAGTTCAAAAGTTTGATTTGGCTTGGGAATTCTTTTTGATGGACTTGGAATTTCTTGTCGTAATCTGCTATTTGTTTGGGTAGGATTGAAAGGCAGTGTTTCTAAAGGTCCCTTTCAACTTATGTCATCATCAACAGGTGTTATCTCTTGTATGTTGCAGCTTTATGTCTAACTACTTCATGCCAAAGCTATTGTATCCAAATTTTGTAGAAGTTTAGATTTGGTTATCTTCAGGGGTATACTGTTGGGTGATAACCCTTTGTAATTGCTTGCTCATAATATTTAAATATATGTAAAAATTAGGTAAGATGCTAGGTTTTCTTCATTGATTCTTTCCCAGTTGACCTCATTGAATCAGATTAATAAATATTATAGTGGCTAGCCACTTTTGCCTAAAAAAAATTTAAAAATGTAGCTCCTTCGACACATGAAATTGCACAACGTTTTCATGCACCCAAGAATTCCCAAAATTGCACAACTGTATATGACCGAAAATATGTTAGTTTTTCTTCAGATAAGTATTGTGATTTGAGGAATTTGTTATGCTAATATATGTTCACATGTTTGTATATAGAGAAAACCTTGATATACATTTATTTAAATAATTATTCTTAATGTATTATTATTATTTTAAACAAATAAACATTTAACATGTTCAATCATACACAAATTTGAAAGAATCTTATTTACTTTTTAAAATATAAAACAAAAAAATTGAAATTACTTGTAAAGAATAAGAGACAGACAAGTTCATAGTATCCATAAAAGAAGAATATCGATTTAACATTATATTGAATTTTTTATTGACATCACATAACTTCTCATAAATATATTAAAGAATGGAAATAACCTTGTAAAACATAGTTCCAATTTGTTAATAAAATAAGATAGATTAAAATCGTGTTAAAATAATCTATAGTAGAAACATAATTTCCCTACAACCAAAAGAGTCCTCTTAATTTTTTAAACATCCCTTTTAATTTAGAATCTTTACCATAAAAAAAATCAAATGAATTAATTCATTAATTGAACCTTAATCATTTTGAACTCATAAAATGACATAAACTGGTTGAATCCATAACAAACCATAGCAAAGAGATTTTTCAGATAGGTTAATTTTGTTATCATTTGCATAAGTTGATTTAAATCCACACTTGGTAATTTTGTTACAAGATCTTATACTTTTGTCTTTGGCTTTCTTAGAGTTTTGTGCATTCTTTATAAGCTAAAGAGAAAAATAATATATATTTTTTGTCTTCACTTCTTTGTAGCCTACAATAAAATTAAAAAATCTTTATAAATTCAATGAAAGATAAGATAGGTGAGATTTATTTATTTTTAAAAAGCTATCATAATATTATGTTAATAAAACATAGACAAGAAAAAGAGACAAAAACTCTCTATTTTTCAATCATGAATAACTATTTTTCCTGTAAACTCTCTAGTGTATGACCTCGTAAACTATTCATTGATCTAACATAATTGATATAGTTGTACATTTCATTTCTATTGGTACAGATAATTCAAAGTAACATATGTAGCATGAGGTAGAAGATGGGAAAAAAATTTCCATGAACTGATGGGAAAGAACAATATCCATGATCTAAATGGTGGTGTGAAAACACACTGTTAAATATGAAAACACAGGGAAATCTAACTCTACACAAACAATATCCATAAACTAATGGGAAAGAACAATATCCATTATCTGAATGGTGGTGTGAAAACACACCATTAAATATAAAAAACATAGGGAAATCCATGATCTACACCCTTATGCCCCACATTCCGCAAGAAACCCTTTCATATGTTGTTCAATCTTCCCATTACTGTCTATATTATTAGATGGTCAATCTTGCATATACAAACTAATCATGCTTGAAAAAGTAAAACCTGATTTTTTTTTAATGGAATACACCAAGGAGTAGCATCATAAATATTGATCGTTTACAAACATGAATAGTAAACAATCATTAGATAGCTCATTTTTTTATCAGCATCTATAGTCTTGAAATATTAGCAAATTAGATCAATCATAAAAATAGAAAAGAAAATCACTTTGTCAATATCATTGACAATCCTATTAGGAAGCACATACATAGGAAAGGAAGAAAACACAAGAAATAAAAAAATATCCAAGCAAATTAGGAATATACATATAACATGGGACAAAATCATGAACTATACAATCATCTACCAAAACACATTTCTATCAACATATGCTCTCAAGTTCTACAATTAAGCATTCATCATTTGCTACTCCATGGTATATTCCACGTAAGTATAGTTCAACTATAGCTCTGTATAAAAATGAAATGAACAACTATACCAATTTTTTATGAGTTCATTAACTATGTATGGATCCATGCCAATCTTGGCTCCGATCTATACATGGTTCATCTACACATAATAGTTTATGATGTCATAAAATATGTATAGATCAATGATTTCATGTCATTGCCTCTGATTACCTGTATATATCATAATTAAAGCTCTAATTATCTATACTAATAGCAATGAAATGTACAACTATATCAATAGTTTACGAGGTCATAATCTATGTATAGATCAAGAATGTATGGATCCATGCAATACCATTAAACAGAGGCAGCTCATAAATAGAAATTACTTCAAATACTAATCATGCCAATGCCAATGAAATGAACAACTAAACTATGTAACAATTTGTTGCCAGATTATTTAGAAAAATAGCCAATATGTGCTCAGTAATGAGTTCCAGTTTAGTGTTGTGAGAGATCAATGCAATACCATTAAACAAAGCTGACTCATAAACTATAATTACTTCATATGTCAATCATGCCAATGCTAATGAAATGAAAAACTAAACTATGTATTGATCAATGCCAATCATACTAATGAAATGAACAACTAAACTATGGATAGATCAAGTATGTATAGATCCATGCAATACCATTAAACAAAACCAACTCATAAACTAGAATTACTTCATATATCAATCATACCAATGCCGATGAAATGAACAACTAAACTATGTAACAGTTTGTTACCAGTCTTCTTATCAAAATAGTCAATATGTGCTTAGTAATGAGTTCTAGTTTAGTGTTGTGAGAGATCAATGCAATACCATTAAACATAGCCAACTCATAAACTAGAATTACTTCATATGCCAATCATGCCAATGCCAATGAAATGAACAAGTAAACTATGTATAGTTACAAAAAGTAAATGAAGTAATAATCAACGGATAAGATCAAAGTAATAGTCAAAGTAAATCAAGAAACTTTGAAAGTAGCAGTCACTAGCTAAAATAACTAAATTAAACCAAATGTCATTGCAATCCAGTCCACTCTCTCTGCCTCATCCATCATCAAGAACCCTTTGGCTCATTCACATTGAAGTATGAAGGTGTCATGTGCTTTCAGGAAAACACATCGACTCAGTTTAGGGATGGCTTTGAGAGTGTTATGCGCAGCACTGAAAATATTATCCTCTTCAGACTTATTCATTTTTATAATCTAAGGCTTATTGAGGCCATTTTTGAGTTCCTTCATAGTTTTGCATATCACATCCAATGATGTAGCCATAGTTGTCTTCTCCCTCTTTCCCCTCCCTGATGATGATGGTAGAGGAGTCCCACTACCATTTGCACTTGACTTATTGGAATGATATAACTCTTCATCCAAATCTGGTTGGCTGTCAAGAGGTGTATTGCAATCGGTATCGTCTTCATAAAGTAGGTGGAATGCATCATTCATAGGGTGCCATTCTTTAGCATCAAGGGGTCTTGTAGCTACATACCCTTCAGTAATGTCATTGTCGACAATTACAGCTAACTCATTGAAATATTTGAAGGGTGACCTCTTATACATTTTTTCTTTTTTGAATTCTCTCCTCTACATGTAAGCATAAATAAATGGATTAGGTTGTTATTCTTTTATTATTAAATTAAGAAGGCAATATTTCTTCAATCAAAAGAGTACAAAGATCATCCTACCTTCAAAAGGTCATCCTACATGGAATACTCAACATCCATAGTTTGAGTTGCTTCATTCCAAGCAAACCCACTTGTATTTCTCAAGTCCTTCATTACTTTATATCCTAATTTCCATGTTTTCAGCTTATTCTTAAAATTATTCCATGACATATTCAAGTTCATCTCTGCATTGAATATCCTCTCTATGGTGGTTCATGCTCCTTTTTTAAAACCACCTTCACCTTTTCATCCGAGATGAACTTGTTCGAGAAGAAAATCTATAAACTTGTGTTCCATCTATTTTGTCCACATTATCTTCAATGAAGAAGAAGAAGATATGTGGCTCGCATTGAGGGGTTCATCCATCTCGCTCAAACTAATGGGAGAATCCATCTAGCTCGTGCTAATGGGTTCATCCATGCTCATCATGAGCTCAGTATATGCCATACTCTACAATTTCTGTTCACAAAGTATATATTGTTGTCATTTCTTTAAACATATTACAATTTAAACTAATCATATGATTGAAAATGAAAGTTAATGCTCTTTAAATTTAAATGGAATGCACTAAGGACTAACATCAGAAAAATAGGATTTTTAACAAATTTGTTGTTCTCTTGTTAATAGTGGGCTTATAATCTTTATCATTTGGTACTCCTTGCTGTATTTCATTTAAAATTAAAGATGATAAGCTTTAAATTTCAATTTAAAATACATCCTAATGCAATGAGGCTAACATATTCAATGGGTATAAACATATTACAATTTAAACTAATAATATTATTGAAATTTAAAGTTAATGCTCCTTAAATTTAATTGGAATGCAGCAAGGACTAACATCAAAAAAAAGAAATCATCCATCATTGTGTATGCATACATCACTTTAATCAAATAAAATACATTGTCCCATAAAAGTTTAATTATTCTTGGGATCCGTAATCTTCCCACATCCTACTTGCTATATCTTCTTGAAATTGTGCCCACTCATTTCTATCCTCCTAAGACAACCCATATGTCTCGAGCACTGGTACCTCTATCCCATCATGATCATCTTCCTCTTAAATAGCTACTTTCAATGGAAGGTCATCCTCTATCGTAATGAAATTGTGTCTTAATACCATACGATGTTGCATGTCTCAAGATTGGAAAACATTGATTTAGAATACCAAATGTATGTTCTCTTACATTTCTAAGAGAGGAGTGTCATTGATTGAACAACTCATGTGTGAATTTTATTGGTTTTTCTCTTGACCACTCTTTCAAGTGGTAGCGTGTACATCAATAAGGAGCGAGAAATCCAAGTGCATTTGGATATCTAGCATCCACTAGAAAATATTTCCCTACATAAAGAAAGTATATTGTTAATACTTGAAAAATTTAGCATACACTTGAGTATATTAAAATGTTATGTGGCTTACCAGGGTGAACTACAAGTGGATCAACTCTAGACAAAGTTGAAGCTAGAACATGACTATCCACCGCAAAGCCTTCCCAACCAGCAAGGCAAAACTAAAACTTACAATCAGAGTAGACACCAACCATAACATTTTGTGGTAGGTTCCCTTTTCTATCATGATATTTACCTTGTATGTCGACATCGACAGTGACTAGAATATGGGTTCCATCGATAGCTCCAACACAATCCTATGGGATATGATATATTGATCAAATGTATGCTCAAGCAATAATAAGATAAGGATAAAAATCTAGACAATAAACTTATAAAAATGCACTATCTAGCTTGAAGAATGGGTCAAAATAGTCCTTCCCATTAATTTTGGGAGGAGCGCCTGGACCAAGTGGTATGTAGTAATCCCTATGAAGGGCTAAGACGATCATCAACTATCAAGATTAAACCACGGACAAAAATAACAATTACATGCAAATATAAACAATATCATAAAATAATAGATCGCATAGAAAAGAACACAAGACAACAAGATTTAACGTGGCTCACCCAATCCCTGGGCTACATCCACCAAATAGCAAGTTTGATATTATTACAATCCAGTGATTACAACCTGATTGCAATTTGTAATCCCTTACAGCTTCAATACCGTTGCAAGAACCAATTTTTGCATCACAACAATAATGAAACAATCCCTAACCCTAAGCCCTTTTATATAAGTATTTTTAACATTTTAGAGTTGTAATTAATAATTACATGCCGGCCCAAAATCCTAACAAAATAGGGCCCAAAAAAAATTAAATTTTGGGGGCTTCGCCCTTGAATCCTTAGACAATTGAGGCCTAACGGCCCTAGCTGTATTGGGGGTTGCCACCCCCAAACCCCTTCTTAGGGCTTGGCCTAGCCCCAAACCCCATTGAGGAATTATGGAGTATGTATAGTACTTCCTTGATCAATCACCACAATCTAACAATTTCCCACTTGGGGACCGATCATGCTCCACACTAAACAAAAATCTCCCACTTGGAGACTAATCCTGTAGCTATGTCTCAACTCCATGAGGCTCCCACTAAATCAAACCACCCTAGACTTTTTTGTTCTTTTATTCATGTTCAATCTAGAAGAGCAACCAAAGCTAAAGAGGAGTTCAACTTCTCCCTAGTTACTACTTTTGTAAACATATCTACTGGATTGTCATTTGTATGTATCTTGTCCAGCTTTAATTGTCCATCATCTAAAACCGACCAAATGAAATGGTACCACAACTGAATGTGTTTGGTCTTTGAATGTAAAGTTGAATTCTTTGCAAGATGAATGACACTCTGACTATTTGTAAACAAATAATTATCCTTTTGAGGGTATCCCAATTCTTCCAAGAAGAACTGAATCCATATCATCTCCTTCATTTCTTCCATAGAAGCAACATATTCTACCTTTGTAGTGGATAAAGCGTTAACCTTCTGTAACCTAGAAATCGAGCTCACAGCTTCCCCACCAACAGTAAAGACATAACCTGTAGTACTCTACCTAGTATTAATATCCCCTCCCAAATCTGAGTCAACATAGCCCTATAAATTAGTAGTACAGCCCCCAAAGTGTAAACACTTATTGGATGTTCCTCTCAAATATTTGATAATCCATTTGACTACATTCCAATGCTCAATTCCTAGATGACTCATATACCCGCTAACAACTCCCACTACATATGCAATATCTAGCCTTGTACATACCATAGCATACATCAAGCTTCCTACAACTGAAGCATAGGGTACCTTTGACATCTTCTCCTCTTCTTCTTGTGTCTTGGGACACATCTCCTTAGTCAACTTCAAATGACTAGGTAAAGGTGTGTTGACAACTTTAGCATTCTCCATAGAGAAATGTTGCAACACCTTCTCAACATAATCAGCCTGAGATAGCATCAATTTCCTATTTTTCTTATCTTTACAAATCTTCATACCAAGGATTTGTTTTTCTGCCCGCAAATCCTTCATAGCAAATGCATGTGCTAACTGGCATTTTAGCCCCTTAATCTAATTCATGTTAGACCTAGCTACAAGCATATCATCAACATATAAACATAAAATAATGTAGCTATCATCATCCAACCTCTTAAATTAAACACAATGATCTAAATGACACCTACTATATCCATGCTCATGCATAAAACTATCAAATTTTAGATGCCATTTTCAAGATGCTTGCTTCAAGCGATATAAACTTTTCTTCAATTTGCACATTAAGTTCTCCTTACCTTTGACTTCAAATCCCTATGGTTGAGCCATATATATCTCTTCATCCAAATCACCATAAAGGAAGGTTGTTTTAACATCAATCTGCACTAAATGCAAATCTTCAGTAGCCACAATACTTAGAACAATACAGATAGAAGTCATCTTAACAACAAGAGAAAATTTCTCATCAAAATCAATGCCCTTTTCTGTGCAAATCCTTTTCCAACTAACCTGACTTTAAATATTTTCTTACCTCCATCCTCTTCTTTTAACCTATAAACCCACTTATTCTGTAAAGCCCTTTTACCTGCAAGCAACTTATACAAATCCCATGTCTTATTTCTTAGCAAAGAGTCCATTTCATTTTTCATTGCAAACTCCCACTGAATCTTAGTATCCACTTGCACAGCTTCATCATAACATTCAAGTTCACCTATATCTGTTAGTAAAATAGAATACAAAGAGGGAGAAAATCTTTTTGGGGGTCTAATTAGCCTTGTTGATCGTCTAACATTCACTGGTGTGTGTGGCATTTGTTGTTGCGGTTGTTGCATATTATGAGGAATGGCTAGAACATCATCTTTTGGAGTATCATCCAACACTACATAATCATCTTCTTTCTTCTCATGTTGCTGCAACAGATCTTTGTACAACACTTTCTCATTGAATATGACATCTCTGATTCTTACAATTTTATGATTTTCAAAATCCAAAAGCCTATAACCAAATTCAGTAATGTCATATCCAACAAATACACATTTGTTTGACTTAGCTTCTAGCTTGGTTCTATTTTAAGAATCTATGTGAGAAAATGCTTCACAACCGAAGGTTTTGAGAAAAGAATAACTCACCTTCTTACTAGTCCATGCTTCCTCTGGAATACCACAACCCAAAGGAGTAGAGGGACCTCTATTAATTAAATAGCAGTATTGATAGCCTCTTCCCACATGTGTAAGGGAAACCTAGCTTGCAACCTCATGCTCCTTGCACACTCCATTATAGTCATGTTCATGCATTCAACCACTCCATTTTCCCATGGAGTCCTTAGAATAGTTTTCTATCTATGAATACCATTAGTTGAGTAATAATCTTCAAATTCATGACTACAATACTCACCACCATTATCAGATCCGAGACATTTTAATTTCTTACCTATCTCATTTTCAACCAAGCATTTCCATTTCTTAAAAGTTTGAAATACATTAGATTTATGTCTAAGGAAATAAACTCATGCTTTTCTAGTTGCATCATCAATGAATGTAACATAATAATGAGAGCCACCAAGGGAAGATACTTGATTTGGTCCCTATACATTGGTATGCATAAGCTCTAATTTCTTCTTTTTATTTTCCTTCCCAGTCTTCACAAAACTCACTCTCTTTTGTTTTTCGTACACACAACTTTCACAGAAATCCATATTTACACATTTCAGACTTGGTAAAACTTTCTTTGAACGAAGTACTTTCATACTTTTCTCACTCATAGCCCAAGCCTATTATTCCACAATGTTGTATCAGAATCTAGAGCAACTATTTGTTCTCCCTACTCAACTACAGCAACTATTCCTGAACATTCATTTTTCTTTGAAACAATTAAAGTAGAAAGAACAATATGACCTGTACAAAGATATAAGGTTCCTACTTTTACACCTTTTCTACTACAAGGGAACCTTTTGAAACCTTCCATTTTTATCATTAAAGTTAACTACACAACCCTCATCACCAAGTTGCCCTGCTAAAATTAAATTCCTACTCAGCCTTGGAACATGTCTTACCTCACATAGTAGCCAATGATCCCCATTCTGCAACTTAATCTTAACTTTTTCCTTTCCAACAATCTGACAGGGTTCATCATCCCCCAAATAAACAAATCCAAAATCCCCTCAGACATAATTAATGAAATAACCTCTATGAGGTGTAGCATGAAATGAAGCACCAAAATCTAAAACCCATGAATCGTCAACACTTTCTAAAGATAGAAGCAAAGCATCCTCTTTAGATTTTTTACTTACCACATTTTCCTCCCTGTCTCCATTTGGTTTATCTTCTTCATTTTTCTTTCAAGTCCAACAATCTTTCTTTTTATGCCCTAGTTTCCCATAGTACCAGTAGTTGTTCAGTTTTCTCGATTGAGACCTCCTCCCCTTTGACTTTCCTCTCGATTTCCCACAATTTCTGGAATTACTTCCTCTCTTAGTCGTTCTACCTCAACTTTGTGTGTTCAAAGAACTTCTTGATATAGATCCACCTAAGGTTTTCCTGCGAGTTTCCTCACTCAAAATAACATTGATCATATCATCATATTTTAGGGTACTAGATCCAAGAACATAATTACTCATAGCCATTACTAAGCCATTCCAACTTTCAAGGAAAGAACACAAAATCAAGAGATCCCTAATTTCTTCATCAAAATTGATACCCACAGAAGATAACTAACTAGTAATAGTATTAAACTCATTTAAATGATCTGCAACAGATCCACCTTTTGTCATTTTCATATTAAATAAATGCTTCATGAGGAATACCTTGTTTGAAGCGAGGGCTTTTCATACAATTTCGTTGGGGTTTGTGTCAACACTTTTGTTGTCTTCACTTTTGTAATATTAAAATGCCATTGATGGTGCCAAGCATAATCAAATGCTTCCAAGTGCCTTTCTATCCAAAAGATCCTAGTCATCATTTCACATAGATCCCTGATTCTTGGTTTTGCCTTTCAACAGCTTCCATAAATCCTTTTGATAAAGATAGTCTTCCATTTGCATCTTCCATAACTAAAAGTTTTGCCCATTAAACCTATCAACCCTCAGCTTACCCTCATCTGCCATCGCTCCCACTCAACCGTGAGACTTCTTACGAAGGATAACTGAAAGAACAACCTCACTCTGATACCACTTGTTAGGATTAAACCATGGATAGAAATAAAAATTACATGCAAATATAAACAATATCATAAAATAATAGATCAAACAGAAAAGAACACAAGACACCAAGATTTAACGTGGTTCACACAATCCTTGGGCTGTGTCTACCAAACAAGAAGTTCAATATTAGTATGATCCAGTAATTACAACCTAATTACAATCTGTAATCCCTTACAACTTCAATACCGCCATAAGAACCAATTTTCACATCACAACAACAATGAAACAATCCCTAAACCTAAGCCCTTTTATACAAGTATTTTTACCATTTTAGGGTTATAATTAATAATTACATATCGGCCCAAAATCCTGATAAAATAGGGCCCAAATTATGGAGTATGTATAGTACTTCCCTGATCAGTCACCACAATCTAACATCAACACCTTGTGGAAATATCAACTAACTATCTCTCCTAAGTGCCCAAAGTTATGGGCAATATTGCAGTTCCTCATATTGTGCCCAAGGGTGTGGAGGAATGTCACTAGTTGTTCCTCTAACTTCAAGTGGATTGTATCGCTCAAGCTTCCTTTCAGCTTGAGAATACAAGCTAGATGAAATAAGGTTGCCCTACTTATCTGAATCTAATAATGACAATCCACCTCATTGGAATAAATAATGTCTCTACAAAAAGGATTTCCTTTTCTTATTCATTTACCCATTTGAATACCTTCTTGGGCTACCAATACTTTGGCTATGACAATGAAAGAGAAAAGAATTGTGAGAATATGGGTGTATGTGGTCTTCCTATCTATGCACCCTTGAACATCTATACAGTCCGTAGGGTCCATTAGTGGCTTGAAATGTGGACAAAGTATACACTATCAATTACGAGATCAGCTCATTCTTTTGGGAGTTGTTTGTATTAATGTATTTGTATTAGTAGGTTTTAATGTACCTAGGTTTTAGGGATTGATCTCATATGACATTCAAACAATTATAACTTTAGACGACTATTTTAAGATGTAAAATGGATCTTAGTTTTTAAGAAATTTTGTGAATATGATTAATGGGGATCCATTAACTTCAAGATTTTGATTTCATAGCAGGCCTACTATTTGTGGTTATGTTTTGTAAAGATTCAGATTGCTAGTTACCATTTTTCACAAACTATGCACAGTTGGGCCACCAAGTTTCCATTATTAGGCAAGCACATATTTAAATACACATATATGGCATACTAGTATAGGGTCTATAATTTGATATTAAAATTAAGTTTGAAGCCCTACAAGAAATATCATTTTGAATTGATCTATGTATTGAATGTAAAGAAAATTTCAATTAAATCTATGTTTCTGTGGAATTAGATGCATTGTTAGCTTTAGATTGAATAAAAGAGGCTTTTGAATTATATTAGGTAAAACATGGAACTTAAGGTACAAATAGTTAATTAGCAACACCCAAGTAGGTGTATGAAATCCTCCAATTCATTGTATTTTTTTCGAAACTCCAGACTCTCCCCTTTTTATCACATGTCTGCAAATTTATGACTGCTATCAAGCATGTGAAGGTATATATAAATTTTACAATGCTATCTTTTTTCAAGCTTTTAGACAATAATGGGAAGTGGAAAGAGAATATTTTGTCCAAGTAGAGTGGAATGTCATAATATTTTGTCCAAACACACAACAAAAAACCAAAAATGCAAAGATTGGTGGGAGAAGAGAATCGTGTGCACGGAGATGAGTCCAAAGACATCCTTTAAATCTATCATCGTCCAAAGCAGAGAGAGATGCAGAAGAACCCTATTACCAAATGCATAGTCGTGGTCAATGAGGAGAACCCCTATTCCAAATGTGCAGTTGTCATTGATGTAGAGAAACTCTAGTCAACCATCGCTAGAGAACAATGTAGATAACAATGTCGCCCAAGAAACCCTATTCCCAAATGTCTCTTTCATCTTCTAAAAACCTAACCATGATTTTGGAAAACCCAATGGTTTAATTAAAACACATTCATAAAAACCCAAATTTAGGTTATAATTTGAAATTCCACCTATTTTGTTGGAAGATGCATCTTCCAATTTTGGTCAAAAAATGGAAGATGAAAGTGAAAATAGCTTATTGGTTTAATGAACCAAATGCACATTTTTAGCTCTAAAACCTAATTTTGGCCCTCATATCCCTATTCCACCCCTCATCTTCCAACAACGAAATGAGGCCTTAGGGGCGATTACATCCCTAATACTCAGGGTGATAGCCAACAAGTCCCACAGAATAGGTTTTTTATATGAATAAGAATCAATTGGATTGAATCTAGGAACCCAATTCATGTAAATGACTGCCAAAAATTTAAGGTAAAAGATAAAATAATCTATACATGGTCAATGACACATTATGTCTTTCTACTAGTCTAGAATGTCTTTCAACATGATTGAATTAGTAAAATTACTTAAACGTCTTTAAATGGTTATTAAATATAGATATTCATATTTTTTTTCTCAATGAGTGTATTTTAATATTTTAGATTCTTGCATATAGTGCTTAGTTGAGAGGGTCTTAAAGTTTTATGTGTATCAACCACATGATGACACTTGAGGATTGTTTATAAGAGAAAGGTAACTCTGTGTTGGTTCCCCAACAAATTGATGTGTTGGTTCCCCAACAAATTGATATTTTGAACCATAAAGATGTATCAATTTCTTATGTTCAAGCTTAGTGTTGGATTAGAAAATAACTAGGATTTAGCTAAGATGGTTAAATTCTTCTACACTTTCGACTCTATAAGACCTTGGCAAGTGAACTATTATTATCATTGAATAAGTATTTTACAATATGGAACAGTGAAGTTTTTGTAGATAATTTTTATGCATGACATTTAAGGTTTATTGGACTTAATATTTTACTTTGTTACCCCTCTTTTTTCATTATACATCGACATGAGGTGAAATAAAAAACTAAATGTAAAAGTAAATCCTACAATTAAAACAAAAGCATTAATCGATTTACCATATGATTTGGAGCAAAAAAGTGATTTGTACCTTAATCCCAAGGATATAGAGTCAAACTTAAAAATCATTATGTGTTCATCCAATCTCTAAATTTTGAATTGTTTGACACTTAAATTGATTATGTCATATTTAAATATGCAAACAAATCTACCAAAAAAAATAGCATAAAAGGTCATTCTTATATACATAGATAAAGTCTTTTGAAATATAATGTTGTAGAGAGTAGGTGAAATTGATCCACTCAACATCATAGATTTAAGCATAAATGTTGTCAAGTTCAATGAGGTGTAGATTAAGAAAAAAATAAGAGGAATGAATTCTTGCAAGGCCAGATATGAGAAGGAAGAACAAGAAAACAATAGATGTAATACAAGGGAAAAACACATCATAGGGAGGAGAACCATTTTATGAATGAGAGTAGAGAGTGGCCTTGTCCTTACAAGGTACCACACATTAGAGATAAAGGGAGCAAAAATTTGAGAAAATGTTGGAAAAGCACAACTAGAGAACTAAGAAATAGTGTATAACATAATGCCTTAGCTAGTCAAATATCGTTGTCATGTTATGATGTTGTAGTCTGATAACTTCTAGAGAATATGTGCTTAAAAAAATTAGAGTTCTTAGAGAGAAACTATATTAGGAGAGAGAATATATGAAAAGTTAGAACAAAAGGATTCTTTATCCATTGATAACCTTAATAAGGATTTAAAAAATCATAAAAAGCACCGAGAATTTCAAGAAGAGTTTATAGAATATATGTTTTGATAAGATAATGGTGCAAGAGCACCCAAGAAATCAATGAGGACATTAAAGACCTATGGAATGAGTAATGAAGCAAACAAGGTCAATTGGGAGTTATTAAAACCAATCATGGCATTTGAAGGCAAAAATAATGATGTAATGGTCATAAGGGTCCTGATAAGAACCCTAAGACCAAATCTTTGTAAAATGGGTCAATAACACCATAATAAACTTAAATAGGTCTTAGAGAGTCAATAAAGATGTACTAATCATAAATGGATCCAAATACTAAGGTTTAAGGGGTTAGGAGGTAGGAGAAATGAAAAAATTGTAAGTCATAAATTCAAAAGTTTGAATTATAATGACTAGTGGAATTATGAGGGAAATCAATTTTTAAGCTTGTTTTAGAGTTCTTAACCTTAAAAAATGATTTGAATCAGTTTTGGGCATTTCAATGCACCTATATATGCCTGATCAAGGCATGGATTGAACAATGGTGGAACACTGACATTCAAACCCTACGAAAACAATAAAATACATTTTTTCTTGCAAACTTTGATGGTTATTCAAATTATGTGTTGGATTTGAGTGTTTAAGTGATTTTATCATACAATTTAAATTATCTTTCAATTCCTTACATGATTTTTTGATCAGTTTGAATCATCTTCACATTTTGGTGTTGATAGGTGTAAGGGTTTTGGGTTTCTATTAACATAGTTTTGATTTGGAGTAGAATAACTTAGTCCATTTCTTGAATGGCTATTTGATTCTTTGCAAATGGACTCATACTAAAATTGATGTAATAATTCTAACATAATATATGCAAGAATACTATAAGTTGCAAGGATATCCCATAAGTTTGGTTGAAGAGAGAGCATGATTTTGGTGTCTAGACTATACAAGTTGAGGATCTGGTTGAACAAGATCATGTTTTTATGATTGGATAGGTCTCATATGATCAAGGAAAAGGTTTAGGAACCTTCATTTTATTCTGGAACTTTTGGTAAGTTGGTGAATTGCAAAATTGACGATTTTAGTGCATTTTGGTGAGGGTTTTAAAGTTTTCTTACAAATTGGTGTTTTTAAAAAAATAAATTGGTGTTTTTTAAAAAATTAGTTGTGGAATAATTTGATATGGTAAGGTATAAAATATTGTAAAAATTATTATAGATTGGGCATAAGTATTTTGAGTAGTTCCTTTGTAAATGTGGGTGTTTTGCGGCTTAAAACAAGGTTTATAGTGGAATAACATGGGCACGATCCAAATGAATAGTACCTAAGTTTTTTATATGATGTAGTAGGCAAAAATGGGTTTCTAAATATGCACACATGTTTTTAAAGTGGTTTGGAAAAATATGCAAAAAAATGGGCAAAAATAGTTACAATAGGGCTAATTGGGGAATTAGGCCTAGTAGGACAACTAGTTGAGTTTATTCATTAAATAAACACTTGAACTTTGAAGGTTGATTTTTTAGGTTGGATTGAGTGAGAAGAATATTTAAAAATAATTAAGGTTCATTGAGAGAGTTGAATCCATACTTTGGGTTGTTTGAACCATTTCGTGCCTATAAGATATTGTGTAGAACACAAACTTCCTATAGCATATAGACAAAAACTTGTCATAGAAACCTTAATAACTATTTATCCTCATCATAGTGGTATTGAAGCTTGGGAATAGAATCTTTGAGGAAGGGAAGTTACAAGTTTGAACGAGATAACACCTAAAAATCAACTAGCCTAAGAGAATGAAGAACTTAGGCAAGAGTTGGACAGAGAGAAGAGGGAAAAGAGGGAATTATAAGCAATCAAGGAAAGAGAATCAAAAATTGGAAGACAAAAAAGAATTCAACTATTAGAAAAGATAAAATCCTTAGCTAAGGAAAGTGACCAACTAATGGTGGAACACCAAAATGTAAATGAAGAAGAGGTACATGAGGAAGAGAGTCTAGAGCAACCTAAGAAAAATAGAAAAGATGATAATGATGTGGAAGAGAGGAGGTTTTTTATATTGGTGAAGGTGGTACAAGGTACAAGAGGAAACATAAATCTACCCATTTGCAAAGTTATAATGGACAATGATGAAGTTCTCGGTTGGATAGAAGCACTTGAGAATCACTTTGAGTTGGAAGATGTTAATAAGGATAGGAAGGTGAAGTTGGATAAATCAAGATTGACAGGTACACCACTTACTTGGTGGGAAAATATACAAACTAAAAGGTCAGAAAGTAGTCTAAACAAGATCACAAATTAGGATAAAATGAAAGGCATGGTGAAAAGGAAATTTTTACCGCATGACTTCACAATTCAAACCAAAAGAATGAGACAAAACTTGAAGCGATGAAACATGGATATTATGACATACACAAAGTAGTTTCATAAGTTGAGTATTAGAGGTAGAGTTGAAGATGAAGATGAGAAAGTGGAAAGGTACATCAATGGCCTTAGATTTAATCTACAAGATGATGTAGGTTTGAATTCACCACACACATTAGGGGAATTCTTTCAATTGGATATAAGGGCTAAAGAGAAGTTGAAGAAGAAGAAAGAGAGAAATAATAACAGAGGTGGAGGTTTAGTTAGAGGTAGAGGTGGAAGGATAGGTAAAGGTACACAAGCATGGGAAGAAAACATCACTAACAAGGGGAGGAGGCAGATTTGGTCAAGGGAGTGGAACATTTACAAGGAGATGTTATGATTGCAATGAGGTGGGACATCCTACTTTCAAGTGTCCTAGATGGGAGAAACAAGACAAGGGCAAAAAAAGAGAGAAGAAAGTGAATTTGGTGCAAGAAAAAAAGCACAAGGAAATGGAATTGGCAAGTGAATTAGGAGAAGAGATTGTAATTAGATTGAAAGTACTGGATAATAATAATATTGGGCTCGTTGCCAGTGGACATGGCCCAAGGATTTGGTGAGCCATGTGAAATCTTTGTGTTGTGAGTTCTCTTATATATGCTTTATTATTTTTTGATATTGGTTATATTTGCATGTAATTTTTATTTTTGTCTAGTTAATTATAACAAGTGGTATTAGAGTGAGGTAATTTTCAATTATTCTCTACAAGAAAGTGTCATGGTTGAGTGGGAGCAATGGGAAATGAGGGTAGGCTGAAGGTTGAGAAGTTTAATGGGAAGAACGAAGGATTATCTTTATCAAAAGGACTAATGGTAGTCATTACAAGGAAAGGCCAAGAAAGAGGCAAGTATGATAGATGAGCACTGAGATATTCTCAGAAAGACACTAGGAAGTATTTTTTTATGCCGAGAAAAATTAATGGCATTTAATATTACGAAAGTAAAGATGACATAAGAGTTCATGCAAACCCTAGAAAAGTTGTACAAAAAGCCTTCCCCTTCAAACAAGGTATTTTTCATGAAGTGTTTATTTAATATGAAGATATTAGAAGGTGGATTTGTTGTTGATTGTTTACATGATTTTAATATGCTTACTAGCCAATTATCTTCTATAAATGTCAATTTTGATGAAGAAATTAGAGATCTCTTGATTCTGTGTTCTTTTCCTAAAAGGTTGGCTTGCTAATGGTTGTGAGTAATTTTGTTTTAGGTTCTAATGCACTAAAATTTGATGATGTGGTTGGTGTTATTTTAAGTGATGATTTTTTTAGGAAAATCTCAGGTGGATCTAGATCAAGAAGTGTCTTGAACACACAAAGCAGAGGCATAATGAATGAGAGAGAAAACAATTTCGGAAATCAAGAGGAAAATCAAAGGGAGATAGGTTTCAATCTATAGGACCAAGAGATTGTTGGTACTATTGAAAACCAAGGCATAAAAAGAAATATTTGTGGTCTCAAAAGAACAATGAAGGAGACATACAAAATGGGAACAAGGAGGAAAATATGGTAAGTAATAAATCCAAAGACAATACTTTGCTTCTTTCATTAGAAATTGTTAATGATTCATGGGTTTTAGATTCAGGGGCTTCATTTCATGCTACTCCCCATGGGGGTTATTTTCTTGATTATGTCCAAAGGGATTTTGGTCAAGTTTATTTAGGAGATAATGAACCCTGTCAGATTATTGGAAAGGGGAAATTTAAGATTAAGTTAAAGAATGGGAATTGTTGGCTACTACAAGAGGTAAGACATGTTCCAAGTATGAGTAGGAATTAAATTTCAGTAGAGCAATTGGGTGATGAGGGTTGCACAGTTACTTTAGATGATAAAAATTGGAAGGTTTCAAAAGGTTCCTTAATAGTAGAAAAAGGTGTGAAATTAAGCACCTTATATCTTTTTATAGGTCATACTATTCTTTCTACTTCAATTGTTCCAAAGAAAAATGAATGTTTAGGAATAATTGCTACAGTTGAGAAGGGAGAAGAAATAGTTGTTATAGATTATGAAACAAAAATATGGCACAACAGACTTGGGAACATGAATGATAAAAGTATGAAATTACTCTACCCAAATAAAGTTTTATTAGGTTTGAAATGTGTCAATATGGATTTCTATGAAAGTTGTGTGAATGAAAAGTAAAAGAGAGTTATTTTTGGAAAGAGTGGGAAAGAAAAGAAAAATGAAAAATCAGATCTTGTGCATACAGATGTATTGGGACCAGCTCAAGTATCTTCCCTTAGTGGCTCTCATTATTATTTTATATTCATTGATGATGGAACTAGAAAAGTATGGGTTTATTCCCTTAGATAAAAATTTGATGTATTTGTAACTTTTAAGAAATGGAAAAGCTTGGTTGAGAATGAGACTAGTAAAAGATTAAAATGTCTTAGATCTGATAATGGTGGTGAGTATTGTAGCAAATATTTTGAATATTATTGTTCCACTAATGGTATTCATAAGTAGAAAATTGTTTCAAGGACTCCACAAGAAAACAGAGTCACTGAATGCATGAACAAGACAATAATGGAACATGCAAGGAGAATGAGGGGATTCCCTTAAATATGTGGGAAAAAGGCTATCAATACTGTTGTATATTTGATCAATAGAGGTACCTTTACTCCTTTGGGCTATGGCATTCTAGAGGAAGCATGGACTGGTAAGAAAGTGAGTTATTCTTTTCTCATTTTCTTTAGTTGTGAAGTATTTGCACATATAGGTTATGAAAATAGAACCAAGATGGAAGCTAAATCAAAGAAATGCATATTTGTTGGATATGGCATTGATGAATATGGTTATAGGCTTTGGGATTTTGGAAATTATAAAACTATAAGAAGCAGGGATGTCATATTCAATGAGAAAGTATTGTACAAAGATATGTTGCAACAACATGAGAAGAAAGAAAATGATTATGTAGTATTGGAGGATACCCCAAAAGATGGTGTTTTAGTAGTTATTCATACTCCACAACAAAAAATACCATAAACACCAATGGATGTTAGACAGTAAACAAGGCTAAGTAGAACTCTAGAAAAATTTTCTCCCTCTTTTTATTTTATTTTATTAATAGATGTTGGTGAACCTGGATGTTATGATGAAGTTGTGCAGGTGGATACAAAGCTTTAGTGAGAGTCTGCAATGACATATGAAATGGACTCCTAGCTAAAATCACGTATGAATATATAAATCCCTTGATATGTTGCATCAAATTTGTAAAATAGCCATTGTTTCATCAATCTAATCACAGGTTGTGTGTGTAGAATTATATACTCTTCAAGAACTCTACAATACCTAGACCTTTGGATGGAGAAATGGTAAAGATGTCTAATATTGCAATATCCTTAGATTCTTTTTCAATGCTTGTTTAAGGATTTGATCAATACAAATCCACAAAACCCTCGAATAATTGCATGTAAAAACCTATCACAGAAGAAAAAAATGAGAGGAAGCAAGGGTTTTGCTCTGAAAATATACAAATTGTATTCTCAGAAATGAAAAAGATGATGAGATATTACAAAATATCAATCCTTATAAAAGGAGATCGAAAACCAAAAAGGGTAACCTAAAAGGTAAAATCTATTTAATAATTACTAATTAATTACTAAATAGAGATGCAAAAGGCACATAAAGTGGAATCTTAAGAACGGAATAAAGCGAATTTAATAAGTGAAATTAAATTAATGCTTTACTCTAACACTCCCCCTTAAGATGAGCAACAATGTAGCTACAAACAATGCAGAAAGAGCAAGGAAACTACAATACAATGCTGAAAGCAAATTTGGGTCCCAACAACAAGGCCTAATGAGGTACCCAATCACAACTAAATCTCTATGAAATGGGGAAATAGAGAAAACCCAGTGGGAAAAACTCTACTCCAAAAAGAGATAGCATGAAAAAGAAAGAAAGAAAGGACTCATCACTAAGACCCCCCAAGGATAACTTCCTTCACCCCAAGCATAGAACATAGTTGAAGATACTGCGGGGATACAAAAGGTTTAGTGAAGATGTTTGTAACTTGTTTAGCAATAGGAATGTACTCCAAGCTCAAGGCACCATCTTGAATGAGATGCTTGGTGAAGTGCATGTGAAGCTCAATGTGCTTGGTTCGTTGATGCTCAACTGAGTTGCATGAAATGTGTATAGCACTCTGATTGTCACACTAGAGAAAGGTGGGACTGTCAAGAGAAAATCCAAACTCTATCATCAACTATCAAAGCCACAAAACCTCCTGACTAGCCAATACAACTGCTCTATATTTTGCCTCTGTAGATGATAATGCATGAGCATGATGCTTCTTACAAGATAATGTGATAGGACCAAAACCAAGATAGAGTACAAAACTAGAAGTAGACTTGTGATCATCAATATCACCAGTCCAATATGAATCTGTAAAACCAACAATTTGAGGATCTCCTGATGCGTAGTGAATGCCATAACATGTTGTACCTCTAATATACCTCAAGATATGTTTGGAAGCTTGCCAATGACTCTCATGAGGATCATGGGAAAATTGAGAGACAAGTCCAACCACAAAGGAAATATTAGTACGTGTGTGTGTTAGGTACAACAAACTACCCATAAGCTATCTATATAGAATGGAATCCACTGTAGGAGTAGAGCAAGTGGTAGATAAAACAACACCCAATCGAAAAGGTGTAGGGGCAGGCTTGCAATCAAGCATGTCAAATTTCTGAAGCATATCAAGAGCATATTTTTTCTAGATTATGGCTATCCCATTTGAAGATTGAACAACCTGTAGGCCCAAAAAATAGTCCAGAAGTCCAAGATCTGTCATCTCAAAATACTCCCCTTGCTAAACACCCTATATCATGGATATTGAGCTTCCTATGATGATGAGGTCAACAACATAAAGCACAAGTATCAATAAGTCAACCTCATGATGTTGAATGTAAACTATAGGATTAGACTAACACTGAGTGAATTGTGAAGCAAGTAAGAAGGAATCCATCTTCTCATACCAAGCCCTAGGGGCCTATTTGAGACCATATAAAGACCTCTGAAGCTAGCATACCAATGAAAATTCCTACACACAACCATGAGGTTGCTCCATATAGATCTCCTCATGAAGGTCTCCATGTAGAAAAGTACTCTTCGCATCCATTTGAAAAAATTGTCAATCCCTGTAAAGCTACTAGAGAGAGTAAAAGACGAATAGAATTCATCTTGGCAATAGAGGCAAAGGTATTAGAGTAATCAATACCCTCAACTTATGAAAAACTCTTTGCAAAAAGACGTGCCTTGTACCTATAAATAGAACCATTTGCAGCATACTTGGTACGATACACCCAACGACACCGAACCAACTTTCTTCCTTTCAAAAGAGGACAAAGATCCCATGTGTGGTTCTTCATCAAAGAAGAGTACACCTCATCCATAGCCCTAGCCCACTCTGGGTGTCTTATTGCATGTGAAAAACTCTAAGGATCATCTGAAGTGGCATGACTCAAAAGACTACTACTAGTAGTCTGAGCACGAGTGCGACGAGTATCTGTAGGATCACCTACCAAAGGTCCAACTACATCAATAGCATCACAAGCTCACTCGAGCACATGTGGAACATCTAGTGGAGGTGGTGAAGGGGGATCAATATCAAGATCTTCCTCAGAGGATGCAAAATCTGATGGAGGAGTAGAGGAAGTACTGGGTAGTGAGGAAGAAGCTAGAGCTGGAGGATAACACTCATCAAATTGAAAAAATCACCAAAACAAGACATATTTAGAATCAGGATCAAACAACCTATATGCCTTAACATCCTTACAGTAGCCAATAGAAATGAGTGGTTAACTCTTCTTCTCCATGGCTTTCTATGGAGCATCTAGAATAAATGTCCAAGCCTCACTACCAAAAATGCGAAAAGTAGTAACATCAAGCTTGACATGAGTCCAAGCCTCCTTAGAAGTCAAGTGTTGCAATGCCTTGTGAGGCATCTGATTCTGAATATAGTTGTCATAATTGATAGCCTCGGCCCAAAATGAAGAACTCATAGCTCAAGACTGTATCATACAATTGGCCATCTCTCGTAATGTCTTGTTCTTTCTCTCTACAACCCTATTTTGTTGTGGGGTGTGGGGAAATATGAACTGATATTGTAAACCATGCTCAGTACAAAAATCTCTAAAAAACTAATTCACATATTCCCCCCTATTGTCATTATGTATACACCTAATTGAAAGACCAGACTACTTCTCCACAAATGTCTTAAAGATTTGAAATGAATCAAAGACATCATACTTGTACTTCAAAAAGTACACCCATGTGCATCTTGACAAGTCATCAATGAAGGTGAGCACATATCAAGAACCTATAAAAGATGGAGTGGGAAATGACATAAGATCATTATGAATCAACTCCAATGGTGTCTTAGCATGTGTGGGTCTACCTTCCAGAAAAGGATCTCTACGATGTTTGCCAAGTGCACAACCTTGACACACATCATCAGTACAAGAGATCCGAGGTAACCCAATCATTAGCTCTTGTGTACTCATCTATTGTAGATATTTTTAGTGGACATGGCCAAAATGCTCATGCCAAAGCTTGCTCAATATCTGCATGAGAAATGAGAGAAACACATGTAGAATTAGAACTCTCAAAGCTATCAAACTGATATAAGTTAGATTGAAGATCAACACTTTGTGTAGCAATAACCAAGTCAGGATCATGGAGGTCTCAAATAACCACATCATGTGGTGAGAAATCAATTGTCTTTCCAAAGCTTGAATGAAAAATCTGAAAGACAGACAAGAGGTTTGTAGAAATGGTCGAAAGCAAGAGAACATCTTGTAGTGAACCACCTTCTAAAGAGATAGTTCTTGAACCTATGACTAAAAGCTGAGAAGAATCACCAACTACAATCTATGTAGTAACACTCTAAGTAAGTGAGGTAACCAAATCAGGTGAGTGTGTCATATGATGTGAAGCTCTAGAATCAAGAACCCAAGTAGCTGTAGAGGATAATGCTCGTCTAGAAAGAGCATGTCATTTCCCTAAGGGATGAGGAAATGGCTTTGAAGAAGCAATATTGTGCTTCTGCATGGCCTTCTTTAAAGCCTCAAGACGTTTCCAACACTTGGAAACTGGATGTCCTTCCTTGCCACAAAAACTACAAGGATCACCTATGAACTTCTTAGTCTTGGAGGAAGACTCACTAGACTTAGAAGATTTACCCTTCTTAGAGGGTTTCTAAGCATCTGATTTAGGAGTAGGCTTGGAGGAACTCTTACTACCCGTTGAATATATCTTGGGCTTCAATTTCTTCTTCTATTTCCCTGTAGATTTTTGAGCAACCAATGCTTGAGTTTTTGAACCAATGATAGTATCTAACTATGTAAGCTTGGATTGCTCTCTAGTTAATCAATCACAAAAGACCTCAAAAGTGGGCATGGTAAATCTGGGATCCAAGGCATCCATAGTGGAATGGAAGGTAGAATAGAAAATTTGAAAGTTTCCTCAAAGCTTTAAGAGAATCTGGTAGATTCACTCCTTATTTGTCTTCTCTTTATTGCATCCCTGTAACAAAGTCCTCTACTATTTGAACCTCATAAGAAAGTCCTCTATAGAGGGGAAAACATCAGGTACAAGAGAAGTAAGCTCTACCTCTATCTGAAGTGCTCTAAACTTGTTGATAGTGCCAAACAAGTCTTTAAACTTGTCCCACATTTCTTAAGGAGTGGAAAACTCTTCAAGATGAAATTGTAAGTTGTCTAAAACACTCAAAGAAATCAGACCCATGGCTTCATCCATCTTATTCCTATGTTGCAAATTTTGGTATTGACCCAAAAAAATTGGTTGCACTGTGTCTAGACAAGATCACAAACCCTTTGAATGGAGAAGTCACAGCATATGGGATTTCCATGTATGATAGTAATGTGGGCTTAGAAGTACTAGACTAGAAGAGGTCTCGGCCATTGTTTTAGAAGGTGTTTTTAAAATGTTTCTAATATGCTGATATAATAACAAAAGGTAATATAAAAACACCCCCCATAATGCAAATAACTGAACCCCAGCTTATAGAAGGAAAGCATAAATGAGAAAAGAGAAAAATAGCTTTAGATATGAATCACAAATACTTGGTACAAAATACTAGTGAAATGACAAAGAAACTAGAAAGTCTTTGAGAAGAGCTTTCAGACACTTCTTTCGAAACGAAAAATGGAGCTATAATGAAGAAGTTATGCCCCCTAGAAGATAAATGTCATCAACAGATTTCAAGCACCAAAATAGGTACCAAACTTGAAAAAAAATCTCAAAAATACCTGATCCATCATCTTCATCTTAGAGCCAGCTTTTTGGAGCTTCTTTTGGATCGAAAAAAGACCTCAGTATGCTCAAGATATCGCAAAAAAAAAAAAAAAGGGCCCCCCATTGAGCATAAAAAAGAATTTTATTTTAAAAATAAATAAATAAAATACCACCCACCCTTTAAGAAAAGTGGTGGTATCGGCCAGGTGACTGGAGGGTAGCAAAGTTGCTTGCAGGAGATGATGGTGGTGAAGCTGCTTGTGGGAGGCGCAGTGGCAGCTTTAGAGCAGTGTTGGTGTTCAAACTACCATAGTTTGAAGCAATCACCCCGCACTGTTTGAATAACCACTATGGGTGTTGATAAAGCTGTTGTGGTTTTTAATAACCATAGCACATTTTTTATATTTTTAAAAACTTTTTAAAGAAAAACTTCTCAATTTGCATCCAGAGGTCGTACGACCCTGCTGTGCAAAATATTTTTGCCTCTCGGATCAACAATGTCCAAAATGGACAAACTTTATATGGAAATAGGGGTTTTGACACCTTCTAGATCTAGTCGTGATGTCCGTTTGGCCTCAACCTACTCCCAAAAATCAAAGACCCCCCTATTTTCATATGAAATACCCGAAAAACTCTAGATCTATTCTGTCAAACCCTTGTTCTCCTTTTTCTCCTAATAACGAACAAGCTATAGTAGAGCTGGCTTTGATACCATGAAGGATTTTATCAATATAAATCCACAAAGTCTTCAAATACTTGCATGTAAAAAAACCTATCACAAAAGAAAAAGACAAGAGGAGGCAAGGGTTTTCCTTTGAAAATATGCAAATTGTATTCTTAGAAATGAAAAAGATGATGAGATAATTACAAAAGATCAATCCTTATAAAAGGATATCAATACTCGAAAAGGGTAATCTAAAAGATAAAAGCTATTTAATAATTGATAAGTAGGAGATAATTTCCACAGCAAGTCAAATTGTGATGTTGCTATCAGGATTTAACTGTGCGATTTTTGAGTCCCCATATTTCATGAGTAATGATTCAACATGAATCCATCTCTCATGAGAATAAATGGAGCACTTAGCACTCATTGGATCTAGGTGATGCTCAGAGGGGTAAATTATTAGGACTTCCAGTGAGGTCACCCATCCCAGTACTACTCCAACCTAAGCGTGCTTAACTATAGAGTTTCCTCCATGGTTAAACCCAAAGCTTGCAACCCCATTTGAAAAACCTTCACCAAGTGTTGTGCCTTATGAACCATTCATTAGAAAGCCCCTTAAGCTCATCAATTGATAAGTAGGAGATAATTTCCACAGCAAGTCAAATTGTGATGTTGCTATCATGATTTAACTATGTGATTTTTGAGTCAAACTCATTGACCCATATTTCATGAGTAGTGATTCAACATGAATCCATCTAATGAATGGTTCATAACGGAAAACATTTGGTGAAGGTTTTGCAAATGGTGTTGCAAGCTTTGGGTTTAACCATGGAGGAAACTTTGTAGTTAAGCGCGCTCAGGCTGGAGTAGTATTGGGATGGGTGACCTCCAGGGAAGTCCCAATGCTTCACCCCTGTGAATATCACCTAGATCCAATGAGTGCTAAGTGTTCCATTTATTCTCATGAGATATGGATTCATGTTGAATAACTACTCATGAAATATGGGTCAATGAGTTTGACTCAAAAATCACACAGTTAAATCCTGATAGCAACATCACAATTTGACTTGCTATGGAAATTATCTCCTACTTATCAATTGATGAGCTTAAGAGGCTTTCTAATGAATGGTTCATAAGACACAACACTTGGTGAAGGTTTTGCAAATGGGGTTGCAAGCTTTGGGTTTAACCATGGAAGAAACTCTGTAGTTAAGCGCGCTCGGGCTGGAGTAGTACTAGGATGGGTGACCTCCCGGGAAGTCCTAGTGCTTCACCCCTTTGAGCATCACCTAGATCCAATGAGTGCTAAGTGTTCCATTTATTCTCATGAGAGATAGATTCATGTTGAATCACTACTCATGAAATATGGGTCAACGATTTTGACTCAAAAATCACACAGTTAAATCCTGATAGCAACATCACTATTTAATAATTACTAATTAATTATTAAATAGAGATGTAAAAGGTGCATAAAGTAAAATCTTAAGAAGGGAAAAAAGAAAATTTCATAAATGAAATGAAATTAATTTTTTCCTCTAACACTTGTCTCCATGAATGTTGAAGCCAATATTTCATGTTTTACAATTGCACTAACATGAACTAACCTTCTCAGAGATTCTCTTTGACAACGTACTAAATTTTGCATTCTTGAGATTTTATGGGTTGATTATTTTATGTAAATAAATAGAGAATTATTGATAGATATTAAGGTTATTTTTTGGTTTGTAATGAATACATTACAAGCACAAGCCAATTCTAACAGAATTGGAGTTTGGGAGTGGCCATAAGATAATTTTTTACCAACACACGTCAAAATTTATAATGTCTACGCTTTGCTAGACATTAAATTTCATTTTGAATAATTTAGTTCAATAAACAATTTACTTTTATTCCTATATTTATTAGAACATAGTATTATTTGGTATGTCTTTAATAGTGGTAGGACATTTAGCTTGATTTTGAATTGAATCTTGATGCCCGATTCATTAGTGCATTACATGGAAACAAGATTGTGTGCTTTTCAATAACCTACTAATGTTACTCACATAAGCATGTAAGAACATAGCGGATGGAACTCAGTTGACCATCCAGGAGGATTGCTCCCACAAAAAGAAATGAAGTTCATTTCATGGAACATTCGCAGCCCGAATGGCTCACACAAGTAGGATGTTTTAAAAAATCTTATTAGAGATCATGAACCTGATATTTTCTAATTTAAGAGACTAAAATGATCATGAAAAGAGTGGAGTCCTTGAAATTTTGCAAGAAATTTGCATTCGTTGGGGCCATCTCTAAGGGTACTTTGATGGACTTGTTGTCTAATGGATCTCTGATAAATTCAAAGGTGAGGTTATTTTGGAAGGTGATAATCTTCTACTAGTCAAGATTTTCAATATTAGAGATGATGTTAGCTAGTATGTCTTGAATGTTTATGCACCCAATTTGAAGAGAGGTCAGTCTATATAGTGGGATAGAATTAGGAACCTTTCTGGTAGGATATTGAATGGTAGATGGATCATTATGGGAGATTTGAATACTCCCCTAAAGAGCTAGGAAAAGAAGGGAGGGTCGAACATTGACTTGAATAGTAGGATGGATCTTATGAATCTTGTTAATGATCTAACTCTCATTGATGTGGATCTTCAAGGGGTTGATTTTACTTGGAAAAATAGGAGACTTGGGGTGGATTGTATTCATGTAAGACTGGGTAGAACCTTGATAACATTTGGCTGGCTTTCCTATTTTTCTTTCTCTCTGTCAACTTTGGCCAGAATTGGTTTGGATCATTCACTTATATCATTGGTTTTGGACCCTTTGGGTAGAAGGAGAAGCTACCTTTTCAAATATGAAAAAATGTGGCTTGCACATCCAAGTATCTGGGATAAAATTTAGGAGTGGTGGTCTATTAATATTGATGACATGACCATGTTCAGGGTAGCAAAAAAACTTAGAAATGTCAAAGAGAAAATAGAGATATGGAACAAGGCTGAATTTAGGAACATTGTTGAACAAAAAGTTGGAATCCTCATGGATACAAGAAACTATTCAAAATTCAGGATATGATCAAGATACCATAACTAAAGAAAAAACTTTACTTTCTTCTTATCATGATATTATCTCTAAATAGGAGTTTTATTGGAGGCAGAGGTCCAAGTCTACGGTTGCACGAGGGTGATAGAAATACCAAGTTCTTTCACCTTACTGCTCTCAAGCATAGGACAACCAATAGAATTTCCATACTGGTAAAAAATAATGGAGTTATCAAGGAGGAAGATAGTCTTATCTTGGAAGCAAAGAGCCTTTTTGTGGACCTACTTACTGTAAACTCTACCATATCTAAGGATAATCAAGATAGAGTCTCGAGTCATATCCCTTCTATAATAGGTGTAGATCAAAATAAGAAGCTGAGTGTTATTCCTTTTGGGAACGAGGTGGAAAGTGTTTTATTTTCCTTTAAAGGAGATAAGGTTCCAAGCCCTGATGGTTTACCCATGTTTTTCATTCAATATTTTTGGAAAATTGTCAAAAATGATGGTGTGAAGGTTGTCCAAGAATTCTTTGGTTCTAAGAATTTTCTAAGGAAGATCAATGCTACTTTTTTGGTTCTAATCCTAAAGGTGGCAGGTGCTGACACAATGGGAAAATTTCCCTATTAGTCTATACAATTCTTTTTATAAAATTATTTATAAAGTCCTCACTCTAAGAATATTAGAGGTACTGCCTAGGATTCTTTCTCCTCAATAGTTAGGCTTTACCCCTAGTAGACAGATTCTTGACTCTATTATTCCGATGCATGAAATTATACACTCTCTTGAAGCTACAAGTAAGAAGGATTTCTTCTCAAACTTAACCTATTCAAATCCTATGACAGAGTGGATTGGGATATCCTTTTGAAGATTCTTTTGACTTTTGGTTTTGATAGTAAGTTTTGTAAGCTAATCTCGTAATTGGTCTCTATAGCTTCATTGGCAGTTATGGTTAATAGAGGTCCTTTTTTTCAAACCTTCTTGGGGATTGAGATAGGGTGATCCTCTATCCCCTATCATTTTTATTATTGTTGTTGAATGTCTAGGAAGGTTGATCTCTGTTGACATTAGTATGAAGAGCATGGAAGGCGCTAGATCATTCTTAGATGATGAAATTTTCTCTCACCGACAATTTGTGGATGATAACATCCTTAGGGAAGTTGCTACCATAAAGGAAGCAAAAAAAACATGAAGGATATTTTGAATTGTTATTGCAAAGCAACTGGTTAGCTTATTGATTGGAACAAGAGCTCTTTTTTTTGTCAATACTCCTGAGGAGAGGCAAAGAAAGATCATAGGAATTTTGAGTTGTGACATTGCTAAATTACCTTCCATTTATCAGGGTTTTCCTCTTGGGCTTAAACTATGAGATTCCTTTTGGTATGGCTTTGTAGATAAATTTAATATAAAGTTGGAGGAGTGGAAAGGGGTCATTCTCAATTAAGCTGGTAAAGTTTAATTGCTTAAATCTACTCTTCAAAACCTCTCCACTTATGATGTTCTTAGTCTATTTTAAATTCCTATCAAATTTGTTGAGGTCATTGAGATGATCCAAAATAATTTTTTATGGTAGGAGCTGAAGATAAAAAATGAATGCCTCTTATTTCTTAGGACAAGGTATGCATCCTTAAGAGACTTGGAGGTCTAAGGCTAAGGCAGATTCAACTATTCAACCAAACATTGTTGGCCAAATAGGTTTGGAGAGTATTTCAATGCAACAAGGCTTGGAGTAGAACATTAAACACAAAGTATCTGTATAATCTCCCAACCTTTCATGAGTTTCTAGTGTTGAAGGACATTCCTAAGGCCTCTTTTATTCGGAATGGGTTTTTAAAGGCTACATAATTGGCCTCCATGAAATTCAAATAAAAATGTGGCAATGAAGACTCAATCCTTTTTTGGAAAGACAATTGGTTGCCATCTAGTATCTTGGAGAATATTGAGTTATATAGAGATTGGAGGGATGGTGTTTCTAGATGCAGGACTAGGGTGCCTAATTATTTGTGGAAGGGGATGGGTAAAATTAGGCGATTCCTTCCCTACTCTTTGGCCCCTTATGACATTGGTGTCCTCTATTATTTTAAAGGATAATCAAGATTCTTTGATGTGGGAAGCTATGACTTCCGGTAATTTCTCTATGTCTTTATCTTATTAGATGATATCAGGAGACCAAGTTGATCCACCTTGTTGGGTGAAGGCCTAAATCTCTTCTCTCATACCCAAAGTTAACATTATTATTTTTAGGTTCTCCTTCAAAATAAAATTCTTACAATTGATAATTTTTGTAAAAGGGGTTTCCACCTTCCTAATATGTGTGTCCTTTGTTGCTTAGAGGCTGAGTCTTTGAATCATCTCTTTATTCATTTTTCCTTTTCAAGAGACATCTGGTTCCTTTTTTTGAGTAAGTTCAATCTCTTTTGGATTTTCCCAGCTAGCAACACAAAGTTCTTCTCTTGATGGCCCTTTCCCTTTCATACTTCTAAGGATTTTAAAATGTTCTAGTCTCTTTCTCTTCTGCATATTCTGTGGGTATTTGGAAAGAGAGAAATAATAGAATTTTTAGGGAAAAAGCTTCCCCTCTTAAGGTGGTCTACATTGAAAATTATATTGTGGAGAATCTCAATATCAAAGGCTCTAGTGGTATTGGCTTGAAGATGGTTATCAAGAATATGTAATCTGGGATTTCCACTTAGAAGAGCAAATTAGAATGAAAATTGGTCTTTCCTCAAGAAGATTAGTGCAAGCTAATTTTGATGGGGAAGCTAAGGGTAACCCTAGAGTGGTTGGGTGTGGGAGAGTAATAAGAAACCATTATGATCATTTCTTGGTTGTGGTGGAACTTCCCTTGGGAATCCAAACTAACCACTTTACTAAAACAATGATTTCCCTCTAGATTACTAAATTGGCTAAGTATAATGGTGTCTCTAAGCTTTGGTTGGAGGGAGATTCAATGAGCATAGTCAATTGCCTAAATGGTTCTTTTTGTCCCTCTCGGACTATTAACAATATCATTAGGGAAACTATAGACATCCTTAAGTCTATGGGAAAATATAAAATAACTCATGTTTATTGTGAATCAAATATGGTGGCAGATTTAATTGCAAATGTGGTGGTGAGGTGTGATCAAAGGATGACACATTAGGGAAATGAGAACCTACCCAAGGATGTCATATCATGCATCGATTATGACATTATTAATGGGAAGGAATGAGTTATTATTAACAAGAATGGAGGTACTTAGAGATGATGGTTTTTTTATTACGAGATGCATGAAGGAGAGAAAGGATGATAGTTGTAAGCATTTCTCCATTCTTTCACACGCTTTTTGGGTATTTTTGAGATCCATAGTTTGTCATTATGATTAGTCTTTACATACTATTGTGATTTTCTTTAGCTATAGCTCTCTATTTACTAGAAACCATGGATTCATCATGTAAACCTTGTTCAAATGTGTGTCTTTTTCTCAGAAGGGGAGCACATAATGTTGGTATACGAATTCATCCCCCATGGATCCCTAGAAAAGCATATATTCAACATAGAAGGCCCAAATATAATGGATTGGAGGATTTGATACTGCCTAGATCAGGATAGGAGATACAAATCTTCAAATTGTGAAGAATGGAGAAGGCATATGAAGGTTTGGGAGATTCTAGAGAGGGTGGAATGACTACTTTCATGGAGAGACCCCATGGTGGAAATCTGCAAGTAACTCATTTATTCCTAAGGAAGTGGGATGAGGGCATGTTAAATGTTGTTGGTCAAAGTATTAACATCAATGAGGATCTCATTTCCAAGGTGATTGGCATTCCAATTGTTGGTAGGAAATTCTATTGAGACTACAAATTCATAGACACTACTATTGGGGATTTTCCTAAAAAGCTCGATGAGAGTGAGGCCCTCGTTAAGCAAAAAGGTAAAACCTATTTTCAGCCCAATTGTATCAAGAAACTTTTGCATTTTGTTACATGTGCTATTATTTACTGCATCACTTTGGAGGGAAGATTTTGAAAGGTTTTTTCACACCAATTTGCCTTACTGAACCATGTTAGGCATGGTATTAAGATATCCATTCTATTTTACCTTTACTCTTTGATTAATGCCAATATCAATGGGCTGAGGTAGTAAATTAATACTAATCCTTCCCTTCACAATGGTATAATGTTGCTAATTTATGAGCACATTAAATCTTATTATGTTGGGAAATTTATTGAGGTGAACGACATGGAGGAACCTAATGAGGAGGTTTCATAGGAGTATCAAGCTTTCTCTAAAATCAAAGATAGTGAAGGTATGCACTCAAAGGATGAGGAGATGGTGGTAAAAATAAAAGACAAGGGCAAGGGTTTAGTCTCCAAGGCCCTTGTGAAGGCTACTTTAAAGCCCCCAAGAAAAATATTTTTTCTTCTTTGAGTAAGAAGCAAACTAAAAAAATGGTGGATTTTGATGAGGACTACTTTGAGGAGGATAAAGATACAAATACTGATATTGAGGATGTTTTTTCTAATAAGAGAAGGAAAGAGAAGGGGGTGGATAAGAAACAAAAGAAGAGAAGCCCAATCATGAAGCATGGTAGGAGCCCTGTGACCAAAAAATAGGCCATCAAAGTTGTTATTTTATCTTATGATCATGAGGAAGACGGTGATGATATGAATATCAACATTGATGAAGATGACACTAGTAAAAACATTAAGCCATTAAGGAAGAAGCAAAAAGGTGATAAAGGAGATGTTGGAGTGAATAGGGGCTTAGATACCCACTAAATCTCATTAAGGATCAATATGGGGATGGCTTTCCTATTGAGGGGTCAGACTAGGATGCTATTTCCACCTACGCTACTTAGGACAAGGTTTTTGTTGATGATACCCCTGCTCCTTCTAAGGGTAGGAAAATGGCATGGGAAAATATAAACATGAACATAGTGAGGCTTGATATTTCTAGGGAGAAAATTGACCTAATGGTTGGTGAGGTAGAGCTAGGTGAAGTGGACCTATAGGAACTAATCGATCCCTCAATGATTATACTCAATGATTATAGTAAAGAGGAGAATATGGATGTGCTTAATAATGCCATGAATAGTATATTGGATAGTTTTAGATCCATTAAGTGGCCATTTCATCAAGTCATGGACCTGAAGGATAGGACAAGTTCTTTGGAGGGAAGGATTGGTAGCCACAAGTATCTTGATATTGATGAGAGTGAGAATCCTGTGGTGGGCTCTTTGATTGACTTGGCAGATTTTCACATGTTGGAGGCCAAGCTGTTGGAGTTAGACAACAAGGTAAATAGAATTTATAGCTCTATGAAAATTATTTTTTATTAGAGTTATAAAATTCTCAATGTCTATAATGAGCATGTTAAAATTCTAATTAGCAAGTTGGAGGGTACTCCTAGGGAGAAGGCCATTGTTATTATTCCTAAGCATCAAGGTGGTGCTACTAATAACAAGGAAGAGATTGAGAGGAGGACCAAAGTAAATATAAGGAAAATGATATAAGTGGCCTCTTTAGACATCAACCAAATCAAGGAGGTTGTACAAAAGATGGACTAGTTGGAGGAGCAGGCAGCAAAGCTGATAAAGAAAATGGGCTAAGTCCCATATGGTGTCCTTTTCTCTCTGTTTATTTGGTGTTTTATGTTAGTGGTTGATGTGATATCCTTTTGTAGTTGGCTTTTGTGTGGTTTTTGATTCTATACTTTTTTGTTCTATTTTGCCTAATGGGCTTAATGTCTAGTCTTTAAGATATCTTTGTACAGGGTTTCAAGGGCCCTTCAAAACCTGTTTTCTTAATACAAAACTTATTATTGTTATAGTTTAGGAAATTAATTCATTTTTAATAGTTTACTAGTGTATTTATGGTTTTCATGACCATTTTATAGATGAAACCCCTGATTCCTCATGCAAAGATAGGCTGAAATGTGCTGGTGAACACCAAATTAAGTGTTGATAAGGGTATGAAATTGATGGGTAACATGCAGTACTAGGAGATATAATTTAGGAGACCCTTATTTTATATTTGGAATAATTAAAGTATGCCTTAGATATTTTTTTAGAACTTGGTTTGAGTTTTAGACCCCTTGGGAGTTGATGGCTTGAAGAGACCTTAGTTTCATGAGGGTTTGGTGAGGGTTTTAAGACAAATTTGGGGATTTAGTATAAAATGAACCCTTAAGTCCGAATTGATTATGAAATTGGATAACTAGAGACATTTCAAGATACTTTTTGAAGGTTCTATGGATTGGAAGTAATCATTTCATATACTTGCTTTGGAAAAGTGGGTTATTTGAGGCCTAAAAATTGTTAGTTTTGCCATTTTGAGGGTTCTTATCTAAAATACCATCAGGTAATCTTTTGATATGTTATAATAGAGAAAAATGTGTATCTGAAAGTGCTTTTTTTTTGGAGTTTATGTTGAAATTTTGTGAGAAAGGTGTTTAATTCAGTTGTTGGAGGCCTACTTGGTGTACTAAGCCTAATAGGCAGGGCCAATGGTGTTTACTTAACAATTGAGTGTGTGGGACTTTGAAACCTGGTTTTTTGGATTAAATTGACTTATTTGAGACCTTAAGAACCCTTTGTTAGAGTTATTAGATATTTCCTAATTAACTCTAGTTTTCTTAAGCTAAACTTTAGGCATCTAATAATTTTTTTTAAAAATAAATTATTATAATACAACCTAGGTTAGACCTTTCTAGGGTTTTGATCTTCTTTATAAGGATGATATCTCTTTTTTATTATTAACCGATTCACTTTTGATAATAGCAATTTCTCTTTTTGCTCATCAAGAATGTCTCATCTACGGATATGGCAATTCTAGCCTCCTAACTTTTTTCTTCTCTCTTTTTGTGATAGGTGTTTGCATGCAGGTGATTCTTGGGAGTTGTCATGTTGAGCTTTCATCAACTTCAACATGGTATCAGAGCTCCAAATCTTCACGCCCCTGTCGATTTGGAATAGATTTTCATATCTAAGCTTTTAACATTTTTTTATTGGATTTGGGGGGTCACTAATTTTTGAGGCACTTTGAGCAAAAATGGACATCACCACAGAGCTCAAAGCACTCAAAAACCCCCATTTCCATATAAAATACATTCAGTTTGGATGTTGTTGAAATCTGAGGCAATTTTTTTTGCACCTAGACTGTTTTGATTTGGGCATGTAAAATGAGATGACTATTTTTATTTTTATTAGAAATAGTCACAATTTTTTTACAAAAACATTATTGATTTTTGTCAAAAAGTTTTTAACAAAAAACACATGGGAGGAAAATGGAAGTGTTAGAATTTTTTAGAAAAGAGGATTTTTTTTTGGGGATTGCCCCTATCAGATCCTTCTTTGGTTGTGCTTTCTCTACCACTCTACACATGGATATTTGCTTCAAAATTTGTACCAGGTGTGATTTTTTGGAGGCACAACTTTTTGTGTTTGGATTCTCACATGCGTTCACAAATCTCCATGCCCCATGGGTGACACCTCTACTGTGCACCTTGTACCATGCACCATCCCCTCTCTCATACATTTTTTGATTGGGCCCCACATTTTTGGTGGGTTTAACTTCCTTAATCAGAGGTTTGTCCACCATGCACAGTGGTTGACAACCTTAGAAAGCATTTGATAGAGGTTTTTAAAACATCTTCAGCAATTGTTTGGGTTTGACCCTATCACAACATGCAACCCACGTGAAGCATTTTTTTTTCGTAACAATTGCTTGGCCTCCAATCATGGGCCACTAGTTCAGATTCCCACTTGAGTTGGATCTAATGTAGTTTTGTTGGCATATGTTAGGGGGATTTTCTTGCATTTTTTTTGTGCATGTAAGGTTCAATGTCCAACCTATGATTTCTGGCTAATGGTTTGGATGATTTGGTGATTATCTTATAAGGCAGTTTTGCCTTCTTTATGGTGTTTTGCATACATGCAAGATCTGATTTTGCATTGGAAGACACCTGATTGTGCCTTGGTCCACATGGCCAAACTACTCCCTACAAGCCTACTTGCTTATGCTACAATTGTGCTAGTAGGGCTTTGTTTCCCCCTTGATTTGGTGGTTGTTTGGGTTATTTTATTCCCATTAGTGCCACATCACCCCTGCACAACATGCTTTGGGTATTTTTTGCTTTCATGACGATTCCATACTTTAAAGGTGAATGGCGAAGTCAATACATTAGGCATTGGGATGTGCACTAACTAAGCCCACTCAACACCTTCATTTTTTGAACACTCTCTTTTTGGTGGGATTTATAGTGATGGCATCTTTTGAGGGTTGCTATCATTCATCCATTGATCTTGGGCCACCTATTTTGTGGTCCCCACGACTTATCCCTACCTATACCTACACATGGTGGTTTTTTGGATACTACTTGGTTGGTAGTTTTTGGGATATTCTTGGTCCATGTGCCATTTTAAACACATACTCTATTATTGGCCACTGAATTTTTTTATTCTGGCACTGGCCCTTTGCCCGACACATGTTTCCAGTGGCTAGATATTTTTTTTTGAAAGGTTCATTTTTAAGGCATTTTTTTGCCTCAACAACCATTTTCTCGTCAAATTTGAGCTTGTCACTTACTGACATCAACACTGCATCAACATTTCCTATCACCTCTTCAAGCTCTATGTGGACTTATCTTCACATTTTTGCTCATATCTCAAGCATATGGACTTCATTTTCTAAAAATGAGATATTGTCAGAAAGATGGTTTTGAGCCCGTCACAATGGTATAGTTAGTTTTCAGTTTTGATGCTTTTTTGATGCATTTTTCTGCTGTCAAAGTCAAGGGTATAGTTTTGCACTCCAGGAGACATATCTTAAGTATCTGATCTTCGATTTGGGAATTCTTTATATCATTGGAAAGGTATTTCTAAGCTCTTTACAGTGATGCTAGTTGTTTTTCTATATTCTCTCTAGGAACATTCTATTTAGTCTTTTGCATTCTAATGGATATCTTGGTTGTTTCAGGCTTGAGGATCAATTTCGTTGTTTAAAATGATTCGTCATGACTTGTAATATCTACTATACTAGTCTTATGTCTCTTCTACTCTATTTAGACACTATTTGTTTGCATTATTATAAATGCATTGAGATAAAGTGTCATATTGTATCTGTATTTTCATTTCAGTAGTTTTGCCTTGTTTTGCCTTCTAATTTGAGCAATGTCATCTGAGGACACTCGTATAGGTTATTGTATTCTTGGGATTCATTATATCTTGTGTCTTATTGTATATGCACTACTCATGATTAAAGTGCCATGGGGGGTTGATGTTTTTCCTTTGTTTTCCATCTTCCTTTGTCCAATGAGTTTCCCTTCTACGACATTAGCCTCGTGACATGTCTAAGATTGATCACCTCAGTACACATATATGTATTATTTTGTGCATTTTGATCATGGTTCCTTGACATGTAGTTCTTTTGGCACACTTTTCTAGTTGCCTATCAGCTCACCCTTGTCTGCATTAGGTGGAGGTTCTTTTGTTGTTTCTCGTGCTTCCTTGGTTCGATGGAGTGAGCTATGTATTTAGTTTTTGTTCCTATGTACTAGGTGGATGTAGTGGTTGGGTACCTATGCATTTCGGTGAGATAGATCACTTACCATATATAAACTTTTCTTTTTGTTCCTAGTTTAGTTGTAGCCTTCCATGTTTGATTGATGAGCTCTTTAGGATTTGGTGTTTCATGCCATATGTATCTTCAAGTTTAGTTGTTTGCCTTTGTGCGCCTCTAGATTCGATGCAAATTACAATCTTCTCTACCTGGTCAGGTTCTATTTCAATGGAGGTTCTTCATATCAATAGTTACTTTTGATAGAGCTTTGTAACTTCTACATGCTTCAGTGGTGTTCTTCATGATCATCTTTTGTTCCTATCTTCTAGGACATTCCCTAATTCAGAGGTTTCTTCAGTCCTTCACTAGTTTCATTCAACATGTTTTCCATCTCTTTTTGGAGTAGGGTTTTTCCCATATGGTTTTCTCTATTTCTCCTCTTTTCAAATATTTGGTTGTGCTTGGGTACCTCATTAGGCTTTGTTGTTGGGACCCAAATCTACTTTCTGTAGTAGTTTCTAGGTTTTTGGTTACTCCTTAAGTTTATCTTAAGGGGGGGTTTTAGAGTGATTATATATTTCCTAATTAACTCTAGTTTGCTTAAGCTATACTTTAGGCATCTAATAATTAATTTTATAATGCAACCTAGGTGATACCTTTTTAGAGTTTTGATCTCCTTTATAAGGATGATATCTCTTTGTAATTATTAATTGATTCACTTTTGATTATAGCAATTTCTCTTTTTGATCATCAAGAATGTCTCATCTATGGATTTGGCAATTCTAGGCTCCATAGTTTTTTTCTTCTCTCTTTCTGTGATAGGTGTTTGCATGCAAGTGATTCTTGGGAGCTGTGGGGTTGAGCTTTCATCAACTTTAACACCCTTGGTCATAGAAAAAGGTAAATCAAAGTTTGGGCCATTTGGGCCTATTGAATGTATTAATGAGCATTGGGGATAAGCCCTATTTGTTTCAAACATGTCTCAAAATCAGTGAGTAGTGATAAGAGATTTTGTTCTAGATGTGATTAGAGTTTGAGAAGGTGATTGACTTGTATAGAGTGGTAGATCCTAGGATTACTTGACCATTAATAGATCTAAGAATGAGAATGGTTGGATCTAGTATATTATCGAGCTTTGCTTTGTTTTGAGAATAGTTTACTATTCTCTACTTAACAGGGCCAACCACATGAATGTGGAAACTCAACTAAACCTCGCGCCCCAACATAACTCTAAATTCTCCATTAATATCTAACATCCATTCATTCTTTCATCTATTAATAAAATATAACATTCATTCGTTAACACATCACACTCATTAACACAATAACATTAATTAACATTAGCACATAAAATATTATATTGTCCAACATTATCTTGCACATCATTTTGAACACCCCCAAGCGTTAAAATACAAAAGGTTACGTTAATAGAAAAATCAATTGCAATTAAATTTGTTAAAATATATTAAGAATTAATTGCATACCTCTATATTTCATTCATGTCATTGATCTTCTTCTTCATCCAAATCAGCATCATGATCATCATCACCATCATTGTTGTTATCCTCATTGTCATCACCATCACCACTACCACCACCACCATCATTATCGTTGACATCGACGTTGTCGTAATCATCATCATCTTCTTCTTCTTCATGAACATCTCCACCAAGATCATTGACAAATTTTTGATCATGATCACCATCTTCTAATTCTTTGGTATCTTCTACTTCTATCACATTAAACTTTACCGACCTTTCCCTTGGAACATGTCTAACAAGAAAAGGCCAACCTGATTTATGTGGAACCTCTAAGAAAAGTACCTTCTCATATTGGCTTGGAATAACATAGGGCTCATCCCTAATTGGTTCACACAACCTTCTATTAACCATTGTAAATTTGTTTTCATGTTCATTAACAATCCTGTCAATGTCATTTTCATTGAGTCATATCCTATACCATTTGATGATGAAGAGAACCATTTTGAAGGAATCAAAGTCACACTCAAGTATATCATCCAAAATTCCATATTATTAATTTTAAGACTGTCGAGAATGTATGTCATTTGTAGATGAAATATTAGTCACTTCAAAGAGTGCAGTTATCCTAGAATCACAAGATTTCTTCATCTCATCCAAAATTTTGATGCAAAATTTATAACCATTGTACCACATAGCCTTGAAGAGTTTGAGCTGCAATATTATGTCAAGCATGTAAAAAAAATTGCATCTTGACTTGATAAGCACAAGTCATTAATAGATTTATACATACCTGATGACCTCTTAAGCCATATGATAAATCAATTTCCTTTTGCATAACATTGGAATATCTATTATGATAAGCTTCTTTAACCTAAAAAGACATACCTTCCCATGTTATTGTGCAACTAGATTATCAACATCATTTAATCCATACCATCATCCAATAAATATTGTTTGTAAGATACATATGCAATGCATCCCACTCTTAACAAACAATACAAAAAATAAATAGATGACTTAGAAACAATTTATTTTGAAGATTAAGGATTAATTAACTACAATAGCATCTTATTTTTATCTTTCACTTTTCTCAATCTACCTTTCCCCATCAAGTATTCTCCTTCAAATTGGTTAATAGGGTTGGGGTCCCAAGTGTGATCTATATGGAACCTGTTTCAAGCTTAGGAAGATTTTCAATAATGTACACCATAGTCTGGTATACCGTATACCCCTCCACTATAGAACCCTAAATATGTGCTCTTTTTTGAACCAAAGCCTTTTGAAATTTCAAGTCCCTCTCAACCATCCACATTGACCTAGTGTGTACAAGTCTACACATTTCAATCTCCTTATCTTGGTGTCTACAGTTGCATTAAAAAAAGTTGAAGGTAGACTTTTGCATTTCACACATTAGATAATAAATTTATCTATTATAATATTTTATATCATCTTTATGGATTTCTTTAGATGACAACCACCTACAAGAGGTTCAAGATAAAAAAAATATGGGTACGAGACTTTAAAAAATAATATACAATAGATTACATAACAAGAAACAAATCACAAATATAATATACCTATACAACAAATCGAGCAAATATCACTACTTACCTCATGTATTTTTCAAGTTCAAGTATGACTTTCTTGACATTATTATCGAAGTGGTATGGGAGACATAGAGGTAGCATGTACTACAACAATAATAAATTGATTAATTCATTTATTTTTACACAATATAATGAAAACTACATGCAATTTACAAATATATACTAAATACATAGCAACATGAATTACCTTGATGAAGGTTTTCCAATCATGCATTTGCAACCTTGGTCAAAATTCACTTTTCTATGATAAGAGATTGCTTATGTTTGCAACAAATCTTGAAGGAAATCACATCTTTTCTATGACTTGTTTAATAGGATTGTTGTGCTACTCCGTTAATAACCAAGGAAGGGTATGCATATTGATTTGATCTTTATGGGTATTTGATTGAATGAGATTTTTCATTGCATGAGTAGATTCAAGAATGTTAGTACAAATTCTGACCAAAAAAAAAATTCATGCCTTCCATCCAATATTTTCCATAATGTCCATGTTACATTCTTTCCAATACACATAGTATCAAACAAATGCACAACTTGTACATGCTCGTAATAGGAAAACTTATAAAATTATCTCAAATAACTTTTTAGTCCCTTTGGAAGGTGGTAATTAATGCCTTGATGACCTTCACAGTCATCAATTATGTCATCAATAAGCAAAACACAATAGAAAATTATAAATTTCAAACATAAAACATTAGGCAGATTGACATCACCTTGATGATTAATTATATTATATTCCAACTTCCATAAGCAAGGTGTCATCCTTCATGGCTTTGATGTAGTCTCTTCTTTCCTATTGAAAATATGTTTTTTGACACTTTGATACCTATGATTCTTGTAGAGGAAGTGCTTATACTCATCAAATACCTGCTTTCCTAGAGTTTTTGAATGATGAGACTTCATCTTTGGACTGCAAACTAGACATGCAAATTTTTCCTTTATTTGAATTCCTACAAGATAATTATATATTTGGTATAAATATGTTAATTTTCATAATTATATTCATCATACACAACTAAAACACATTAACACACAAAGAAAATATGTCAACCCTAGGGCATCGTGTATTATTCATACAAGCATCACATGGAAATGAAATTGTCTTTGTCTTACTGGTCTAAAGACATCATACATAGTGATACCCTTCCATAACTCTGACAACTCATCAATAAGAGGCTTAATATATACATTCATATCTTTAACTTGGTACTTACCTAGCGGAACAGACAACAACAATATTACATAATTATTGTGACCATTTTATTTCAAACTTTATTATTACATGTACATAACTATTAAGTGAAAAAATACCTACAATAATCATTGCCAATATGATGTGCTCCCTCTTTATTGACATATGTGGAGGAATGTTATTCTTGATAGCAAAAATAGGCCACATTGAATAAACATATATCATCTCTCCAAATGGATTCACACCATTCGCTACCAATGAAAGCTTGAGATTATGAGGTTCTTCTTTAAAGTGTGACCATCTTTCCTCTATATCCCTGAATGTCAGACCATCCACAAGCATTCAAAGAAATTCATCTCGACTTCTATCTATTGCATGCATGGTATTTAATAAATTAAGCCAAGTTATTGCACCTAAATAACAATTGCATACGTGGAATAATGGAAATATAATGAAGAACCTCGTGAAGCACATTTTTTGTTATTTGATCTATTCAATATCTAATCATCTGAAATTTGGGGCATCTCGTGCAAATTCATGTCCTTTACAATATATACTATGATCATTCAAACATACATATATTGCTTGATACTCCATTCCACTATCTTTCATAATGATAGATAATTCTCAATATGAGTGAGGTAGAATATTTGATGGTAGAAACAAAAACTCACTTGTGAATGTACAAAAAAAATACAAATTTAATTTTATAAATAATATTAACAACACATGGTTCACTCTTTATTAACTATACTGACAAATATGACATGCCTTAACATACGCGACATTGTTATGCTGGATAAACCATTCATAGCCTTCAAGTTCACCAACAAAAATACAACAAAAAGAAGAGTTATTTGGGACCCTTCATAAAGGAGCTTGTCTACCTTCTCAAGTAGAGACATATCATGAATATCAATGTCATGATCATGATCACCTATGTTAGTACCAACTATGCCTGAATCAATGTATTTGTACCATCATCTTCAAATCTATTTTCTAAGGCATAATCATCATCTTCCATGGGAATATTATCTTCACCTTTGATATTCAGACCTCCACATTACTCCATTTCTAAATCCATATTCTCTGTGTTGTGGTGGTCTATATAATTTTCCCTAGGGAGGTCAACCTATATAAAAATGATCAACATAAATAAACCATGATCATGATTACATCATCAAGGGAATTATTATCTTTATAAATCATTAAAATGATACAATGAGCAACTTACCAATGGATGATAATCAAACCCCCCTTCAACATGACCATGGTCGCTACAATGTCTCTTAACTATTTTGATGTTACCTCTTGTAACCTTTAGACCCTTACAATTTTTACAAGGACAATAACATTTTCCATCACCTCTTCATTTGAAGTTAGACCACAATCTAGCAAGTGTCTTCCTATTTTCTTCTTTGCTTATATCATGCGACATGATTCGATGGGCCATAGGAAAATAAAATTGAGCTATCAAAACTTTGGTCTATAGCTGTCACATACTAAGCAAAATGATATTACATGTACAATAGTCGTCTTAGACCTTGTTATATATGGAACTTGAAATATTAGTTATGAAATGTTGTTTCAACATAATATACCAAATTGAAATACTTGAACATAGCAAAATTGTAAAACAAACCAAAAATATTGAACCAAAATCACATTAGACATGAAAAAATAGATGACTAATTTATATAAAATAGTTTGATTCAAAGAAAATTATATGTTGAGAACTATATCAAACTGTAGAGGACCAGGGGAAAGAAGAATAACATCATAATTAGATACTGCAATCAAAAGTATAACATGAAATAGTAAGTTTTATTAGCCGATAGGCTTTCACCTAGGCGAGAGCCCGCCAGATTTTCCTTATGTTGTTGCTTCTCATCAGAAACTTTATAGTAGAAACTTTGCCACCAAAAACTTGTTCAACATCTATATGCCACAAAAGTGTTTACAGAGGGAGAGGGATTGAGTAGTTGTCTTCTATTGCTTACTGTTACCACCTTTGGTATTCAATGTATTTTTATTTGGGTGAAAGGATAACTCTAAGGTATAACACTACCAAATAAATCATTTTTCTATTTAGAAGGCATTCCATTGCTGGTGACTATTACAAGGATACCCCTACTCCTTCTCAGTGCTCCCGTTGCTCCAAATTTGGCCTAACCACAATCAAGTTATTACACTATTGCCCTTGTAGCTTTTTTTCTTGACTTTTTTTGTTTTCTTTATTTTGGGATAAGTAAATGATTTATAAAAGACCAACAATAGCCCCTGTTTAGGCCTCTTGATCTTCCTAGAATTTGTGAATTCTTCAATCAAGGCTATTTTTAAAGACTGGATAAAATACTTAGTTGTTTCTTTTAATTGGAAAATTTTCCTTTGTGGATAAACATATGGCTTAGTTGACAAATCCAATCCTAAGCCTATGTGGTAAGATGAAGATCTTATGTTGTTATGTTGTTTCTATATTTGCACTTTCATTTCTATTTGGCATTCCAATTTGTTTACACCTTAATATCATGAGTGGTTTATTTCCATTTATTTTCATGTGCCAATGTAGCTTTGTCATGCAATATATTGTATAATAAACATTATTTTTTGAAATTTTTTATGAATCTTACAATTGCAATGCAGACAATCAATTGAAAGTTGATATTGCTACCAAGGGAGTTCATAACATATGGGTGGATTGAGAGAGTCCAACAAGACACCTCTATCATTCTAGGAAGGAATAATTTTTTCTCTATAATTTTGGCACAAAAGAAATGTAGGGTCCACTTGGAAAGATTGGGACCCTTTCCCAAAAAAATTATCCCTTGGCAACATTGTCACAAAATCATCACCATGTAATATTAGAGCCTTCAAGAAATATTCATTCTTCTCAAGTGACTTCTGGGCAAAATGTTCCTCTAGCTATCACTTCTGATAGGCATAGTAGGGTGAAGTCCTCCAAGAAAAAAGAAATGAATATATCCTATGAGAATTTAACTCATTCAAAAGTGCATGAACACAGAATTGATATGGGAGATGAAAATTCTAATTTATTGGGATTGATTTTTGGAAAGTTGGTCCCTTATAAGAAAAATTCAAGCCCAACTCTTGACAATCAATTCTCAAATTCAAAAGAAAATTAAAGGCAAAAGTTGGTGCAAAACTTGCAATCAAGGAATTTGTTTGTGGTTCACACTGCCTTGATCTTGTTACAAGCTAGAGTTGTTGCACCAAAAGATCGACCAGTTAATGCTCGATACAACCACTAGACGTATAGAACATAGGAGGCGGTTAAGCCCTTGTCATGAATCCTGAGGGGAGCGCTAGACAAATTTATAACCATCTCCTTCTCAACGTTAACGTAGCGTCTGAGGATTTGAACCTATGACCAAGCTCTGATACCACTTGTTACAAGCTAGAGTTGCTGCACCAAAAGATTGACATGTCAATGCCTGATACAACCACTAGACTTATAGAACACACAAGGTAGTTAAGCCCTTGTCGCAAATCCCAAGGGGAGCATTGAACAAATTTCTAATAGATCTTATTGGCATAATTATCATTGTTGAAATTTTGAACCTCACTAAACCTTGTACTTTTGAATTATTTGGGATTATATCTCAATAATTCATTGGATTTGGACATATAATGTAGTTGAGGTTGCTCACTAACAAGATCTCCTTGGTAGAGATGAGGGTATGAAATGCAAGATATCTTTAGCTATGTTTTCCATGCTTGTACATTTTTTAATTTATGAATTTGGTGCATAGATCAATTTGATTTAAACCACTCAAAGTGTTTGAAATTATGATTTTGTGATCTCCTTTGTTTTAAACAAAGCCCAAAATTTGTCGTGTTTCAATTTTTTAAAAGTGTACAACCTCGACATGAATTTATGGGATCTAGAGGGGATGTTGCCACACTGGTTTGGTACCTAAAAAATGGAGTATATTCAATGGTTATATGTTGTTTGGTAGATTACAAGTTGCAATCTAGTAGCTTTCTTTGTAGTGTCCTATTTTTTCTTTTGGTTCTCTCAAAAGTAAAAGAAGAAAATAGTACTAGTACTTGGTAAAACCTCAGATTATAAAATTCCATACAATGAAAGAGAGGCTTGTTTGAGGGAGAATGCCCAAAGACTGAAAAATCTTGATATTTAATGGCACATAAGACAAGATTGGTATTATATGTTGAAATATCAGGGACATTATAACATCACAAATGAGAACAACTTGTGCCAATTGGCAAAATGTGGAGAAACACATGGTGATATCACTAAGAACATAATCTTTGTTCATAATCTTCTTAAGGTGTCATGTTCATTGGCAACGGTAAGAAGATAGCACACAGATAGACTTATGAAAAGGTATTCACAAAGAGGTATCAATTGAGTAGAGGATCTAATTTTGTTGTGCCCACCACCTACTTTGATTATGTTGATTTGAGCGCCATGTTTTTTTTTGTTTTTTTTTTGGGGGTGGGGGTTGAGCACTCTTCCTCAATTACTTCAACATAGAAACTATATCAGGCTTTCCAATTTATTATGTTTTGTTATTATTGTATTGGATGTCAATATATTCATTTAACATATTAATGTTGTTTTCAGTGGCATAATATTCCCTTCATGTGCAATAATATTTATCTTTCAATCAATATAAATTTTCATTTATCAATATAATATTTTACCTTAACGAATACTACTCTGTCTGATGTTAGTTTTAAACCTTTGCATAAATAGATTTGTTTATAATGGAAATGAATTATGTTTTAATGTAATATTTGATCCAATTAGGATATTCTTTTTGAATGTTACCTAGGATTTGAACCCGAAGCTCCTCTTTATAGTAATAAAAGATCCATCTTCCCAAATGAGGTTGTAATGGCTCTTGTACCCACTCATTGTTACACAATAAAAATTGTATCAAATAGCTTTTTTAATTTAATGGTGTCATATGCTATTTTCTTCTTCATTAATGTTATTGAATTCTTGCTCAAGTTAATATTTAAAATCAATGGTTACTAAATGTAATTCAAATGGAATATTTAAACATTCCAACTTGATACCCTAAGTCCCAATGATCAAGATACCAATAATCTACAGCATCATTTTGGATTTTATGGTTGATTTTAGGATATTTTCTTGGAGTTATGCTTCCAAGAAAATGCTCTGTTCCCTTTGGAAATTGCACCTAGGGGAATTCCACCATAGATCCTTACATTGTTGCCCATTGCCAGCTACTTGCACATGTTGTTGTTGTAGCAAATCTTGGGAAAAATGCGGCAAGTTTCATAATCTTCTCCTATGATTTTCATTCTTTTCAAATCTATTTTTGCACGTCAAAGACTCAAAATTTTCACACAGACCACCAAAAATACTTATGTTGGATTTCTAATCAACTAGTTTTGGTATGAACCATTCACAAATAGTAGTGAAGATCACGAGATACAAAGAGCTCTTGAATTTACTGTATAATGGTGAGTGCACAAGATTTTCATTTAGGAAAGAATTTATAAGGAATTGGGGTTAATAATTGAGTATACTAAGAGTAGTTGCAAAAGATTTCATTTGTAGGCAACAATACAAATGGAATTACTATTTTGTGAATATTTTGTTTTCAAGTTTGATTATGTATATAGATAGTAAATAGAAAATCGAAGTTTGATCCAAAATTTTATAATCAAATACAAAAATAAAATCTTGATATCGTGATGAAATTTGGACTGTAAAAATTTCATGAATTTGATTAGAAACTATTGCGTATAGATATGGAATTGTGCACAATTTTTTATCCTAATTTTTTTGAAGACCATCTCTCTTCTACGAGGAAGATAGTGGGTAGGAATTTACCCAAATTTACAAAGAAAGAAGTTAATATGATAAAGGATTCCATAGACTTCATAGGCCTTAATCATTATACCTCTATTTATGTTGCTGCCAAAAATTCTTCCTCCAACATCAAAGATCACTATGTTGACATGTTTGTTGAATTAAAAGTGAATCTTCTCGGACACCCAACTTATATTTCTCTTACTAAATCAAAAAAACACCCTTTTTCTAGTCTAATCTAATATTGATCATGTCCTCACATGAGAGTGAAAGATGGAGTCCGAATTAGACCACAAGTAGACGTAAATTTAACCTGTTTAGAAATTTGAATCTCACATTTAACCAAATATATAAACATCATGAATATATTTTGAATTCTTTAACTAATGTTGTTTTCTAGTTTCTTTTAAACAACATTCAACACAACTAATGTGTCCCTTAACATTGTTCCCAATGACATTAATCTCTTGGTGGAGTATGTGAATAATTGATATAATAATACTGAAATTCTCGTCCTACAAATGGAAAAATATAATTAAACATGGGTGAGATATTCTTCATTGAAATTGAGCCTTGTAGAAATTGTATCTAATTTAATCCAGGTCAGATTATCCCCATTGAATGTGATATTTGTAGATTTTGATTAACCGATCAAAACAAAATGTCAGGAATGACAACTACTAACACTGAAACAACAAAAAAAGAGTTGAACAATACAATTAGAGTAGACTTCCACCATGACTATCTCATGAATTTGTTGAAGGCCATGGAGTAAGCTCCAAATTTTCAGAAGAATTTTGCTTGGTGTTTGCAAATTGACCCCCCAAACCTATCGGCTATACAATTGCACCCTACTCTTGTGCAAGCATTAGTTATGCAATAGGTCTATAAAAGATTTAAGAGCTCAGATTTACAAATGTATATGCTATTTTCTATGAGGGAGCTAGAGGGTATTTCAAAGTGAGGGCCTATGTTTCTCTTGACTGTATTTCCTTTCTTTATCAACAATGTGTTTATTTGGGCTACAACGATTCTAGGTATGAACATGATAACCCATAATAGGAACAATTTTAACATGAGACTGGTGGAATAAAAACATTGATTTGAACTTTTAACATTTATAGTATTACTATCAAAGATAATAGGTTCTATAGTTTATGTGTTGCTTAATTTTAACTGTGTATGTTTTATCTATCAAAAATTTATGATGAGGACATTAAGCTAGAAAAGGGAGAGAGAAAAAATGAATTACCATAAGGATGTAGAAAACTATCTCAGTTAACAATTAATGTTTCATCTATAATTCTGACAATAGATCATAGTTAGTATGATTTGAAACTTGGCTTGGAATATTAAGACATAATCTAATATAGAAATAACATCAAATTTATTTATATTTAGAATTAAGAAATCTCATATGATTAACCTTAGATATGTTGGAAATATAAAAGGAGTAACTAAGAGGGGAGGAGTGAATCAGTTACCAAAAATATATCCCAGATCCCTTAGATGTCAATACAAATCAAAACTCTATGAAAAATGTATTCTGTTGATACTCGACAAACACACAGGCACTCGGTTTACACTAACAAATGTTGTAACTTGGTAAACACTGAAATAACTCGGCAAATGCTTATCATGAAAATATCAAGATATTATCTGTGATTGATCTTACTTTAACTTAGTTGCATACACATAAAAGAAATAGTATGAACACAATTGACACCGAGATTTAACATGGAAACCCAATTTGGGAAAAACCACTGATTGCAACTAGTTACTAATTTTCATTGTTTTGCAGTGAGCCCTATTAGGAGCCAACCCTATTAAAGGTTACAAAACACTCTGTTAGGTGTGACCCTATTAGAGTATTTAATCACCTTGTTAGGAGTGGCCTTGTTAGAGGTCTTTAAATAATTCAATCTAGAAACATCACCTTGTTAGAGGATTTACAAATATTTGTTAAGCCAACTCTGTTAAGAGATTTAGATCACTGCTACAATGGTTAGAGAGTAACGATGAGATGACCTGAATTTTGATGTAACTGAATTGCTGATTACAAATCTCAATTCTGGTTTGTACACTTGATCCTTCCTAATCGAATGTATCTCTACAACTCAACAAGGATATTGTGCTTATCCTTCTAATTTGCTTCCACTAAGCATAATCAAATCTTCTATTATGTTCCACACATTCAATCCTCAACTTGACCTTATATTTGTATCTTACACATTGTCAAGTTGGATTGAATACAACTTAGAATAATTAATATTCATCTTCTCAGTCATCTAGAACCAACAAACAAATCAATTAAACTCAATATGCCAAAACAAGAAAATCCTTCGTTAGCTGATCCTGCTCAGTAGATACTAACTCAAAGTGATTTTCCCATGTTAACCAAGTGAACTCGGTTAACATTACATATTCATAAAGTTCCTTTGGTAACCAAGTGAGCTTGGTTAACACTGGTTCGATCCAACATTTCCTTCATTAATTGAGTGAGCTTGGTCAACACTCAACTTCTGCAAACTTTCCTTTGTCACTTGAGTGAACTCAGTAGACACTGTCTTCTGAACTAGGCAAACTCTGGAATGCTCGACGGACATAGGAAACTATCTTCAATGCCTGAGTGAGCTCAACATACACTGACTGGCAATGATATGACATTTTTTGTAACATCAAAGACAATACATAATTAATCAATTATTTTCAACAAGATAAACTATGTTATAGACAATAATCTATAATCAAGCAAACATATATGTGAATGACGTCAGTATATTTATAGAAACATAAGTAGCACCAATCAAGTTGTTTGATGTGTTTAGGGTCATCATGATGTTTGATGTGTGTTCCTTTGGATCCAATAAGGCCATGTGAACCGAGAGTCAAGTCCATGAGTCAATACTAGTGAAAGGCCCTAAGGGGAAGGCCCCAAGACCACTCTTCAATAATTTCCATCAAAATTTTGAACTACTTATCTACAATAATCATCATTTAGCATTTCAACTTAATAGGTCCAAATTATTATATTGGAGGGTGATTGAAAAAAAAATTCAAAATGTGCCCTACCAATGGAAACTGACATAAAAAATTAGGGCCAAATGTAGTAGTGTTCCTCTAGAATACCATAACTCAAAGGAGTAGAGAGACGTCTATTGATTAACCATACAATAGTATTAATAACCTCTTCCCACATGTTTAAGAGTATCACGACATGGAACCTCAAACTCCTTGCACACTCCACTATTGTCCTACTCATGCGTTTAACCACTCCATTTTCTTGTGGAGTCCTTGGAACACTTTTTACCTACAAATTCCTTTAGAGGAACAATAATCTTCAAACTCTTTGTTGCAATACTCCTCGCATTTGCCTCCTTATTTCCTTCTTGTTTATCTCCTTTGTTTTTCTTTCAAGAACAACAATCTTTCTTGTTGTGCCCTAGTTACCCACAATACTGACAATCTCTATGTCCTATAGATTAAGACCTCTTTCCCTTTAGATTTCCTCTTGATTTCCCATGATTTCCAGAATTATTTTTGGTCTCATTCATTCTGCCTCTACTTTGTGCATTCAAGACACTTCTTGATGTAGATCCACCTAATCTTTTTCTAAGAATTTACTCCCTCTTGTTTGAAGTAGAAGGCTTTTCATAAAACTTTGTTACAGTTTACATTAAATCTTCAGTCATCTTCACTTTTGTAATATTAAATTCCCCCAATTGTGCTAGTCATAAATGAATGCTTCCAAGTGCTTTTCTATCTAAAATTTCCTAGTCCTCATCTAATATATTTGCATCTTTCTTGGTCTTTCCTCCCAATGGCTGCCATAAATTCTTTTGATCAAGGTATTCCTCCTAAGTGCCTTTCTGTCTAAAATTTCCCAGTCCTCATCTAACATATTTGCATCTTTCTTGGTCTTTCCTCCTAATGACCACCATGAATCATTCTGATAAAGATAGTTCTTCATTTGCATTTTCGATAACTAAAAGTTTTGCCCATTAAAATTCTCAACCTTCTTACCCTTGTCTGCAATTGCTCCCACTCAACTATGAGACTCCTCATGAGACCTTTCTACAGAGGATAACTAAAATACCCTTGCTCTAATACAACTTGTTAGGATTAGATACACATAAATAACAATTATATGAAAATATAACCAATATCAAAAAAGAATAAAGAAGATAGAAGAGAACACAAGACACAAAGATTTAACACAATTCACCTAATCCCTAGGTTATGTCCACCAAATAGTGAGTCCAATATTCTTATTATCTAGTGATTTCAACCTAGTTATATTTTGCAATCCCTTGCAACTCAATACTATAGCAAGAATCTACCAAGTCATCATACATCATAAAATACCTAACCTTAAACCATTTTATACAATACTTTTTTTTTGCTTACAAAATTAGGGCTAGAATATATTTTCTAATTAAAAAATTTAACTCCTAATGCCTCTTACAATAATAAATTCATTTTTACCCCATGAACCTACAAGGGGCACTGCCCTAGGACTTGCAAGGGGTGTTTCCCCTTAACCCCTTGCATGGGGGCACTAACCCCAAATCACCATAGAAAAATATGGTGAGGGAGGGGGACTTCACTGAATGAAGTAGGAAAAAATGAACCCCTTAGTCTGATTAGGCTCCACATAAAAACAAGACCAACTTTCCTTGGTTTATTGTTAGCTTTGATTTAATTGTCTAGATCAATATTGATTAGATTTATGTCCAACAATATCAAGAATGCATGATATCAACCATTCAAGGATCTATTTTTATCATTTATAACTTGTCTCCTAATTAACTTATTGTTTTGATTGATCATGCTTCAATAAACTATTTCTCCATGACCAAATTTACTGTATAAAAAAGTATTCTATAAAGGAAAAGTACTTTTTACCATTTTGATGCTTGATTTATGGATTCCATGCATATTCTTTTTAATATTAGAGATGTTTTCTTTTATTGATATTTTCAATAGATTTATCTATTTTTGTTTTTTTTCTTAAACCAAATGTTTTTTTATTCTCACTAACTTCAAGTCCTAATCCAATTTATCTTTTGGGGTTTTCTTTATGGCCATCATCTCATCAAGATTTTTAGCACTCATCCAAAAACTTTCTTCCCAATTATTTGACTTGTACATACTTAATTTGATAATTTCTACTTCTTGATCTAACCTTTTGCATTATTTTGTTTTGATTTTAATTATCTCATTTAGACATTCCTTGGTCCTTTGTACTCTTCGGCTTGTAGCTTCAACTTTACAATAATGTCATTTGCTTGTTTCAACACTTTGTTGACCCCTTATATCTTTCTTAAATTTATTGATCTTCTCCCCTGGCTTCCCGACACACTCATTGGCTTCTTTGATGTTTTCCTTTAGTCTCTACTTTATTCACAACATTTTCAAGATCTTCAAGAGCTTCCTTAATTTCTCCATTCTTATCAAGTTGTCTTTCATCAAAAAAGTTTTTTGGAGTGATTTATACTCCAAACTATTAGGCTAATCAAAAGACATTGATTTGATAATTATTGTTGAGCATTTTGAGTATTGAGAGGAGGGGGTGAATTAGTAATACCTTTAAATTATTAAAAATTCTTAATAAACATCCACACAACATAATTAAGTGTTGAAAGGAAATGAAAACATGAGAAGCCAAACACACAACATAATAGTAGTATTTTAATGTGGACAACCAAATATGGAAAAAAACTATAGAGAGGATTGACTCTTAATATATCTCATAGCCAATTACAAAAAATTACAATAGCTTATTTTTAGAGGGATCATTAACCTTGTAAGGGTCACTACCAAAAATGTTGGCCCATTGTCAAGATTACAAAAATGAATTGTTATATTTACATCTCAGATATACATGAGGTACAGTTCCATCAAAGTACCATTCATCTAATAACAATTATTGATATAATGACACCAAAAGTTACACACACCAATCTATTTAGACAACATCTAGGCCCAAATATACATGATGTGTCCAAAAAATAGGTTGGCCCAAAATATTCACATATGCTAGCTCAAATGACTCTACACACAACATCCAAAATATATCCAATCCTAAAAAACATGATAAAATATAATCAGATAATGAAATGAAAACCATTCAACTAATTTGTCGTGTTTTTAGAAAATAGAGTATTTTCCAAAATCATCATCCAAAGATACATCTTATCTACTCTATACCAATGCCATTTGTCATCTTAAATATGCCTTCTACCTTATCATCAGATGCAAAGTGATGCAAACAAAAAAACATATGCTAGTCTATCAAAATTGTCGAAGCTCATATTGATGGTAAATCTTATAACACCGATGCCAATATAATGACAACATTTCAACAAGAGGTGAATTAATCTAATGGAATTCATGTATAATATTAATCTAGACTAATGGTGGATGCTTCCTCTTAAAGGGATTTAAGTGCATGTGTGAGTTGATATATATTCTTCAAGGGGAGAAAAGAATAATGTGAAAGTAGTTTTTCTAAGATTATCCTTTCTAATTGATGTCAAAGGAGAAAATATTGAAAAAATTAGGTACAAGAGATTTATTGTTGTTGTTGTTTATGTGCTTCCATCAATGACAAAGGGGATTATGTTTGCAAGTTTGAGCATAATGAGTCATTGTTTGAGTTATTGATGTTGTCATTAATATCAAGATATTTTTGTTATCATTAGTGATTGGTAGTTTTAGATGTTATTGGGTTTCCTATGTAGTGGTGTTGAGTATATACTCCATATTTTTTAATGTTGCAAATTTATTGACGTGGTTTAGATAAGTTGTTAACCAATATTTTGAGGTATTAGATTCAAGTTTTTGTGCTTAGAACTATTGTACAAAATAATTGGTGTTTATCTAAGTATAAAAATGGTTGGCAAAGTTTATACATGAAATGCATGTTCTATATTTCTCTATATGCTATTTTAGGGGGTTGTGATTTTGAAACTAGGCTTATAATGTCTTTTGCTTCATTTCGTTCAAGCTGTTTGAGTTTTTGGGATTTAGAAGCATGGTTTAAAGTTTAATGGTTTCTTATTCTAGGTTTGGTTGATTTCAAATGTTTATGTTTTAATTAAAACCATCGTTGAATATTAGGTGAATAGTAATAAGTAACCATGGAAATGTTTAGGTGCTAACCTAATTTGAATAATGCTCGGTTTAGATGCCTAGCTGACCTTGGGAGATATTTTTGGTCTATAGATGATAAATTATTGAGTGAGTGTGTGACATGTGCATATACTTTTTTGAGTGCATTTTCTAGTGTGTGCATATGTAATGAGGAAATGTGAAAAAAATCTCTCTCATTATATGTATGGTATGAGTTAGTGCAAAGTGTGGTGTTACGTAGTGTGAACTTTCATGTGTTAGCTACTAGAAGCAGTGTGTAGGTGTCAAAAAATATTTTAGTTAAGTTGAAGAAGTACATCCATGGTAGATAATTCTCTTTTATTCTTCTTCATATAGCTAATTTTCCCTTCAAAAGTTAGCCTTCTTCTAGTTAGTAAGTCCTTTAACAACGAACATTTTTTGCAAAGATCACCATGCCTAGTGTCACCCAAATAAATTTTCATATAGTTTAGAATTAATCTTATCCGCTTTTTCTTTTTTTTCCCTTAGTAAGATTTTGCATGTAAATCTAGTGCTTCATCATGCATGGTTGCTTCTATTTGTCACATTTTCTTTTCATGTTTGTATCATTCAATGATCAAAATTTAAGATAGTTTTTTGTGTGGATCAAATTAAAGGAAACATTTTTGAAGTTTTGTTGATATATAATTATATTTAACATGAAAGGACAAATGTACTTATCATGTTTGTGAAAAACAAGGCCTTATATGCATGAAATTTGTATCCATGATAGTACATATAACTAATGAATATAAAGCAAATCGCCCAGATCAAAAGAAATATATTGTAAAGAGATGGGATCACCAAAATGTAATGAAGGTGGAACTATATTTCTAAGTGCATGAAATGTAGCAATGTATTGCATACACATTAGATATAGAGAGTAAATAAGAATTAAGACATAATATGTCTAGTTCAACAAATTGTTCTGAAAGAAAATAGGTTAACGTGAGGGGATGTGCACTAGAGTATATGTAGACAATCTAGGAAGCTCAAACCTATCTCCTCTCATACATTGAAAGGGATATGATGAACTAGGATCAATATGGCTCAAAAATTGAGTTGATGTAATGATCCATTACTATAATGGTAGATGGCTATGCAAGTGAAATTTTAAAATACAATATCCAATGCAAGATATAAAGAGAAAGTTTTTTTTTTTTGCATGTATAGATAGACCATAGATTGAAAAACCTATTTAGTATTGGATCTAGGAATTAGAAATAGTTGATAACCTATAAACCAAATTTTGGCCTAAGATAGGCAGTCAAAAGACATGGGCAAGTCAAAGTTTCCTTTGACCCAACACTTTTTGATGAAATAACCAGCAAACTATATAGCTCCTTCCAAATGGGTGCCACATTTTCCTGCAAAAAGAAAAGAGAGGAAAATGGGGTTTTCCTAAGTCAAATCCCAATTAAGGAAACAACCTTGAGATCAAAATGAATATGCTTTGAAAGAAAGTGTACTCATATGTAGAAAAGGCTTGATAAAATGCTTATACCTTCATAAACCTTCTTGATGTTGGGATGCTCATGAAAAATCTTGAAGTTATCTTTTTTTTTGTCTTTATATTGAATCTAGGATAGAAAGATCACGAATGCCTTCACAAATTCAATATTATGAATGCTTGAATTTGATGTTTACTTGATTCCTTGTGAGAGATCTTGAATTTTTTATTACTTTCACCATTATGTTTTTTTTGGGACAACGATGATTTATTTGATGAGTATGAACATACAAAGGTTTAATACAAAATGGTGACTCAATGGTAGATGAACATAGCTATGGCTTATATATACTTGTATACTTTGATTTATTTTCACTTCACTTTATGCTTTCATAGTTAAACATTTTGATATGCCTTGTTTGTTGTGATTATTCATGCTTTTATAATTTATTCCTTTCTACTTTAATTTTTCATGTTCTATTTCTTAGTTTTCATTCTCTATTCAATGGTTTGCCTCACATTATAATATTTTATCAAGATACCTTGCCTATGCTTTGCTCATACATATTTTCACACCTTAATTATTTCCATACTAGTATACTTTCCTTTCCAACCATCGATTACTTTCTATGACTATGTTTCCATACCATATATTGTATTGAACTTACTTTATATTACATTTTTAGAGTTATCTATCAAGCTCGTATATGCCATATTATGCTTCTTGAGTTATCTTTTTAGGGTGCTCCATGCCGCTATACTTTACATTGTATACTCCTAGATCATATGTTGACCATCTATTGGTACATGTTACATCAAAAGAACCATGTCCTCTCCATTAACATGTTTTACTTGTATACCCTAGCATGATTCTGCATTGAGGGAGTTAATGCCCTTCCCCATTGTACTTTTTATACACAAATCCATGTTATCAGTAGGGGCATATCACCTTCATTAGCTCACTATGTGTTTATGCTACACATTGGGATCATATGCCATTCCTAGTAGCACACCTTTAATCATCACTAGCCCATGTTGGGAGTAACCTTAGTTCATTAAATATACCTCCAATCTACATATGATTGTTATGGTTGGACACTCTTGATGTTACATGATGTAATTGCAATTGTCTTTAGACTACAAGATTATCTTTAGTTTAATTTTAATTTCATGTACATTTACCCTCTCTTATTCTTTTGAGAATATAATAAATGCAATCATTATAAATGAGGCACATATTTACTACTAATATTCCTATGTTAGTGTTTGAGGCATTGACACATGTTTCATCGAGTCTCATCATCAAGACTAGATAGATCAATAACACGTGACACACCTGTTCTATGTACCTTATCATGTCATGGCCATTGAACATGCTAAATAATTTGTCACTTTTTATATATGCATAATTTATCTTTTTCAATTTCAACTTCTTAAGAAAAACAAGTAGGCCTCTATAATATACCTAGTTTTTAATTCCTAGACTAAAGTTAGTAATAACACTTTTTAGGTTATCTTTGTGGGTTTTCATGGAGATCAGCACCAAATGATGGATTTACATGATTCCATTAATTGAGGCCCATTACTTTATATAAATCACTTAATATCCTTTTTTGTTTGAATATTTATTTTATATGCATGTTTGTAATTGGTGCGTACATATTCTATTAGTCATTTTGTGTTGACCAAACACATGCATGTGCAATTCAATATTTTGTTCTTACCTTCAAAGATATTCATTTACATGTATTTGCATCAATTTCACATTCTCTTAAATTCAAAATTTTCTTATAAATCAAAAGCATTATAACTATATAGTTTTTTTTTTAAACATTTGCTTTCAATGTATCAACCCTTCCCATATTTTTCTTAGAACTAATCTCAAAATATACTTCCTTGTAAACCTCCATAGTTTCACAATTTATTTTCAAATACAATGCAAAACAAATAGTAGTAAATTTGATAAAGAAATAATTCAAAACTAATAGAGTAGGTGGACAATGACAAACTCTTTGATGCCAAAGTGATGAAGAGGTCCAAACTCTTTTAAAAAACACAAATTTTATATAAAACCATAATCGAATTCCAAAATCTTTATAATTTCATATCTTCAATTACTAAATACTCATACCCATTCTACATTTTCTTTAAATTGGATACCTATAAACTATGAATGAATGAATGAATGAATGATTTTTAATGACATCCATGAGGCCATAAGCCTAAGGGACCCACACAAAGCTCCTAGTCAGTTTGATGTGATTTCTCCAGCCTGTCTCTTTCATTGTGAATCTGCATAAGTAAAACAGTCCCCTTGACGAGTCTTGGTCCTTCGAAAAGGTCTTTTATGTTGTTCACTTTTAACGTTTCTTTGTGTTGGTTGCAAATGTCTTCATATGCTATACAATCCTTTAGATAGTGCCACTCTATTTCCACCATAGCCTCATTGCAAAATCTACAATTTTTGTCCTCCCACTCTTCCTTAGGGACCTTCCATCATCTAGTTTCACATCTCAAACGGTGGGAACCAGATCTCAATTAAGCGATTAGTATTTTTTCCTTTGCTTTGATCTCGGATCCTAAATATTCTTTGTTGTTATGTTTGCATGTGAGATTAAATTCTTCGACATAATAGGCTTTTTTCTACCTAATTAGTTTGCCCACATGATAGATCTGATTTTTCTTGCCACCCATCTTTTAATTTCAGGATTGTTTTCCGGGCACTGTTGGTAGTCAATGTTCCACTTGTTGAACCATTTATCATTTTGTTTCTTCCATGTCTTCTTTCGACGATCTAGTTCTCCGTCAATCGCCCTACTAGGCTAGCGTTGTGCATCTATTTTACTCACTTTTTTTAGATAGCTCAACAATCTAACAATTGTCGAGGCCTCCATCAGGAACATTCCCGCCTCTGCTAAATTAATCTTGTATGAAACTGTGGATTTGATTTTGAGATTAGTTGTGATGAAGTGCTTCTAAATTCTTTCAATTTGTCACCATTTATGGTTTGATATGTTGCTCCGCCATACCTCACTGCCGTATAAAATAACTGGTATCACCAGCAACCCAAAGAGGGTTTTCTTAGTCTTCCAATCCCATAATTCTTCTGTCCTGCACCTGTTTTGAAGAAGATAAGAAGCCTTCCATCCCCCCTGTATCCTTTTTGATCTTCATGTTTGCCAATTGAGCCAATAATGGAAATCTATCCCTAGATACTTGTATTCTTCTACAATTTCTAGCGCCTTGTCATTAAATATGAAAGTACATTGTTGTTTTCTCTTCCTCAAGGAGAAGACCATGATCTTGGTCTTAGAAGTGTTGACCTCCATCCCTACTTCTATGCAAAAGGTTTCTAAGTTCTTCAAATGTTCCCTCAACCCCTGTGTTGTTTGAGTAATGAGAATGAGGTCATTAGCATACAAAAGCAATTTGATCACATATTCAGACAACTGAATTCCCTCTCCATTGGCTTTGTTTAGCCCTTCCTCTAACTTGTCAATATAGAGGTCAAACAAGTTAGGAGATAACAGGCACCCTTGTTTGATCCCTATGTCACTGCCAAAACATTTTGACATGCCCACTTTGGTTCTGATTTTTGCTTTAAACTATTCATAAAGTTTATAAATAACAACTCTATACTCTGTTGGGACCTCCAATTGTTCCATCCTATTCCCTAACTTATCCGTAGGGATAGTGTCGAAAGCTTTCTTAAAGTCAACAAAGTAGCAAAAAGCCTCTTCCCCTTATTTGTCCCATGCTTTTTTGATGAGAAACCTTAGGGTAATGTAGTGATCAATGGTGGAATGTTTTGGTTTGAAACCTGCCTGTTCGATGGCTCTTTTCCCTTCTTTTTTCTGTCCATCCACTGATCTCCACTCTACCATACTCCCATAGAGTTTTCTTAATAAGGGGTTCACCATGATGGTGCAGTAGTTGGAAGGGTTGTTGACATCCCCGCTCTTATGAAGAGGAATGAGTACATTGGTGGTCAATTCCGTGGGAAAGCAACCTTGGGTGACCATATTAAAAATGTTCCTGATGTGTGGAGTCAACCAATCTGTCCCCCACTTTAGAAATTTAGCTTGCAACCCATCAATATCTCGAGCTTTTTCACTTGCTAATCTCCTTATATGTAGAGTAATGTCTTCATCAAAAAATAGTTCATGTAGATTGTTGGTTGTGGGCAGTGAAGCTTCATCCTCTGGTCTCTCATAAAGAGACTTTGCATACTCTAACCATTAAGAATTCGTGATTTTATTTTCAACCTGTTTCCTAGCTTGTTGTAACTTCCTCCAAAAATCTTTAGGATTGTGCTTTCTTAACATGATTAGATCCTTCCTCCGATTAATCACATATTCTTCTTTTTTGGATTTGATTAGTTGTTTGTATTCTCTTATGATTGTTTCGTTTTCCTTTCTCCCTTTGAATTTTCTTTTTGTGGCCTTGCATTCTTCGTCATACCATGGGTTAGCCGGAAAGGTGTTTGAGATGCTCTTCTTTATCTTTGTTCTCTTACAACCCTTTAGTGCTTCCTGAATTAATGAGAAATTAGTGAGCTATTGTTGATGTGACTTTTCTTATCATTGTTTTCCTTGATGTTCACGATGTCATGATGCATTTGGATCTGTTGTTCGAGAGTAGTGCAAAATATCTTCTTATTTTCATTGTTAGTCCCGCCTTTAAAGGCAGAGACCATTGTTTTCGCATGAACTTTTGCACATTAGTTTGCATCAAAATGTGTGTTTAGGAAATATTAACCAAAGTTTCTAAAGTGTGTGGTGTATTTATTTTAATTTTTAGATTTTCTAGAGGATATTATCTTTTTTGTAATTGGTCCTTTATAATTTTGTTGGTGTTTTTTTTCATTTCAGAAATTAATAATTTTTCTAGAGTCAATAAAAAATAAATATAACAAAATATTTGTGCAATGTTAATGTTTTTAAATGCCATCATTAAATGATAAGTGGTTTTCTCCATCACTAATGACAATTTTGAAGGAGTATCACACCCTCCATTAGAAATTTTAAAGTTTGAGAGGATTAATATTTTTTGATTAAATTATTACTAAAATTTATTTATTCTTATTATATTAATATAATAAACTAAATCTCTTCTAAATTTAGATTAAATATTTATTTATTTTATTTATACATTCTATTTAATTAATATTTTATTTATAATAAAAAAATATATTAATGTAAATAAGAATATCATAATTATAAAGTTATGTTATATTTTATTTGATATTTAGATTTATATATTTTAAACTAAATTAACTAATTAATAATATATTTAATTTTTTAATTTAAATTTAAATTATAAATCATTAGTATTTGTCATGATATACTATTTATTTTTTTACATAATAGTTTCATTAGATATTATCTTTATATTTTAATTAGTTATTAATTTTTTTAAAAAAAATGTAGATAAACATTTTCATATTTTATTTTCTTTCTCTCTTTGTGTGGTGATATTATTTTTTCCCAAAGTGTAATATATAATTAGTATGATGGAATGTGCAAAATCTTATACATAACAAATTATGATCATTTATTTTGAAACATAAAAATAAGGAGTATCAAAAATAAAAATAACTCCTCTATTATTACAAAGATTTAAAAAGAATCAGTAAAAATTGAAATGCATTTTATGCTCATTGATTAGGGATAACATAAGCAATTTGTTCACTATTTCAATCTTTTATTCTAATCAATTCACTTTAATTTTAGAAAGGAAAATAAATAAATAAATAAATAAATAAATATATATATATATATATATATATATGCTTGCTCAATAAACGGCCGAAGTCTTGATTAAATTTATAAATTGAATAAAGGAATTCAATTTATGTATATTTTTGTTAATTTAAAAATTAGTTTAATTTTTTTAATTGTGAAGTAATTACTTATATTTACATTATCTAAAAAATTATTCTTAATTGACTTTCTCCATTGCACACGAGAGTGTGATTGCTAGTTTTATAGTATTGTGCAAATCAAGCATTGGCTCTTACTCCTCACACTTAACACTTTTTTTAGTAAATATGATATATAAAATTGTCACTAAATAATTTAAAGATAATATATTTACACTACAAAATTTATAAATCAAATTTATTAAATATTTATATTATATTAAATATTCAAAGAAAAGTATTATTGTGATACATATTATACATAATTAATTTTTTTCCTTCACAATTAATAGTTACCATTTATGTAATAAATTATTATTTTTTGTTTCAATATTACCCTTGCAAGTCATTGTATTAAAAAATATTTAAAGTTTGAAATATTAATTATGTTTTGAATTCTAATTTAATTAGTCGATAGGCTATTATAGGTGGGGATCTCATCCAAACATGTCCGACACCAAAACCACTTACCATTTTTTTCTCTCTGAAAACCATTTGTAGAAACAAATCTTTGAATATCTAATTAGATTTTTTGTAAATCAAATCAAATTCCCAAATTTCCTTTATGTGATGGAATCAAATTATACATTAGATCAAATCAAATACTTTATAGTAAAGAGAAATAAACAATTCTACAACATATCAGGATTATGTGTTTCCAAGTGCTGACATCAAAGGCCATAAGTTTTTGGTTTATGATTATATGGTTAATGGTAGCCTGAATGATAGCATTTTTGAAAATTGGGAGAAAAGTAGGGCTCCCTGAGTTAGTGCCTTGGGAACAAAAAAGAACATCACTATTGGCACTTCTTAAATATTGTGTTACTCTAGTCATGGCTTTCGGCTTGTAATTTATCACAAAGAGATCAGGGTCACTTATATTTTGACGAGAATGTCTATGTTAATATTTTGGGCTGACACAGATTACGACTCAGGGCCAATCTCAGATGACTACTAAGAATAGCCAACAACACTCTCTATGGATAACACACAGATGAGTGATGTCTATAGTTTTGGCTTTTTTTGGTTGGAGACCATGGGTAGCAGAAAGGCTCTGCATAGTTTCGTGGAATCCCCATCTGATTATCTTATCATTGTTTGGGCATGGAGGTTGGTCAAGATAGGAAGCAGGTCATAGATCCAAGGATTTGTCAAGATGGGCCTCAGGACATCATGGAAAGGCTTGTGCTTGTGGGTATTTTATGCGCACATATAATGGTGGCATTAAGACCAAATGAGTGAGGTGTTAGAAGATGCTAGAAGGGGATGCCCCAATTTCTTCAATTCCACAAAGGTATTTGCCCTTGGAACATATTACAACTTTCATAGATGAGTATGGTTCATTCCAAAAGTCAATATGGCACCCATTTTTCAGCTCAATTATTAAGTTACAATGACTTACAATAACAACCACAAATCTTCCCCTATTCAAATCCCTTTGTTCAGATTGTCACCTTGTATATATCCCCAGCTATACTATTAATTTCAATTAAGTATAATTTTAGAGAGCTTGTATTGTAATACTATGTTCTTCCAATAGTTTTTGAGTCTTTTTCAATGGGCATACTGGATCATAGTACAAGCATTTTTTCTCTTGTTGAAGTATTACATTCATTCTTTTGAGAGATGAGTTTTTCCAGACCATTACTCATGAAAGAAGAGAAGATGAATTTTACTTGACATTATCAATATAACTATAAAAAGACTAGAATTTACTTATGTAAATATATAAATTTTATGTTTTATTCATATTATCATTTATGTAATTTATTATTTATTATTAATGATAATGTAAAAGAAATAAAAGAAACTCCAAGTCTCATAAATCATCCAAACCAAACTATGCATTAATTGACTGAACACAAGCTTCCATATCGCTAAAGCAACCTTGTAAAGTAAATCAAATAGGTAGTTCATTAAGAGCCCATGTAAACTAGATTTATAGATGTAAAACATGCCATTGTTTGCTTTCATGTGGGGATTTATGTTGAAACTCATATTGAATCAAATAATAAATCAATTATTTTATTTGGACTAGATAGCATATATATATATATATATATATATATATATATATATATATATATATAGAAATAGAAATAGGTTATATTAGAATTATAGTTAAAATAACACATGATAGCCATGTTTATTATTTGAGTAGGAAAATAGTGTATAAAACAAAACATACCATGTTTGTAGCTACAAGAACATATTAAATATAATTTGGCTTGATTGAATAAATCATGCCTAATCACAAAAGAACAATTATGTTGTATTTGGGCATTTGAACAACCACAAGTTATCAAGACAAGGTTCTATGTGTCGAATGTTGAATGAATCCTTGTAGGATTCATCCTTTGTTTAAATATTCTTGAAACTCATTTTGAATCTATATCTAGAAAATTAATCTCTGTTCAGATGCATCAGTTTTATCTTACACATGCTGAGGGTGGTTGAGGATACAAGCACTAAATTATTGGAAACCTAAAGAAAGGAAATCGGTCGTGATTCACAATCAAAATGACTCTATTTTGCACTTGCATTTGAATAGTTTACTTAATCAATCATCATCCTTCATTTTTATCCATTTGTGACTTGGTTTACGAGCAATTCTATCATTTCAAGGCCTTAGATTGTCTATAGTAAACTAAGTCTTCATGATGTTAGGCACAGTTGGAAACAAAGTAAATAAATTATAAAACCATCTTATGCAAATCTTTTTTTTTTTTGGGGTGGGGGTCATTCTGAATGCTTCAATAAAAAGCATGTTGATATGGAATCTATTTGATAATGTTGACAATAAACCTTTGTAATAAGTATATGACTTGCCAAATAATATATTCTAAATAATTTGAAACAATTTGAAAATTTTACATAACATTTTAGAAGTGTGAAATTAGGATGCTCAACTACCGGGTTATCTCCCTATCCCATAGTCTATCTTTACCCTCACAAACATTAAAACTAATTTATTTCTTAAAGAGAAAATTAAATAGGCCCAAACTAAATCTAAAGAGCACATCAACTACAATTTTATTCAATCTAGAGTTAAATCACTACACAACCTTCATATAGAACCACCATGGTCCTTTGATCGATATTCAAGAATGAAAAATAATCTATATACAATTATTAGAGAAAAGGAAGAGTCATGATTACAACAATTCTAACTGTAGTACAAAAAGTTACACAAACTCATTCTTTCCCTTATTATACATTAATCTAGGTATTTTTCCTTCATCATTCTTAAATTAAATACATTCAATCATTTCAATGTCCTCTGTCCCTTTTGAATAAAGTTGTTTAGTTTTTCATTATTGTGATACAAATCACGTTTTTGCGAAATCCATTTTTTCTTGTTCCAGAAACAATCTAGCCATTAACTTGTATTGTATATAATAGATTAAACTTGCAAACAAAAAAGTGTCTAAAAGTGTCTACTATTTTTCCTCCTATAAAGTTTAGTTTGTGTGAACTATCTTTATTTTTTGTATTCCTCTTTTACATTTCTTTTAGTTTTAATATAATAAATGTATATGAATTTAAGAATGTCTTTTAATTAAACTATTTCAGATTAACAATGTTTAATTTTATATTCAAGCTTTTAAGTTTACTTTGCTTTATATTAAATGCCTAACAATGTGTGTGTAGACAACCATTTTATATAGAATTGTATCTTTTGTCACTATCGACATACCCCTTGCTCCTTTGGGTGCAAGTGCTAGTTATTAAATGTAATAAAATATCATGTCATGCACCATTTTGATGCCTCCATAAACATTCCCCTCCATAGTCAAATTATAACATTGACAGTTAGCACTCATTTTGCATATAGACAATTCTAGGAGAGGTGTAGCATTGGGCCTTCTTCAAAGGTCACAATTGTAGTACTACTCCAACTCAAAATTTTTTCTCAATGGTTAAGTCCTCTTGACTTGTTATCCCATTCACAAAAAAAGAATTAACTATATTATACTTCATCAAACATGGATTATCTAATTTGAGTCAAATACTAAATTTTGATAATAATATTCATTATTTATAAACATGATTAAAATTTTTACCACTATTTTAGTCGAGAGGTGAGACCCACCATACTTCCAATATTTGTAAATTTTAGTTTTTACATAAGGAAGGACTCATGCTGTACCACAGCTCTTGTTTATACGAAAAAGGACATGGAAGAGGATAGATGGCCGAAAGTTGTCTTTAGTGACACACTATGTAAGCGAAAAAGGACATGGATGCAACAAAACATTAAGTGGATGAGTAAATGGAATATTCATTTCAATATGTGCCTCACAAGTAATAAAGAAATAAAGGTCTTTGTTATGGAGAAATTCTACAAGAGAAATTGGGGAAGCGAGATTGGGAGGAAGAAACTATATTATATAAATGAGTTCAACCCCACTTGTGATCAACTCGAAAAAGTGTACATAGGAGCCAACATTTCTTGGAGAGCTAAAATTCTTATTGCTCAGCTGAGAACCAACTCTCACCAACTTCGTTGTGAGACCGGGCGTTGGAAGAGGCCAAAGGAGGCTTTGGAAGAGAGAATTTGCAGATTTTGCAATTCTGGGAAAGTGGAAACTGAACAACACTTTATTATAGAATGTGAGGCCTACAAGGATAGCAGGGATAAGTTTGCGGATACTATATGTGACAGTTCTTGGCATAACCTGTTCAACGAAGAGTACATTGAGCAATTGGGGGGGCTCATCATTAGTCTACACAAGAGGCGAACAGCGCTACTTAAGTCTGCTTGAGTTGTCTTGCTGTCCCATAGGCTATTTTTGGCCTCGTGGACGTTAAAATTTTATCTATCTATCTATCTACGAAACTTGCTCTCTTTATTTCATTTTGTGTATAGTTGGAGACTTCCAATTTGATTAGCGTAAAGATTGAACTAAAAGCGAGTTTACCTTTACGGATAGACATGCCAGCGAATGAAACCGAAGCACGAACTTTTCTCAATTGCGAAGCAACAATGGGCAAAATCCTGAAACTAAAGCATACACGAGGCTAGAATCCTGAAGCCATTTCCTGTTATCTGAATCAAACAAATTTATTGCAGGGAACTACTTAGCTAGAGTGAGTATTTGGAAGGGAATATTTAGGCTTACAAGAAAATGGTTTGTAAGTTGCTTTTTTCCACATTGGGCATCATATACATATGTTTTGGGTTTGTCGCCGGGCTGGCGCCATCGTTGGGGTTCAGATTGGGGAATAACAATAGCTCTGAAGCCTACTTGACGCAAGACGAAAAATGGTTTTCTCAGAGACTTGATCACTACGCTCCTGCGGTGAGTCATTTCAACACCAATTGGATTTTAAAAATTTTTCTTTATTTTTGCAATTCGTTTTATAGAGAGAATTGGTTCATCACATACATACTTAAAAAGACAAGTACAAAATTGAATTTCACTGATCATCACTGCATTTCGTTAGCCATTGTAGCATCAACCTTGGACACTTAACAAAGGAGGCATTCATCCCTAAACTTATATACTTCGCTGTGCCAATGAATAAATTCGCTGCAACAGATTAAGCCCATTACGGCTTAATATAAAATAACATGGCATTTGAGCACAACCTTATGGCGGAATCTCATGAGGGGGCGTCAGGGTCTTTTTTAGAGCTGCAGGTCCTATGGAGTTAGAAAAAAATTACCAAGGGATTAATTGAAAATTTTGGAGAAAAATAACAGTTGGTACTTTTTAGCACTGCAGATATGAGTGGGTGGAAAATTTGGGGGCTAGATATTGCCGCATCACTAGACTTACAGAATCCACAGAGGTCACAAATTCGGTGAGAGATGCTAGGGCACTGCTAACATTCCCTCCTACCCACCCCAAGTGTCACTCCCTGCAGGCCCAAATCACTCATGGAGGAGATCCAAATGCCTGACCAAGCTCTGATACCACTCTGATACCACTTGTTACAAGTGTGGTTGCCATTGCATCAGAAGATCAACTTCTCAATGCCTAGTACAATCACTAGACTTATAGAATCTACAAGAGGCTGTTAGTCTCTCATCATGAATCTTGCACGGAACGCTTACACACTGCCAACACGGCTTTTGTCTGACATTTGTCACTCATCTGAATTTTTTAAATTTGTATCAATATTTTTTTTAATATTTATTTGCTCACATGAATGGAATATGCTAAAAAAAGTATTTATTTAGCTTGAGCTTTAAAATTCTAGCAAGATTCCCTCCATTAAATTTATTTTGAGGAGCATTTAAAAGCTAAAGTAATGGAAAGTTAAAGCTCCTGTAGTAACTATATAGAGGAGGTCGGCCAAGGATTGCTTGTATTTTCAGTGATCTATTTGAACACTTTGGAGATTGATTTATATGCTCCAAGTATGAAATAGTGGTTATTGTTACTCAAGAATGCCAAATACCTCATCAAGATGCCTTAAGTTAGCCTCGCAACCTTTTTGTAGACAACTACATCATCAAATAATACTAGCACAATTTTTATTCGACTACTTAATGCTTACTTGGTTCATAAAATGCTAGAAAGTGTCAGGTGCATTTGGCAAACTAAAAATTATGACCACAAAGTCATGGAACCCGTAATGAAATATGAAAGATAACTTATTCTATGTGCATTTTCCTCTCTTACTCTTATTTGATGCTACCTTGATTTGAGATCAAGCTCAGAGAATCAAACTGCTGTACAAAGTTCATCTATCAACTCACTGATCTTGGGAATAGGGTACTAATTTTTAGTTGTCTTGGATAGTCCTACAACTTTTTGAAACTAGAAGGCATTTATTTGTTAATCTAGAAATAGTAATAGAAATATGGTCAAGGTTAAGAATAGTTCCATAAGACATGCAGAAAGAAATAGCTTTTTTCCCAGTAAAAGGATATGTGGCATTATCACCTTGTTCTACCTGTTTACTAGCTTTGTGCTCTTGAAGTCTATCAAAAGCTTTCTTATTGAAGTTTGTGTTTTGAAACCTTACTTTTCATATACCACTCTACACCAAAAATAGTGTTAACCGTTAAATATCAAACCATAGAAATGGTGGTCTCAATCCTAAGTGAAAGCTCACCTATTGCTAAAGATTTTTTACTTTCATAAATTATTGTTGTTGTTTGCTCTAACCCTTTTTCTCAGTGCAGTGAGAAGCATGTTGGCCAAACTTTTGGAACTTGAACACTTGATATGGCTCGAATCTTTCTTCCCTTGTTGAAAAGGATTTGTGTCTTCAATATGTCATCAAATTGGAACAGAATACAAGTATTATTGATCTAGAGGGTGAAGTTGGGGAATAGGGGGTGGATCATGTTTACTTGGATAGATGTAATTTATTGAGGTCTTGAATATGAGAGTTGAAAATCTGTTAGTGACAGTACAATCAACAATGCTAGCACCATTGCCATGTGGGAAATACATAAGACTTTGAGATTCTACCAAATGAAAAATGTGAACCTTTGATTATCCAGCAGTCCTATTGACCATGCATTGGCACTTATCTAGATTGGGCTACAAAGAAGGGCATCCTTCATTTCTTGTGCATTCTATGCATTTTGATGTGATACTGTTCATAATATTTTGTTGCTAGCCAAGTTTGTGTATTTCTCATAATGCAATTACTATTGGGGATGAAGGGTTTATTCATTATTTCATTATTTGATGAGGTTTTTGTTTGGGTCAAAAGTATTGTAGTGTTTGGTGTAAGTAATTTCACTTGTTTTTGGGTTGTGATTGCAGGATCATCGACAATTCGACCAAAGGTATTATGAGTTCCTTGATTACTTTCAGGCACCAGATGGACCAATTTTTTTAAAATTATGTGGCGAATCTTCATGCAATGGCATTGTAAATGATTACACTGCAGTAAGTAGATTCCTTGAAAACAACCACACTTATAGGATTAAGAATTTATTTTGGTATTTATGATGTTTGTTTGCAGTTTGCATGATATTTTTTATGCTTTGCATCATGGATATGGTTTTAATATTTATATTGATTTCACATAAAGTTTCATGCATTAGGTATAGAAACATTTTGTAAAGTTGCTTTTTATTAGATCTTTACATGATATTTATGAAGCTTCTTGTGAGAAACTCTTGGAAACAATTGATTGATAGCAGAAAATTAGGATGCATTGAAGAGAGATTATCAGATTTATAGATTATGTTAGCTACACCCTTTTTCAAGCTATTATAGAGAAGGAATTTCAGAAGCTGTTAAATAGAAGAAATTTCAGAGTGGTTTTTAATGAATTCTGGTCACGTACCCTCTTCTGGGACATGATAAACTAATCAACATGGTATTTCCTTCAGTTTCTATCACTTATATATATTTTGAATTCACCTTCTTGAATTTCCTCTTCTTCTTGACCTTTCTTTTACATTTTCTTCAATATCTTGTCCTCTTATATTGGTCTAGCAATGCAATTGCACAGTATTTGTTAACTTGATGATCAATCACAATGAAATAGCCTTCTCAGAAAAATTAAGTTTTGCATGCACAGTTGCTAAATATTAAACTAGGAATTTTTTATCAGAATTTGCACACAGTTGTATAATCCATGGGCATTAAATAATGTTTGAAATAGTCCCAAGCTAATGATGTTTGATTTACTCAATATTGGCAAATTAAGTCAACGACGCAGAATTTCCTTAGTACAAATATATACTAAAGATACCATAGGAGCTTATTGCAGAACATAGTCGAAATTCAGATCTTAATGCTGTCTGTTATGCTTACTGATTGGCTCCAGCCATGAATTACAGGGTATTCAATATGATTTGTTAGTCCTCCAGCAATAGAACTGAGCAATGTCTCCCTTGAGCGATGCACCCCTTTTGATGGTGTCAGAACCATCTTGGCCAATAAGTTGCTCTTAGGCACCTTGAAGTGGTGCCGAGTTTTACAGCAAGCCTCCTCCTATGGTACTATCTTCTCTCAATGAATGCGTGTCCTGATTCTACTCCTGCAATTTATGGAACTTTGTCTCAGCGTTTAGCAAATCTGTAAGACAAGGTGTATGGTTTTTGTCCTACCCACATAATGCTTTTGAGATTGGTGTCTCAAGAAGCAGTTTATGCTCGCAGAGGATTCTCAAATAACTCATGATGCTCCCAATGAACTTGTCAACTCTATAAATAGCTGATGGCCAAATAGGTTGGCTTCAAGGACAAAATAAAAATTCTAAACAAGCCAGCCTACAGAGAGCAAAATTGGTTAATATTGTTTATGATTCATAAGCTGTGGGTTAAGGTCTCACTTCCTTTTTTTCTCTCAGTAATAGGTACGGATTTTATTGAAATAGTAAAAACATTACATAAAGTAAGTACAATGAAATAAACTATGAAGCTGCTATGATGGAGTCATTTTGCTGACCAATCCATCCAAAAGAAACCCTAATCATCTAATCAGCCTTGTAGATTCATGTCCAGAGCTCTGCTTCTGTCATTACATAGATTAACAAAAAGCTACAGAATTATATCATTTCTTCAAGAATTAAAAGGAGTGTGTTCATTGAAGCCTTAACACTTCAAACACCAGGAGTAAACACTGAAAGATTCTTGCCAATTACACTTCTGTCAAAGGAACAAAAAACTCTCGAACTTCTCTGCATCCTTTTCAAAAATTGTGAAGCTGGAACATGTGCACTAGTTACATTCTGAAAATGTCAACATCCCCGAGTAAAGCAATCCAAAAATTGTGCACTATAAACACTGAAAACTAATCCTGCCATTGTGATTTTGTACATTTAAATGCCCTTTACATACCTAAATTAGTAACCATGAAGGCAATGGTAAACTTCAAGCCATAAATTCTTTACATTGTTACTTTCCCAGTCACATGTACAAACTATCTACTAGAGTAGTGAGGAAAATTAAAGGAAATTTGTAAACAAAAAGCCTCCAGGAAGGAAAGAACAAAAAAGGGGCCAAAAAACCAAATATTTGGTAATGTCTTGCTGTGAGAGCAAGCATGCCAACACCCCCAAAACAGGGCTCATTCTTATGCTAATTACCAGCCTTTAAAACTTGAAACAATTATCAGAAAACTACAAAAATCACTACCAACCATCCACACACACCCCTGACAGCTCCCACACCATTCCCACTTAAGGGTTGACTGGAAGCAATTATGCTTCATCTTAGGGCTTTCGGAACAAAGCTGTTAATTCTTTCTTGCAACATTGCATTCAATTTAGCCTCTGTCCAGTGGTTGTCTTCTTTGTTCCCTTGGTTGGCCTCTGCCCGCTCATGTATGCATTCTTCAAGTTTGGCCTCATCCTCTTGAGTCCAACCCACTTTGGCCTTCATTTGCTCTATGTCTTGATCAATAATGTGCTGCATGACTACCAATTTCAGGGCAAACCAGCCCTCTTTGGCTCTTGACAAATCTCCACATGAAAGGGGTAAGCTCTAAATTCTCGTTTCTTTCTCTCCCAAATTGATTCCACAACTAGGAACAAAGGTGGCAAGGATTTCCTCTTACCCTTGTAGGGCTTGTTTTGGTACTAGCTGCTGCATCGCATAGCGCGCAATTTCTTTGGACTCACCCACTTGTAGAGCCCAAGCCATTATCACTGAATACAAATCTGTGTGTACGGTGTCAATTCTCTACTAGGAAGAACATGTCCCCCAGAAGTAACTCCACAACATGAGTAAGGCTAGGATGATCAAAATTGAACATGTTGTCCATGCTTGCTTTCCCACTTCAACTATGAAAAGGGTTTTGTTGCCTTGTGCACTGCAGAGTGAAGGCCAACTTTATTGTAACACTCTGCGAATGCCCTCAATTGTACTGAAAAAGACTTTGAGAATGCTGGCTGGGGTGGAGGTAAAAAAGCTGCAGCTAGGGTGGTGAGTAGTGTTGCCATAAATGCCCATCACATCCATCCTTTCTATTTTGAATGTGGGATGCTATACATTAAACTTTTTTTCTTGAATGTGGCACACTAAACATTAAACTTTTTTTCTTGAACGTGGCATACTAAACATTAAAGTTACTGCAAGGTCATTTATGAGTTTTGGGGATGTGTCTTATTGTGGGTCTCGGCCCAGGAATTTGGAAGAGTTAAATCATTCCAAGGTACATTTTTGAAATCTTCAATAAGTACTTCAAACATGTTGAGATTCAATGCCCAGTTTGACTTTCTACCTGCTTCAGTGTTGCCTGCTCTTTTGATGTGCGTGATTCTGAAATCCTCTAGGGTGGCCAATTCTCGATTAATGTTGATAATGTAATTTTGTAAATACTAGGTCTCCATAGTACCTTTGATGATGGCATTGATAATGATGAGGGAGTCACTTTCCACATGTAACTTAGTAAACCCCAGTTTCTGAAGCTCTAATTGCCAACAAGATTGCTTTTGCTTCTGCAACATTATTTGTCCCATTCTGAAGTCTTTTCCCTCCTAATGCAATGAGAACCCCATTGTCGTCTTCAATAATAAAGCCTGCTTTTGAGGATCCTGGATTGCCTTTAGAAGCCTCATCAAAGTTGCATTTCCACCATCCTTCCTGTGATTTTTCCCAGATAACTAAAGCTACAACAGAAAAGGGGTTGAGGTTAACCTCGTTGGACCCATTCATGAGTAAAAGGGTTTGTGGTAATCTAGTGTGAATCGAATTGTGGTTGATGCATAGCATTGGGATCATAAGCCTAACACTATGCCTCATGACTGGCCTTCACATCAACTCAGCTACTCACTTACCCTTGTCTCACTCCTTTTTATTAAAACATTAAAAATTACAATTAACTGAAAGCCTGCCAAGCAGGGAGAAAAGAGAGGCCAAGATACAGAAACAAAGAAACACCAGGAAGAAAACAGACCTAAAAAGGATTAAAGCAACAAGCTAAATAAAACTAGAAGCATCATCAACTTGGCCAAACAAACCAAAAAAAACTAAGCTATTTTGCTGTTCTGCTGAAGGAAAGCATCCATAATCCTCTGGGAGCCCTCATCCTTTGCTTCTCTGCCGTCAATATGATTTTTTTAGCATCTGATTTACACCCTTTCTTCCTTGAAGGACTGCTGTCAGATTTGGTTTTGCTGCATAGGGTTTATGCAATCAAGCGTTTCCTTGGAAGGGCTAGGGCAAATTGAGCATTTAATTTATACTATTATTATTTATTAAATCTCTCTTTTGCAATTAATAAAATATATTTACTATTAAACTGTATAGGGGAATGGAGACATCACAATCTCCAAAGCCAAATACCGCTAGGGTTTTCATTGTAGAGTTGACAGTTGAACTTGCAGTCCAAACTGTGCAATTAGAGTTAAAATATCCAAGATACCCAAATGAGTTCATTTCACTTTTATAACTTCCCCAGGAACTTTCAAGAAGAAGTTATTTTAAATTCTCATTCAAGAAAATAATACCCTTTTTGGCCCAGAGAAAGTGACTCTATTTATTCAATATTTCTGCTTTTAACATGTCACTTGATAAAACTAATTAAATATAGTCACCCACAACCCTAGCTTGAGGCAACTTAATTTAATGAATTAAAATATTCCCTTTTAAATACTCCAAATCAGCCTACGGGAATAATAGGCTAATGAAATGCTCTAGTTGAAATAAGGGAGATTACCTAATATAGTAAAATTCTAAACAGTTTTGCTTGTATTATTTATTTGGCATTTTATTTTATATTATATGAAAGTTTGAGATGTAGATTGCGACAAATGTTGATCTTAGCAGCTTCTTTTGCAGGTTTTAGCCAAGAAATTTGGTGCTGCTGTGGTGTCCCTTGAACATAGGTATTATGGAAAGAGTTCTCCATTTAAAGATTTGACAACACACAATCTTCGATATCTTTCTTCCAAACAATCACTTTTTGACTTGGCTGCTTTTCGTAAGTATTACCAGGTATATAAATTGCTGTCACCCATATTTGATTTTTCATAGTTGATAAAAGTGTATGGTACCCTTGAAGTATATGTTATTGTTCAGCAGTCTACAATATTGTCGGTGTTTTCACCGCCGAGAAACTTGTCCTTTTACTTACGGGTGAATTCCCGGGAGTTTTGCATTAAAAACTATGCTGAATGCTAGTGAATATTTGAGGAATCCACTGGAGAAACTATGCATATGCGGAGTAATAATTTCTTTTTCTATTTGCCGAAGTTTGCTGAGTTTTCACCGAGTCACTGAGTCCAAGGTAAAATTGGGTCTGTGATGTTTAGTTGAGACACTTGTTTTCACGATTTGTTCTACAGTAAAATTGTTTTCACTGCGTTTTCCTGTATCTATTTTCACTGACTGAATATTGCCAACATCAATTTGACATTTTTAAATAAATATAAGCATAGTTCACAGACTTGGACTGAATTAGCACTCGGCAAGTCCAAAATCATCAAGTTTGCAAAAACATGGAAAATACTCAACAAAAACTCAGCAACTAAAATCTCATAAAGAAAATATATTTTTTTGTTGTAAGTTTCAATAACAAAATGTATTAAATTGAAAGTTGACATCTTTCAAGAGAAAATGCATGGTTTTCTGGGAAGCACAATCTGTGAAAAACACATTTTAACCAGCATTTTATGTTCACAGACATTTTTTACCCATGATTTTTGGCATTATAATAACTTGAGTTACACTTGTCAAAACTCACCCGGCAAAAAAAATAGCGAGAATCAGCAACTTGGAGAGTATTTATGAAGTTTGCAAACTATTATTGTAAGCATTCAATAAGCTATACTGTGTGCATTTATGGCCTCAGCTGTGTGTTTTTCTTAATTGAATTTGTTGATTTTTCAGCTTTAAGTGGTGCCTGTGACTGCCTATTATGTAGCTTTCATGCATTTTTTCTATAATATCATCTACCAGTTTTCTGATGGAAAAGGAAAGTAAATGCAAGTATATTTTGTAAAGTTTTGAACCAAAAATAATTAGACAGAATAAATGCAAAGTAAACAGACAACACAATGCAATTACCCTGGGAAAAAACCCACCTCAGCTAGGGAACAACCCAGCCTACTCAAAGTAATTCTTTTGTTGAGATCCTTAGAACTTAAGTCTTATTACAATTGGATCACACTTTGATCAGAGTAAAATGATCTCCTCAAGAAAGTCTCAATGCATGAAAAATAACATCACAGGTCATAGCATCTTTAAACACGGAATACTATCTAACATAACAAATTGCTCATACATAAATGGAGACAGCTGAAACCCACAAGAAAAGCAATAAAGGTATATTCCTGTTTTAAAATCCTGTAGATGCACACAGGGAATTTTTTAATACTTGTAAGTGCTTGATCATATACGAAGGCACCATGTGGAAAAGCCTGTTATGAGAATGAATAATAATAATGATGAGGCGATATAGTAGAAGAGATTTTTGTCTCTTTTATCACGCTGATACTTTTGCTGCCATTACAAAACCTGCGTCACACAATTATATGAATCACACTAATAAGTGATGATATTGTATGTCATAAGAAAACGGTTGCCACTCGACATGAGAATGAGAATGCCCCACACAAAAGAATCTGGAAGAGAAGATGCCATGTCATCAGCTCTGAATAACTGTGCTAGGTAATGAAATAAGGACAATATGAAATATATAAAATTGGAATCTGAAACTCACGAAAAAGCTGAAGATATAACTTGTGAACCAGTACTCTCTAAAGGAGACATTGCTCATCAAACAAAGATACACAAGCATAGGAAATAAAAAAGCATCACACAACATCATGCAAACGAGCAGAGAAAACTGATGAAGGAGACATTGTGAATGATATCAGGAAGGTATTTTAAGTTCTTGCAGAGATGAGTATCTGCAATCTTCAGAAGTGGTAAGATGTCTATTGCAGTTATTGTTTTTCAACACTCCCTCTTGGCAAGAGAGCAATCTTCACAGGGCCATCTCATGGCGAATACACATAGCTACAACAGAGGAAAAATGTCAACATAAATCTCATCATATATTTCTTAATAGAATTGCTGTCTCAGCATAACAATAAACAATTGTTATCTCATCATAAAAATAAACAAATTTTATCTCAAAAGAATATTCACTATAGCTACTCCTAGAGGGTGAAAAGGTAAGGATATGTCATTGGAGTTACACACGACTTCCACCTTGCCTACTTCAAAGGGTGAAACGAGGGCTTGCACCTCAATCTTCTCCAGGAGAAGATTGCATTTCCACCATACCTACATGTAGAGGGTGGATTCACCATGCCTACTCGCACAGGGTGAAATAAGTACATAATAAATCACTGGAGTTGAGACTCTTTCTCAACAAGAGAATCATTCTCCACAATACCAAACTCATCCCAGAAGTAAAAAAAAATTCACTCTTGGAAGTGGCTTGATGAGATTGTTTGCAATCTGCTCTTTTGCAAAATACTTCAGCTTAATAGCCTTCCTTTAAACCATATCCCTCAAATAATGGTATTTAGTTGCTACATGTTTTGTCCTGTCATGAAAAACTGGATTAACTAAAAACTTTACACAACTTTGATTATCACACATAATCATAGTAGGTTCAATAAGCAATTGAAATAGACCAGCAAATAATTTGTGAAGCCACACAGCTTCTTTTGAAGCCATACAAGCTGCAACATACTCTATTTCATCAGTGCATTGAGCCACACAAGTTTGTTTCCTGCAGCACTAGGAAAACATTACTGAAACCAAGCTGAAACAACAGCTTGAGGTACTCTTCCTATTAGATTCACACCCTGCCCAATCTAAATCAGAGAAGCCTTGTAGAGTTAGCTCAACATCTGATGAAAATTTTAATCCATATCCTACTATTCCACGAACATATCTCATAATATGTTTGGCTGCTACAAGATGAATCTACCCTGGTTCACACATAAATTGACTCAAGTTATTCACTGCATAACAAATATTAGGCCTTGTATTGACTAGATACATCAAGGAACCTATTAGCTACCTAAACATAGTAGGATCAACCAAATCTGGAATAGTTGCATCCTCATGTAATTTGTTTAGATTTGCTTCCATAGGAGTAACCATAGATTTACAATCTAGCATACCAAATCTTTCTAAGATATCTATTGCACATTTACCTTGACTTAATAATTCCATTTGAACTTTTTGCCATACCTCAAGCCCAAGGAAATATTATAATAAATCAATACCATTCATTTCAAATTCTAAGGTAAGTTCATGTTACAAGCTAGGGTTGTCATTGCACCAAAAGATTGAGCTTTCAATGCCCAATACAACTACTAGACTTATAGAACACATGAGGTGGGTAAGACATGTTAGGAATCCTAAAGGGGAACGAGGGCGGTTAGTCCAACTGTTCACTCTTACATTTAATGATAAGATCATCATCACTAGTTAGAAATAAATCATCAACATAAAGCATAAGGGTCAACAGTTTGTTATCATTTACTTGACAATGCAAATTTGGATCTACATCATTCTTTTGAAAACCCAAACTTAGAAGATAGTTATAAATTCTCTCATACCAAGCTGGAGGAGCTTGCTTGAAAGGTCATGCAAATCCTTTTTTAACTTGCACACGTGTGATTCTTTTTCATGGATTACAAACCCTTCAAGCTATTCAATGTAGACTTCCTCTTTAATGACTCCATTTAAAAAAAAATGTTGTTTTAACATCCATTTGGTGAAGTTTCCAGCCTTTCACTACTGCAATAGCTATGATAGTTCTAATAGAAGTACAACGAGCTATAGGTGCAAAGGTTTCCTCATAATCTATACCTTCTTTTTGTGAAAAACCTCTAGCAACAAATCTAGCCTTATATTTCTCTATACTACCATCAACAACATGTTTAATTTTAAATAGCCATATAAAAGAAACCACAAATTTACTTTTGGTCTTGGAACAACATACCAAACATCATCCTTAATAATAGACATACTCTTCCATCATTGCATCCTTCCATACTTGTAGATTAGAAGCTTCTTCAACACTAGAAGTTTTTGTTGCAATTATGTAACTCATTAATGCGAAGTAGCCAACAAACTTTTGAGGTCTCTTACTTTCTCTAAAAGTACAATGAGGAGTTGCATAGATTTCAGCTTCTTCCGTAATGTTTCTATCCCATAAAGGTCTTTTCTTATTTGCTGGAGTAGTGAAATATCAATGAGATTAGGAAGAATAGATGGACCAATATGAAAATCCGAAATCTGCAATCTCCCTCTGAATTTCTGAAGGTGATTCTGGATCAGCCATAACAACATCTTGAGAATCCTCAAAATTTCCTTGTAATGTCCCCATTTTAGCAGGTTTTTGTAGCCCAGATTGGTTAGTTCATGATTGCGACCCTTGTGAATTGTGAGGGTCTTTGTGATAGACTTGCTATTTTTAGTAAGTCAATGTTGGGGTGATTGCTATTTCTAGCAGTGCAGTGTAGGCACATGTGGTTCATGCTTGACACGTAATTCTTGGAGTTCAGAGTGAACATGGGTTCCAAATTGACTGTTGAAAATCGATTTCAACCTCAGTGATCCAACTTCTTAATTTCATTGTAATTATCATGAGTATTGAAACAATAAATTGCAACATTTAATTTGCAAGTTAATTAAATTACAAGTCCATTGTGGTTTGGGCATAGTTATTAGTTTGCATTTCATTTCAGCATTGCTTATATTCTGAAAAATACCAAACATCATATATCTTGAAAAAATTAAAAACAATTGCAAAAGCCAAAAACCAAATAAGCTATACATACATATTCTTCAGCATTGCTAGTGTGAGCTAGTAGGACTCTTATGGTGGTATCAAAGTGGTTTCTTGCCACCCTGCAGGAAATTGGGTTTCAGCACAACACAAAGGTTTATTCCAAGTAGACACTACACCCATAGAGGTTGTACATCTCCACCTTGTGATGGAGAGCCCGAGATTCTGTTTGGTAGTATTGGTGACAGGGGTGCTGGTGTATCAGGAGGGTCTAGTAGTACTGGATGCAAAGATGCTAATACAGGTTCTGACGTTAATAGAGAGGCCAAGGAGACTTTTAGAGACCTTGTAGCTGACCAACACCATGCTGTTGATGTCTGATAAGTTGCAACATATTGCACTCCCAGAGGCCGGAGTAGGGAGAGAGGTACCGTGGATGATTATGTGAGTTCACAAAAGTTCCAAGTTGATGGTAAGTCTAGAGTTGGAGACATGATTAGAGTTGAGAACCAGGTAAGAATTGATGGCAGGATTTACAGGACATGGTATATTGGTGCATATAATAGGCCGCAGTGGCCTACTTTTCTGAGACAAGAGGTTGACATGGTTAGTACTGAGATTGAGGCTGCGCCTTTTGTGGCTCACTTTGAAGAGTAGGATGCTCTTCCATAAGCCATCAAACAGAATCTTAACTTTGACAGATTCCACACACAAAAGCAGGAGCATACTAGAGGTAGGCCTGGATCTGAGAGACAGAGGCCTGGACAATCAGACTTGCGTGAGGCAGTCACCAAGATGACCTTAGCCCACTTTGATGGTAGTGACAAGGTGACAACATGAGCTTGAGTTCATCAGCTCAATACATACTTAGCATTGTTGCAGTTTTGGTGGTTCCAACGTCACCTTATTTTGTCGTTTGAAATATCATACATATATTTCACTTGTGCACAAGATATTCATTGTCATTTGGTGATGTGCATGTAAATGAAGTATTGGATCTGAAGTAATGTATTTTATGTTGTTGACATTTGATGACTATTTTTGGAGTCTGTTGTGTGTGCAGATCTACTAATTTTTGTTGGCGAATATTACCATCATTGTCTGCAAATATAATTTGTTTTGGCGACAAATTTCAAATATTGGTGTTGGCGAATATCTTTGTTTTTGATGAACATACTGCTTATATTTGGCATCTGACCACTCCCTCAAATTGCACTTGGTTCGGCATCGCTGAAGTAGCACAATACATTATTTCGATACTTGGCTTGTAGGTATCTTTCCCACTGTATGGCTTGCCAGCCGTATGGTTTGCAAATCATTCCCCTCCCTACCACTGTATGACCACCTATCCTACCTCCTTCGTACGCCATATGACCCCACACTCATCGTATGTTTGTCTGGTCCATACGGCTACCTCCTCCAATCTAGCTCACCATCCTTGCCTACCATACACCTAACTAAGCATCCAACTCCCATGTGCATACCCTCCCATACCGTACACCCTTCTTTCATGCTGTCACCATACAACTTGTGATTTACCATTCATCAGTTTTCCTTGTGTGTGCTTTGTTGTAGGGTGGACTATCAAATTCCATACATTGCTCCAATCGTCTTCAACACATGTTTGTAGGGTATCCAACTCAAGAACATTAAAATGGTATTAGAGTTGGTGATCTTGCCAGCCTGTCGAGTATTAAGATAGAATCATGGGGCCAAATGATGGTTTAAGTGAAATGTTGAAAGAGTTAAGGAGAAGTCAAGAGAGGCTTCACATGCAGATAGAGGAGACACTCAAACTCTTAATTGACACAAGAATGAAAGGAGTTTCACAACACTTTAAGGCAAGGCTGTCCAGGACGAAATTCACTCCTACGACAAAGTGACAAGAAATGTGAACTTCGACTTTGGTAGAGTCATTGAAGAAAATCAAGCAAGATTGGGTGATGAATGGGAGAAGGATATATCTCTAAAGGATTATAACAAATTACGAATGAAGTATCCGTCATCTAAGCACGATATACTCTTCAACAATGGTCTGAAGTGGGAGATTGATATGTGGCTACAAGATGAAGTCATACAGACATCAAAGGATATGGACAAGCAAAAGACTCTAATTACACCTTCAAATGGAGAACAACAATGGTCTCAAGACAATTAGAAGATTGAATAAATCATGGTTGATTCAAATAAGGTTGAGGTTAGGGAACAAGACAAATAACAGAGCTGAAGTAGAAGGACAACCAAGTCAATATGGAAGTAGACCTTCAGAATGCTACTTGTGTGTGGAACGAGAGCAGGGCTACAAATCTTCCAAAGCATATGGGTAATGATTTGGAGTCACATAGATGGAGTCATGAACCTAAAATTGTAGGTGTTACGAATGCTCACGTGGAAGAACAATTGCTACCCTTATTTGATTATGAAGTCTATCCTCCAGTAATGATCATGAAGGATTACATCAATGAAATTTGAGATTGGCCTATTTTCGATCTTGGTGACTATGCAGATGACAATGCTTATATCAAAGTGGCACAACGGAAATTTGTCAACAATGTGACTGAGGGAAGGTTTGATGCCAGTTCACTCTTTTTGCCTACTCGATTGATTTGGGCCTTTGGAGGTGATGGCCTTTCGTTCAATTATGGATTGCTCGAGGGCAAGCAATCTTTGGGCGGCGAGGATTAGTGGTGTCCCTAATCTTAATGTAATTATTAATTAATTAATTGGTACTAGGGATTAAATAAATAATAAAGGACATTTAATTAATTAATAAACATTGGGCTCAAATTAAAAAAATAATGAAATAATTAATATTGTTGGCTTGTACTTGTAAATATCTATATGATTCTTGGAGGCCTTTATACGGAGATGTCTAGGCATTATAATGGATCTAGGCATTGTAATGGATCGTGGTTTGGATTTGATTTATCTTTGTTGCATTTTTCAAAGGTGGAGGCTGAAGGAGTTTTTTGCAGAGTTTCGAAGGTGGAAGATCCTCCGTACTTTGCCTGTTGTAGTTTCAGTGGTTCAACGCCACCCAATTTTGCCGTTGGAAATATTATACAGATATTTCACTTGTGCATGAGATTTGTCATTCATTGTCATTTGGCGATGCACACGTAAATGAAGTACTGGATTTGAAGTAACGTATTTTGTGTCTTTGGCATTTGGCAACTAGTTTTGGAGTCTGTTGTGTGTGCAAATCTACTAAATCTTGTTGGTGAATATCACCATCATTGTCTGCAAATATAATTTGTTTTGGTGACGAATTGCAAATATCATTGTTGGCAAATATCTATATTTTTGATGAACATATTGTGACTACTCCCTCAAGTTGCACTTGGTTCCACATTGCTAAAGTAGCACATTACATTATTTTGACACTTGTCGTGTAGCCATTTTTCCCACCATACAACTTGCCAGCTATATGGTTCGCAAGCCATTCCCCTCCCAACTACTGTATGACCACCTATCCCCCCTCCTCTGTATGCCATATGACCCCACACTCATCGTACGACAAGATTGCTTCTCCTCCATCTAGCACCATACGTCAGTCTGGTCCGTATGGCTGCTTCCTCCAATCTGGCTCACTATCCTGGCCCACTGTATGCCTTACTAAGCATTTAACTCCCATGTACAGACCCTCCATACCCCTACGTTCTTCTTTCATGCCATTACCATACAACCTGTGATTCAACGTACACCAATTTTCCTTGTGTGTCCTTTGTTGTAGGGTGGACTATCAAATTCCGAACATTGCTCCAATCTTCACAACACGTTTGTAGGGTATCCAACTCAAGAATATTACAAGACTTGAGTGATCCCTGAGGCTTCTAGACACCAGGGAGAGGTAATTGCGACAGAGGAACGTCAAAGAGTTTTCGGTTAAGTGGCAGGAACTTCTAGATGAGGATGCCAGTTTGGAGCTTGAGGATATACTTCAACACCCTAGATTGCAATTGCTCAAGGACAAGCAATCTTAGGGAGGAATGACCGTAATGTCCTCATTATAGTAGGTTCCTATAGCTCAGATTGGTCAATTCATCATTGTGACACTCATGAACTGATAGTTTAATTTGAGGGTCTTTGTGGCTGACTTGCTATTTTTAGTAAGTCATTTTTAGTTTGATTTTATTTTTACCAACAGAGTGGAGGCATAGGTGGTTGGTCTGCATTAGTAGTTGATTGGGAAAATTAATGTTGTTCATATAATAAGTTATTAATGAAGTATTGATTAATAAGAGACTTTATCTTATTTCATGTTATAATTTGAAAGTGTAAATGACAAGCCCCTTAAGTGAGAAGTGTATTGGAGAAAGCTGAATTGCAATTTGAGTCATAAATATCACTCCACGAGAAGAATCGATCATCTCTATTTGCCTATTGCTTTTGAGATATTTCTTGTGGTGAGGGTTGGAAGTTTGTGAATTTCTTGAGGGCTGATTACTCTTGAACTGTACATCAATTTGCTGCTGTTGTATAGCAAATTGAATTGGTATTCTGATCTGAAATTGGGCATTTATATATGAAGGGTTGAGTTCTGAGATTTTATCACTTAAAATTGAAGTTTGCTGGTGAGAATTTATGCTATTTGTCCAGGTGTTCCATCTCTGGCACTTTGTGGTCATTCTATAAGATTAAAACATGGGGCTATCAGATTAAAAGATCTCTGTCCATGACAGATTGATCTTCAAACCCAAGTTACCAAATCGGAATCAGTTATTGTTAAGGTATTATGTGTATGGCAATTTTTTTGTGGGTGGGACTGCCACACCTTGGTACTAATTAGAATAATTCATATAATGTATATAAATATTTGCAGCGTAAACCAGGAAATAAGTTCAATATACCGTATATATGAACATGCCAAGCTACCATAAATATTACACATTTGAATTACAGTATACTAATTTATATTAAATTTTCAAACTCAACTATCATGATGGATATTTATTGTTCAATATTAAACTAAATTTATACATATAAAAATATAAGCATATTGTTAAATCTTGTATCGTAAATTTATAAATTGAAAGAGAGAAAATATTCCTAAGTTGCAACATACGTTAAATATAAAATATTGTACTGAACTTGGCTTTTCTTGATAAGTCCTAAATATATGGTATATCATAAATTGTTTCCCATTTGTATACACTTTTTAAAAATAGTTGATCATAAGAACTGGCCTAGTAGGGTGGTTGGCGGAGAACTGGCTCGTCGGAAGAAGACATGGAAGAAACAAAATGATAAATGTTTCACCGTTCATCATTTGGAACATTGACTACCAAGAGTGCCCAGAAAACAATTCTGAAATAAAAAATGGGTGGCTGAAAAAATCAGATCTGCCATGTGGGCAAACCAGTTAGGTAGAAGAAAAGCCTATTATGTCAAAGAATTTATTCTCACATGCGAACATGACGACAAAGAGTATTTAGGAGCCGAGATCAAGGGAAAGGCAAAAATGCTAATTGCTCAACTGCGATCTGGTTCACACCGTTTGAGATGTGAAACTGGTAGATGGAGGAAGGTCCCTAAGGAAGAGTGGGAGGACAAAATTTGTAGATTTTGCAACGAGGGTGTGGTGGAAACGGAGTGGCACTATTTGAAGGATTGTACAACATACGAGGACAGTCGCAACCAGCACAAAGAAACTTTAAAAGTGAACAACATAAAAGACCTTTTCGAAGGACCAAGACTCCTCCAGGGGGCCATTTTACTTATGTAGATTCACAACAAAAGAGACAGTCTGGAGAAATCACATCAGACTGACTAGGAGTGTTATGTGGGTCCCTTAGGCTTATGGCCTTGTGGACATTATAAAAATCTTTCATTCATTCATAAACAAAACTGTTGTAAATATTTGCACCTTGAGGATATCACATATGTTGCTTTTAAAAAATTGTAAGAATTTGTATGTTTTAAGTTAATACAATTCCAAAAAATTGTTTGCTCACTCAATGGGTTGTTCGATTGGCAAATGGAGGACCATGAAGTCTTCAACCTCAAATCCAATATATTGGAAATTGGGGAGATCAAAGAAGTTGGTGTGAAGAGTGCCTTCCCTTTGGTGTACGAGGAGTATAAAGAGGGGGTGGCAAGAGTGGATGACATATTGGCCCATCGGTTTGAGATAGACAAAGCCATCAAGTACAAAGAAGAAGGTAAACCTAGGGGTAGAAGACAAACTGAAGGTGATCTTGGTGGGAGATTGGAGTCCCATTCTCAAGGCAGGGTGGAGGTCAACCATAGATCTGCTGGGAAGGGGAAGAGGAAGATGTAGACTATTTTGATGATGTACTTGTAGTTTTACAAAGACAATTTGCTATTTTAATTTTGCTTTAGATTATTAGGCTACGAACCATCAACATTTCACTCGAGGATACCATTTATTACCAAACTTCCATTCTTTTGTTTACTTGATTACTGACTCATTAGATGCATTCCTCATTGAATTTTGCCAAAACAAAGGCATTTCTAATTATAATTTAAGCAATTTTTTAAGTCACCTAGTATTTACCAGGTTGTTTTGGGCCTTGGCAAGAAGTTGTTGAGTCTCTGCTTGTTTCTTTCCCTTTGCAACATATTTTATTGACATCAGGAATTTGGGAGTAGTTGAGGGCATAATTTTTTTTCCCTATTTCAACATATTTTAGAGGTGGTTTTGTTAAGACTTCTATTTCAACATATTTAGAGGTGATTTTGTTAAGACTTAGACAGAGTTAGTTCTAGTTGCCATAAAATGTCCCTAAAACAAATTTTCTCAAATTATATAACTTTTTATTTAAAACCTTCTTCTATATATTAGCGTTTTAAAATAAAACAATGAATAAATCATGCTGAACCACTATGCAAATGGAAGATAGATACTCAGTTCTATGGCAGACATTATGTAGAATTCCCCTACGTGCACATGTTACTTTGCTAGTATCAAAGACATAGCAAAGTATAAATCTCAATCCTGACAACAAGAGTCAGATTGCTTGAAGCATGAATTGCTAACCTGGCTTCAGAAGAAGATTGCCTTAAGGAGGTGCCGATGGGTCCTCCACAACAGTATCCTCATTACAAAGAAGTATGAACCTCAAATCATTCAAAATTGTTTATTTGTCTGCTAATTTCCTATGTGGAAATATCTCACAAGGCAAGATAGGGGTGATGTCATAGCTCTCTTTTGCCTTCGAGAGGTTTTCCCAATGGTGAATGAGTAATCATAGGAAACATGACATGAGAATGCAACTGAACTCCTCCATATACCTGTTTATGTTAAAATTTTACAAAACACATTGGCCCAGGAGTTCGAATATAGGACATGACGAAAATGAAATATTATTCTTTTATTATTAAATAATTTATATTATTTTATTAGTATATATTTATATTCTTACGGTGTAGTGCTTAAAAACACGTTTATTAATAGAATAATAGAAACATTGTGCCTGAATGGATAGGACATGAGACTACAGGTATCCAGTCATTGATGAATCTTCAAGAAGAAAATCTGAATCCAAAAAGATAAGAAAGTTATCACTCCGCTTCAATCCTTCATCTTCTCTTCACATCACACCAACCATGTCAGACTTAGGCCAGACAATAAGCAGTTTAGGTTAGTGGGTGCCTTATCATCTAGCTTGTTACATTTGAAGTTAGTCATCTCTTCATCTATGGAAATAGATAGAAGAGAAATCTGCACTTTTAGGATTAATGTTGCTTTGTTTGCCCTAAGCATTGCTTTGCAATATTTCTATTCAAACATTTTATTGTTCTCAACCCCTTAACTGGCTGATGCTTATCCTCCTGAACCTCTGCATTAACAGGAACTTAAGTTAGTTGATTACCTCAATGCAACCATTACATCCAAGAATTTTTTTACTAGTGTTGACTCCAAATACACTCGGTGAATGCCTTTTGGCGAACATGTATCCGAACAAAATAAAAACTAATCACAGCACTTCCTGTTGGGACATGCAAAATAACCCGACCTGCCAATGTGTTATGTCCCTGATGGCCTAATTTGCACTCTCCCATTGAAGAAGTTTATTGAACTTGCCGTTCAACGAGTGGAATCAATCACCAAGATAAGAACTTCTGAGAGTACAGTGTACCTGAAGTACAATTTTTATATACCGTAGCAACGTTCTAAGATAGTCTGAGCTTCAAGCTTTAACCTGATCATTATGGCCAATCTCTGCTGACGCAAACATTCATCCTAATGACTGGATATTACCAAGGACCCACCGGTAAATTCTTTCATATGTTGCAAGCTCCACCTTTGCAAGCTCCAACATTGAACCCACGATGGTATATGTTGTGTCAAAAGCTCTGCAAAATGTGTGCACCCAACACAAGAATACTACCGCACACCTCGGTCTGAAAGTTCATCTTAAGCAAATGCATATATAATAAGCCAATAATGAGAAACTGAATAGCCTTGATAAATTACAAGGCTTCTGGAATTTTTACTGTGAAGAATCTCCGAAACTATATATTGATAATGTTTTAAAATTATTTACTTATTTGTTTATTTATTTTTATATTTTAGTATACTTATTATTAAATCTATTTTGGATTATTTCTTCCTATTGAAATCTCATTATTTAATTATCATTAAATTCTTTTCTAATACAGGGACAACACACCAATTGCTTACCTGCCATAAATGGAGGTATATATTACAGATTCAAATAGAAATTATGAATGAAATTGATTTACCATTTCAATCTTCATTCTGGTTTTTGTGCTGTTGTTGATTAATTTGCCATTTCAATCATCATAGCAAGAATAAAAAAGGCTATAATAAATTGAAGTCTAAAAGATTGGAACAAAAATAACAGAAACACCAACCAAGGCAGCAAAGAGTACTAAATAGAGTTAAATTACTGGAGAAAATGCTACACCAAAAACAATTGATCTTCCTTGCCAGGCTTCATAGCATGATAGCACCACTCTCGTACCCCAGTTTTCAAAGAGTTCATCCTCTCTGAAACAATTTTTGACTAATTACAATGGTTTTCAAAGTATAATTTGGTGTTGGTGATTCCCTCATGAGATTTTTATCTCACGGACTTCCATTTATGTCAATATATATTGACATTTTGTATACTATTTCACTTTAAAATCTGGTGTAACAGTAGCAAAAATCTGCTCCAGTATGGGTTGGGTTTCTTAGCTACTTTCTTGCCATATGATAAATTTAGCATAATGCCAAGTCTGGCTTATTTCTTAATCTACCCTTTTATTTTGTCAGCTACTCTTTCATTTTTGACATTTTTAGTAGTCTGATATCAGTAACATTTTGGATTATTTTTTGGTGCAGGGAGAGATGAATAGAAAGCAAAACCTGTCAAATTATGAAAACTCTTGGTTCGTTTTTGGCGTGTCATACTCAGGAGCCCTTAGTGCATGGTTTCGCCTAAAGTTTCCTCACTTAACTTGTGGAAGCCTTGCAAGCTCAGCTGTTGTTCGTGCTGTCTACAACTTTCCAGACTTTGACAAGCAGGTTTTGAATAGCTCTACATTTTATGAATTCATAGCTTAGGCTATTTCATCTTTCTAAGATTAGAGGTTGACATGATATAATTGGACATGAGCATGCAGATGGTGACAACGAACTACTTGACTACTATTATCTGTCTCATCGGTGTATTTTTAATATATTTCTGAACCTCCATGTTCATAACATGAGTGTGCATTGAGAGCAAAAATGAATTGAGAATGGTTTTTTTTCAAATTTCAGATTGGGGAGTCAGCGGGGCCTTCGTGTAAAGAAGCATTGCAAGAAGTCACTAGGCTTGTTGAGCAGGGCTTATCGAATAATGCAAAAGCTCTGAAGTCTTTGTTTGGTGCAGAGAAGGTATGAGGAATGAACTTTCTCATAAATTTAAGTACAATGTTAAACTGTAGTTGGCTGTCCTTTAGAACCAAATATTCAATTTCAGATAATTGAAACAAGGTCAGGCATTCTGTATTATTTCCCACTTGTCTGCCTCCCCACCCCTGCTCCCCCTCGCACACATATTCAGACCTATGGTTCTCAAATGTATTACATTCATGATTTTGAAGCCACAGACTTCGATCTTGCCATCATATGTTCAACTGATTTTCAAACTATAAGTTTCATGAATCATTTGTTTAATTTGCATTTTGATTACTGGTTGTTTCAAAATTTCAGTTGTCGTAAGATTTTTTCTACAGACCATTAACGTAGAATTTTAGTATATGCATTAAACTAACAGTATTTTTAACAAATATCAATGCACAGAATTAAAGATGATTCGGTGTTGTCTCTAATTTGTTATTTTTCTAATCAATTTTATTAGTTGGATAACCTGCATATGTATATGAAGGAAATTTCATGGACAAAAATGTACAAAGGTCAATTCTCTTTCTCAGTGCAATAGTGATCGACTTATTACTCGTCCAAGCAATAGTACATAATCCAAAATGATTGAACAGTCCAGATAGTGCAACTGCATAATACAGAGTAAAAAGTAAATTTCAATGACTTATGAGTTCTTATTTCTATTAAATTGAGTTCAGTTAGAATACTTTTTTATTTATTGCAACTGAACATTCCTTACACTCTTTCTATTCTAGTTTATTTGCAAGGAGAATATCATTACAAGTGTATAAGTTTTTTATTTTTTTGGTGATCTTTGGATTTGTTTGACATGAATCAAGATGAGTTTTCAAATGGTATATTTATCTATTCTGGGAATTTTTTCATTCTTATAATTGGAAAAATATTCAAGATATTGAAAATGGATAGAATTTGGTGAACATTTCCCCTTTTGTGTTCTCAATTCTCTTTCTAAGGTTTTAGTATATATTGTATTTTGGAGAAATCTAATTGTAGAAATCTTATCTGTTTTATGACTTGTCAGATGAAAAATGATGGAGATTTTCTTTACATGCTAGCAGATGCTGCTGTAATGGCGGTATGTGTATCTGTCTATTTGCCTGATAAAGGTTCAATATCCAGTTATGATAGTGGAGCTGTCATGTGGAAATATATTGTTGATGCTCAGATTGAAATTCACTCTGTTTATGTTCTAATTCTGCAGTTCCAATATGGAAATCCAGACACACTTTGCTCTCCTCTTGTCAAAGCCAATGCATCAGGAAATGATCTGCTGGTATGCTTAACTCATGAATTTCCTTTGACTGGTATTTTTAATTCCTCCATTCTTGGCAGAAAAGGCCATTTCTGTAAAAGTAATGCCTCAAAAAGTTGAACCAACATATAAAATGATTTGTGCCTTTATTACATATTCTATGTATAAATCCATATTATAACTTGCAATTTGGTAAAAAGTAATCTTCAACAGTGAGGCCAAATAAGATGATCGATTTCTTTACCATGCCACACTAAAAAATATAAACTGAGTATTTTCCCTTCAGTTCTTGCAAAAACCATTGTTTTGAAAAAGTTCTAGATTCTGGGTTCATATTTGGCCTCTGGTTCGTGCCTTACAAGAAAAGTACATATTCTTGGTAGCTGTAGCTTGTAGTTGTGACCACTGCCAAGAAAATAGATGAAACAGTGAATCATTCCAGCCATCTTGAGGTCTTGCTTGGCAGCCTTTGGTGGCCATGACAGTACTCCTCCAAATTTCTTTTGTGCTTACCGTTAAGGTTGATTAGGTCTCTTTAACTGCTCTAAATGACCAGGGAATGTAGTCTTTCGAACATTCTTTCCGCAGATATACATTATGAATTGTTTGACTTATTCTCTTGGAGCCATTATGTCTTCTTGCACTTCCGAAGACATTGCTTAATTTTTGATTCTTGATCTTTTAAGAGAATGCATATCAACATTCCTAAAGCAGTGTACTTTGGGACAGGGGGACACTGGGACAAATTTTGGTGCAGGAAAAAAAAGGGCCTCAATTTTGGGACAATAACAGCAGGGGTTAACTTAAAATGCTAAGTATGTAAAGATGTTTCAATGTAACACACCAAATACAGTATACTTGACCATAGCAAAATTGCAACACAAACAAGAACCATTGATCATTCAACATGGTAACATAGTAACATTACATTTTCTAAACATGCTAAGTTACTGACACAAACATACATAGTAACATATGGATCATGTTCTAAACTTCTATCAAAAATTCAAAATTCATTTTTCAAATATGAAATATGATATATCATAAAAATGATCATGATTACAATGTGTAGAGTAGTGGGACATAATGAATCATGTTCAATATAAAAAATGAGTACAAAATGTCAAAATCTGAAATCATGTCAAAATGTAAGAATGGGAGGCCTCTAATCATCACCCAAGCCAAAGTCCTCATCACTAGAACTACTGGACTCAAAATCCTCATGGTCATGTTTCGCCAAAGGAACACCAACTAGCCCTAGGTCAACTTCTGTTACAATCTCCTCCTCATCAATTTGAGCTGGATCCTCTATCTCTACATCCCATTGTGCTGCTAGGCTCTCTTTGTACCTGCATGTCTTGCGATCTATAATACACGACACTGTGTACAACAACTAGCATCACTGCTCTTTTAGAGTTAAGTCTATTTCTCTTAACAGAGTGGATGAAGCTATAAGTAGGCCAGTTCCTCTCTGAAGTTGAGGAACTAGAAACCTAAGGTAGCAAACAAATGGTCATTGTGAGAAAATCAGAAAACTAAAACTCTAAATTTTATAAAATACCAAATAATAAATACTAAAATTTGACTAGGTTCTAAAGATGAGGGACTGCATACCTGAGAAAGGAATCAAGTGGCCAGTGTGGCAATCTTTGCCCCCTACGATCCATGACATTTCCACGACCATATGGAATGCTTTTGTGCCATAATTCTAATGTCTATCTTTGCCAAATCTGAGTATCCTAGAACATAATAAGTTGTAACATAATGTGATGTCTAACAAACATGCCCAATGGTAAAAAACTAAAGTTACTAATCTGTAATATTAATTATTCAATAATGAATATTGAATAACAATTACTTGTAAGAGTGACAAATACTGTCCACTCAGAGTGAATCTCATCAACAATCTCAGCATCAAACATCTTACCAGTGTACCAAAAGAACCCGACCTTCACCTAATCATCCTAAAGTGGTGTAACTCTACTAGGCCTAGACGTGTGCCATTTAGGATTCAGTACATAGGCAACCATGTGCAAATGAGTGTTCAACTTTTCCCACTTGGTGGGAATGAATGTTCTCAGTATAGAATGCTAGAGTGGGGTCTCTCTCCCGCACGACTACATTCATCTGGCAAAGCATGAAATTGATGCACTTATAAACCTCTCTAAGGGTAGGTGCATCCCCATCACCATATCTGATGACCTCAAAAACTAGAGGAATGACAGAGACTATATATTTTGCATCAATCCAAAACTGATCACTTTTCACTGTCTCCTTCACCCTCTTCCCCTGCTCTTTTTTGACTTAGCCCATTGATTCCATTCTTTTGGCATAACCATGAGTTACAGTGGCTATTGCAACTCAAACCTTCTCTCTGAGAGAATGTAATTTGATGCATATCTGGTCTCAACTTGTTTCAAGAACTTCTTCACGAAGCCCCTGAAGAGTGCACGTGAAGTGTGGTGATTGCAGATGTGCACCTCTCTAGCATCATTGACCGCTTGTTTAATCTAGTTAATTTGTCCTTAGTTTATTTTTCATATAATGAATACAAAATGGAGTCCACTAAGTATGTCTATAGGCTGCCTCAACAAGCTTCCCTACAACTTTGCACATGTGTTGCATCTGTCACTTTGCCACCAAATTTTGTGGCCAAGCCTCCTCAATGGCCTCCCTAAGGACATGAGACTAAAAATCAGCATCTTTACGATGCCTTGAACAATCAACTGCCCTCAGAAAGTATGGACCCTCAATGTATGTGACTATGATGTTGATGAGTTGACGGTGTCTAATGTCCCCCCACCCATCCATAATAATGCTGCAACCAATCACTATCCAATATGCCTTCATCTGCTCCATCTAAACCCCAATCTTGTTATACTGCCTATCCAAGATTGTGGTCCTCAATATGCTCTTAGTTGGTGGCACAAATGATGGCCCTCCATCATTTGCCACCATGGACATCATGTTCCTATAGTAAGGAGATTGAGCTACATGCAATGGGATGCCACTAGCAAAGAAGAATTCACCAATGGCATCGTTTAATTGATCCTTTACGTGCATGTTAAATAAATCAGCAATGGGGATAGTAGTAGTAGAACTTCCTGCCTTCCTTTTGCCCTTGCTTCTGTCCCTTGTTGAACTCTGAATGGATGAAGAAATGGAAGTTGAATTTCACAAATTTTCTGCTGTTTGATGCAAGATACATGTAGAAGTATCTCGCTGCCCCTGTAATTGTTGAGTAGGCTAAATCTGTTGCCTATCAGCCAAAGGTTTCGGCTTTGAAACCGCACTATCATCAAGAATCCCCCATAGTTTGTTTATTTCAGTTCTATATTTAACATTTTCAGAATTTGCAAGGAACTTGCATGAACTCACACTATATCCAGTCCAAAATAGGTGTGAATTAAATATAGTAATGCTGCCATACCATTATATGCCACAAATATTACATTTGCATTTCTGCGTGCCACCACTTGTAGCTGTAAATAGTGAAACTCTGATTGCAAATTGTTTTGGAGGGGACTTTGGATGATAAGAACCCCTGGCAAACTGTGCCAACATATCAGAGGGACAATCCATAGAAGGTGCTCCTAGTGCAACATAAGGAGGTTCATATCAGGCTTCTGGACAAACCCCCCCATGCTTACTTCCTTGACCCTAATGCTTAGTCTCATACTAATAATAAAGTTTCACTTTGACTTCCCTCATTCAATTCCATGTCTTCTCCACTTTGACTTCCCTCATATGTTTCCATGTATTCTCCACTTTGACTAGAGGCCATTTAAACACCACATTCACAAAATGATAGATTTCAGGAGGCCTAGTAGATAAATTGAAATAAGTTTCATTCTAACTTAATGACACAAAAATTTACATAATGCATTGAAATTTCAACAGCAACAATAAAAAACCATCAACAAGAATGTTAAACTCAAACAATGCATTGGAATTTCAACATTTAGCTTTAGAATTTTGTTTACAAAAGTGAAAATCTGAAAATAAAACAAAGAAAATAGTTAAAATCCTACCTTGTGCTTGATGAATCTTTGCATAATGGAATCTTCTTTCTCATTTTGCTCCTCTTGATCTTGCAATCACTTGAAAAATCACTCTCCAAGCTCTTATAAACTCTTCTTCACACCTTGCTTTTAGTTGTTGCAAAAAAGTGAATGCCAAATGAAGTATATAGGCCTAACGAAGGCTTAGAGTTCCCTGTATGGGACCCGCATCCTTTTAGGGTTTCATAGAAATCAATTAAAAAAACAATAATTAAAAAATAACTTTTTTTTAAAAAACTTTTTATAACTTGTCGTATGACCGTACACTTGTGTGTCCCCGGTACTGTTAAGGGATGCTTGAGAAGTCCCTAGGCACCATCCCTTGGTACACATCTCAGATTACTTGGACGGTATGGGGATGGGTGCGGTGGGGGTGTGACCACGTTTTGATCGTGGCAGGGGTGCTCAGGTGCGTGGCATATCCATACTAGGGATGTTCCTGCACTTGGTACTCTAGAGATTTTGCCCGGGTGCATGTCCCCAGGTTTCACAATTTTTAAGAGTTTATCTTATTTCCCTACAATTGCTGTGCATGTTTCGATGCATTTGATCTATCAATTTTTTTTCTTGGTTACAGATGTATATTTTATTAATAATAAAGAATTTTATGTAAGATAATCAACCATTAGAAACTTCTTGATAACCCCATCAAATCAAAAATCTCTCTCTTAAAGCCCTTCCCTAAAATCCACCCTGTCCTAACATCATTTACAAATATCAATTACAATGGCTTCATTTATAAATAGAAATTAAAGATGGCATTTTACTTGCACACAACTTGATCCACTTCAAACATTTACGTCACGCTCCTTTACATTTAAGATTTTAACATTTTAGCCACACTCCCATACCCAAAACAACACCCTAATTACATTCTCAACCCATAACCGACTTAGACAAATATCACCATCAATCTACACCAAACATAAACATGACAAAAACTAGTGACAATGACAGGCCTTTATATATCTAAATCAAAATTGTAAACTAGAACAAATGCCCATCTACACCTTGTTTGAGCACACCTTCCCTCGTTGGATCTCCTTCACTACAAAACTTGCAATTGAAAACCAACACCAACACACGGAAAAACACCCTCAGTCTCTAATCATCTCCTTGAACTTGTTCCATTCCCATCTCTTTCTAGTGCTTTTTTTGTCATCAACATTACCAGCCAACCCAATCAACATCAGTATAAACTTTTAGCTCAAAATTTCCTTCTTTCTTATGCCATAGACCATAGTCTTTTGTTCCTTTAAGATATTTAAATATCCTCTTTATTGTAGTCATATGTGTTTCCTTAGGATTAGAGGAAAATCTTGCAACAATACCAACTGCATGTACAACATAGTGCAACTTCCCAATCATTGATCTGTATTGTGTTTCATTTACTTTAGTAGTGTCATCTTCCTTTTATAGTTTGTAACACCATAGGTGTACCAATTGGCTTTGACTCATCTATACCAAATGTTTTCAAGATCTCCGTAATGTATTTAGATTGAGTCACATATATACCTCTTTGTGTTTGATGAACTTGTAGTCCAGTGAAAAATTTAATCTCACCAAACATAGACATCTCAAACTCCATACTCATTTGATCAACAAATGACTTGCATAACAAATCATTACCACCAGATATGAATTCATCAACAAATATCTCAGCAATTAAAACTTTTCTTCATCATTTCTTTTCAAATAAAATTACTGTTCTCACTAGTTCTCACAAATCCAATCTTAATCATATAAGAATGTAACCTTTCATACCATGCTATCGGTGCTTGTTTCAGTCCATACAAAGCTTTGTTTAACTTACATACCAGTTTCTTCTGATTAGGTTCAATGAATACTTTAGGTTGTTCAAGGTAGACTTCTTTTTCAAGTATTCTATTAAAAAATGCAGATTTTACATCCATTTGATATACCTCAAATTTCTTGTAACTAGCATAGGTAAGTAGGTTTTAGACTCCTTCCTATCTTGCAATAGGGGCAAAGGTCTCACCATAATCAATTCCTTCTTCTTGTGCATAACCTTTACAAACTAGTCTCACTTTGTTTCTAACAACCTCTCCTTTCTCATTCAATTTGTTCTTGAAAATCCACTTTATTCCTATTACACCCTTGTCTTTGGGTCTCTGTACAAGTGTCCATGTATTGTTTTCCTTAATTTGATCTATCTCCTCATTCATAGCAATGATCCAATCATTATTTTCAAGTGCAGCTTTCATAGTTCTAGGTTCAAAATCAACAATTAGACATGTATTATTCTTCAACTTACTTCTTGTCATGGCTCCAACACTTTTGTCTCTAATTATTTGATCTTGCGAGTGATGTCATCTCACATATTTTGCTAAAACTGGCTCATCTCTTTGATATCCAACATTCTCTTCACTCGGTTGGGGCTCAATGTTCAGCTCCGGTTGTTTTGTTTGTGGCTCGGTCAATGAATGAACTAGCTCGGTATTGCTTTGTTGTAACTCAATGTTTCTCTAGTGTTCCTCTGTTACTTTCTATTGTTGCTTGGTGTACCATTGCAATGACTTAGTTAAGTGTACAAGTGCTGTATTAGGTACATCATCATAGACTTATACAAACTTGTTGTAATCCTTAGGTTCTTTATTGCTTTCCTTATCATGTTTATCTGCAAACTCATCAACTCTAACATTTGCAATTTCAATTATTGTGTCAGTCATCTTGTTCCAACATTTACATGCCTTACTCCTAGTAGAGTAACCTAGGAATATACCTTCACCTCCTTTAGAATCAAATTTTCCACTTCTTACATCTTCATAAATATAACACTTACTCCCAAATATTTTGAAATAACTTATATTTAGTGTATGACCATACCATAGTTCATAGGGTCTCTTGTTTGTTCCTTTCTTCAACTGGACTTGGTTGAGACTATAAACAACAGTGCTAACAACTTCTCTCCAAAACATTTGTCCTACTCCTTTTTCAATCATAAGTGGTTTGGCACAATCAACGACATATCGACTTCTTTCTTTGCTACTCCATTCTGCTATGGTGTCCTAGGGGACAATTGTCTCTTGATTCCATGCTCAACACAAAAGTTAGTGAATTCATTAGACAAAAGCTCACCACCTTTACCAGATCTTAAGCATTTTAACTGTTTACTTGTTTCCTTCTCAACTCTAGCTTTATACCATTTGGACATATCACAAGCATGTGACTTTAGCTCCTTAAACATGACTCTCATCATTCTAGAATAGTCATCCACAGATAGTATGAAATATCTGTCTCCATAATAACTTTCTCTCATTGGTCCACATCAGTCAGTATGAACTAACTCCAAAATATCATTAGATGAATGTGCTTTGCTAGGAAAACTAGATTTAGTCATCTTACCAAGTTGACATTGTTTACACATAACATTGTCAAGTTTATCCAAGCTTGTTAAGCCTCTAACTTTCTTCTTTCAACTTCATTACATTTAAAACATGTAAGAGGTAATTTACCTTTTCCTATCGGTAACCTCCTTGCAAGCAATGCTTCAATATCATCCATATCATCATCTGATTTTGACTCACTTTCATTCTTACATTTCTTTTCTTTCTTTGAACTACCAATGGTTAGTAAAGCCTTGAACGAATTTCTAGGTGTAGGCACACTATTATCATAATTACTTAATTCAAATGCAGTCAAATGACCAACTAAACCATCAAGAGTAAGATCATTACCAAGCATAGCTCTGACTTCCTGAATTGCAGATACTTTGACAGCATAGATAGCTAAGAGAGTTCTAATAATTTTACTTATCACTGCAATGTTATTGATATCTCTTCCAACAACTTTGATTGCACTCGCAACTTCTTTGATTCAATTCACCTACTGCACAACATTTTCACCTTCTTTCATTCTCATGTCATCATATTTGCCTCTCAGACTTTCTGATTTAGCTCTTGATATATTCTCATCTTTACCATATACAAGTGCCAACTTGTCCCACATCTCTTTAGCATTAGTACAGTTCTTGATATCATCAAATTCTAAATCATTCAAAGAGGATGCAATCTCAATCATCAAACTGTTGTGTTCTTTCTTTTTGTTCATTTCATCCACAATCATAGGACTTGTAGGAGTAAAATATTCATTGTCTAGCCAATGTAGAACGTTATCTCCAACTCCAGATAAATGTAGCCTCATCTTGTTCTACCACGAGGAAAAGTTTTCCTTGTTCAGCTTAGGTACATCTCTCTTATACATCTTCAGATCTTTAGCTTAAGTCACTTTAAACTTTGTCTTCCAAGCACTAAGCTTTGATACCAATTGTTAGATTTAGATAATTGAGAGGGGAGGGGTGAATTAGTTATCTCTCAGGCTCTTGAAATACTTTTTCACAATCTCAACACTCTAAACATTCAAATCATTCACTTAGTGACCATATCCAACTTCATAAGACAAACTAAATCAATCATTACTTTCAACTTGTTAACTCACTATCTTAGTACATGCTGAGTATCATAAATATTTACTAGTTTCTACCAAATAACAAAATTAACTTTTAGTGTATACTGACTTTCACTATTAAGTGTGAAACATGAATAAACATACAATATCAAAATCATTTACACAATTTGACACAATTATTTAACGTGGAAACTCTGTAAAGGGAAAAACCACCTGGGAACCGACAACCCAAATTTTTTCACTCTTCTTTGTTAAAGGTTTACATGCACATTATTACATGTGACCTTGTTAGAGGATTTACACCAAAGATTAACTAGACCTTATCATTCCTTGATACTTCTAAAGAATGACCTGCTCTAAAGGACTTACAAGCATCACTAATTGATGTTACCATATAGGATTTCATAGACTGTTAGGTCCACTCAGTTAAGAGATTTTATTTGCTATAATGGTAAGAAAGTAACAACGAATTGCTCTGTTAGGTTTAGAACTACCTTGCTTGTTCAGATCTTTGTTTTGGTCACACACTTCCTTCTGATCTCATTCAGGCTGACCCATACTCTTCACAACTCAACTTAGCACTTCCTTTTGCTTGATCTTCACAATATAGCTCGTTCAGCTATAATTGTCCTCCGCTTTCTTCTTCTTTGTCTTCTTATAATTCCTTTTGGCATCAACAATAATGAACTTTGTGCTCATCCCTTAAATATTAATCTTCCTACTTCAACTCTTAATCTAATCCATCCATTTTGCCTCTTAAACATATCCGTTAGATCTTCATTCTGGTTAGGTTCATTATATGTGGTCGCTCGGTGAATATTGTTCTACCTCAAGGTTTGTGCTCATTTGAAAATAGCAAATCCCTTCCATATGATCATCTTTGAATTTATCCAACCATTGATTTCATAACTAACTTCATCCTTATCCTTTATGCTTCTCGAGCTTTCCTTATTTTCATCAAATGTCAGCCTTGGATCCATCCTATTCCTTCAGTTCTTTTCATGCCCGGTTAACACTAGATCTTCACTCGGGCAATACTAAGCTCTGTTAATATTTACTTCGCTTAGTAACAAATGTATTTCCTTCACTTCTTTCCTTGCGCTTGATAATAACTGTAATTGCTCGGGGACAACTGAAGTAGCTCAGTTATAACTGTAATCCTTCATTCACATAGCAAACTATCTTGTTCATACATGATCTCAATCACTTCATGTAAAACAATCAAACCAAATTTATATTGTCATAGTCCAATTCATTCAAGTGTCCATTGAATAGCGTACTCATACCAACATACTTCTTCAAATCCTCTTCATCAATCAAATGATATGTGACACTACTGAATTAGCATAATGTCTAACCAACTAAGGTTTGACATCAATGATAAAATAGCAACTAATATGACTCTTTCACATACAGTTACAACATTATCAATTGGAGCTAACAATATCCAACAAGGATGCCCTTGCAGTTCTCCCGTGATTATAGACTCCATAGGAAAGGTATTTGCAATAGGGTTCCCTAGCCGTTCTCCCTTAATTGTATAGCAGTAGGCTGCCCTCCTAACTATTCTCCCTTATTTGTGGTACAATAGGGTGCCCGCATGATTCTCCCTTAATTGCAGACTTTTTCTCATGTGTTTAATTTCATAGTGGATGGTAGATTTACTGCTACTCAAGTTTGGAAGCGATCAACTTGGGATGCAGATTTTTTTTTCATATTGGGACTCTTTTGTCCCAACGTGATCAAATTACTCCTCCCCTGGTGCACACTCCCTACCCACTATGTACAAAAGTGTCTAAATTCTTGTTTTAGCGACATTCCTCTTTTTTTCATATTTGATTCACTTGGAATCTTCCTTTAATGTGATCCTGAAAACAATAATTAGACCTTAAGATGAGAATTTCAATACATTAAAAAATATGATTTAAAATAAAAGAATTTCATAAAATTCTTCGTAAAATTCTAAAAACAAATAAAAAATGAACTTATCTCAAGATTTGAGTTCACAATGTTTTATGAATATATAACTATTTCTTCTTATTTATCTTTCAAGTTTGCGCTCTTGCAATAATATTCAGTGACTCTTTGCATATGATCACCATATGAATCCATCATGCTCCCCCTCTTAGCTGTGTTGCCAGGATTGTTATTCAAACCAGCCATAATCCTATGATTGATGTCCAGTTTCTTTCTTTCGTCTTTACTTCATTTTCATATGCAGATATTAGTTATAGTTTTACCCCATAGGATGGCAGGATCATGTTGTGATACCACTTGTAATGTCCCCTTTTGGGGTTTAGTTCTTATAATTTAGTTATAAAGTTATATTTAGAGAAAAGTATCACAAAAGATAGATTTAGCTTCATTGACTTGATAAAATCATTGTCCTCTATAAGCTTTTTTCATCATTTAATTCATTATTTTCCCACATTAAAATTTATACTAATGTTATTCATTATGTTTACCTTTATTGCTTATGTTTTTATCCTCACCTATAAATTGCTACTTTGTTTCCTTATTTCAACATTCATCTATCCCTTATTATGTGCTTAAATTGCTGATTAATTTACTTTAATCAATGTGTGCCTATTTCCTGAGACTGTTTCTAATTTGTGAATATACGAATTCCCTCACTCATACCACTTATTACCCCCCTTTACATTCTATTTAATCTTTCCACCCAATTTCGTGCCTTAGCTTTAATATCATATATATATGTTTTTTATATCCCTTAGGTTCTTTAATTTCTAATTCTTTTAGATTCTTTCTTATATCCTCATGGGATTTAATGGCTTCACTCCTATCTTATAATAACTACGATTCTTACTAATTTCTTGGTTTGACTTTAATATTCTTCTTAGATTCTGATATATTATTTTCTAATACTAATGTGCTCCATCTTATAAGTGTATATCATATATGTCACACCGTACACATTAAGTAATGTATAAATATGGGTGTGAGTTTAATTTAATAGCAACAACAGTTCATGTTCAATCCTCCTACCCAAAGGGCATTTCGATTTATGTTTTAATTATGTAATCGATTTATATGAAATATTATATTGGGATTGTAAATTATTAATGTTTATAATTGGAGAATAATTAGATATTACTTTTATCTTGAATATAATATAAATTTATGATTGACCTGAATAAAATGGATTACAAACATATATTTATAAAGTTGTCGATAATGTTATTGTGGACACTCAATGTTGATTCTCTTTTGATGATTGGAGAATGTAATGGTCCATAATATTGTAAGGTTTGTTCACGCCTAACCATCTTTGTGAGTTTATGCACTCATTATTATTCAATGATATATCTCAGTAATTATCATTCATGAAGGTATTATGTATATATATATATTTTAATCAATCATATATTATTATTACATATATTTTATTTTTATTTAGTATAATTGTGGGATTCCATTTTAGGAGGGGTCATGACACACTGATCCGATGTACTGTCATCTTGCATTCTCAATTCAGTAGGGTAGTGATCAGACCCCGTGATTGGAAGGATCTCAGCCTCACAAGTCCAGTGCTTATCAGCCCAGTTACTCGCCAACAAAAACTGGTCTTATTTCTAAGCTGTATTAAAAAATCCTTCCCTCCTATTAGTCCTTTTGAATTCCCCTATGTTAAAGGGCACCTGAACAAGCCTGTTATTCATAACAGTGATTGGAATCTTGCTGACTATACCGCCCCATCCAACCAGCTCCACCCAATTTATCAGAGGGACATAGGATGCCATTAAAGTACCTTCCCAAGATAAACATCTCATCATCAGACTGCCACCCCACCCCATCCCCCCCCCCCTCCCCCCCCCATAAAAAAAAACCTGACAACGCTTTCCATAATGCTCTTTTTTTGGTACAATTATTTGGTTCATAAAAATTAATCATGGAATATATTTTACACAGCAGTTTTGAATCCACCTGTAGCCATCCAAATTCCTAATCGGAGAAATAAGAATGTCCCCAAGAACAATCCCCACTTGATGGTCAGCCATTGCCAACAGTCCAGCAAGTTCAATGGTTCCAATATGTTTACCTGTATTAGTAAAAACCCAACCCCTGGTTTAACTGATCTATCTTGCCAATTTGTCTCATTCAGAGCATTCCCTTCCAAATTGATTTAAGGGCAATCCACAGAGCCACCATTAACTAAGTCCCCATTTCTCTCCATTTTGGGGTGAGTTTGCAGCCCTTTGAAGAAGCTGGCACTTAAATATTTAAGATATCATCCATATGAAAAAAGAAGAATAATCATTAGGCTAGCACGCCCTCTCTAAGGGATATGTATTCTTCCCAAACCCAATTGGCTTTTGCACCTGACCTCATCTTTGTTTTGGCCTACATCATCACAACAATGTTAGCGTGGTAATAATGCTCAATGGTAATTGAACATTGGTTGTCATCATGGCATAGCTCCATTCCCACTAGATCATGGCCTGTTGGATTACTGATCAGTGATAATGATAGAACTTAAAATGTGATAAGAAGTTTTCCAATGTCCAACCAATCAATTGCTGCTTCTATGAAGTTGTAAACTTTTCCTTAGGATAAAGTTCGTATATTTAGATTTTTTGAGCAAGTAAGCTTTTATTGCTATCCTTCTAGCTCCATTCTCACTATATCATGGTCTGCTGGATTACTGATAATGATAGAATTTTTCCAAAATCCAACCAATCACTTGCTGCTTCTATGAAGTTGTAACCATTTCCTTAGGCTAAAGTTTGAATATTTAGATTTTTTGAGCAAGTAGGCTTTTAGTGCCATCCTTGTTGCTGAGGCTAGATGGAATGGGAAGTGGGTTGTTATTCGGAACCTCAGAGTTGTTATTCATGATTCTTCCCTTGATTGGGTTGGGAACTAAGGCCGACCCCCAAGGCCAAATGCTGATCTCTGCAGCAGTTGAAGGGTGAGAAGCCCCCTTCTAGCTCTTCCTTGTCAACTGCTGGAATGGTAATGCCACCTTTTGGTCCTTGCCGGTCTTTTTTAGGATGCTGTTGGCTCTGATGATATCCTTGTCATTGTTGAGACTCACAAGAGCCCCACTCTCCTTTGTGTGGCTTTGTTGGGTATCAATTGCTCTTTGTTTGTAGAGACAAGATCGGGTCTTTTGGCAGGGTTAGAGGCTCAGGTGGTGTTGCTTGCTTTATCCATGACCACCTTTTTGGGTACACCTCGCTTGTCCATTTCGACTCTTTGGCTAGAATCATGTGGGCCCATGATGTTGGCTTTGCCCCTCAGTCAGAGACATCTTTATTGCCGTTTTTTACGTCTCGTCGGCCACCTCACCTTATGCTATTCACAGCGTGGACGATGGGGACCCTTTCATGGACTTACATTAGTGCATTTCTAGATTCTTTCCCATGGGTGATATCATCATCCTAGGAGACTTCAATGTACGTACCAGAGCTATTAAGAGCTTGCTTCATGATCATGGGTTGGATTTGGTCTGTACCTCTGAGGTTGATCCTTCCAAGCTGAGCCTTCAGCACTCCTCCAAGGATTGTCAGGGGCATCTTATGTGCTACGAGGGTCATCTCCTTTAGTTTTGTGAGGTTGTTGACCTGGTGATCCTGAATGGGCTTCCTTTCTTTCTTGACTCTGAAATTTTTAACCTGTTGGCCTCATTGTGGGGGTGCGAGTGTTGTAGATATGCTCTCCCGTGCCTCCTTCACCATCATCCGCTTCACTATCTCTCACCTCCCCCTTGCTGACCATGCTTTGCTTAGTCTTTCTCTCTGCGCTTCCCCGCCTGCCCCCTCCGCACTCCTCCCCCTCTCCCCACTGAATCGATGCCCAGTCACATTTCCTTTCACTTCTTTTAGGGCGATTGTGACGTCTTCCTCCTCCATCTTAGACAATTCCTCCCTTAGACTCTTTCTCTGAATCTGCCGACACTTTTTCCATGTTCAACTGCTTCAACCCTTTCTCTCGTAGCCCCAAATGGAGGAAATCGTGTCCTATGAACCATTGGTTCGATGATGATTGCAAATCTTTCCACCTTTTGATTCTCTATGCTTTTACCTCTCGCTCACCTTCCTTTACACAATTGCGTCTCTCTTATCATTGTCTTAAACACAAGAAGCGACTGTTTGTTTCAGCCCAGTGCCAGTTTTTGTGCGCCTCCTTCTTGCACTCCCCCAAGCTTTTTTGGCGCACATTGTTCATTCCCCCCCTCTCTACCTTGGACCACAACTCCCTTGTCACCCATACCTTCACTCTTTATGATGTCACTGATCAACCCTCCCTTCATTTCACTCCCACAATCTATTGCTGCCTCTTCACCTTCTCCAACATCAATGATGCTATCCGATTCATGAGCTGCAGTAGAGTTGCGGGTGAGGAAAGGTTCTAGGCAGAACTCTTCAAACTTGGCTATACAGTCTTGGGTTCCTTTCTTTTTGTGTTCTTTAACAGAGTGGTTTGCATTGGCTTTCCAGACACATAATTTACCTAATACATAAGGCTGGGCCAACTTCTGACCTTGACAATTACGGGACTATCATGATTGGGCACACTTTTGCTAGACTCTATGCAACCATGCTATAAACCGTTCTTTCTAGAGAGCTTGACAGGAGGGGTGGCATGCTGGTTTCCGTACTGACTTCCAGACTACAAATCACATCTTGACTCTTTGGACTATTATTGAGGAAGCTCGTCATCGCTCGGTAAAAGACTACTGTTGCTTCGTTGACTTTCGCAGAGCTTTCGACTCTGTTGCTAGGGAGGCTCAAAGACATTGGGATCTCCACTACTCTTTTGGCAACCATTATGAGGTTATATGAGTTGGTGGTAGGTAGATTTAGGACTCTGCATGGTTTCTTTGACCTAATTTTGAGCACCATCAAGGTGAAGTAGGAGTGTCCTCTTGCTCCCACTTTATTTGGTACCTATATTGATGAGCTTAAGGCCTTCCTTTGTATTCTTTGCTCCCCAACGATGGTTGTTGCTTGCATCAGGTCCTATTCTCCATTCTCCTTTTTGTGAATAATGTGGTTCTTTTGGCTTCCTCTCTAGAGAGACTTCAACAACTTATTGATGGTTTGGCCTCTTTCCGTGACTTGAGACAACTTGTAGTGAATATGCGGAAGACCTGGGTGATGGTCTATAATTTCCTAAAGACTTCTCACCTTCACTTCTATTTCTAGGGCACAAGATTGCGATTGCTTCTTCACAGACTTATCTTGGGGTGAAGTTCTTTGGTCCCTATTTTAGGTTGAGGCCTGCTATGCAACGTAGAGTTAGTAAAGGGCTTAGATCCCTCCCCACGCTTGAGAAACAATGTTTCAGACATCACTTTTAGGACACTATGTCCAAGTTGTCCCTCCTGGACTCCTTGTTCAAATCGATTGTTCTCTAGGGTTCTATTGTTTGGGGCCCATCTCTTCTTCATACTAATTAGACCTTCATCGAGAGGGCTCAGATTCTCCTCCTCCAGTGCACCATCATATACCATCGATCCACTCGTCACAATATTATTTTAATAGAGTTTGAGGCTCATCCGTTCAGTCTTGGAGCTATCTTTGACTTGGTCTAGTTCCTTCACCGTTTCTGTGGCTTTGCAGACTCAGCTGAGTGGCATCACAGATACTCCTACTTGGCCTACTGCTTGTCACCTTCCATCGCTCGTTTCGATCTTGGCGATAGAGCTCGTTGTTTGTTTGCGTAGGCCTTTGCCTTGTTGGGCTCGATTTTTATTGTGATTGATCACCTCCCTCCCTTTCAGTACTCTTTGGATGCCCCCGTCCACCTCCTTCCCTCTCAGCAAGAGCTGAATGGCCTTATTCATCTTGACATCTACAAACAATACATCAGTACAACCTGGTGCAGCCCTACTGATGGTCTTCGATTGAGGATGGCCTTCTCTGGTGAGCACTCTTTGAATGTCCAGGATGGTGTCATTGTGTGCCCCTAGTATTTGTCTTGGCGCTAGAACCATGCTTTCTACATTTCTTTGGGTTCTTTCTGTGTTGGTTTCCACTGTCTCTACATCCAGACTGACCACTAGATCGATAGGGTCGACCGGACTTGCTGTCTTTGTACCTTAGTTGAGGTTGAGACTGAGATTCACTTTATCTTTTGATGCCCCATCTACTATGAGATCAGAGGGAGGTAATACTGCTTGTTCAGAGAGTGCAGATTTCTTGTGTCCTTTTTCAGCTACACCGACTAGCATTGCTCGCTCATTACCTCTAGGAGGCTATGTGGCTCTAGGACCACACCTTATAGGCCCTTTTTGCTTCGAGGCAGGCTTTTGATCAGTTTATCACTTTCTTTTTCTTGCCAACACTCCTTTCCTAGGGTTCAAAGTGGCTGCCTGACCCTCCCACTTGCAGTCATACTAGGTGCATAAGGCCTCGCAGTGGGTATAGTCGGCAATGACACACTTCTAGTGATACTCTACGGCAGTCCAGCACGCTTCCTCGCCTTGGGTCCTATCCTTCAGTGCTGGATTTTTGCCCACCCAGAATGGACCCTTAGTCCTCCTGGGTGGGACACTTTGTTTGTTCTTTTTGTTTCTTTTTGGACACCATTTGGTGCTCCTGCTTGTGGCTGCTGCCCTTGTTGTATGCTTTTAGTCCCTTAGACCCTTGTGGTCTCTTGTTGGACATTAATTTTTTTATCTTATCTTATCTACCATTTCTTGTTGTAACTTCTGTAATGATTTGTACAGCAGTTTACAGCATTCCACTTAAAAGTTCATACAACCTGTTTCTACATGTCACAAGTATTTCATTCTTATACATCATAAGTAGCTTGTAATATCAATCTGCGTCTGTGTGTGTGTGTGTGTGTGTGAGAGAGAGAGAGAGAGAGAGAGAGAGAGAGAGAGAGAGTCTTTTCTGGGGTTCCATAAGATGTTTGTGCAGAATCCAGTGTAGTCTTTGAGTAAACTGCTACATTTTAAATTCTACAATATTGGATTCTTTTAATTCAAATTCGAAAATTTCTTTAGTAGCAAATAATAACTCTCTCTTCTCTCTGCTACTTTTTAAAAAATTTAACATGGCTGTATGTGTTTGGTTTTTATAGGATGTTTATGCAGAATATGTTAAAAACTTTTTCTTTGGGACTTCTGGAGTAAGCATTGAAACATACGACCAAGAATCATTGAAGAAGACCACTATCAGTGCAAAGAGTGGTAAGTGTCTAAGGAATGGCGGAATCTATGCTTGAGACTTCGATCTTATCATTAAAACTGCTGGATGCTATATTGTTCTTATTCTACTCTTTAATAGTAACATCTGCTGCCTAGCTATTCATTTTGCATAAAGTTTGAAATGTTCCTTCTGTTCTTTCAGGTGATCGGTTATGGTGGTATCAAGTTTGTACTGAAGTTGCATACTTTCAGGTTGCCCCATCAAATGATAGTGTACGCTCATCGAAAGTGGACATAAAGTAAAGGACTGTTTTTTGTTATCTTTTTGTGCTTGTCTGAGAGATGTATTATAACTAATCGTAAAGGCTTATAATATCTTCATAGTAATATGTGTTTGATAATACCTTGGAAATAGGAAACTAGCAAATCATGGGAATGTTGAAAAATAATTTCTTTATATCCTTTTGAAAAAAAAGACAGATGTTCCAGCCGTTCTATCATAAACACATTAGCTCAGTTTCTCATTCAAATTGGTTAAGTTTCTTAGCTAAGACACCTCAATTCATCTGTGTAAAGGCTAGTTATATAATCAAGTATTTATACATTTGAAACAGCATAACTGTAGGCTCTATGGATAGTTGTGCTTAATTCTGACTACTATTTCATGGATATGTCTGTGTATAACTTTGTCCTTTGCACAAGGAGGAAACATTTGTAGAGCAGTTGTACATATTTTTCTAAAGTGAATGCACCAATTGTAAAACAAAATAAGTAAATGGGTTGACCTAACAGGCAGAGAATAATTGAAGCAATATAATCAAACGGTGGCCTTTGTAGTATGTTAGCAATCAACCCATGCGCCTGCTAAATTTCATGGCTTCATGGAGTTTTGGAATGAGTAGACAGAGGGGATGAGTTCTAGGGATAGGGGGATCAATGACCTAAATCTATGGATGTTCGCTAATATAATATATAAAAATAAATATGTATTGTAAACATGTAATATGTACTATTTTTCAATATATTAGTATAAACATATTATTGACAATATGTAACTTTTCTGATTCATAATCTAATCCATAAATTTTAATGTTTAATATATATTAGATGCAACTAAAATAAATGATAAATATTATAAAAATAATATTTACTAATAAATATTTAAATATTAACTGCACCGCCCATATATTTGACACTAAATTCCAGTCTAGACAAAGGCAAGAACAAATGTAATGACTTTATAGCATATGTGAAAGATGAATTCTGAATGGTACAAAGTTATGTGGCTGCAGATGTAGATCCAATTAAGGGTTATCTAAGCACACAGCTAAAACAACTCTCAGACACAACCCATAGGGCAATAACAGCAAATCACACTGAGATGAATAATTTCAGATAAAAAAGACAGATGTTCCAGCCATTCTATCATAGACACATTAGCTCAGTTTCTCATTCAAATTGGTTAAGTTTCTTAGCTAAGACACCTCTATTCATCTTTGTAAAGGCTAGTTATATAATCAAGTATTTATACATTTGAACCAGCATAGCTGTAGGCTCTATGGATAGTTGTGCTTAATGCTGACTATTATTTCATGAATATTTCTGTGTATAACTTTGTCCTTCGCACAAGGAGGAAACATTTGTAGAGCAGTTGTACATATTTTTCTAAAGTGAATGCACCAATTATAAAACAAAATAAGTAAATGAGTTGATCTAGCAGGCAGAGAATAATTGAAGCAATATAATCAAACGGTGGCCTTTGTAGTATGTTACCAATCAACCCACACGCCTGCTAAATTTCATGGTTCCATGGAGTTTTTAAATGAGTAGAAAGAGGCGATGGGTTCTAGGGATGGGGGGATCAAGGACCTAAATCTATGAATGTTTGCTAATATAATATATAAAAATAAATATGTATTGAATACATGTAATATGTACTATTTTTCAATATTAGTATAAACATATTATTGATAATATGTAACTTTTCTGATTCATAATCTAATCCATAAATTTAAATGTTTAATATATATTATATGCAACTTAAATAATTGATAAATTTTAGAAAAATAATATTTACTAATAAATACTATAAAAATAATATTTACTAATAAATATTAAAATATTAACTGCACCACTCATATATTTGATATAAAATTCCACAGTCTAGACAAAAGCAAGAACAAATGTAAGGACTAAATAGCATATGTGAAAGATGAATCCTGAATGGTATAAAGTTATGTGGCTGCAGGTGTGGATCCAATTAAGGGCTATCTAAGCACACAGCTAAAACAACTCCCAGACACAATCCATAGGGGAATAATAGTAAATCAAATGAGATTAACAATTTGCAGATCAAAAAGACAGATGTTCCAGCCGTTCTATCATGGACACATTAGCTCAGTTTCTCATTCAAATTGGTTAAGTTTCTTAGCTAAGACAGCTCTATTCATCTGTGTAAAAGGCTAGTTACATAATCAAGTATTTATACATTTGAACCAGCATAACTGTAGGCTCTGTCGGACTATTATTTCATGAATATGTCTGTGTATAACTTTGTCCTTTGCACAAGGAGGAAACATTTGTAGAGCAGTTGTACATATTTTTGAATTTTTCTAAAGTGAATGCACTAATTATAAAACAAAATAAGTAAATGGGTTGACCTAGCAGTCAGAGAATAATTGAAGCAATATAATCAAACGGTGGGCTTTGTAGTATGTAATAAATCAACCCACGCGCCTGCTAAATTTCATGGTTCCATGGATTTTTGGAATGAGTAGACAGAGGGGATGGGTTCTAGGGATGGCGGGATCAAGGACCTAAATCTATGGATGTTTGCTAATATAATATATAAAAATAAATATGTACTGAATACATGTAATATGTACTATTTTTCAATATATTAGTATAAATTGATAATATGTAACTTTTCTGATTCATAATCTAATCCATAAATTTTAATGTTTAATATATATTATATGCAACTTAAATAATTGATAAATATTATAAAATTAATATTTACTAATAAATATTTAAATATTAACTACACTGCCCATATATTTGACACTAAATTCGACAGTTTAGACAAAAGCAAGAACAAATGTAATGACTTTATAGCATATGTGAAAGATGAATCCTGAATGGTACAAAGTTATGCGGCTGCAGGTGTGGATCCAATTAAGGGCTATCTAAAATCACAGCTAAAACAACTCTCAGACACAACCCACAGGGGAATAATAGCAAATAACACAGAGAAGTAAATTTATTGATTCAACAAATAGCTTCAAGAGCTTGGATGAATGCTAACCATTGGTATTTTGAAAAAATATTGTAGATCTTAGGTATGTCACTATCCTAATCTGCTTTCAACTCCCGAACTGCTACTAGATATTGTTGCTTCCTCAGAACTGCTCTTGTATCATATCAAGCTTGTATATTGATAGATGTGAAAATGGATCACGTTGATTGAAAATATACTATGGCATCAGAGGCAGGTGTGAGAACCAGTGGTCACGAAATCAAGTAATTTGATCTTTAATTGGCCTTTGGATTTTAAATTGTCATCTTATGTAGCATTCAGGCTCATTGGAATTGTTCAGGAAACCACATCTGATGTACATTGAGTAGTCTCAAATTTTAATGCAGCTCCTTACATGACACCTCTTAAGACACAGTACAAGGTAGGTAAGGATTGGAACTGGACCAACTTTCAAATACTTGGTGCAAAGTTCAAAAAGTGTACCATTATACATTGAATTGTAAAGTAGTGGTTCCTAGAGATAGGAAACATGAATGCAGTAATCAACATCACATGAAATTTTATTGGAATGTTTAAAATGTTTTTCTGGACTTGTGGTGCAAACTGCAATCCAATATTTTTAAAATTTGCAACTGCACATGCTAAATGTTGACTGGGTTTGCGGTTATAGTTATGAAGCTTTGTATCAATAAATATAAGTATAGCAAGATGTGGTGTCCAATACTTGACATACACCACTACAAAATATTTCAAAAACTAGAAAATAATGCATAAAACAACAAACATTAAAAGAAAATATTTCGGTCGATGCAAGCAGATTAGATTTCTGACCTTGCCCTTTCCCACATTTTGTTCAAAATCATGCATGATATCAGGGCAATTCTTGGCAAAACCATATGCTTTTCTGCTGCATTTAACGATTAATTGTTTGAAGGGAAGTAAACATTTATCCACAAAATTACAAACCATTTATTTGTTAATTTTTTTAACAAATGACATTGTTTAGCATAAATGATGCCATTGATATGTAACTATTGTGCCAAATTATGACATCTAATGCCTAAAATAGCTTGAGTGATGATGTCTTTGTCATTAACCTTGTAAATCATTAAAGAGTAATAAGGGTGAAAATTTATTTTGGATAGGCAATGACCCCCCACATCTTGCAAGATGGCTTAAAATGCTTTAGAAATAATGCTTGCTAAATTTCAATTCTTGAGTGGTGACAATTATGCAGCTTGGAAAACTAAAGTCTGAACTTACTCATGGTTGAATATCTTTAAGATGTTATTTTCTACATGATTAGATAAACTCAAATTGGTGACAATTGAAGATATGATAAGGCCAATTAAGAAGCCCAATTTGCATTCTTGTTTAAAGTTTCCAATAAGGCCCAACATAGCATTTGAACAACCACAATTGCCTAAATAGCTTGGGCTTGTCCCAAGATAGTATTGTTAGAATAAGATGCAAATATGTGCTTTAGAGATGTGATGTCACATATTTGAGAGATGTGTTGTCCTTGATGTCAACGTATTTCTTTGTCTGTGACAATGTTCTCATGATGTTTAGCGAGTTCATTGGTTCGGGGTGGTTAGTATATTGAAGATCTGAATATGCGTGTTTGTGATTTGATTAGAGGGATGTTGTAGTTGTTTCAGTTCAATTTTCAAAGGTTCGCATGGTGATTTGAGTGCGTTATGGGTTTCTGTTTTGGAATAGGCATTTCCAGTTGTTTAATGGTGACAATGTCACAATATTTGGTTCGATAGTGCTCTACATTGTAATATTTTGATATGTGAATCTATGTAGCGTGTTGGGACATTGATGTATCCTCAACTCAATATGTTCTTGATTTTGAGGCTTTGCAAGCTATTTATCTCGATTGATAGATGCTACTGATGGGGTTCTTGAGGTTTGGTTGATGATGCTAATGATTTCAAATATTTGAGCTGATTTTTGATGTTCTAGTGGTATTTAATGATGCTTGTAGATGTTTCTAGATTGTGCTCCTATTGTGTTTCTGGTTCACATTGATTGTGATGCTCACATTTGATGATTTCCAGTTGGCGAGTTCGTGTTCTTCATGCTCTTGGCCGACTTGGAGGTGAAGCGAGTTGGAAATGATTAAGGCTAATTCTTAGAGGTGTTTCATGTTTGAGGCATGTGATTTGCGACTGTGTTATGTGTTAGCCGACATTCATTGTTTCACATTGAATATTGTATCATGGATGTTTATAGTTTTGAAATTAGGTGATGAGGGTATAGCCAACCTTGCAAATCTTTTCAAGGTTGATGAATCATGTAAATGTAGTGATCTTGCAAATGTATGTGTATGAGCGAGCGAATTTGTGGATTAGTTAAGAGTGTGAATAAGGCAACGATGTGCAAATAAAGGTAGAGAACTAGTGTGGAGATTAAAGTTGTATGATGTAGTTAAATGAACTAATATGAGCATGTTGAAGATTTAAATGTATAGTTCATGACTTGTGGATTGTTGTCCATAATTGTTGTAGGGTAGTGAGCCTTCCCAAGGCAGTAAACTTGTATTTTCTTTTGAGTAGTGAGTTCTAAGTAGTGTGCTTGAATGCATGTGCATACCCATTGTATACTCCTAAGAGGGTATATCGCTTTTAACAAAGTACATCATCTTGTGGGTTCATGCTTACTATGGTTTTTCCCCTAACATGGTTTTCCATGCAAAAAATCTTGGTGTTATGTGTTCTTGATGTGGTATGGATTTGTGCTTCATTGCTTAGTTATCAAAGCTGAAGTTGAGGTTAATTTTTTGTTTAAGTTGAGTTTTGGACACAACTGAATCACCCCTCACCTTGGTTGTGTGCTGCCATATTTCCATCAATCAGTATTAGAGCTTAATTCCTCTTTCGGAAGCTTAATCACTTGAGGTGATTCAGGATGTCAACCTTTAAGAAGGATATCCGAGATTTGATGACACTAATTACTTTCTTTTGAAGGGTTTCGTAGAATGCCTTTTGTGATACATTGGAGAAGACTATTGGGAGATTATTGAGGAGCCATATGCCCCTCTTGCAAATCTTTCTATTGCTACCCCTGATGAGAAGAAAAAAGTTGAATCTAACATGCGAGCTAAGGAAGCATTGCTGAGTGCCTTAACTAATACTGAGATGGAAAATGTTATGGAATTAAAGATTGCACATGAGAGCTAGAAGAATTTGAAGACATTTTATGAAGGTGATACTTATGTGAAGCTTGCTAATCTATTGAGCCTAAAAGGAAGGCATGAGACATTGAGGATGAGCAAATGAGAACATTGCTTCTTACATGTAGAAGGTAAATGAACTAGTTTGTAGTATCAGATGTTTTGGCGGGCAGTTGGATGAATCAAAGATTGTTGCTAATGTGCTTAGATCTTTATCTTCTTCCTAAATACACTATTGCTGCTATCCAAGAAGTTAGGATTATGACAAATGAGACAAGAGACATGTTGATTGGTAAGCTTTCAACCTTTGAAATGAGTGAATTTGGTGATGCCCTTCTTAAAGGTGAGACTACATTCAATGCTTCAATTTCAAGGACAATGATAAATATGATCTGAGTGAAAGTTCTACAAGAGTATCTAGATATGCTAAGGAGATGCAAGAGATTAAAGAACAAGAGCACGAGCTTGAAAACCTTATAACCTTGGTTGCAAAGAGATTGCTAAAGGTTTTGGTATGGAAGAAAGTTGGTTGTTAAAACTTTTTCTTGCAATGATATTGGTCATTTTGGTTCAAGGTGTCTGAAGAGTTCGTAAACTCAAGCCTAGGAGATTCCAACCTAGATATTAGAAGAAATGTCACTATGCTACTGATGTTTTGACAGATGATGAGTCTGATAAAGGTGGTTAGAAGATGGTGAATGGGTATTCATTGCTATCAATGAAGAAGATGATCTTGAGTCTACAAGCTACATGAATGAGGAAAGAGCTTTAGTTGCACATGTTGAGGAGAACGCTGAGTGGGTGATAAGAGATAAGAGCAAATTTGTGAGTTTGAAAAGGTATGATGGTGATGTAGTCGGATTTGGTAATGAAATTTCTTGTTTTATCCGTAGCTAAGGATCCATTACTCTCGATGGTAAGAATTTTACCGAGGATGTCTTACATGTTGAAAGTCCATAGCATAATCCTGTGATTGTTGGACAGGTAGTTGACAAGGGTTATGATTTGCAATTCAAGAATGGTGAGTGTAAACTTTTGGGAAGTATAGTTGGTGAGATTGCATCAAGTACAAAAACTAAAGGTAATGTCTTTCATTAGAATAGTGTTGATAGAAGATGTTTGATTGCTCAAATTTATATTAGTTGGTTATGGTATAATGTAATGTCCCCACTATTAGGGTTAGTTTGGGACGAGTAATACTTGCAAAATAAATGTTAGAATTCAAACAATAATAAATCTAACCACACTATTCTACCCTCTATCTTAAACCCCAATCTAAAGGACGTCTCTAGATCGGGCTTCCTAGCTCATAGCTACCTCACTGTCTTCCTCGGATTGTACCCCTTGAGATTCTTCTTGGACGGGACATCCTCTATCCAAGGCCAATCACATATGCATATGTTGACATCATCAGAATATTCTAGCACATGCAAATTATCGATTGATTCCCGACCATGGTGGTCAAATGGAGACCTTAACATCTCGCATACCCCATGCTTCGAGTCTCATTAATTTCCATGGTGTCAGTCCCACAGACTAACACAATATTATCTATTTTATCTCTAGCCATTCATACAGGGTTACTCCTCTCTCACACTGGCACGCTAGCCATTTATACGAGGATCTCACTTTCTGCACTGGCACTATGAGGTTTAATTCATTGATAATTAGACACATAAAGAGTTGTATTTCTATCTTGCTACACAATAATTAATCCTTTATATTTAATAATATCAATTTATTAAATATCATTATTTAATCAAAATATAATTCTTATAGATTTCCATATTTATTTAAATACCTATCTCTAGCACATCCATCATATCAAAACTTAAGTAACATGTTCTTATATTCATAGATAAATTGAATAAATAAATATAAACTTATATAATCCTACCCATGACTAATATAAAAAGGAAATATTAAAATTTTATATTTATACCTCATTTTGTGTTGGCTCCTACAATTTCGGGACTTACATGCAAAATGTATGATATTTGATTTGTTTGTAATACCCAAGGTCTTCTTTCATTCTTTGCATAATAAAAATATCTTCACTCATTATTACACATGGTCAACAGTTGATTTATGGTTCCAATACAATATCTTTAATATGCCCACCGAGAATAGGTGTCTTAATGCTTTGAGTGTTATTTATTGATCTTTCTTTTAATGTCCTCTTTTTACCCCGATGCTATTGTAATTCTTGTTTTGCAGTTTATATAGATTGCTGACTGCCCTTGAGAAAGACATGACGTGTATGCCACGTCAAAGGGCAAAGGCCTGTTTAGTGAGTTTATGTCTCCTTAAATTCATGCTAAGGACCACTTAGTTTATTTTTAAGATGTGTATGGTGATCAGTATCGCCACTTAGGAAATTAATTATTTGTTTAGTTATAGTAATTCATAGTTTACAATTAGGGTAGTTTTATTGTTAAATTATATTTAAATATTTGGCTAGTGATGTTTAGCAAATAGACACATTTAATTTGTTTATGAATTATAATGTGTAATGGCTATTTATTTTATATCTAATTATTTATATCAAAGTATAACTCCTCTTAGAATATATATTGCCAATTATTTGTATATATTTGTTTTATTTGGTTCAGTAATCAATTAGCTATTACAACCAGGGATAACAATTACGATTAGAGGGGATATTACACATAAGAGGTCACGTCATGTGAATTTTGATAACATTATCAAGATAATGCTATTCAAGAATTGAGAGATCTTCCTAAGTTGTTGAAATCTACAAATGCTATGTGTATGGAATTTTGGATGGGTAAGTTAACTAGATCTACTTTCAAGAGCAAGACTTATTCTTCAAATGGATTGTTAGATCTAACGCATACTGATTTATACGGTCTTGATACAGATCTATGATAGGCGGATTACTATATTTGAGTCAAACCAGACCTGATATCATGAGTGTTGCATGTATTGTTGCTAGATTTGAAGCAGATCCTAAGGAATCTCATGTTGTTGACAGTATATTCAAATATTTTAAAGGAACACTTGACTATGGTTTATGGTATCCTAAAGATGATTTTTTTTGAGTGCATTTGTTGATGCCAATTGGACAGGTAATTGGATGACATAAAGAGTACTAGTGGTGGTGCTTTTCTCTTGGAAAAATGTTAGTTTCACAATTTAGAAAAAAGAAGAATTGTACTTTACAATCAACTGCAGTGATAGATTATGTATGTTTCTGCTGCAATCAATTGTACACAATGTAGCCCACAATCTACTTCATAATCATGGCAAATGATGTTGTAGAAGGTTGGGAGGGAAGAAGCAAAAGAAACTAGTCCAAATAAAAATAGAATGAGTTTTGTTGTATCCTATGTATTATATTCGTCTGCTGCTGCAAGTTTTTGCCAAACTATCAAGCAAGTAAAGCCAATGCATTTTTAGTAGAAATAGTCACCATGCAAAAGATTTAGCTAGTTTTTTGAAACTCGACAAGTACCAAGCTAAATTTTCAACTATTATTATAATCGCTTGGAACGTTGATCTTCTGGATTAACATATTTGAGGGCCAAGGACTAAGTTTCCTGTCTTGTTACTTGTTTGAGTTAGAGGGTTTGGTTTGCGGATGTAGTTAATTATTTTTGGCATCGTTTTCATTTTGGGGTTGTCTATACAAATTCATATAAAAATGATAAATACACACATATATTTGTAGTAGTAATTGAGTTTTAAATACACCAAACGTAGCATCGTATATTATATTGTAATATCTTCTTTTTGAGTTCTCTTGTAGTGCAGCTAGGAAGGTTAATGTTTTTGTCAGTGAAGAGGGTCTTAACTATTGTTGGGAGGTATGTATATTGCTAGTGAAGAAGGCTATTATATTTGTTAGGCTTTCACCCAAAGATAGTTGGGATATTGGGATGGGAGGGCTATCACAATGGGGGATTCTAATTGTTGCAAGGAGAGATGTAGTACATAAAAGAAATCCTCCCAAATATATGATTGGAGTGGGCAGCTAGGTCAATCTACTACTGTAGAATAGTAGGCCCCCTTGGAGTTGACTTTTAGTGTTCATGTCAGCCAATTCAGAGGAGTATTTTTATGTAGTCAGTGAGCTCAGATGGTTTAATGGAGTTTTATGACACTAATGTGATGGATATTGAACAAATTGCTAGTACTCAATGTTTATAGTGAGCGTCAGTTTGGACATTGACTTGGGTTGTTGGCAATATTACTATTTTGGGAAAGTTGGTTATTGCTTAATTGAAAATTTCTTGGCAACTAATGGCGTTTATAGATATTATTTTAAATAGCATTAAAATATTTAAATTAAAATAAATATTTAGCTTATGTTATTCAATTAAATAGTCACTAAATATTGGCACCTAGGGAGAATGCATTATTGAAGTAAAATTAAGGAGTTGCAAAACCCTAATTAGGGTGTCAGCCTTGGTGCTTTTAAAAAGAGACTTTGGAACTCATTTGAACATGTTTACGTTTATTATTTCTGATATTTTTCTTTGATGAAAAGAAAACCTTGCATAGTTTTTGAAGTATGGACTTTTTTTAACCCACTCCTCTTGAGGTCAAAATCCCTCTTGGAGAAGATTAGCTCCAGTACTGAAAGATCTACCATAGCTAATATTTGTTGGAGATATCAATCAAGTATTTCACAGTGCTTTCAGATTTGAGATTTCTGTGTGGTTTCTTTCAATGGCAATATTGCCGGCAGATCCAATGGCAACATTTGATTCATTGTTCTTATTGCGGATTTGTTCCTATTCCTATGTGTGTTTTTGCCTACTATGATATCTCCATCCTTAAACCAATAATATGAAAGTAATCAAGTATTTTTGGTGGTAAGGAGTGGCAGTCCTATAGCTATTAGAAGTTAGCAAAAGTAAATATTTAGACGTAGATGTACATAAGTCATTAGTAGAAGAATAAGGTATTCGGAAAGGCGTGAAGTCTTATGACTGAGATGATTTTCCTAGTTATATTAAGGAGGAATAAGGATTAGTCCAAGATGATGTTCACCTTTACAAGAAAGTTGGTAAGCAACAAGTCAATTGCACCAAGTATGGAGAGAAGATCCAATGGATAAAATAATCCTTATTATATGAGGGAACTACGAAGATCAAATGGGGATGCTATCATCTATGAAAGATGGAATGATGATTGCAAAGAAGTTGAAATCGGTCAGCTATCGACATGAAGTCAAGTATCAAATGTGAACCATAAGTATTCGGGGACTGTCGTGAATTCCATATTTGCTGATGGAGGGAATCCTTTAAGCATGTGTCTCAATCATGAGGACTCATGAATTACAATCTTATTGAAGACCATTGATTAGTAATCAGAAGTGAAAAGGATCTCTATTGATAATCAAGAAGATGAAGACTAATCAACGACAAGTTTAATTGTCAAGCATTGATGGAAATGATATAATGCTAAGGATAAAGATCATTATAAATCAAGGGTCAACCATTGCAGAGGACAATCAGCATAGCATCTCAGATTTAAGTCATCAACTAAAGCAGTAACCATAAGTTATCAACAACTGCAGATCAATCAAGCTATATTAATCTCTACCATGGGATGTAGGATGAAGACAAGTATCAGAATAACTACTGAGGATGAGAAGTCTAAATTGATCTGCATCATCACAGCAAGACATGGATTAATTGAGCGACTAAGGAAGAGAAACATCAACAGAGTAATGGGGCATTACTAATCATTGATGGCAATATCCCTTACAAGACAGCAACTATTATGATTATTGAATTAATGAGAAGGGAATAGGAAGTGGTAGCAGTCTGTATGTAACAGTGTTTCTGATGAAGTTACGGATGATCATTGACAGATACCATATGAAGGATACATACACAGATAATTAAGAGTGCCAGTTACTAATAAACATACGTATCCATTAATTCACTTTCATTATGAAGAGATATTAATTAATGAAAGGGTTCAATTTAAGACTAATTGATTTCTTAATGGAAGATGCAATTAGGATACAGGTCTAATCAATATACATAAGTATAAGGAAGTGGTGCAATTAGTAATTATTATGAAGGGAGGCAATTGTAAAGAGACATGAGTCATGTCCTATACTGCATGACTTCTCATTTCAAACACAAAGAATAAGATGGCATTCACAATCTCTCAAACAACATTTATCATCAATTTGGAACCTTATCTCTTCTTTATCCCTTAGTGGATCTTCTCTATTGAGCAATTGCTGATTTGGCATTAACGGTTGCATACTTGCACCTTGTTTCAAGAAATAATCTATTATATCAGACATTGTAGAACATCCAGAATTGCATGAGCATATTGGCATATTAGACACAGCAATTATTGCTATAAGGAATGAGTGAAATTGATTGCATGAATCAAAAGATTGTACAACAAACAGCAATTCAATTGCTACAAGCTATAAGTGATTATAAAACCATATCATAACATATCTCCCATTGTTGAATCAGAGAAAGCTATCAAGATCATCTTGTATATTCAATCGGTCATGTCAGATACAACAGTGGTCATTGTACTAATTGCAAGTATTTAAACTCAATTCACTTGACATAGTTCTAATTATTCAATCTGAAGTATCAGTAACATTGATAAAAAACAATAGATCTATAAGAAAATAACATTGCCATTATCTATTACATATGTTGTATGCTAAGTCACAAGATACGTCGAATTTCATCCATGAAATTCGAATTTCAGCAAATTTTTACCCATTCCGAACTTCATCCAAATTTTATGTATTTAATGTAATATTTTTTTGTTTTAAAATAATATTGAGTTATTTATTTTAAATATTTAGTAATGCTGAACTATTTTGACAATGTTGCGGATATATTACTTATATTTACAAACAAATAAATTTATATAAGGATATATTTAATGACAATATTTTTTTCAAATTTTTCCTCTTGCTGAATTTCATCCGAATTTTATGATCAACGAACTTGAATTCAATTCCAACCTTGTGACTGAAGTTGTAAGTAATCCACACATCTTAATTCATAGCAGGAATAGAGAATTTGTGGTAATTTTTCCAAATTCTTTAAAAGTGGACATTACACTATGCCTTGGCATGAGATTATTAGTTCATCTGGGCATGGGTATATCAACTTTATTTGATGTGGTTTTAAAAAAGAAATGTTGGTTGTGCTGAAATATCGAATCATGGACTTGAATGGTAATATACTTTAGCATAGAGTTTATTATATTCTTGGGTAAGGTGAAGTGGGATATGGAGTGTGTAGGTGTTTTCTGAGCAGTCAAGCTCTAATAAGACAAAACAGATTCCCCATGTAGATCTTGTTGGATGGCGCTAAAAGATTGAGAGAGGAATGAGGCAGTAAATATAAAAGAAGAAATCACAGGCTTCCTTAGTCTTTGTGAATTTGTTGTCATTTGCGAACATTTTCCTACTCTTGTGGCATAAGGGATATTGGCCTCTGGACCCACAGCTTTTCAAGTTTATCTTTATTTGAAGTTTTAAGCTCCTAGGAGCCTACATGCCCCTTGAAAAAAACAGAAAACAAGCTAGGGACTGCTTCTTTGTCCTCTGACGAATTTGAGGGAAGACATGAGAAGAATATGACAAAAGTTAGGCACTGAACCACTGAAGATAATTTAGAGGCATTTAATATCAATCTTGGGTTAATTATTCTTATACAGCAAGTCATAGTTTTTCAAAAGCGAAAATTTATGGAATTTTTGAAAGAGCAGAAACTAGTTTTCATCAGGTCAAACCAAGCTCGGTTGGCAGGTCGACTTGCTAGGAGAGTGGAGTTGGACTCTACTGGATGATACTAGCAAGTATGAACCTCCTTAGCTAGGTCACGCCCTTGTAGACAGATGTCTATTCTGCTTTCAATTTCCTTTTGGGACATTAGGCAACAAAAGATAACTGTAGGTGCTTCCTGCTGAGAAAAAATGGGTGTTTGAATGATGTTCTACAGCTTTTGTGATGATTCTAATTGGTACATGGAAAGGTTACAACTAGCTGGTTTCATATTTGACTTCTGTGAATACGTTTAAGATTTTTCCAGCTGTTTGAGGGTTATGGTGAGGTCAACATAAAATTTACTCCCTTCTATGTCTGAAGATTAACGGCAATAATCAAGAAGATTGTAATCTGATTTTGATAGCATAAATTGGACTGTCATTCAGGTTTATGCAGTTCCATATTGTAACTCATTGAATCTGTGTGAATGCTAATTGTATCCTGTCAAAAGGTAAACTTGCAAGTGGAATTGAACACCAATCCTGTAACTGTATAAACCTACAATTAAACTATCCTACACAGAAAGTATGTAAACTGTTTAACAGTGTTAAAGTAAATTGCAAAAAAATTACCACCAACAAGGGCAGAATCTTAATATATGCTAAACATATCCAACATAGAAATAAAAAATATTACAATGTCAATTAGCCAAACTGGAATGTTATGATATATATTAAAATCTAAAAAAATTATAATGTCTATTGTCAACGTTCAGCCATCATTGATTAAAAATCATCATATAGGTTTTCAAATTATTGTCACTGTCTATATTAGAGGATATAGGTTCTCGTAAATTAGAATCATACATTAGATATTTAGAACCATAAATTAGAACTGCAAGCCACTAACAGTAATACTGGCACTAGCACTAGCAGTCTCATGCTTGCAAGTTGGCTTATCTGCAGCATCAAGTCCAACAAATTGGGACATGGAAACATCCAAGTCAATATTCCCTACCTCAATTGCCCACGTCCTTGTGCTCCATTACTTGTAGTCACTTTTGTGATGTCCCTGATGTCATAAAATAATCTCATTTAATAATCTTTGTATGTCTGGCCCCAAAATTGAATTTATTATCTCTTGGGCGTTTTTAAATTTTATTGTCATAGTTTGTTGGCGGTGTCGTCACTTTTTGTAATCCTTCGGAAAGTTTCCCCAAAGCCATATATAAGGCCAAATTAGTTGTTGTAGCTATGTGAGTTTGATATTTTATCTGTATGTGCGAAGTTCCACTTGGAGTTCAGTTTTCTGCCATTTTGGAGGTGAAAGAGCCTCCCTACTTGGCACCTGTAGTTTTAGTGTGAGTAACTCACCTTATTCTTCTTTTTGTTTGAAAGTATTGTATTGCAGATCCATTTGCCATAATCTGAAGTGCTATCATTATTACGAATTTTCTCTTGCACATGCATTCTAGTTAATTCTGTGGTGTTGATCTTCTTGTTTGCTGGCACTGGCTTCATTGGCATTATCAAGTGGAATTCCATTAAATTAACATACAAGTTTTCTTGATTCGATTTTGTGTGTATTTTTTTGCATCAATGTTTCGGATCACACTCCGTGATCCATCATCAAGATGAATGAGAGCAATAGATGTAACAGAAAAAATGAGTAGTAGATGTGGACTAACTAAAGAGATAAAGGGAAAGCGGCAGGCACAAGGAATGAGAAGAAATAAAAAACCCTGCAAAAATAAGAATAAAAAAACCAAATGATAGCCAAATACACAATAAAGAGAGAAATTAAAAATAACTAATAAATAAAAAAGAAGAAAAGAAAACTAGCAAGGACAAAAGACATTAAAATCACCAATAAAGAAAGAAAGTCATCACACCAATAAGAGAAAATAATTTAAAAACCAAATGGTGAAACAAAGCGCTAATGACAACATAAAAACTAATTAGGTCTTTATGTTGTTACTAGAAGCGACTCTCTCTCTCTCTCTCTCTCTCTCTCCATATATATATATATATATATAAATATAAGAATAGAATAATACAAAGATAAATAAGTGAAAATGATAGACTGCAAAAACATACAAAATAAAAGGAGACAAAAATATAAGCAAAAACAAAAAAAATGTACAAACCATAAAGGAACAAAGAAATATATATATATATATATATCTAACTCTGTGTGTATGTATAATATTATATAATATGTGTGTGTGTGTGTTATATTATATAATATTTATACATGTGTGTGTGTATGTGTGTATATATATGTACACATTTATATATCTTAATATTAATAAATATATATATTATATCGATTATATGCATTATGTATATGTATATATATCTATTATCTATACATACATACCTATGTATGTATGTATAGATAATAGATATATATAATATGCATAATGCATATAATTGATATTATATATATTAATATTAATATATATAAATCTATAAATATATACATACACACACACACACACACACTCATTTATATATATTATATAATATTATACACACACACACACACACATATATTTATATATCTTTGTTCCTTTATGGTTTGTATATGCCTGTTACATAACATTATCACTCAAGCAGTAAAAAGGACCAAACAAGTAAGAGGACCCAAACCAAAAGGTCCAAAAAATGAACGAAGCAAAAGACACGCGGAGCAAAACCTATCAAAAGACTTGCAAGAGCCTAACAGGGAGTGTGATACGAAACGTTGATGCAAAAAATAAAACACACAATCGAACCCAGAAAACTTGTATCTTAATAATAATGGATTGTGGAAATCTAATATCTTTGATTCCATTAAATTGTCAGAGTCTATAGAGATCATACATCGAAGGGAAGTCATTGGCATTGAATATATTATTTGTTGCATGGAGCAACAACCTTATGGTGTTTTTCATATGTGGTGAAGGTATTATTGTTTGTACGGTTCTTAGGAGGTGATCGGGTATACCTTAGAATACTGGAGGGAGATAATCTATTGTACGGACCAAGTACTAACTATACGCAAGTGTTCTCGGAGATTTTTTTTTTGGACTATATGGTCATTGAACCATGCATAGCACGTGGTTGACATTACTATAAAATGGCATATATCTGGTATTGCTTTACGAAACTACTCACATGGTTTCTATGTGCAGGGGTGTGTGGACATTTGGCTGTCAGGATCATTGTGGAGGTATTGATGTTGGTGATTATGCCAACTTGACAAGTAGTGGATGTAGGTGTACTCCAAAAGGAAGTACTCTTCTTTTGGTAGAATGGGGTGCAACAAAAGTCATGGCATTGTTAAGGGAGCTGACCAACAACCAAGTGCAATTCAACGACATTATGGTCAGAGGAGAAGAATGACAATGACTCATAGAAGAAATGTTTTAAAGGTTCTTGGAAGGGAAGACGAATGGAGAACAAAATGGGCACGGTGATAGTTCTATGACAAGTTGAGCAAACCCTCAACTTTCACGCTCTCGACCATTGATGGGCATGTTTGTGCCGAGGATTGACGAACCTCGCAAAGAGTAAGAGCACATTCGAGGAAATGCAAGATCGGGTAAGGCAAGACTGGAGGAACGAGGACTTCAAAGATTATGTTGATTTGCGAATAAGATATTCAAGAGGCAATAATCGTGGCCACTACAATGTTGACCTCGAACGGAAGATAGGAAAGGTAAATGTGTCATCCTTTGATTGATCTGGATCAATCTCTGCGTGGGCATGGGCACAGAAGGTAGACACATATTTCTAGCTTACTCTGATACTGAAGGATGAGGCAATCGAATTTGCAGTGCATCACTTGGAAGGGATCGCTCATGAATGGTGGCATCATGAAATGGTTACCCTCGACGATGATCAAATAACCTTGTATGCTGAATTCATAGAGGCTGATAGACCACCAAAATAGGAAAGATCTATAACTTAAAATTAAGGAGTTGGTGGAGCTGAAGTTGGCAGTTGTATCACCGAATTCTAGAGACTCTTTGTACTAGTAACAAATATCTTGGAGAGACGATTGATTGTGTTGTTCATGGATGGGATGATGGAACATTTGAAAGGTTGGGTGAAAGGATTCAACTCTGTCATGCTCACTAAGGCATGTGACATGAAAATGCCCTCTTTTCCTTTAGGAGTTATTCACACCCTAAGCCATCCCGTGCTCCTAAGGAGAAAGACAAAAAACCCCCTCTAAAGAAGCCAGCATTGGATGGGGCCACCAAAGAGGTGCTTAGGAGGAGGAATCTTTGTTTTAATTGTAAGGAATCGAGGGAACTAGGACATTGATGCTTTAGGCAAAGGAAAAATCCATTACATTGAGGTGATATCTGATGGCCAGGAGCATGGGGTACTTGGAGCATGGGGTACTTGAAACTGAAGAAGATGGTCAAGAAGCTTCTAAGGAGGTTAATGTAAACCGTGCAGAGAGGATTTCCATGTTGGTACAACGGGGAGGCACCATTGCAACACCTGTTGGTACTATAAGGTGCACTATATTCCTAATATGGGGTATACTCCAAGGATGGCGGCTTGTGATCATGCTCGATAGTGGGGCTACACTCAACTTCATCAACTCATCTGTCATGAAACGAAGGGGTTTGCGTATTGAGGCACACAAAGGGTTCAAAGTCAAGGTGGCTAGAGAAAATCTCTTGTCATATACCCATTTGGTTCCGCACTTGAGCATCATCATGTGGAGGCACATGATTACAAGTGACTTCTTTATTGTAGATTTGCATGATATGAAAGTCATATCGTGCATCTAGTGGATGGAGACTCTTGATGAGTATACACAGAGCTTCAAGAGGATGGAGTTCTCCTTCGAAGTGGATGGGAAAAGGTTATTGTTGAGGGGAATGCAATTTGGCGGTTTGAAGGAAATCTCGACACAACAAATGGAGACAATCTTCAGACTTGATGATGTTGTCTAGGCAATACACTGCTTGGTCTCAACAAAACCTATGCAAGGGCAACAAACATACTACCAGGATGAGAAGCTTTAGGCAGTGTTGGATAAGCATAGCACGGTCTTTGCTGACATCCCACCTAGAATAACTCCACATTGTGGCTTTGAGAACATTATCGAGTTGAAAGAAGGAGCCAAGCTTGTCATCACCACACCCTATTACCATCCTATCAGGTACACCAGGAGAAAATTCAAGCCATTCTAGATTGGCTGCCTTCAAAAACTCTCTCGAAGTTGCACGGATTTTTTGGATTGTATAGTTATTACAGAAGGTTTGTGAAAAGATTTTCACAGCTCAGTGCTCTGTTGATAGATCTAACAAAGGGGTCTTTCCATTGGGATGAGCAACGCAACATACCTTTGACAAGATAAAGGAAGTCACGAGTTCTTGTCCAATTTTGACATTACCAGACTTTACAATGCCCTTTTCCTGGAGTGCAACACATCAGCAGAAGGCATTGGGGTAGTGTTAATGTAGAACTATCATCTGATTGCGTTTGAGAGCCCAAAGCTCTCAGGAACAAAATAATTGTACTCCATCTACAACATAGAGATGCTCACCATCATGCACACACTAACAAAGTTTTTATAGTATTTTGATAGAGAAAAGTTTGTCGTGGAGACAACCCACAATAGTCTAAGATATTGCTTGGAGGAACGACAGCGAAAATGAGTGAGCAAAATCCAAGCATTTGTTTTTGATATAGAGTATGTGAAGGGTAAAAATAATTTGGTGGTTGATGCCTTGTCAAGAAGACTTGTCATATGTTTTCTACCCCAAATTTTGACTGATTGGTAGACACATTTGTTGGTTGAACACTCCAAGAATACATTCACATACTAGCTAATGGATGATCAAGTGTAGGATGACAAATACAAGGTGGCTGACGACATCATTTACTACGAGGGAAAAATCTATTTAGTACTTGAGTACAAGGTGAAGGAAAGGATTCTAAAAGACATTCACGACTCACCCTTGGATTGGCACTTGAGATACCTATAGACCTGCATACGAATCTGAGAAATTTTTTCTTGGAAGGGCCTTAAAAATGACATTTTGCAGTACGTTTGGGAATGTTCCACTTGCCAGTAGAACAAATTCGAGCACACCTTACTTACAAGGTTGTTACAACTGTTGCCAATCCTTGACCAGAAGTGGGATAACATCTCAATGGGACCACATGTCTATACGTACGACACCCTTCAAAGTGTTGTATGGTTATGAACCTTTGTAATTCATGGATTTAACATTTGGTGACAATAGGCAAATGAGGGCCAAAGATGGCTACATGGGAGTTTGGATATCCTGAGATCTCTTAAGGATAACCTGTAGAGGGCTCGAAACTAGTAGAAGATGTACGTCAATCAACACTAGATTGAGAAGAGTTTTGAGGTTAGTGATCAAGTTTACCTTTGGCTACAACCATACAAGCAATCTTCCCTAATGTGTGGTAAGGAGAAGTTGAAGCTATACTTCTTTGAACCCTATAGATGCTTCGATGGGTGGGAAAAGTTGCCTATGAGTTGGAACTTCCAGAGGGGAGTCAAATTCACAATTTTTTTGTTTCGTGCCTCAAGAAGGCCGTTGGGCAATGTGTCATAGTCTTGAAGGAATTGCCACCCATTGACAAAGAGGGGAAGCTAATTTTGGAACCGGCTGAGATCATTGATGTTAAAGAAAATAAGCTGAGATCACACATAGTTAAGGAATTCCTTGTGCAATGGAAGGATCGAGGATGTCATCAAGGAAGGCAAGCAAATTGTGGAGTATCCAAGTCTGTAATTGTTTGAGGGTAAACAATTATCGGGTTGGGAGGATTGTGATGTCCTTGATGTCATTAGATAATTTAATTTAATACTTTTGTATGTACGGCCCCAAAATTTATTTATTATCTCTTAGGCCCTTTTTATTTTTTATTGTTAGTAGTGTGTTAGTCATGCTAGCACTTTTTGTATTCCTTTGGGAAGTTTCCCTAAAGTTAGCTTTTTGTTGTTGTAGGTATGTGGAAAGATCCTCCCTACTTGACACCTGCAATTTCGATGGGAAAACTCCTCTCCCTATTTTGATTTTGGTTTGAAAGTATTGTATTATAGATCCAATTGACATATTCTAAAGTGCTATTTTTATTACAATTTTTCTCTTGCACGTGCATTCTAGTTAATTCTATGATGTTGATCGTTTCTCCTGGCACTAGCTTCATTGGTGTTATTAAGTGGAATTCCAATAATTTGTCCGAGTCTATAAAAATTCATACATTGGAGGGAAGACATTCGTGGAAAATATATGAACTGCCGTATGAAGGTTTTCCATTTGCTATACAAAATAGTAATCATACAGTGTCTATCGTACGTGGTGAAGGCATTACTGTTCGTATGGTGTTAACAGTGTAAGGAGGTGATTAGGTATATCGTACACTACTGGAGGGAGATAATCTATTGTACATACCAAGTCCCACCCATACAATAGCGTGCTCAGTGCTTTGTTTGTACCATATGGTTATTGAACCATACACAACACATAGTTGACATTGTCATATAAAGGGGGTATATCTATTTTTCCCATAAACAACTACTCACAAGGTTTCGCCATATGGTGATGTGTGGGCATTTGGCCATCGGGATCATTACAACTTTGATTGTAAGGAGACATAGGGTTGAATGCACATACACCAAGTTCTTTGCCTTTTTTGAGTGTAGTCGATTGTTCTTTACCAAGTGGATGAAGAAATATGTGCCCTAAATTCTCTTAGATGGAGATGAATCGACAACCTATCAAGAAAAAACTAAGAATTTAAGAGTTGAGAAATGTAAAAAATCAATTTATGAAATTAAAATATAAATAGAACTAAAATAAAATAATTATTTATAGTACTTGCGATAGATTTTGAGTACAAGAGGTTGTAGGTGTGTGAATGATTGGGAATGGACGCATTATTGACCATGACCACTAGCCTTATACTTGTATTAATGAGCATCAAGTCTCTTGAGCATGAAAATTCATAAAATTAATGCTCGTTTCATCTCCCATGCTAGGATCAATGAAGAGTCTATGAAGTGACTTTGACATCTCTATATGGGACATTTCTTGTTGACACAAAAAAAATCTTTGGATGATAATATTGGGGCTCATTGTGAAGGCAAGAAAATGTAGTAGAGTGGTCATTTTGTTCATCTCTCTTTAGTTTGTTTGTCTACTATGAAGAAGGTTTATAAGGGTCCTTGTCTTTTGCATTTGTGATTGGCTTCATTGTCTCAATTACTAAGTCAATGCCATTACATATCTAACTCAAACAAGGCCTATCTATGTCGGTATAGAAAATCATATGGGATCAATGAAAATGAGTAGATATTGCACATGATTTCACCAAAGGTTATCTAGGATCATTTGTTTAACCCTTTCTTCCTTTGTAGTGCTAAATTGCTTTCAGATGGGGTTGATGGCCATGTTAGAAATGCTCTACTAACCTTCTCAAGTTGCCTTAACACAATGTGTTTGGATTCAAATTAGGTCTTACTAACCTTTTTGAAAATTTGAAAACTGGGGCCTGCTGAAGGAAAGGGTTGGTGGAGTTGAATGTTCCATTATTCACCAATTATGGCCCAAATGGGGTCGAAATTTTGCTTCGTTTCACTTATAATGTTCAATGTGGCCTTTTATCCCAATCCTTGGCCCTGTAAATGTAACCCATCTACTTTTAATCTTTATTCACAAAGTACAAAATTTGACTCAAGGCTCCAGTACTTATAAATAGAATTGTAATTAAAAGTAATAACTTATATAAAATGAAGTTGAACAATATATTGTAATTAAACTTAAAAAAGCTGACATGAAAGGGCATAATTTAACTTAAATTAAATTATGAAGTTACCTTGATTTCTCCAACTTTATTTGCAAAGACATTATATAAAGTTATCTTTGTAACCCTCTATTTATTTGCGTACCTTGAGTAAGAAGAATCCACTCGTTGGTGCACAAACATTTGTTTTAGTTATGCCAGCATGCTACAAATGTGAAATTAGTTTGAAACTGTGTCACTCTCCCTGGAACAATTCTTTCTGATCTCTCATCTGGTTCTACACCCAAGGGTGATTGTAGCTGTATTTATGGTCTTCTCGTGGGGACTTAATTCGAACAAGTTTATTGATGTAATTTAAGAGAAGATTGAGGAAATAAGAAACTTAAGGGATTTCTCCCCTCAAATAGTCTCCTTATCACCACATATGCTGCCGCAGTTCTTGTTACAACTTGAACAACATTTTCTATCCCCAATTATATCACAATTTCCTCCAACGTTTTACTCATCTTTTTTGTTCTTATTTACTTTCTTTGAGGTGTGTATAGACCTCAAGACCACCATCTCACCATATGAATACATTAGAAAGTTGACAACCGTGATTCCTTCCATTTGTCCATCCATTGGATAATATGATTCATCTGTACTTGTGCCATTGACTCCTTTCTCTTTCATAATTATTTTTACATTTGTTATTGCTTTGTAGATCATTAAACCAATTATGTTATGCGGAGAAAGCATCTTGTACTCTTTCTCTGCACCCAACATTTATCAATTGTGAGAAAAAAGTGTATTCAAATGGTAGAACATTAATGCAAATCTTCTAAACAATTGGTGTTTATGGTGATAACTTCTTTGAATTGAAAAAAAATCCAGTAATTCATCATCTAATTAGTACTTTTTTCAATTTTGATGTACTATAGACTTTGAGATGTGTATAAGAATATTATTTAAACATGATTTGATTTTCTAGTTTATATAAAAGAGATAGGATGGGTTGATGGCTTTCAGGCCCTTTATTTTCTGCTTGATTCTATCGAAGTAATATTGGCATTTTATTCCTAAAACTAAAATCCATTTAGAACATTTTCTGGTACACAAGCACATTAAATAATAACAATAGTGTTTTATCTCAATCAAAACATAGTGAAAACAATTTTTACAATCTACTATGTTAAATGACCATAGACACAACTGGGTGGGATCATTTTGAGGTCCACTGTATTGGGCCCGTACAAATTGAAATATTGTTCAGATTTGAGACCCACATTTCAATCAAGCAAAGGTTCATAATAGTCTTTAGGTATCATATTTTGTCTGATACATTTGTTGATACATATCTTATAAATTATAATGATTCATTAGTAATAATCTGGATTATTGAACGTGTTAATATTTTTTTGGATTTAGGTACCATTTGGATCTCTGCAAAAATGTATTTGGTGAAGGCATATATCCTGAAGTAGATATAACTAATTTATATTATGGAGGCACAGACATTGCAGGTAAGCTCATCAATTTCCTAATTAATATGTCATTTCTTATTTGGTTATTTCTGTATGATTGGACTTTAAATTACAGATGGCTATATGTAGGTAGTAGACAAAATATGAATTGAACTGAAGAGGTAAGGCATGTCATCTTCAAAGAGTTCTGACAATCCAGTCTTCAACTTGAAGCCTAAATCATATAGGAAAGCAATATGAATATATCCCAAGTTGGGCAAAAAGAAGATGAACTCAGAAACTTTTGTTGGGTTATTTGTTTATCTCTAACTTATAGATCAGCGTTGTTGGATATTTGTGTGAAATATTTCAAATCATTTGTACACATTCTTGTTGGTTGTTTTCATGAGAAAGTTAGACTAATAGAAAGCATGTGTGATCACAGAATAGTGATCATCATTGGTAATGGCATGGTATGCAGGTTGAAATATGGTACTCTATTTTGATAGTAATGCACCAATCTTGATACATATCAAATTGCATGTATTATGGTATCAAGCAAGCCTTTGCTTTAATCATTGAGTGGCAACTACACATTGGCCATTTAATATTGTCAAGGCCAAAGTAAAAGGAAGAAAGTTATATGAATGTTAATGGGTGGCCAAACATGGAGAATGCTGCCAGATATCATTTTGTGCACAATATTTATTCACATTTGGCTAGATGCTTAACTTGAGATGGATTGTATAGTGTAATTCAGAAGTAACCATTCAACAATATGGCATAATTAAAACAAGTACTATAACATCAATGCACAAAACACATACCATGGTAAATGGTAGAATGACATATATATTCATAGCATAATAGTCTCCAACATTAACCCCCATGAATTGTCCCGAACTCCATACAAATAGTGTTTGACAGTTTGTTATGACTACTAAATGTTGATAACTGACATCATTTTGAGATAAATAGTTTATAACATCTCGTTTAACTACCAAAAGCATTATTAATGGCATAATTGCCACCTACATCATCCCTCCACGAAACTTGTCATCTTCTAGATGATAAAAAGCAAAATGGGAACAAACATCAACAAATCTAGTGGGATAGGTGAGAGGATGTCCCTAGGGTGGTGTATGGGAGCTGTTGACAAAGGATCCTTAGGTCTCTATCTGTGATCGATTGCTTCTCCCGTGCCGCCTTCAACAATCTCAAGGCATTCATGAGATCCTCCTGGATAGTCAATGATTGCTGCTTTATCCCTACCTGTGTCAACTTCTCTTGTACGAGCTCATGCTCGTGCTCCTTCACTCTCATTTGTAGGGAAGCCATTCTCTTTAGAGTAAGAGTATGTTCCTGAGCCTTGCCAACCATCCATGTACCCTATTGCAACGCTAAGAAGGTAGCTCTGAAAGTCTCCTTTATCTTTGTTAGGATGCCTATCATCTTTGCGTGCCCTTTATGTCATGCCAGAATATGTGGTACACTCCATGTCCATACCCTCTTCATTTTCTCCATCTTCGACGATCCTTGCCCTATTAGGCCCTTAGTGAATTTTGTGTTGCACTCTTTTGTCACGAACCTCAAGAGTGCTTTGGTTGCACTTGTCACAAACCCCATGTCTATCTTCCTAGCTCGATCCTCATGTCCCATGTTGCTTCTTCCATAGCCTCCAACTCTACTAAGAACCTCAGTATTGAGTCTCCAAATGGAGGGATGGGACTTTTCACTCCACCACCTTCTGTTGCTCCCATTTCCTGTTTCCCCATATCTTGACTCCCTCCATCTATCTCTACAATCTCCGATTGGCCCTGGGTAGCCTCCTTATCCTGTTGTCCCATCATCAAGGTGAATGAGGTGGTGGTATGTCATGTACTTCCATCTCTGAAACATTGCCAACTTTGCCAACAAATAGTCATCTTTCATGTGCATATCCCTCCACTTGTGATAAGTCCTTGCCATACTTGAAGTGGAACTACTGCTGGTGCTGCTACTGGAGTTGTAATTATGGTAGTTATGGTGATTGCTCTAGTTGGATGTGTAGGGGTCACCAGTAGTGTAGTAGGTGTGCTCTTTCGATTCTGTGAGAGGTGGTGATTTGGACTGTGTGGGCTTCTCCCTTATGTGTTTTGAGATCTACCCTCCTAGCTTGTGGTAATTGTTGTGGTGGGACTAAGTGTGCCACAAATGATAGTTGTAATGGGTTAAACACTATCTTTTGCACCTGCTTTGCCCCACAATTTGGAAAGAGAGGCAACCTTTCTAGCATACTTTGCTGAGGTTTTACTCTTGGGACCGTTTGTTCCCCTCACACATCATCTCCCTATACTACCATCTCTACTGTCCACTACCATTGCCGTCTCGTCACCCACTGTGCCTTGCCACCTCTCCTTCCATCTCTCCTACATGGGCTGCTATCTCTCTTCCGTGGGCTACCATTTCTCAAATGCTTCCCATCCATACCACGTCTTGTCATGCAGCCTCTATCCGTATGGACAACTCCCTTTGTATGATCTTTGCCTTGATTGTGGCATTCTCGTATGACACGTCCAATGCATTCTTTGACACTGTCTCAAGTAGGGGCCCTTGTTGTATAGGTACAAACTCAATTTCCTCTGATGTCTGTTACGTCCTTCTCTTGTGTTGTTGCTTGTGCCTTATGTGGTGCTTTAGTACGAGATGGTGCCTTGCAAAACTCTCATCCTGCGAACTATCACTAGAAGGTGATGCCTTCTTTTCTATTTCCTCCTTTTCTTCGTCTGAGCTTCCATCCTCTTCTTCTCCTTCTTCTATGTTGGTTGTGACTTCCTACTTATACCTCTTAAGGATTTGAAACTACCTGCCATGAAGGCTTCTAGATGCAATCAGTAATTCACGACGGTTGATATGGTTCAACCCTATTGGTACGGTCAGAAGTGCGTTGATGCTCAAGTTCGAATTGTGTGCAAAGTGCCTTGAAAAATAGGGCGATGACATGATATGGCATATAAAATGTCTTGTGTCCAAGTTGTAGGAATTCCTTAATCTAGTCAGACAAGTATTGCCCGTAGCTGTACACTCTGTTGTCATTGACCCCATTCATTAGCCTTAGCATCCATATGGTAATATCAGATGCTCTACATTTGCCTATTATTTTTTCTTCAATAAGTCCATTATGCACCTCCATTCTGGAGAGGTTATGAAGGATTTCTTCAATCCTCTGTTGGTGCTACTACTCTACAAGCTGCCCCACTGTTTCACTTATGAGGTCTTGTCTGCATATGTGTTCTAGCAATTGTTTCGTATCCTCAACAAACTATTTTGAAGAGGGTTTGGTTGCCAAGTGTCATTTATTTGGCACTCCAAATACCTTGCTAAACTCCTTGGCTGAGTGAGATAGTATCACCATCTAATAAAAGTATCTTTTTGTGGACTTGTGTGTGTTTCTATTATAGATGTACCGTCTTAAATTGGAAGCACTCCAATTTAATCAAGGTTTATCACCTATTTAATGTGAGATCATTAATCTTCGTCTCTCTTTCATTTCTTCTTTCATTTTCCGTCCGTCCCTTAGGTGGAACTGGGGTAAAATCTAAGAGATCCTCTTTAAAGCTCCTATTTTCATAGTGTTAAGCTCGAGGTAGGATCTATTTCCCCTAGGTCCTTCCTTTCCTTGCACCAAAACAAGATTTCCTCGGAATCTGGAAGTGATTTCTGGATCCTGAGACTTGTTTTGGAGCCCTGAGACAACCTTGAGGGTTTGTGCTCCTGATCATTAGGGGCGCAGTTCAACCCTGATGGGCCAATCAGGGGCATATAGTGGGCCCCCAATGAGGCCCTATTTTTGGTCTCCCTCTTTGGGTCTCTTGGTTTGGGATGTTCAGGTGTTAACTTCTAGGTTGGTTGGCTTGTGGGAGTTAGTTAATTCCAAGCTCTATGCAAACTCTTCCATTTGCTCCATTTCTTCATATCACAACATCTCACCCACAAGTGCTCAAGCATCCACAAGCTCTAGCTCTCAAGCATTCAAGTCTTCAAGCATTTATTCGTGCATTCCTCCATTGAAGATCAAGGATTCAAGCATTTAAGCAATTGAAGGCGTTTATCTTCAAGATCTTCTTCAATCTGTTCAAGATCCTTTGTTACCTTCTACATCCACTCATTTTTATCTTCTTGGTTCAAATCCGTTGGTAAAGTAAGCACATTGCATTTGATTCAAGAGATTCGGCTTATGTAAGGTGAATTCGTTTATTTACTTTACATGCTATTTCAATTATTTCAATTCAAGGTTAAACCCTAAACTAGGGTTTGACCAAGGAAAACCCTCCATCAACAACAAAAATCCTTTTTTAGTGCAGGTTAAGGATATCGAATCAATGAACATGTTGCAGATCGGAGTACCCTTTATGGCTTTCTTCAAAAGTGCAAAATCAGAATCAGCGTCACACACCATCATTAGGGGCACATTGCACCCCTGAAGATTCCATTTTGCCCTTGAAGATCTAGTTCACCCCTGATAGTTTGCCGAAAGATTTTTGGGTTTTGTCTATGCATAGTTTCAGGCCTGGATTCGATGACTTCCACTCATTTTGACCAGAATAACTGGCAAAAGAAAAAGAAAAAGATTTCAAAGGTGTTTTCCTTTTCCTCCTTTGTTTATGTACAGACACACATTGAGAGTTTTTAAGGAATTGGATACCTTTCCTCTATTCTTCCTAGATCTAGTTTGCATTAGTGCTCCTTGTTCACTTGGTTAGCACTAATTGCTCTAGACCTAGTTCTATAGAATTCGGATTGAAAGGATTCTTTTCCTAATCTTCTCTCCTTCTATATTATATACTTGCATATGTGTGTGTAGGTTATGTGATAGACTTAGGGCTTTAAAATCCTTGACTCACACTTCCTCCACTACAATAGCCATGAACCATGGTGCACAATACTAGCTCAAAATCTCCAAGGTTGAAAACATGCATAAGAACAATTTTATCTACCTCAACTTTTCTCAGTTAAGCCTTCAATGAATGATCTTTTAGAGTACCCTCCCACCATGCTCTCCATTCATTCCCTTTCACTCTCTCAAAATGATATTTTTTGTTGTAATTTGCTCATCTTCATATTTCTGCCCTTTTCCCTTCTTTTTGCTTGAAGTCGCCATTAGTGATTATGATTGTAATGTTTTCTTGATTTTGGTTGCAACTTTATATTGGATATCATAATACCCTTTTTAGGATTGTCGTAACTTGCCTTCACCCTTTTATTTATTCTTATTCTTTTTCGTATAATTCCTTTGCCATGGCTTACGAACCAACCAAATGAGCAGCCTATTTGGCATACAGATGGAGCACACCTTGAGTCCATACGACAATTCTCACAACTACTCCTTCCCATTGCTGACTCCACACGACACACAACTTCATAAAGGCTTGCTGAGAGGTTGTCTTCTTGCGATGTTGTATGCCTCGTACGAATGCTGCATATGGTTAGTATGTTCACTGACATCATCCAATGTGTTTTGTCTTGCGGAGACTTCAACTATGATACTTGACACTGAAGACATACGATCAGCGTTGAGTTTGATACATGCCATACTGATGATGTACAATTCATTGGCCTACAGTTACACATCTTGTTGGAAACTACAATCGGAACAATTGTTGTGTTATCATTGATGTCAAACCTACTAGAGAGACATTTACTACCTGTGTAGAGTGCCATATTTGTTGATTGATGAAGAGGATTTGAAAAAAGAGATATAAGTAGATGAACTAGTGAAGTTGTTGAGTGAAGAGGAGTAAGTATGACGGAATTACAATGGACACTTGATTAGTTAGTCTTTGACAAGATGATGTATTGTTCAATCATCCTATGAAGTATAGATGTGTTGAGTCAAACACAAGCAAATCATAGTGAACAGTGGTTAGTCAATAAATGAGCTGAAGAGAAGATTAAAGAACTTAAGGTTAGTTGAGTAAATAGTATTAGCCAAGTGATAGTTGTGACCGAGTGAGTTGTAGTAGCGACCGAGTGAGCTAGTGGAAGCCGAGTGAGACATAACAGTAGTGATTGAGCTACATAGTGTTGACTGAGTGTCAACAAAAATTATAGTTTGTGAAAGAAACGAGTTTGAGGCCGACATAATTGAATTTTCAGATTAGTCAAAATGCGTGGATAATAACGATTGATGAATTGGCGTATTTAATGCTCGAATTGAGTTTGTTATGCAATCAAAGGCAAGGATTTAAAGAGAAGTTTCTAGAAGTATCAAGAAAGGAGTAGAAGAACAAAATGATGGATATATTCAATGGATCTAACCTAACCCTAAGATCTACGGTGATGTTTAAGTGGCAAAAGATCAAAATTACCTATTTAAGGAGGCATAAGAGATGATTTCTAAGGTTGGTTAGTTGTTGATTGACAATTTTAAGGATAACTTGTGAAGAATAGAGTAGTAGAGGAGAAGTGAGGAAATTGGTGAAGTGTGATTGCTTGAAGGGATGTCAAGAAGATCAGTGATGGAGATGATAATGAATGCTAGTCAATGAACCAATATATGAGCAAATGGAGATCTGAATTTGCAAAGTGAGTTGTGTTTTATAGATCATACCTACCGTTGCATTCTAACCATTGTGGCAATCAAAATCCTTTAATCAAGGTTGACCTAACAGTCATTTTTGTAAATCCTTTAATCAAGGTGACATTCTAATGGAATGATCCAAAGTCCTCTAACCAAGCCACTTCTAACAGGGTAATTAAATCCTTTAACCAGGTCACATTTAATAGTGTGTTTTGTAACCCTTTAACAGGATTGGCTCTTAACCGAGCTCACTTTAGAAGAGTGAAAGTTGGTAGCATGTTACTAGTGGTTTTTCCCATATTGGGTTTCCACGTTAAATCCCGGTGTCATTTAATTGTGTGAATGTTATGTTATGCATGCTATTTTTGTAGTTATTTATTTTACTCTTAGTCGGCATATGCTGATGGTATGCTATATAGATTGAGTGGGTTTATGAATTGGATTAAGTTGTTTGAAGTTATTAAATGTTGAATTGGTACATTTGGACCTGAGGATAACTGATTCACCCCCCTGCTCAAGTTATTCTTAATATTCTAACACTTGTTTCACCTGTACGCCTCCAAAAACCATCCCCTTTCTATCATATAAGGTTGCTTCGCACTTGAACACTGTAGATGATTTGTCATCTACACTCATGGTTGTTGTTGAGCTTGAGCATTGTAAGCATTTTTCCACCCATACTTTCTAATTCTTCGTTTGTACGACCCATACTCTGTAATTCTCTATCTATACGACATACTATTGTTTCCTTCTAGTTATTGAGATTTTTCTTTATTGTTTGCAAGGTGATTCTTGGTCTTGCATAATGAATTCTTCCCACTTCCCTAAAGGGTCTTCTATTGCCTTTACTTTGGGTTAGGTTTTTAATGTGGTAAGCAACTCTAATTATAAAAAAACGTGACCACTTTCTCACCTTTTATATTCCTCTTAGTGCCTCTTTCTTCATGACATCGAACCTTTACCTCGGAGGCATACTACTGCATATAGGTGCCTGGTCCTATTCCTTTATAACTTCTATCCATATCACTTCTTTCCCGTTCATCGTTAGGGGCCTTGTTGGGTTTGGTATCACTTACCATAATGCATTTCTCTTGGGGTGATATAGCGCTTGCAGTCCTTAGCACATCTCTCAACTAGTCGATCTATATAGTTGTCTCATTCCAAAATAAACGAATCATCCATTTTCACCACTATTTAGGCATGGTCCTAGAGAGGCCCCATACTCTAGATCAATTTGTTCCTCCAAGTCTTCCTCCTCGACCTCACGCTTGGTTGCCTACTCTTTTATCGTTTCTCTTCAACCTCCTCATCAATATCGTAAACAAAAACCCTTCTCTTCTCCCTTTCTAGGGAGCCTTCCATCTCCAATACCTATTAATTCTCACCTAGAGGGCTGATCGTGTGAGCAATGCATATATCATGTGCATGGGCACTCTCGACACCACGATACTCTCCACATGCTTTCTTGTCGGTCTTCCAGGGCTATCATAGGCTTGGTCCAATCTAGGTTTGGCCTATATGGTTCTTTAGTTATTACAAGATCTTCAATTTGCTTTTCCCTACCAATAGTCCAGTCGCCTTTGGTTGCATATCCCAACATGTTGATTTTTGCAATGTGCACCTTCCTCTCAGTATAGTTTCAATTTGGATCTATTTATAGGTTCGTTGATAGGTCTATCTTCGAGAGTTGCTAGTTTGTCAACCTCGTTATTTTCCACTTCTCTCACCTTATAGGGTCCAAGCCAAAGGATTTTGAACTTATCGGGCTTGATTTCATTACGATTGTTATACTAGAGATGTTTGTCGTGCTAGAGTTGTCTCTGTCATTGAGCCATCATGGTAGCACACTATGTTGTCATCCATCTCTCATCCAATTTCATTAAATTGAATAATTGTTCTTTAAAACTCTGTATTGCTCTACCAGTTCTCTACTACCACCCTTTGACGTGGCATGATATACTCTGTCGGTACAATTGCTTCTTGCCCTTACCTGAATTGGAAGGGTACATGTCCTATTGTTGTCTTATAGGAGGTTTGGTATGCCCAAAGTACAACTACAAGTCTCTCTTCCTAGTCTCCGTCTTCCACTTTGCACATGTTCTAGAGCACTAACACCAATACTTTTTTGTGTGGATTTGGCTTGCTCATTCACCCGATGGTAGTAGAGACTCGAGAGGTTGTGGAATATGTGGAATTCAATTGTTATGTTCATCACTTGGCTTACAAATTGTATTCGATCACTAGTGATGGATAAAGATATGCCAAATCAGGTGACTATTTTCTCATAAGGAAGCTAGCCATGCTAAATGAATTGTTGTCAAGGAGTGTCCTAGCCTCTGCCCATTTCATCAGGTACTCCATGGCTACCACAATGTTCCTGCATCGCCTTTCGACACTCACTTTGAGTTGCCTTACAAAATCTAGAACCTGTCTTTCAAACAACTCCCAAGGCTGCGAAGGAAATAATGGAATAAAATCCCTCTTAAATGGATTGCTTGCCCTTTGGCAAGTATCACATCCAAGTACCCATTCTTGGGCATTTGTGTGCAGTGTTGGCCACCTTAGTTTTTCAAGCAGTTTCTTTTATGTGGTGGAATCCGAGCCCATGTTCTCTTCTTCCAACCCTTCATGAGACTACCTCAAACATGCTTGGCATTTCCTCCTCCATGATGCTTTTGTGGAACACATTGTTGGGTCCCATCTTGTATAGAAACCACTAATGAGTTGGAATTTTTTACTTTTTAGTGCCAACTTTCTTTGCTTGCTTTGTGTCATCTCACGAGGGAACGTGGAAGTAGTCAGGTATTGGCCAATGTACTAGTACTAGGAGGGTAGGACTACCACCTGGAACAAATGGGCATTTAGAAAGTCCTCATTTACCCTGTAGGCAAGTTCTGATTTTATCCTCGACAATTGGTTGGGAATGACATGGCTCTTCTTGGGGCATACAATGATTGTCAACATGAATTCTTGAAGAAGTGGCCATCGACTTGCCCTCCTCTATATGATGGGCTTGTTCACCAAGATTATTAAAGCTTGGTGATCCACTTAAAATGTGAAAGGGTGTGGCAAGAAGGTAGTGTTAGAACTTTTGTACAACATATACCATGCCCAAGGCCTCCTATTCTGTTGTTTAGTAATTCCTCTCCAAGTTTGATAGTAGTCTTGCAAAAAATATTGGGTGATCCGCCCCTCCCGTGTTGGCTTGTGTTAGGGTGACATTGATGGCATAGTTTGAAACATCAACGTGAACATTGAATTTCTTGTCCCATGCTAGAAATGCCAGAATATGTGCACTCACCAATTTGGACTTAAGTTCATCGAATGCCTATTTTTTTTCAATCCCTGAGGTGAATGCTTCACCTTTCCTTGTCATTTTTCTGGTGGGAATGAGATTTCTACAAATCCCTTAATAAACCGCATGTAGTAGTTGAGATACCCTAGGAAGGACTTCACCCTTGTTATGTCCTCGGGGCTCTCCATCTCAATGATCACTTTCACCTTGTTCGGATCAATTTTCAACCCTTGCAAACTATATGACCTAGTAGCTTTCCTTTTGCTACCGTGAGTCAACGCTTCTTTGGGTTAAGTGCCAGTCGCCCTCTTGCACAGTTCTATACGCTCATGTAGAGCTGTCAGGTGGGTTTTATTCCTGCTATAGATGGACTAGTGGTCCAAGAATGCCTTGAAATTTCCCATGGACATCTTGTCAACGATATGGAGTATGATCCTTTGGAAGGTAGCAAGGGCATTGTATAGGCAGAAGAGCATCTTGTTGATGCATACACCCCGTCTTCCACAATGAATGTGGTCTTTAGTTTATCCTCCTTGACAACACTATTTTGGTTGTAGCGAGAAAACCTGTCCATGAATGAGTACATCTCATGTCCTACCACTTCTTCCAATATGCTATTAGTGAAGGGAATGTGAAAGGGATACTTAAAATGATGACATTAAGAAGTATGAAGTTGACACAAATTTGGATTTGGGAGCTTCCTATTTAAGAGTGATGACAATAGGCGACACCCAGTCGCTTGTCTAAATTTTGAAAATGATCCCCACCTTAAGCATCTTCTTGATTTCCTCTTGTACCTTCATTACATAGTTCTTGTTCATGCAATACTGTCTCTTCTGTATGGTGCGTACTCCTGACACTAAGGGGATTTGATGGACGCACAATTCCAATTGTATGTCCTTTACGTCCTTGCATGTTCATGTGAATATGTCATTATACTAAAGAAAATCCTGAATGTTGTCGTCTTTAGTACGAGGTCCTAGTCGTCCTTGACAAGAATCACCTTTGGTTCATCTGCCTTCCCCGAGTTCGCTTTTTCTATGCTTGGTTCTTTATACTTAACTATAGCTTTTTCCTTTCAAATTGGTGGGCCGAGGTGTCATCCACCCTTGCTACACCCTCATTGTCTAATGTTTTGAAGGGGCATTGCAGACAATGATAGAAACCTATGACAAGCACCGATGCAGGTCCATTTTTGAGTACTTAGGCCACGGCATTACACTTTATTTTTCAGCTGTCTAGTATACAAGAGTATTTGACATTCCAGGGTCTGAAGGGAAAAATATTGGTAACACAATAAAAATGATTATTATGTAATAAAAAGAGACTTATAAAGATGGTTTCTTGAGACTTGACAAAAGCATAATGGGAGTTGTTGGCTACCACCAACAGCAGTCGTGGGTTGAAGAAATACTTTTTTGTGGCTGGCAAGTGGAGGTGCTTGATAGACATTGTCAGGAGTCGACTAACAGGCTCCAGCCAAGCCTCAAGCATTGCTCTACCACAAAAAGCTCTAATGAACAAACTCATTAATAACATACTGTATGACTAGGCGTCAGTACTAGTTGATAAAATTGAGGAATTTATGACACTGCAACCTAGAACTTTTTACTATGCCAATGTGCTCTTCTGGTTACACACACACTAATACTTGCAGACATACTTGAGTTGTAACTACAGGGTATGTGGAGCCCTCGCTCACCCATTTTGTATTGTCGACACTTTGACACTTGACAGACTTAACCAACATCCGAGCATTATTTGTATGAAGGTCAGAACAATTCAGATTATTGTTGATCGCATGAGAATACTATGCCATGAAAGATATATCATTCTGCCATGTGCTGCACTTTGTTATTCTGTGTTATCTCTGAGTATTTAGAGTTGTTAGCTACTCAACTCTAAATAGGAAGCTCAACTCTAATATATTTAGAGTTGAGTAGCTAACAACTGTAATGTACCATTCTAAGGTGACCTACATATGAGCAGAGGGTTGACCTATCACTCTAGTTCCTGTGGGTCAATGATACAATTAGGGGACTCGTTTTGAGGGTCATAGAGCATTGCGGGGGCATTGTGAGCCTTTTTTGCTTTCAGATGAAAGTTCCTACATTTTAGGGCGGTCTCCTATTTAAAAACAAACAAACTAGATGATCACCCAGGGGACCATGGAGTAGAACAGGATCCTTGTGAGCAGTTACAGGTGTTTAGAGAAATGTTCCTATTTTTTAGGGCAAGTCCCTACTTTTTAGGAGGAACTGCTAGTTGGCCTTCAGGGTTAAGTCAACATCAGGGATCACATTGTTTCTTTCGAAATTCATATTGGAGCCCAGAATTGCATTTTATGAACACCTTATGGAATTTTTTGATATTTCGTAAGTTATGGATTTAATTAAATTAATATTAAAGTGATATTATAATCACTCTATAATAGAATAAGTTATAATAACTTATGATCCCCTTACCTAGGCGATTTGACATAAGATGTTATAATTAAGGAAGGGAAATGTTATAATAATATAATAATCACCCTAATGATGATTGCCTTTTTCACAGGGAGGGAATTTTATTAAGTTATTACAATAAAAAGCAGGAAAACCCTAATACGGGTTGAATGGCAAGGAGAAGGAAATAAGAAGGCTTTGGGCTTTCATTTGGAGGTATTCTGATTTCATAATTTTCATTCCAGATTTCAGGAGAGTTCTTTGGGGAGAGTTACATCAGTTTGTGATCTCAAGAATGAAAACTCTTGAGATTTGCCAGCCTGAACATTCGTCCAGATGGTGAATTGGAATCAATTGATATGCTTGTAGAAGCATTGTGAATGCATTTGGTGAAGAAGAATCTGAAAATTCATTGGAAGAGAATAGTTTTTTCAGAAGTTGCAGATCAGATTATTAGAGATAAAATTAAGAAATTGAAGGCTATTTCTTGTAGCCATACAGCATTAGTGAAGAGGAGAAATTAATTCTGGAACCAATTTAGGGAAGTTATCAACTGGATTAATTCATAGCAGGCTGAACAGGAGTCTCAGCGCTGGCATGGCATTTAAAGAGGCACCGCTTGGCAGATTAGAGTTGGAAGGAGACTCAAGGTATTTGCAATTCATTACCATTCCCAGATTTGACATGGATACATATTTTATTGCATTATGCTTGCTGTATAAATCTGCTAGGGCCACATAGGTCTGATTTCTAGGTGTGAACATTTATTTGAATAACAAATCCAGTTTCAGCATAGATTGGTTGAGTTATTGTTATCACAGTATTTTCAATAATTTAAGTCTATTCAGCTCTAGCATTTGTAATTGCAATATTGTTGAAAACCCCAAAAAAAATCAGAAAAAAAGAAAAACAACAAAAATTACCTTACGTCATCAAAATCAATTTTCCAAACAAAACTCAATATCTCTACAAGATTCCTAGTTGACATCTTTCACACAGATTGCTTGTATTGGTGCAATCCATCTATTTAGGTTATAGCTTTGAATGGAGTTTAACTTTTTCCTTCATGAAATGATGTGGTGCTCACATGTCTTGGTGTAGATTTACAAGTCTCTGAATTAGCTATTTGTCAGCATCAAGTGTTTATTATTAAATACTAGTCTTTCTGTTAGCCAATAGGAAGATGAGTCTTATTGTTTGTGCTTGATAGTTCATCCTTTGAATTTAAAAATTAATTGTAGATCTTGACTTTTGATATTCTGTTTCTTTTAGCCTGTGCGGAAAAATAGTCAAATAGACATTGACATCCTTAATGAAAAAGTCCATGTATTAGACAAATTAAAACATTAATAACATATGGCAACTCTGCTAGGGAATGAGATACAATATACTGAGATTGTAAAGTTGTAAACAGATCATCTTATCACCTATGATTGAAGACTTTTATTCTATCTGATAAGGTATATATTAGATCAAAGAGGAAGGTAAGGTGTCCTGATTCCGTCTTTTAGATGCCTCGTCAAGCACATTCAAGCAAAGTTTCTTTCCTGTCCTAATATAATATAATTTTGCAGGCTGAAATAGTAGGTGCTGCTGTATCTAAATGATGAGTTGATTCATCTTATTCAAGATCAAAGTCCTCATCTCCATCTTCCACCATTTCATCCAATGCTGCTGCTTTTGATTCTTATTTGTTAGTTACACAACCAAACATATAACTAATAAATAAAAAGAGGTCCCAAAAGATATTATGTAATTTTGGGGCCATACAAATAATTAATTCAATTGAATCATTTAATTATTTTGGGGACATTACAGAGGCACATAAGGTGCTTGGGCTGAACTAAAGCTGTTATCAGCTGCTTGCTCGTCTGCTTGACAGTTGCCAATTCAGCCTATTTGATGCATTATCATTTAATAATCCAACCAAAAACGAATCTGGCTGACTTATCAAGTGAAAGACATAATAATATAGGAACAATGATTTGAAGATAAGCAGTTTACTTCATATTGGAGCGTTAAATAAATCGGTGACAATATGAACTTGTAATCACAAATTTATGTTTGATAGAATATTTGTTACTTCATGTTACCTTATCAGCTGGGCCATCAGTTGTGTGTATTATTTAACTGTGTATGCTGCTAACAAAATGGCTGGCCATTTGTTTGGAATACGTTTTGTGAAGCTGTGATTGGCAAATGGACTCTAATTAGTGTGCTGGGTCTTTTTGAAGTAAAGAGTCATGCATATATTATTAAGGGGCAGCATTTTTTGTTTAATACATGCTGAGTGTTTAATTCCTATTTGATGTGGACACTTTATTTTTGGCGTATTCATTCAATTGGCAATCACTGTGTATGGTGTGCTGTTCTACAATTTAATGATAATATGATAGGCTGCGGCTTTAGCTTATGACCAGAACATGAAATATTAGTACAATTTCTATTGAAACACATTGAATCGAGCAAGAGTAGTTTTATTTGCAGTCTTCCATCTGTTGAAAAGGCTGGTGACGGGTTGTATTGAGAAATGTGTGTTGATGAATTGACGACTGGGTGGAGTTTAGAACTTCAAAGAAATTAGTTCTTTTTTGACGTGAAGCTGGAGGTATCATGTGTTGTTGAAGACGGAACATTTCCGTGTAAAGGTGGTATGTAAAAACAAAAACTAGTTCGATTGAAATGCTACATATTTTAGTCTGCAATATTTAATATCAAACAAATGAGAATTGCCGCGATTCGTCCGATTCAAGCGATTCAGTGATTCGGCTTGAGCTGGCTGATTCTGACTTGCTGAATCGGCTTGGCAATTGTTTGCTAGAAATCACCATGGATTACTGAGTTAGGCAATTTTGGGCGACTTTTGCCTAAATCGGCGAGTTATCTGCCTCATGACTCAGCCAAAAAATGAAATTTAAATTTAATTTTTTTTTTGGTTGGTTGCAGCTCAATTATGATTTATGATTATTTAATTTTTTTATTGTTTGATCAGCAGATATTGGTGTTTTGGAAACACATAAGATATATAGTTACAAATAACTTTGAGAATACCTTCCTTGACCGAATATACCATGAACTCCAACATTCTTAGAAGATTAATTAGATCCTCCTTAACCACTTTCAATTATATGCGGCATTTAAAACCTTTCATTAGCTTAGATTATATGATATATCGTATTATCAAATCAATAAAAATTACATCGTTAATTTTCAATGAATTCTTGCTCTAGGACTCACCATTTCTCCTTAAATACAAAGCCACATAACATGAGATCAAAACCAATAGAAAGATGATTCAAGGCACTAACAAAATCCAAAGAATTTAAAGTTTTCCAATGATTAGAAGTAAAGATATCGACCTACTCTGATTGAAAGTTACAATGTTACTATTTACAATTTTACACTTTACTGTTACAGATACGTGTTTCATGGAACATTTGATGTCATTGGTTTCATGGATTTTACATACATTTATGATTTGACAACATTTATATTTCTATATATCTATGTCAAATGATTATGTTTTCTATTTCCTTCAACCACAATTTATATTTTACTTATGTGATGGATTTATTATTTATGTTCTTTGTTTATGTACGTTAGCTTCTATTTGATGATGTTATAGTCTGTTTGAGTTATATTCAATAAAGGGTGCATGAAATTGTTAACTCTATGTAACTGTGATAACATACTGATCTGAACAGCAGATTGTACAAGATCATATAAAGCATGAAGATCCTTATTTAAGGATTGGTCTCTTAAATACACTGTTTATATGACCTAATCGGCATCTTCATTGGGGCACTTATTATGTTCTAGTTTTGCATAGTATAGTAAGTATATTTACTAACTAATCATAATCTGCTTTGGACACCGATCTTGGGAAGATAAATAGAGAGTTTTTATAGAGGGCTGACTTGGTAAGAGTCATGTCCTTTCTAAGGACATGTCTCTTGATTGCCATATAAATAAGGGTTATTAATGTGGATAAAGGACACACGAAAATTATATGGTCTGCTCCTTTAACATTTCTGCCCTATCCAATTTGCAGCAAGTATAAAACATTATTGCAGAATAATTATTATACTTCAGATAACACTTCATATCCAGCTCTGATATTTTTAAGATCATCTTCAGCAAGTAGTGAAGGCATTATACAGTTTGGTAGTTCAGAATTTGTAGAAACTTTAAATGGTATTAGAGCTCTGGTAGTCGAACCTAGACTCTGCAAATTGACAATTAGATTTAAAATATCTACCAACTCCCTCTACCTTTAATGGCTAGCACACTCAGACCCGAAGATAGGTTTGATGGAAGAGAACACTTCGTTGCTTGGAAATTCAAAATTATGATGATTCTCGAAGACAATGATGTAATATAGTTTGTTAATAAAGAATCCAAGTGACCTGATGCTGATCCTCATAAAACTATCTGAATTAAAGGAAACAGGAAAGCCATGCAAATCATATTAGATGGGGTTAATAATGAAATAGTAATAGTAACTATGCTAATGAAACATCAAACAACATTTAATATGATAAATGCATTATTGAATGCATATGAGGTTAACAATGCAACTGAAACCCTTGCACTAAAAAGACAACTAAATCATATACAGATAAAGAAGGCAGAATCTATGAATTCATACTTCCTAAGGGTAGCTAGTCTAAGAGATAAACTTGCAAGTATAGGGACCATTATTGAAGAGAAAGAGCTAACACTTTGGCTATAGATGGGTTACCGGATTCATGGGAAACATTCTCACAAGGAGTAAGTGCTAGAGACAATCTTCTAGACTTGAATAGACTTAAAGGAGATTGCCTTCAAGAAGACTCTAGGAAACTTAAGAAAGGAGGAAAATTGAAAACTGAAAATGAAGAACGTCATGTTCTCAACACAAATTCCTATGAAGGTAAGAAGAAGCACTTCAAGAAGAAGAAGGGTAATCAAAGAAATGACAAACTTAAGAAAGATTTATCCAAAATAAAATGCTTCAAATGTGAAAAATTTGGACACTATAGATCTAATTGCCCGAAGAATACAAAGCAACAAGTAAATTGTACAAACGTTACTAAGAAAGAAGAAAACTATGATCCCGAGAAATGTAAAAACACTATTGGTTATAACCTTGACAAACACCAATTTCTTTTCTATTTAGCTGTCTGACATTTTGTCAAACACTTGTCCATCAATCTTAATAGCCCAGAAATGAGTTATAACCAATTCAACCCTATGCAGATAATTTGCAAAATGTATATATATCTTCCTTTTTGCTTTTACTTATTGATTTTTCACAAACATGTATAAATGTGAATGAGAGCTATGCTAAATTCGAACAAGCAGCTAAAGACAAAGGAATGAACAATTAGCAAATTCTTATTCAAATTTCACTGCCACATGTACAAGGAAATTGGAGTGACCTGAATACGGAATCATGGACTTGTAAACAATGGTGTCTATTTTCAAATCACAGCCTAAGGAAAGTTGCAGATAACTGTATGTCAAGGACTTCACTGAACTACCCAGGTTAGCGTCCAATATTGCCAAACTGAAATGCTTCCCAAATGTATTGCAGGAGTTGACAGAGGTGACCAAAAATGGTGTCTACAGGTGCTGAATTCACACTCCCAGAATTTGCAGAACATGCACTCTATTCCCACGCTGACCAGGGACTTCCTAGACGCCCAGAATATAAATAATGTTGCAGCCTGAAGGTGCCAGCAATGGTGCCAAAAGCAACAGAGATATAATAGACCCACGGTGGTAGTTTCCGATCACTCAATATCCTGGCAAAACCACATGATGTGCAGCCCCTGAATGCAGATAATCAGACACCAAAAAAATACCAATTTGCTGGAAAACGTTAATGCCAACAATGCAGATCCACACTATTTTTCCCAACACAAATATTGCCTTCTTAGCATAGAGAAACAAGACACCCTAAATCAGAGTTAATATATGATTCAATTCAACATACATCAGCATTGAACTGAATGCAACCTCCAATATCGAATCTTTGATGTTTATCACTTCTCAGCTACAGTGGTAAACAGTAGAGAAGTTAGGCAATCTTAGCTACACCTTAGTAGCTAAATTGCAAATGCAATTCTCAGAATCTCCAAACCCTTATACTTCAGCAAGGGCCATAAAAATTAGAACCTCAGAAAAATCCACAAACGCATCAAAAGCAAATAAAATAATCAAGCATATGCTTTACTCATCAAATGGGCTCATATTTGTATTCTCCAAATGGCACAAAGTTTCCTAAATGAACTTCACTTAAGAAGCTTCCCACACACAACATTAAAACCTAATAAAGTGCCATTATAAACTAATTTATTAATTGCTTTTGGCTCCAAAAAATGACCTTTTCCACCATAACTTCAAATTTTGACATGTAAGGCCACTGTTTCTTGTTCCCATGATTTAAAACTTTTCGTCCCTATTCCAATGAGCTATGATACCGAGGTGACCAACCAACAACACTATCAAAAATAGCAACCTCAGTGTATTTATATGAGTAATAATAATTCACCTGTCTTGCAAAAACAATTGAAGAGGCATCAGAATCAAAATTTGACAACACCAAAGTGATCTTGATGATGAAAGATGATGAATGAACCTAACAGGGTGATTTGCTATAAATAGACGCTCCCTCCAAGATTCTTGGAGCTCAAACTAGAAGTCCGAAATAAAAACTGAGAGCATCCTCCAACTCTTCTAACTCAACTGAGCTCATTGGAACCAATAGATTGACTTGCTATAAATAGTAAGTCCCTCAAACAGAGCCAAAACACGTCCGAGGTTGTTGGAAAGCCTATAACTACACAATTGAGACCCTCAAATCCCACTGTCAGTTTACGAGGGTCGCGATGGTGAATTGACTTGGCCAATTGCAGGAGCTTACTAAAATGGGGACATTACAAGAAACATGTATTGTATTCTGCACTATCAAATGAAGTATCAAGCACAACATGGGTAATTGATAGTGGATCATCTCGACACATTACAGGATACAAAGAAGGACTAGACTCTATATCAAAAGAAGTTAATGGCAAAGTTGCCATAGGTGATAATTCCTCTCATTTAGTCAAAGGTATTGGGAACTACACCTTGAAATTGAAGTCGGGTATTTCTCTCCATCTCAAAAGAGTACTCTATGTACCAGGAATAAAGAGGAACCTAATCTCTATTACAACACTTGAAGATGATGGACATAATGTTGCATTCATGGATGGTAAAGTGATGACCTGGTCTAAGAATGCTTCATTTAAGAAATCAAAGTTGATTGGTCAAAGAAAGGGATACTTATATGAATTAAACATAGAACCTATTCAAGCCTTAATTCATGAAGCTGTTGATATAAACGAAATGTGGCGTAGAAGGTTAGGACATCTAAACTTAAAAACCTTATCAACTATGGAGAAGATGGTTATTGGTTTACCTAAATTGAATAAAGATCATTCAAGCATATGCAAAGGATGCTCTCTGGGTAAGAACACCAAAAGTCCGTTTCATGATAGCACTAGAAAAAACTAACAATGTTTTGGAATTAGTCCACTTAGATTTATGTGGACCTATGTTTGTTCCTTCTCTTGGAGGATTCTCGTACTATATACTTTTTATAGATGATTTCTTTAGGAAAATATGGATTTACTTCTTAAAATGTAAAGAATTAGAAGAAATCCTTAAGAGATTTAAAGAATTTAAAACCTTAACTGAAAACTTATCAAGGCACAAAATTAAAACCCTTAGGATTGATAATGGAGGGTAATGTACTTCAGACTTGTTTAAAGATTTTTGTAAAGAAACAGGAATTAAGAGGGAGTATATTGTTCCTTATAACCCACAACAAAACGGGGTAGCAGAAAGGAAGAATAAAACAATTATAGAAGTAGCAAGAGTTATGATATTTGATCAAAATTTAGAATATTATCTTTGGGCAAAAGCCTCTTGTACTGCTATCTATATCTAAAACAAAAGTCCTCACTCCCACCTTAGAGATAAAACTCCTGAAGAAGTCTTTTCTAAGGTCAAACCTAATATAAGCCATCTTATGATATTTGGGTGCCTAGTATACATATATGTTCCAAAAGAAAAGAGAACTAAGTTAGAACCCTCTGGGAGGAAAGGTATTTTTGTCGGGTATAGTGAAACATCTAAAGCATATAGAATTTTCATACCTGGTCAGAAAAACATTGAACTTAGTAGGGATGTAATATTTGAAAAAGATTTAGCATTCAAAAGAGCCCTTAGTTCTGAAGATCCTACACATTTACCTAATTCTGAAGAAAATTATGAATTTGAGGTTTAGAGGGAGAACTTTGAAGAAATTGAAGATGAAATTCAAAAATCTTAATCTTGAGGAAACTCAAAATCCCAAGAAAAGACCACTTTGGGCTATTAAGACTATAGAGGAAGCACAAGACTTCGATGCATCATCTGGAACATTCAGAGAAAGCAAAAGACCCAAAAGATTTTCTAGTTATGCAACAAACACGAGTGATTTATCTAAATCAGAACCAACCAATGTTTTAGATGCTATTAAACATACAACTTGGAAAGACGCTTTGACAGAGATATACCGATCCATTATTGAGAATGATGTTTGGGAAATTGTTCCAAGGCCTGAAGGAAATTTTTTTGTTTCTTCTAAGTGGATATTTAAAATCAAGCATGCTGCTAATGGTAGCATTGAAAAGTATAAAGCCAGATTCGTAGCCAGGGGATTCTCTCAGAAAGAGGGAATTGATTACAAAGAAACCTTTTCCCCAGTTGCCAGATACACCTTTGTAAGAGCAGTCCTAGCTATTGCAGTGTCGAAGGGCATGGTATGAAAGAATTGATAAGTATCTCTCCAGTTTAGGATTCTCCAAGAATGAAGCTAATTCAAATTTTTATTATAAAAAGGATAAAGATGATATGATAATTTTGATACTATATGTGGATGATTTACTAATAACAAATGATCATTTTATAGATCAATGCAAGAAAGATCTAATCAGAGAATTTGAAATGAAAGATTTAGGACTCCTTCATTACTTCCTAGGACTGGAAGTATGGCAGAATTTTGATAGCATCATACTTAAGGAAAGTATACATTAGATATCTTGAAGAGATTTGGAATGTGGAATTGCAGGTCTATGTCTTCTCCAATGGAGACTAATCTACACAAACTTAAGGAATTTGCTGCAAAATCACCCTCCATAGATTCTACTCTTTATAGACAGATGATTGGGTCTCTTATGTACTTGGTAAATACAAGACCTGATATTTGCTATATTGCTAATGCTTTAAGTTAGTTTATGTGTGAGCCAAATGAGATTCACCTAGTTGCAGTCAAACATATTATGAGATATGTACAAGGCACTCTTAATCTTGGGCTCAAGTATGAGAAAGTTGACTTGGACTTACATGGGTACACAGACTTACATTGGGCTAGAAGTGTTACTGATAGGAAAAACACTTCAGGATGCTATTTTAGTTTAGGCTCAACGATGATATCTTAGATATGCAGAAAACAAGCATCAGTAGCACAAAGTTCCACAGAAGTTGAATACATTGCTGCAGCAATGGCTTCTCGGGAAGCAGTCTGGCTTAGAAAGTTACTTGTGGGATTATTCGGTTAACCCATAAATTATGTTATTATTCATTGTGATAATTAGAGTTCCATCAAGCTTTTTGTGAATCCAGTTTTCCATGATAGGTCCAAGCATATTGAAATTTCTTACCATTATGTAATAGATATGGTAGACAGGAATATTGTAAAATTAGAATACATTTGCATTGCAGATCAGACAACAGATATTCTTACCAAACCTCTCTCGAGTGAAGATAGATCACTTCAGGAAAAGACTTGGTATGGTTGAATTATAATACATTTGTATTCTTTAATTATTAATGAAATAATATTGAATTAAAATTATTATTGTCAGGCTATTGACTGTTATGAGCTTCACCATTTGTATTCATTATCTAAGAGGTGACGATCTCTGAGATAATGAACACTTGTATAAAAGACATTATGATAGATGACGATCTCTTAGATAATGTGTTGAACAGTAGAGAACTACTGTCAGATCTGGATGAGTTCAAGATCATATTGTGATGTAGACATTTCTATGTCTATGAGTCACAACTTGGATAAAGGAAGAATTTAATCATTCTCCGGATTTTATCTTGTGCATTGGTATATCTTAACTCAAGTTCATATTGTGATATAGGCCTCTACTAGTACCTATGAGTCACAACTTGGATAAAGGAAAAATTTAATCATTCTCAAGAATTTATCTTGTATGTTGCATTCCATGCAATACTGCTATCAGTAGTATAAGTGATAAGTCATATTACAGGGATAGTAATATGATATAGTATCATGTGTTCAATGATACCACATGCTTAGAAGTGTCAGATAGATATAGAGTATCAACGTATGTTTATTCATCTTGATTGATGGTGCTAGATATGTTATCTCTCAGTATGATTATCAAGTTAAGAGGGAGTGTTAACACTATGTAACTGTGATAACATACTGATCTGAACAGCAGATTGTACAAGATCATATAAAGCATGAAGATCCTTATTTAAGGATTGGTCTCTCAAACACACTATTTATATGACCTAATCGGCGTTTTCATTGGGGCACTTATTATGTTTTAGTTTTGCATAGTATAGTTAGTATATTTACTAACTAATCATAATCTCCTTTGGACGCCGATCTTGGGAAGACGAATAGAGAGTTTATATAGAGGGTCGACTTGGTAAGAGTCATGTCCTTTCTAAGGACATGCCTCTTGATTGCCATATAAATAAGGGTTATTAATGTGGGTGGACACACGAAACTTATATGGTCTGCTCCTTTAACATTTCTGCCCTATCCGATTTGCAGCAAGTATAAAACATTATTTCAGAATAATTATTATACTCCAGATAACACTTCATATCCAGCTCTGATATTTTTAAGATCATCTTCAGCAAGTAGTGAAGGCATTATACAGTTTGGTAGTTCAGAATTTGCAGAAACTTTACAGAAATAAGTTTCAAATTGTTAAATCCTCTAAATCTCAAGGGTTTTTTCACTTTGCAGATTCATGGGCGATTCATAGCCAATTCAGGAGTCAAGTAGGCCTTGCCGATTCCGAGCTTTGGTTCTCTGTTTAATATTGATTGAGAAATATAATTTTGTGTGTTTCTGGGAATTGCTGCTTCTGTGCATGTGTAGGAGTGGAAAGGTGTGTATGAAGATTCAATGATTTCTGCATATTGGCTGTGATCATAATCTGGTTTATCTTTTACAAAACTGAAAATGACATTGTTGGAAGGTGAAGGCGTGCGTGTGTGAGCATATATGATACCTTGTTTCAGACTGTGGTATGACATAGGGCATATGATGATTTAGTGGAGCTGCTGGGTATAAAAGAATAAGATTGGTCTGGAGTTGTGATCTTTGGTTCAGTGATTGAAGTGTTTTACTTATTGGTCCCCAAACTGGGAGTGGGGCCTTAGCTGAATAGAGTTGGTGTTTTAGCGCTCCGAGTTGGTGCTTCAAAGAGGGTTGGTGCTCTCTGTGGGTTGGTGCCCGGTCTTTGCTAATAAAAGGTCTGTATGTATGCTTTTTTACCTCAAGGGGCTTCCATGAGAAATCCAGTCTTAATGTCTTGATGGTTCCTCTTGTTAAGTTTGTATGTGACCGCCACCCTCTCCCCCCTCCCAGCCCCATCCAGTATTTCCTATGTGCTCTTCATTATGATCAATTCTGAGGCTATGAAAAAATTGAACTGATTCATGCCAGAGTCAATATAAAAGACATATTCATTCACAACACATCAATATACTTTGCTGATCAATCAAGAACTATCAACTCTTTAGTAATGTGACCTGCAAAGGGCCAACAGTACAATCCTTCCTCAAGATCAGTTATGCAACAACAGTATTGCACAGAACTAACAATGAAAATAATATAGGTGCACTGGATTTGCATTGATGAAAATCAGAATACTTTATTATTTTCTCACAAGAATATTGAATTGCAAACTGTAGACAACGCACACTGAGATCACACATTCATTTACAGTCAGATTGCTTACGTATAGTTATTACAGAAAATTGTAGTCATTACCTAGAACAATAAAACAGAGAATATTATCAAGTTTCTGCACAAAGTCTTCTCAAATCCCTCAAAGTCTTTTCCAGAACTCCCAAAGATGGTTGGAATCTTCTTTTAAAGATGAGAGTCTCAATCAAGTCACTGTGAGAACTTGTCTTCAAATTGTACGAGAATGCTAAGTATGCAAACCGGGCATTTTCTGTCATCACAGCATGTCGTAGTTCAAATCTGCTGTGAAACTCGGAGGTTTTGTTATTAATCCACTAATGCAGGTTTAATTTCAAGCTATGACATCAAATCATGTGTTGCATGCCTCAAATTATAGTTCTGGTGCGTTATCAATACTTGTTGACATAACACCCTTTTCTGTACGGAAATGGGCTCTAAATCTCCTTGGCAAAAAAACCCACGTTTGCCAATGAAGTGGCAAAAATTCATGCCTCTGTGCACCATTGCCAAAATTCAGTGGTCATTTTCTATTACAGAGTTTTAGGGGTCGTTTTTGATTGCAGAGACTTTAGGAGATTTAGAGCCCATTTCCATACAGAGAAGGGTGTTATGTCCCTTGCAGAAATTCAAGAGGTATTTTCTGCACTGCAAAATTCTAAGGGGTATATCCTACATTGGGAAAATTCAAAGGGTGTTTTATACTGTGGATTTAGATATATTCTATCGGTGTAGAATTCCGCATTGCATAACTTCAACAATTTTAATTGGATTTTCCCCAAATTAGAAACTGAGATATCCAATTGGACAGATAAAACACAGCTACTGGCAGACTTGATAGATTCTTGGCTTCTTAATTTATGCACATAGTTGAGAAGGGAGAATGAACACAATGATTAGAACACAAAGTTGCACGGATACGGATACAGATACAAATATGGAAACGGTATTGGGTATGGACATGGCCATTTATTTAGACACCCAATATGGATAGGGCTGGACACAACATTAATAAACAATACATATACATATATTTAACATAGTTTTCTAAGTTATTGTAGGAGATTTTCATTACTTCAAAAGTAATATTTACACATAAATGCTACATAAATATTTATAAGTTAATTTAATGCTTTACAATTTGTAAACACAGTAGAGTTGCATTAGAAGATAACCCAAAAATGGGTTGCTGAAATAGAAAAAAAACATTTTATTTGTCTTTCTCATCTAGTGGAGGTTTTTTATAATACTACATTTTTAAAAAATTGCTTTAATATCTATATTTTTAACATTAAAGGGAAGATCTACATCAAATCTAAAAAAAACACAAATCCCATAGTATTTGGTACGGTTGGAAAATCAAGTTTATTAGGCAGACATGGGTACAATATTTGATGTGTATCCAAGCAGTATTCGATATGTTTCCAAATTGGATACGGGGATATGCGCACCCAAGGAGGGACAGAGGAGTTTCCAGCAACTCTGCTAGAACACCATCAAAACATTACAAACCCATGAAAACTTTCTCAGGTCAGTTACACATGAGGGGAAATGAGATGAGGGTATGAAAACATGGAAGACCTAACAAATTTAAATGCACATCATTTAATTTGTACCAAAAAAGAAAAAAGTTGAATTTTAAAAATACATAAAGGTGAAAGTAAATGAACAATTTAATTGCTTTTTCAGATTCAGTGGCAAATTATAAATATATAATTTTACATTGCATATGGCTTCAAACAGTAACTACTCTCACATGCACAACCATGGTTTAATTAAATTGCAGAAATGTCTTCAAACATGACTGCACACAAGTCTTGAAAGTTTGAAACAGTAGCTTCACAGGGTGTGATTTTTTGCAGTGTCTGGTGGCAGTTTGTAGAAAAAATATGAAATTCTTTTACTGAAAGCTATAAGTTTTTCCAGTTTCTGTCGAGGTTCACGTGGGCTCATCTTGGCTGAATTTAGACTTGTTTGACAGAACATTGCATGGCCCTGCAAGCATATCATATCGCTACCTAAAACAGGTTTGAATGACTTGGATCTGGGCCTGTATGCTGTCGAATCAATAACCTATTTTAAACACTGGATACAACTAATATTAAGTTGGGAAAAATTTAGGCATTCAATTTTTTCTAATAAACTTTTGTAATTACATGCACTGTAACATACAGTCAACCATGCCATAGGTAAAAACAATTTGTATTTCCACTCAAATTGTTATTTTGAAAAGTAGTGGATTGAAAATCTTTGAGTTATGTTCATAATCAAACTACTTTGATATATTGGTGTTGTGTGTTTCATTCTTCTTAGTCTGTAGTTTAAAATTCTCTAGAAAAGGGTAGAACTTAAAAGTTTACTTTTGTGTTTGAATTCCTAGTCTTTTTTTTTTGAGGGATTGCAATCACAATTTGTTCCCATCTATTTAATAGAAGTTCAATTTTGGTCCTCATATCTCTAGGGAACACATAATTGTTATTCTTTTAGGAAATTAAACTGTCAAATCTGATTACATAACAAAAGCATTAGGTTAATGTTTTATTCCATGACTTCTGGCACCACCAGTAGAAAAGTAATATCATCTTCAAATTCTGTACATTATCTATGATAAATGAGCTATCCAATTTTTTGAAATCGTTGTATCCAACTACATGATAATCATGAAAAAAATAGTATGAACATAAAAGAAATGCTTACTAGATTCGGTTTTGAATTTGGCAGGCTCAAAGATATTTTTCACTAATGGTTCACAAGATCCATGGCGGCATGCATCCAAACAAAAATCTTCTGAGGATAGTAAGTGGTTATTCTATTTCTCATGGCTCCAGGACCCTTGCAAAACATGCCAAAACTGGCGAATCACAAAGAATAAAGAAAGTGTAAAAGGAAAAAATTACCCTTAAAAAATTAACCAACCTAGATACATAATGAGATATTTATGCCCTAAAGAAACCTTTTCTTAATTTGTAAAAGGTAATTCTATACGTTGATTAGTTCTTTTGAGATTATAGGTTTGTCTGGTATGTTAATATAGTATATACATTTGCATCTATATTAGTGTTAACTGTCCTAGCTTTCCGTTCCCTAATACATCACTGTTGATCTATTCTTTTCATTTATCTATCTTACTAACTAGTACCTGGCACATGAAATTAGCAATTATTTCAAATCTTGGTTTTGCTTAGATGCTTGCATAGTTCAAGTAACATAGTACTTATATAAAGTGGAATAACTAGAAAACATTAAAAGTTTAGGCCTTGTTAAATTTAGCTTTGTTTTCAAGTTGATAGGTTTCATGTTGACAAAAATATGCTAGTTTCTAAGTAGCACTTTTTTGGGAAGATCCACACAGTTTTCTATGATTTAAGTGGAACTTTTAGCACTCTTAGGTTTAAAAGTAAAAATGTTGTTTCTTTTGAGAACAATTTCAAGCCTATCCTCATTATCATTTTATTATTTCCATTTAATTTCTTTTCTTTTGAGAACAATTTCAAGCCTATCCTCATTATCATTTTATTATTTCTCTTGTCATTTAATTTCTTCAAAAGACATGGATGCTGACTTTGTGAGCTATTTCAGCTTTCTTGTATTTGATTTGGAAAGGTTCTTTTTTTTTATGGTTATCTTGAGTCTTGCCATAAAATTCTACCTGAGTGTTGCATAAATGTTGATACCACAAATTACAATAGCCAATGACACAAAACATGCCTTCAATAGACTAGCTCCCAATAAGAAGTTGAATATAGATAGCACATAGGCAAGTAGATCAAAATTTTTCTTTATAATATGATTTGCCTACTGTATCGCATGGGGTATGTAAATTGTTCTGGACTAGATTACAATGATCAGCTACACGCAATCAAACTTTGTCAACATCAATCCTAACAAAACTTATCTAAAACAGAGGATCATTTTATGACAGCACACAAGAGAGAAAGTTTTGGAAGACCTCTCACTTTAGATTCTTAACACATTCATGCGATTTCCACAAGCTACATGGTAAACTTAATAGATCTAGTCCCCAGAAATTTCAGCAATTGATGAAGAGAGCACCTTTAGATAACATATCTGAACCCAAACCAAGAGTGATTTCTTGGAGCATTAGGTTAACAGGTGGCCTTATTAAATAACACCTACTTAAGGGTAAAATCATCAAGCACAATCCTGGCATTGTTTTGAGAAGACTACCAGATCTGGTTGCATGGTGATGGAAGAACCCTGTTTAAAAGCCCTTGGAAAAATAAAGACATCCACTTCCATAGAAAATCCAAATTACTGAATTAGCAATTCTTTAGGACTCTCAAATGTATGCTTCCATATCTCATATGAGACAACAATGGCAGGTACTAAGCATTTTCTTACCCTTGGTTATAATATGAGTTTCCACATCATGGATATCTACATTTGACCTACGGGTAATAAGTTAATAACAAGACTATTGCTAAATCAGCTCTAGCTTTTGCTTACAAATCCCATTATATTGGTGGGGATCTCATTCCATTAAATTGCTTTAAGAAACAAAGGGAATTCACTAATTCAATTATAGGACACAAACAAACTCTCTGACCTTGTGTCATTGATTAGGCTAATTGTTTTTGAATTTAAAGATAAATCCTAGACCTGGACCAGCAGAAGTATGGGAAGGAACCACATTATTGAAGAATAGGATATAATCTGATTCTCTTCACACTAGGTACAAATTTTTTCACATAGTGGAACATTAGTGTAAACTTTTCTTCAAATTTGTAGGGTAAGCTCCCTTGTAACTGAAAACTAAATTAGATCCTAGAACCTAAGAAAACTACATCTAGTTTTCTACAATATCTACAAATTAAATCTTGGGTTTTGAGCAGACATTGCAAATGAACTAAAGAAATTCCTTGTCCTTTTGTTCAGGGCACAAAGCTAATTAACACTCCTACTCAAGGAGTTTTTAAAATCTTTTACTTTAAAGGAAACCCTTGCAACAGCTAACCATGCTTTTGCTTTTTACATACGTGTAGAGACTACATAGTACAACACAAAGCTTAGAGTTGGGTTGAACACAAAGCAAATTCAGTGAAGTTAAAAATTTGTCTTATATTATTTATAAGCCAAGAAGGGACATGCTCTTTTCAGAACTATACATATAAACCTAAAAGAGACATACTTTTTCAAAACTATATTTCAATTATATTGGCATTTAATTCAACCAAGGATACAAAGCACATAAGGTAGGATGCATTTTTAAGCTAGTAATTGACATGAGCAACCTTCAAATGATGTTAAATTTCAGAGAACGTATTGTGTGTTATTTCAACTTAAACGGTAAACAGTATAATACTAAAGATTTGTTTTTTGTTTCTTTAATACATGCTTACATTTCTTTTCCTGAGATTTCAACTAATAGCTATCTAAGCATAAATAAGTACAGAATTCACCAAATGATACAATGTTTGAGACTCCTATCATCCTTCTGCATTACAAGACAAGTTTATCATATTATAAGGTGAAAAGAAAAATTATTGAGGGAAGGAAAATACTTTTTTCTACAGATTATGTAGCCCAAATATCTCTGCAATAAATCAGCAAACCAAAGGATAAAGATTCTTTCAAAAAAATATGTATTTAAGTGGAAAAAATCTGGGTTGGGTTGAGTTAAATTCTGATTAAAGATTTTGTTTTAAGAAATTGCTAGAGGAACTGAATAAGCTCAGAAACCCTATTGTTGGGAATTAAATTTTCTTTGTAAAATCACAAGGAACTCTAGTTTTCCAGATTGAACTGTGTGTTTTGCACTCTTTACCAAGTTCATCATGATAAATTTTATATTCAAAACTGTTGACCTGACTTTATCAAATTTTTTTTTTCCTTGGTAGCTTTCCACCATAAAGTTTCTTCATGATTTTTAAAAAAAAGGTTCAAATTAGTTAGAGTTATATCTATTTTTCATCTCTATGCTTAATTAGTCTATATCTTCTAACAGTAATACTTTTGGTAGTAAATTGTGTAGAATTTTATTGGATCAAGTCAAGAGTTTTACATAGTTTACTACTAGAAGCTTTACTATTATAATTCCACGGAATCTGAAAATATCATATATTTAGTAGTCATTCTCTTATTTCTTTGGTTGCTTAACATTCTTGTTTTGGGTGATAATTCATGCCATTTATATTTGTGTTTTGTCAGTGCCCTCATATCTAATCACATGTCATAATTGTGGTCATGGGACTGATCTTCGAGGATGTCCTCAAAGCCCTCTAAGCCTTCAAGGTACAGACTTGTTTTTGTTTCTCACATTTCAATTACTACATTCAATTGGTTACCTGTAATTTTAGAATGCAATCCATGTTATATTCCACAAAGAAAATATTCTGTTACTAAATATGAAATTATGGTAAACACTTAGAATCCCATAATAATTTGCATATTGTTAATGGCTAAAAGGAAGACTTTGTTGAGGTCAAAACAACACACACAAGATTTTTGAGAACTAGAGCGCTTATTTATTCCTTATTTTCTAATTGATTGGCAAACTGAAATGTTTTTTCTGAAATACAAAACCATGTAGCTCTTATCACAGTTAATAAGAAGTCATGTTTTAACTTAGTAGCAGTTAATGTCTTTTAACCTTTGATGGCATGATTTGAACTCCATCCATAGTTACTGTACTGATGGAAACAATAAGTGAAATTGAAAGGTTTATTGTTCCTGTTTTTCTCTTGAGATTTACAAGATTTGATTATGAAATATGAAGTGCTCAATCATTTTCCTCATCAAATTGAAATCTGCATGTTAATTTTCTATCAGGGGATGCTTCCAAATGTGAATCGCCTGAAGCGGTACATAAAGTCAGGACACAAATGATCGATCGTATTGATCTATGGCTTTCACAATGCACTGCCCAAGGTGGGAGATATTTCATGTAGATGGCGTAAAAAGCCTGTGCATCTATGTCCATTTATTTTTACCAAATAAATCACTGTGAAGATTGTAAATATTTTCAATTATAGAATAATTATTAGATCTTCTGGGCTATAAGTTGTTTTAACAAGGGAATGTACCGATCCAATAGTATTGTGATTACATATTGCCATCGTATAGATGATTTCCCCATGTTAAGCTTATTGAGTAGACTGATGAAGCATTTCTATATTCTTGATTGGTTCATTATTCTCTGTCATTTTGGTGCAACTTGGTTCATTATTGAGGAGACTGATTAAACATTTTCATTAAACTTAATTTTAATTCATTATTCTCATGATTCACAAGTTTCTTCTTTTTCTACATTGAAAATGATTTCACTTGGACTAGTCGAGGCATTTTTTCAAATTAGCTATATGCAGACCTTGAATTTAATTCCTTAAATTAATAAAAATTATTGGCAGGGAAATACTAAGTAAAATTTGTAGCAATATGCATTTGTCTACTGTTGAGAGTTATGTTTCTCTTTCAAAGTTTGCATATCATTTATCAAATTCCACTTGTGTACCTTTTTAATATATTAGGTTTTCTATTGCTGGTCAATAGCACAATCTTTCACTATTTGGTTAATAAACTTAATATATAGATGTAGAAGAATTTATATTAATTCAGTTGGAAAGGTGTTTACGATGTTTTTATTTTGGTATCTAGTGGAAACATCAAATTATATTATAATAAAATTTCTGAGCATTGTCAATCTTATTGGAAAGTTTCTAATTTTTCTTCTTTCTTGAGAAGTTTCTAATTAATTTTAATGCTTCCAACTATTTGTTTATATTTACAGAGTAAGTTGAGTTTCTGATTTTTAAAGATTAGAAGTTGAACATTGTGAGATCTTATTCATTATTTTGTATTGTTGTTATTTGTGATGAATTTTTTTTCACTATCTTCCTATAGAGGCTCAATATTTGTGTTTACTTAGTAGGCAATGGCTTAATTTGTTCATCATAGTTTATTAAAGTTCTACATATTAACTATTAGGGTTGCTACACAGTAAAACACTGCTGTAAAATGTTGTGGTAAGGTATAGTAGTCGTATAGGAAGTATTGTTGTAAATACAGGTGATATTTTTTTAAGATTACAAGTTGAACTTGTGAGATGTCAGTAATGACTTGTTAAATTTTGTATAATTGTGTACAGATTTGTTTTTTTGAGGGTCCCTAAAATATCATTGGTCATTCATGTAAAGTTTTGTTTACACAATTTCAAGTGTATGGATATTGGTGATGATTTTGTTAAAAGAGTTTTGCATACTCGTTAAATTTTGTATGGTTGTGTTCAGATTTGTTTTTTTGAGGGTCCCTAAAATGCTATTGGTCATGTATGTAAAGTTTTGTTTACACAATTTAAAGTGTACGAATATTGGTAATGATTTTTTAAAAAGAGTTTTGCATATTTACTATTAGAGTTGTTGCATAGTGAAATGTTGTTGTATGGTGTAATGATCTTTGCACAAATGTTACTATTTTTCCAATTGTTGGTAATAAAAGATGTTAAAATGGTTTTTGGAAGAATTTTGTTTATCATAAGATAATAAAGTGATTTTTGACAGAGTATTTTGCAATGATCGTTTTATCAAGCTCTTTATAAAAATTACAGGTTTTATTTTAATTAGCCTCTGGATTAATCTTAATGTTTGGTTTGTCATTGTTTAAATATCAATTATTCATGTGGTAAATTTAGCCCATTTTTTTAGATAATGAGTTTAACATTGAGATGTAACTCATGAGTCATGAATGGTTGCTACCAAAATTTTTTGTTTTCTTAATTTCTCGTTAACCTTTTCTATATGATTATATGTGTATTTATTTAGTTTTTTTTTTTTTTGTTAATTTTTTTGCATTAAAACGTATTTTAAAAATTATTGTGAAATCTTATTTAAAATCTTCATATTTTGAATTGAAAAAAGAAAATCTATCAGCTCACCGTTGTACACACAAAAAAGTACAAATGCTAGTTTGTAGATGTAGAAGAATCTAAATTAACTCAGTTGGAAAAGGTTGCTTATGATATTTTTATTTTGGTGTCTAAAGTGTAAAGATTTAACTATGTTATATTAAATTTTATGATAAGATTAAAAAAACTCATTTTCAGATAAATATATTATAAAATTCAATTCCTTGTTCCTTAGTGAAGGGGATTTGCCCTTTTGTACACATACCTTTCATATTAAAGTAGTTACCTATAGGCTGGATCAAGATCATTGGTGGGCCTAATTTAAAGCTATTAAATTTAAACAAATTAATTATAAGAACTAAAATTCAATGTATAGGATTAAAAATTCATTACAATGGATTTCATCTAAAATAGAGAAGTTTGCAAATGAGGTTGCAAGCTTTGAGTTTAACCATGGAGGAAACTCCGTAGTTAGGCGTGCTCAGGTTGGAGCAGTACTGGGATGGGTGACCTCCCGAGAAGTACTGGTGCTTCACCTCTGTGAGCATCACCTAGATCCAATGAGTGCTAAGTGTTCCATTTATTCTCATGAGAGATGGATTCATGTTGAATCACTACTTGTGAAACATGAGTCAATGAGTTTGACCCAAAGTCAAATCCTAATAGCAATATCACTGTTTGAAAATGTTTAATGTAGTGAATTCTACTCGATTAAAGATGACTCATATATGTGTAACATGGCTGAAGTTCCCTTGGCAAAGTAAACTAGAGCACCCCATAGTGCTCCTAAATGTGATAGTTGATCTTCTAAGGAACAAAATCTTGACATACGTGATTTTACTAGCCATTGAGATTATCCGCATTGAGCATTGTAATGACATTGAAATAGATCTTTGCCAAGATGAGCTTGATCTTTCCACTTTTCTTGCCCAACTATATAGTTTCTCTACAATGATCAATCACCAATGGCCTTGGAATATGCTATCAAAATAATAGGAAGTTAGCTGACAAGTTGAGGATCTTATGATTCACCATCAACCTTGGATCATGTTATCAAAATTATATGAAGCTTAAGATTATTTTGTAGAAGATTCCTAAGTTGGGAATTATTTTTCAGAAGATTCTTAAGTTGGGGAACCTTATGATATATATATATATGAATGATTTCATTAAAGTCTAACAAAATTCTTTGATAAACATTCATCATACAATGTTCCATTCATATTTTAACTATAATTTGATTTATATATAAAAAATTGTGTAAGATGTTTTATCTATTTGGTAATCATGTGATTTATAGGCATAGCTAGATGTCAATTACAAGAGGGTTGTTGGAATACATTTGTTATTATGTTAAAAGATCAATTTGTTAGCACTTGATAAAAATGTTAGAAATAAACAAATTCATAAATGGTTAGTTTATCTCTTGAATTCAAAGGACAAGAAAAATGTACTTCAAACTTTTCAGTGTCAGTTCAAAAGATTTAAATGTACAACCCAATATTGATATCAGTTCTTGGAATAATTTGTTGCATCAAAATATCAACTTGTTAACACCCAATAATAATATTAGAAATAACAAACTCAGAGAAAATAGTTGGTCCATGTCCTCAATTTAAAGGAGGCGCCACCAATTAGTTGAACTACGTTGTTTAGTTTTGAATGGGATAGTCAAATGGTAACCAAACTTGGGCAAAGAAACTTAGTTGAAAATTACTTTGTTTTAAAAGTGCAATACATAAAAATTGAATGAGGAAACACAAATGATCAAAAAGTTTCATTAGAGAAAAATGTAAATTGAATAATGTTAAATGAGATGAAATGTAATATGAAAAGATGGTTGTCAACTAGAATCATAGTGGGTTAAAAAATGATGGATCGACAAATCTATCAAGCTATGACCAATTGAAAAATCGAATACCTAGAGTTAAAAGAATTAAGGAAATCATGTTTGGAAAATAAAGTTTACATCCCTAAAGGAATTCGGGAATGATAAGCACGAGTAAAAGTACTTTGTTATCATGGTTGCGATCCATGCTAAGTGAAAGAAGTCTATAAAACAAGGAGGCAATTGAGTTGTTGAACACTTGGGTGGTGAGTTCATATAGAAGCTCTTCATTCTGTTGATAAGTAAATAAGTGCTGTAGAATCAAACGAGTTTAGCCTAGAGCTGAGGCATCATTTCTGACGTCAAGTACCTTGCGTTTCTTCTTATGAATTTTGTGATGAAATTGATTCTTATTCCTTATTACTTGGGAATTGTGTATAACCTAGGAGGCTTACATATATGTGTTTGGCCTTGATAAAAAGAAGGAAGCCACCATCAATTAATGTCTCGGGTATGGTGGTTGAATAAATTGAAATGAGAAATTGTTCATGAATATAGTTGGTCTCTTTCTTTCATGAATCAAATACAACATTATTTTTGTAAATATAAAGAATTAAACCATGAGAATGTAATAAACATTCAATTTTATAGATGTGTGAAGTATTCAAAGTCTAAGAATGTCTAGAGAGCACCAAATAGAAGATCAACTTACAATAGCGTGTTTTGAGAAGTCATGCACTTGTTTGAGCTTGTGATTAATTGTGATTCAAAGATGGGGTATAATTTTGGTTCTAATGTCTAGAGATATAATATGTAGATGTGATAAGCTATAAATGAAAAAATGTCACTTGTGAGTATTTTAATTTCATTGTTAATTTTTTTTTTTTTCGGGTGATTTACATTATAATGCATGGTCTTTAATTGGATCATTAGTACATGGTTGCATTGTGATACAATAGCTAATTTGAATTATGAAGAAAATGAGTGAAGACATATTTTAATATTAGGTTATTGGGTAAAAGTCAATAATGGAATTTGATAGTGAAGAACATGTTGAATTTCAAGGTAATTTCTATCAAATTCAAATGAGTAAAATTATTTTTCACTAGTAGTTGTTTGGTAGTAAGTATCGAGAAAATTTGGTTGTGCATAGATCATTGAATTGTGAGGTGGCTACTATCAAATCTAAGTCAATATCCCTCCAAGAAAATTAGGTGAAAGTCACATTTAAAGATGAAAGTGATAGAAAAAATGGAAGAGGAAATAAATTTGTTAATCAAACCAAATTTAAAAAATTGAAAAGATTCAAATCAAATCACAACTTTGAATGCTATTTCTAATATTTTAGAGATATCTTAAGCTATATGTTCTTTGTTTTTGATTAAGGAAAACAGGTTTTGAAGGGTGCCTGAAACCCTTTACAGATCTTATGATTTTCAATGAAGCCCAAACTTAAAAACAACAAACCTTAGATGAAATAGGTCGCCTGAAAAAACAAGGTGACCAGGGTGGCCTCGCAAATAACATAGTGCTCCACTACCACCTCGATAGGTTTTAAACGGGATCCTGAAACCCCATGATTACAAAAGAAGACATATAATCCCAAACCATGTCAAACTACAAAAAAAACAGGCCAAAAAGACCAGGATAATCAAAACAAAAAGGAATAGTCTAAAAAAAGACCAGCCGAGCAGCTGGAAAAGAAATCCGAGCCTCAAGATTTACTTTTAGATCTTGTCTTTTGAGAACATAAAGACATATCAAATGATGGAAAAGAGGGCTTGACCTTTTTTCCTTTTACTTTTGTCCATCCATCCTCCACCATCTCAACAGCCTTTTGCCAAGCAAAGTCATCCAAACCACAAGTATCCCCCAAATCCCTTCCAGCTAGGGAAAAAGTACCAACACCACGCGAAAGAGGGGTCACAACTCCCCCCTGAGCCAAAGACACATGAAAAGCATCAGTTAAATCAGAAATAACAACATTTGAAGGAGGGACAACAAAACTGGCCGCCACCATAGGGGAAACATTTAAATCATGCGGAGCAACAACATAATCCACCTCCAAAGAATCCTGAAAATAATCAACCAACCCACCCCCAACAGAGGGAGTTTTATGAACAATATAGTGATCATCCAAAACCCCCTTCCACCAAGAAGGTGATTTTTTCGATATGACCTTTCTAGAGGATCATCGCACTACGAGGTGGTCGGTCTTATGGCATTTCTGACATCTGAATGGAATTCCCTCATAATCAAGAAGCTAAATCCAAGAGCCAATAGGAGAGGCCAATTTAATCATTTCTGGAAGCCCCTTAGAGACATCTATCTCCACAAAAATGTGACCATACGTCGTTCGAAACACATTAGAAGACGCGGAGTCAACCAACAAAAAATCTCTTTAGGCCTCGCCCACTGCCTCCAGGATTGAATCTAGCCATAAGTGAAGGGGAAGATTAGGCAACCTCACCCATAAAAGGATCTTGTTAAAAGATTCAATAGACAAATCAAAATCCACATACCATGGTTTGACCATCAAGGGGAACCTCTCCTCTTATGAGAAACCATGCCTAAGGATGGCATTTCAATCTTCCTTAGAAGTAAATTGCATAATGAAAATGCCCCTTTCCATAGGGAAAATCTGGACAATATCTGAAACTATAGGTTCCCAAAATTTGGAAATCCAGGCACGTAGATCCGATAGAGAGGGTTAGAAACCCCTAAAACGAAAAAATGGTAGTAGTAGAGGAGAAGTTCTCTGCTTGAGTAGAAATCTCATCGACAAGATCAGACTCTAGATTGATCAGAGGGTTACTTACTGCAACGGGCACATCATCATAGGGCCTAAGACACACAACCTGACCACCAAGACTAGCCTCATAGGCAGCCACATCAGCATAGGAAATGGCTGAACCACCCACAGCTTCTGGGGAACGAGTATCCCCACCAGGATCAAGAGAAGCCCTAGCCTGAAAAGCAGCAAAAGCTGGAGCAGAAGTCGAAGCGGGATCGGAAGCTGGAGCGACTACCATAAAGCTAGACGCAGGAGCCGAAGCTAGATGCAAGAGCCAAAGTCGAATGTCGAAGCCGAAGTTGGACGCAAAAGCCGGGCTATATGTTCTTTGTTATGTTGGTAGTTTGAATTAAATCTTGATTGGTTGGTTGGAATAGAAAAATATTTTTAGTATGGAGGCATTTTGGAACTTAAAAATATGCTAAGAAAAAATTTAAAGGCATTTTTTATGGTGTAAATAAACGATACTATAGAAGAATAGAAAAGTTCAAATAATTGGAAGTTAGTTTATTGTTGTAGTCATGTTTTAGACAAATTAAAGAAATTGTAGAGTTGAGACAAATATATGAATTTGAATGATTATATAAAGGGCTTTAACACGTTGACAAATATGGTTGGTGACTACGAAGTTGAATTTATTCTCGTAGAGCATCAATTAGACCAATTAACCAATTTGTAGTTTTGCAACATAAAGACGTGCATGTGAAAGTTTGTATAAAGGGTTTTGCAAGTTGATAGTTATAGTTGGTCAATATGGATTTTCCCAAAAACCATTGACAAGATATATTAATTTCCTAGAAAGAAGCATTGAATAGAAGTAATTATAATGAGGATACAATTAGTTGAAGAAGAATATAAGTTTTCTCTAAAGCTAGAGAAGTTGACAAAATATTTTAAATTAAGTAAATTAAGCAAAGAGAAAGAGGTTCCAAATTCCAAATGAAGTAACTAAGGTGGTGGTATAGGGGGCATTGGCCTTAAAGATGTAGAACAAAAAACAAATCATAATTAATGTGAATTAGTAGATTTAATGAATTTCAACATGGTAGAGGTAGATATAGTAAAAGAGGTGGAAGGACAATCCATAATACTTGTTTTAGGTATTGTGTTCAACATAGAACATTTGAAGGTCATCACTCCCCCTCTAGTAAAGGCCTAATAATAGAAGACCTAAATAGATCATTGGAGTTGCACATGTCGGCCAAGAATTAATTTAAGCACTTCATCAATTAGATAAACTAGAAAGAGGTAATTCATGTTAATGAAAAAAGTGATCTTGAGTCTAGTAATAATAATGAAAAATTTAGAACAAAAATAATTTGTTTACCTAACCATTTGTATTTTCAAAGAAAAATGTTGCAAAGCCTTGACTGATGGTGAAAGCAATGATAACATTGTGTCAATTGACTCGGTCATTATATTGAAATTGAAGGGATTGAGCACCCTAGCCCATTTAGAATGTCATGGTTGCAAAATAATCACAAGGACTGGTAATTGAATAGTGCTTAGTCAAAGTTTGAGATAGGATGATAGTATGATGTGGTGTTTTTTAATGTTAAGGGAACAATTTTTTACCATTTGTTGTTATAAGATTGGTAACATGATAGAAAAATATTTGTAATATTAAAGAGAATAAACATACTTCGAGGAATGGAGATAAGAAACATATTCTTATTGTGAGAGAAATTCGGTAAATGGTGATGTCAAAGTCTATTAAGTTTGTGGTAGAAAATATTTGGAAGTTTTAAAGTAGGAGAAGATGTGTTTGCAATAGCTTCCAAGATATGTGGTAGTGAAAGTGAAGAAGGGTTGCCACATACTAAGATTTCAAAGTTAACAAATGCAATGATATAATGTATTATAATATACTTGATGTATTATTTTTGTTAGAGTAATAAAGTATTTTCTTATTAATTAAATCATATTGGTTTAATTATTAAGTCACTTATTATCTCTAGTTTACGTAGGCTAAACTCTAGGCATATAATAATTAATTCTTGTATTAATTATTATCATGCAGCCTAGGTTAGTTACTTGATAGTTTTTTGATCTCCTTTTATAAGGATTGGTCTCTTCGTAATTATTCATTCACTTTTGATTATAAAAATTTCTCTTTTTGCTCTTCAAGAATGTCTTATCTATGGATTTAGGAATTTCAGCTTCCACAGCTTTTGCTTCTCTTTCTATGATCAGTGTTTGCATGCATGTGATTCTTGGGAGATGTGGGGTTGATCTTTCATTAACTTCAACAATTGTCAATGCATAATATTAGTTACCATATGGATCTTGATCATAGAAGAAGTTTATTACACAATGTTGCAAACAAGATGAAACTAATAGAAAATGAATACTTGAATCAAGTGTGATAGTTTAAAAAAAAATGATTGTTTAATGAAAATCCCCTACATAATACAAACATACACTAAAATGAGGAGAATATAGAAGTTGTATAGATTCTAGATCTAAGTGTGGAAGTTGATTGTGAATTCTCCACACCTCACAATCTCCTATAAACAAAAATAACATTATAGAAGAGAGAAAATAACAAGAACAACTTGCCTGCTCCTAGATGCTTGAAATATGATCAAATATAAAATACAATATGATGCATTCCTTATGAAGAAAAGGTAGAGGGATATGATTAGACAAGATTATGTCATGTGTCTTAATCCTATGTTATAAGAAAACTAAAATAATAATTATTAAAAGACCTTATACTCAAGAACTAAATACAAGATATAAGTTCTTATGACTATTTAAAACCTTCTAGAAAGATTTCCCAGAACTTAAGTAAACTTAGCAACATATGAAGGGGAATGATGCATGACCATCTTGGGTGTAAGGACAATCTTGCATTACCCAAACATATTTCTTGTTTGTCTTTTCAATAAGGGTTATCTTAGTGTAGAGTTGCTAATTTTAGAAGCATAGTATTTTCTAGTAAGTTAGTTGTTAGAGCTTAGATTGTTCTAATTTATTCCTTGGACATTTAGTTTAAATAAATCAACCTTCTAGTAAAGTTCCATTGCAAGATCAAGTCTAGTTTTGAAGATATAAAAAATTCCAAAATTGGAAGTAAGGTAGATAAATTTTGAACTCAAATTTGAAGGATTTAGAGGCTTAGAAAAGGGGTCAAACCTTGGAATACTAGACCTTGTGCAAGTCAAAATTTGTAGAGTAGTTTGTGGCATTTCTAAAATGGGGTCATAATAGCCAATTAGAGCAACTGGCTATGAGTTATGATCTTTGAAAGTTACGCTACCTAAAATGGACAAAAATGATTTTCCTTCAAAAATACTTTTGAATTCTAAAGTTTTTTAGGATCTACTCATATGTAATTAAATATGAATAATAATATATTTGGTTTGGTAGTCCTCAAATTTTAGGGTTAAAATTTTTGGAATATTATAAGGGAAATTATCATGTCACTTTGCATGTCACATATTTAAATGTTATAATTTTATTCATTTGGAGATAATAAGAAGCCACTTTAATGTTCTTGTAATTTGTTATTATTTCTCTATTCTCTTGTGTGTGTTTGTCTTAATAAGAGGAGTACACTTCATTAAGTGATATCAAAGAAGAAGTTCATGAGTGTGTGTGTTGATAGATCACCAAACATGAGACATCTTGCACTGTGACTATAGTTGTGGGTTTGGGTGATAAGTGAAAAAAATGCCTCCTCAAAAGAACCATGGAAAAAGAGGGGGGGAGGGTTGTGAGGGTGTGCAGGTGGGTGGTGTGATAGAGGATGGTTTTAGAGCCCTTGAGAGATATGTGCAAACATTACAACAGGAGTTGCATGGAGGAATGAATATTGCAGAAAGCGATGAAATTGCAAAATAATTTGAAGGACATGTTGAACATGGAGTAGAAGTGGCTAGAGATCCTAAGGAGGATAGTTTTTTTAGAGTCACTTCTAGGATTAGAAATAAACCCATGATTTATGTCCCAACATTTTTGAGAAATCTTAACTTGAAAGAAATGATCAACTAAATCAAAGATCTAGAAAAATGTTTTTAGTATGAAGGTATCAAAGATCTTGAGTGATTCAAATTGTGAAAGCCAAACTAAAGGGTCATGCAAAAATTTGATGGCAAGAGATTTAGTGGTAGAGACATATAAGAGGAAAGGAGAAAATCATGAGATGAGATTGAATAAAAGAAAAATTGAAGAGATAATTCATTCCTACTAATTACGTGCCTGACTTGTTGAAAATAATGCAAGGGTTGAAGTAAGTGGGGAGATCTTTTATGGAATATACATAAGAGTTATATGGATTCCTCATTAAAATAGGCCATGTGAAAGATGACAAGGGAAATGTTACATACTACCTTAATGGGCTTAGGCCAAGTATTGAGGAGGAGTTGATTCTAGCTAGAATGACTAGTATTAAAGAGGCATACTAGTTTTCTTTAAGGGTGGAAGAGAATTTGAATAAGAAGTTTGAACACAAGTTAGGTGGATGAGGTCAAATGGTCTTACAAAGGTTGAATTGAGGATCATAAAAGTAATGATGAGTCCAATAGCAGTCAAAATCAAATGGGAAACAACTTCAATCATTCTCATTATCAAAACAAGGATCAAAGAAGAAGAGGACAAGGACTAGGAAGAGGAAGTTTTTGTGGAGCATGTTTCCACTATAGAGAAGGATATAAAACTATGAGTGTCATCAACACCAAGGGAGAGCCAATAGAAGACCCGAGGGAAATGTATGATTTGTGCATGTAGACGAAGATGTCAAATTGCCATATTTTGAAGATGTTGAAATATGAGAATTTATGGTTACCGTATGAGTCTTGTTGAGTGATGAGAATGAACTTGAGAAAAGGAAGAATATATTCTACACAAGGTGTAAGTCAAATGGTAAAGTATGCAATATCATTATTGATAGTGGTAGCATGAATACTCTTATTTTAGAGGAAATGATTGAAGTTGAAGTCAGAAATGAAGAAGCATGTGAATCACTACTACATTGCTTGGTTGTAAAAGGATCATAAGGAAATGGTTAATGAACAATGTCTGGTAAAGTTCAAGATCGGGAACTACCATGATGAGGTGTTGTGTGATATTAAACTCATGGACATTTTTTATTTGTTGTTATGGAGACCTTAAACATTTTGATCACCGTGTAGTAATGATTAGTATGAAAATAAATATTATTTGACAAACGATAGAGTTTGACACAAGTTGGAGTCATTGAAGGAAGCAAAAGAAAATGTATGCAATAATTCCATAAAATATTTTGTTGATGGGAGAAAGTTCCTAGAAGGCACAAGTCATGAGCATGTACAATTTTTTCCTTGATTCTAAAAATTGGAAAACAAGAATTAGAAGATGTACATGAAAAAGTTGTATGTTTATTGGATGAGTTTCATCATATTGTATCGAACAATGTACTAGATGGAATTCCACCAGTGAGAAAGATTAGTCACCAGAGAGACCCGATTCTAGGAGCTAGTTTGGCAACTAAAGAAGATCACAAAATGACTCCAACAAAAAGTGAAGAGTTAAACAATAAAAAAAAAGTTTCCATGTGCTATACCAACAATATTGACACAAAAGAAAAATGGAGAATGGAGGATGCATACAGATTCTTAAGGCATTAACAAGATAACCATCAAGTACAAATTTTGCTTTCCATTGATGAATGATATTGTGGATTGTTTGAGTGGATTTATGTATTTCACAAAGATAGATCTGAACAATGGACACCATTTGGAGATCTAGATTAGAGAAGAAGATGAATAGAAAAAAACTCTCAAGACAAAGGAGTGCGTGCATGAGTGGTTAGTCATGGTTTTTGGGTCAACCAACGCATCGAGCACATTCATGCGACTCATAAATAAGGTACTTAAAGAGTTTCTAAGTAAGTTTTTTATTATTTATCTTGATAATATTTTGATCAAGACATTAGAGGAGCATACAATGCATATTCGTAGGGTGTGTGAGAGGTTAAGGGAAGAGAAATTGTTGATTGATACAAAGAAGTGTAGTTTTGTAAAGGAGTTAGTGTATCAAGGATGTGTAGTTTGAGTAGAAGATCTAAAAATAGACTCAAAGAAGGTGAACACTATCCTTGAATGGCCTACCTCAAGGAACTCTATAAAGCTAAGGTCTTTCCATGGTGTAGATAGATTTTACAAAATGTTTATCATAAATTTGAGTAGTGCCTATGGATCCTTGACTAAAAGAATGAGAGTGGATAGAAAAAAGTTTAAGTGGTTTACAAGAGCATACAAGATTTTTGAATTTTTGAAACAAAAAGTTATAGAATAATCTATTTTAGCACTTCCAAATTTTAATAGTGTGTTTCAAGTAGACTGTGATGCTAGTGGTACTGCCATTAGAAATGTTTTGAGTCAAGAAGGTAGACCTATCACTACTACATTTGGGAAAAATTTTTGATGGTTGTTTGTTGTAGAGTCCAATGGAAAATTGTTAGAATATCAAAAAAAATATCATCATTGAACAAGCATAAAAAATACCAAGGGGGATTGAAGCTATCTTAATGATGTTCCAGTTATACCAAAAGAGTGTTGCTATTATGATTATGACAAGGGTAGGTAGATGCTTCTATGAGACATAATAACATGTAGATTGTATTACCAACTACAATGGGGTACACAAATGGTTACTTGAGAGAAATCTAATGCAAGAACCAATTAGTAGCTAAAAGTTGCAAATACCTTTGAAACAAGTATTTTTCTTGGGCTTAAGATATACTACTCATTGAAGTTACTATGATTGTGCCACAACAATAAATTAAAAAAATTCCCTTAATGAGTGCTATGAGAGTTTTGGAATGTGGAATCCAAATTAGTTCACAAAAAAAGACTCAACTTGGGTCCTTGGGGAAGCTTTCATATTTTACTCCATTGTATCTTTTCATAGACTTTTATGCTTGCTTTCCCTATAACAAGCCATTGTAGAGTTTGAACAATGCTTACTAAATTTACTTGTGGAAGTTTTCTCCCACAATGAGTTTCTAACATAAATATAATGTTAAGGTGATGTTCTTGAAATAGTTTCTTTCCTTTTGACTTTCTAACTTATTATCTCATGTTATACATCTATTTTATTTCTAGCACCGTGTCAAGTAAAGAAACATATATAAGCTGATTTTACAAGAACAACAACATTTCCTTAACTTCAAGCATAGATAATGGTAAAGCCATTTTGGTAAATTGCTCCTTGGTAATAACCAAGACATTTTAAAATAAAATACAATATTTATACATAATTTCAACCAAATTGACCTTTAATAGGGGATTCCTCAAGAAATTTCTTGCCTACACAATACTTATAAAATTTATGTTGACCTTCTTATTAAATTATTTTTCCATAGTTGTGTTTTCTTATTAAAAATCACAATATCATTGGATGAATATTTGAAGACAAAATAATAGCACTTACAGATGAATAACATACTTTGGATTTCCTTCATCATCCATTCCCAATGCATCCCTATGCAGACAATCAGTAACAAGGGCTTGAGCTTCTATTTGAAAGAATAGATGGAAAAATCCTTGCAAACTACACCCATTAGAAGTATAGTGATGCTTATATATCTCTCTCTCATCTCATAGTATAAGAGATCAAATTAATTAGAAGAAAGTACTAGCTTGTAGTGTTTGAAAATTATACTTACAAGTGATAAAGTCACATACCTTTGATTCTGGGTGCACAAACAATGGATGCAAATAGTTGATTGACTAGGATAGTGCAAATGTTGAAGCCAAAAACACTACTAATCTATGATAGTCAACCATAGAAAATATCAATTTTATTAAATTATAAACTAAGAAATTCTGAAATGTATAATAAAGAGATGTAAAATATCAATATTGAGGAAACATACCTTGAATTAATAAGGCTCTATGAAAAAGGAACTGTCAAAATGAAGAGTGGGTAAGAAGATTTACAAAATTAAGTTTGGATTAATATTTCACCCTATCAATCAATTTTAAATAATTCTTTTAAAAATGGAACATTCTCAAATGATGTTTTTCTTCTTCTACAAGTACCATACTGATGTAAACATAATCAGTAAACAATTGATGTGGAACCCTGTATTCTTCCTCCCAAAATTCATATGGCTAGAGTGACAATAATGTTTAAACTCATTGCAAGCTAATACAAGATATCTTGTGCACAAAATTGCACATACCGACTTGAGGCTGAATTGAAAATCGCACCCTTGGAGGAAAATCGTACAATAGAATGCATAAATGACAGACTAGAAAGAAATTGGATGTATATGCAAGAATCATAGTTGAAATTAATGTAATGAATAGAATGCATAAACAATACTCAACTTGCTTCAAGATGAGATTGTAGAGATATTAGCCCTAGTTAGAAATGCATGCCATTAGAGGCATGCATGGATCTGTATAGAGTACTGTTAAGATGGTAATAGGAGAAGAGCACATTAATTTCAAGAGTAAGACTACAACTAGGGGTGAGATTGAGAAAAATGATAAATAAGAGGAACAGATACATCGAAATATTTTCTAATAGAGGTGAGTGTAGAGTCTACTACATCAGAGGTAAAAAGACAAGGGAGAAGACAATGAATATTTTCTAGTAATTACACATATAGTATACTACATTTGAGTATTATTGCTAATAACAAACAATTGAAACCATAGTTCACATGTACTTCAATTTGATAGACCATTTTTTTTTTTTTTTTTTTGCAAAATTCACTTCAAAAAACATTTTAAAACCATTTAAAATTCTTTGAAAAATGTATAAAGTTTACACAAAATATAAGTGCAGAATGTATCAAATGAGTTTATATGGGATTTGGAGGCTATGACATGTTGGAACCTTCTAGTAACTATTATTAATTACCATTTTGTCCTAGTAAATGATATGAAAGATAAGGGTTGGGCTATGGCTATCAAGTCTAGTGTTGTCTCAAGTAAGGAGACATGGAAGGGTGGAGTACTTGGTTTTCAGATCCTTAGTAGGATAAACAAAGTGTAGAGTGGGTTTCTATGTTGTGAGGATTTACTGTTAAGTACATGGTCTTGGGTTTATTCAAGACTAGAGTCAAGACAAGGGTGTGTTGTAGAGGTGTAATAGATATAGTCATAATTCATTGTTTGAAGTAGTCTTTGACTTGATGATAAGACATGATTATAGCCTGAAGGGACACAAGAGATGTTAGTATCTACAAGTAGAGTGGAGTTTTTCTTGTGGTAAGGATGGTTTTTCATTGAGTGGGTGTTGTCATAGGGGATATGTGACTAGCATAAAGGACATACAATTAGTCAAGTTGAAGAATGTGATCAAACTTGAAGATGCAATTAGAGTTGTCATGATCCATGATTAGGAGAAATATTGAAAGGAAAGTTGTCAAATGATCTTGGAAGGGAAGATGCCACTGACATGATGTTGGTAGAGGGTGGATACAATGTAAATGTATATTTGTGATGTAGAATGATCCTTTTAAGGATCTTGTGATTGTTGGAGAGTCTATTGGAGGTTTATTTCAAACATGTCTCAAAATTAGTGACTAGCAATAAGAGAGTTTGATATAGATGCGATCATAGTTTGAAAGGTGATTGACTTGTAGAGAATAGTGGATCCTAGGAGTACTTGACCATTAATAGATCTACGAATGAGAATGGTTTGATCTAGTATACTATCAAGCTTCTCTTTGTTTTGAGAATAGTTTACTATTATCTACTTAATATGGCCAATCATGTGAAGGTGTTAGCTCAAATTCTCTCCCCCCTCTAACATAATCCTAAATTATCCATTAACATGTAACATCCATTCATTATATCATCCATTAATAAATATAACATTCATTCATTATCGCATGAAGTAAAACAATTATGAGCATCCTTAAAGTAATCTCAAAATATCCAAAGCTAACATCTAACATTCATTCATTCGTTGACATTCATTAACACTAGCACACAAACACATAACATTCATTAATATTAGCTCATAAAAGATTCAGACATTGTCAAATAAAGCACATGATTTTTTTCCCCCTGTTTTCTTCCATCTACTCTAAGTGAAAGCAATAAGTGGATTGTCCCTTTCTTCATCATGTTCTTCTTCTATTGTCCTCATTGTATGCCTAGTTTGAGAATGAGCCTGTTCTTGCTAACGAGGGTTTTCTGCAATAAGAAAGAAATGGTTTAAATTTATGAGAATTTTATTATTATTGTTAAAAGTGTTTGATTAATTTAAGGAACATAATTTTTCCACTTTTTATTTGAGGAGGCAACATCATTTTCCACATTATTTTGTCTTCCCTCAAGCTCATATTTTTAAACACCCCTTGGAGTTGAAATATAAAAGGTTATGTTAATGAAAAAACCATTTACAATCAAATTTATTTAAAGGAATAACATTAGTCTTCTTTTCTTGATAGAGGAACTTCACTTGTAGGTGGGGCATGCTCCACTTGTTTAGCACTGGAAACATGCTCTAAAATAATAACAAATTTTTTTACATTAATTACTATACAAGATTAAATTAAAGATGTTTAATTGTATTAATAATTACATAAAACATTAATAGAAAATGATTACCTACACTCCTAGAATCTATATTAGGACCTTCACCATGTGTGGATTGTGCTCTAGAAGCAACAATTTGTATTCCAATGCCATGCACATTGTTATCATTCACTACTTATTTAAAACAAACATACTCACTTTATGTTGGAACATAACATCAAATAAACTATTCATAAAGTATCCAATTTGAAATAATTTTCATTTAGCTTTTTAACTTCTGTGATAGATCTAATAAAACTTTAATTGTAATATCCTTGACTAATTTTTTAATCGTTCCAACCAGGTCAGTAGATTCTATAATAATGACCTCCTCCTCATCAAAGCTCTCCTTGAGGACTAACGCAAGTTCCTTTCCTTTTCTCTAAGCATCCATCCATGACAAAAATATTATTAAAAATATCAAACTTATTCCAATACACTCAAGAAAAGAAGACAACAAAATAAAATTTAGCTTCTATCTAATTTGAACAATTACAATGAGGTTTACTTGCTAGGAAGAAGAGTTAGGAGTATCTATATCCCTCTCTATGACATGTGGTTGTTGATCCATGTGGCCTTGAGATAAAGATCAAATATAACAATATTAGCAAATACTTTAACTATAAAACATTGTAGCAAAAAATCTTACTATTCATAATTGTATTAAATAAACTATCTCTATACAGTGTATTGACTTATTCCTGTCGATCCATGAGACTGTGAGAGATGCTTGGGAAAGGGGATCATTTTCCTACACATGTTCGCTAAAATGGACAAGAATTCAAAAATAGGATTTGTCTACAACTTAGAATGCAAAATGATTTAGATTCACATTGTAATTTTTAAAAAATACCCATCCATAAAGATACATAATTTAATTTCTATGAGTTCTTCATGGAACATGTCAACTAGGAATGGCACCTAGGTAAAAGCATCCAACCATTCAAAGAGTATAATTTTCTTTCTAGAGATGACTAAATGATTTTAGACATTGTATGAGTCAAACTTGGTGTTTTCTCCAAAATTTGTTTTCACTTGATTGTTCAATTTTACATCTCATTGACCTTTTGTCTAGTCATTGTAAATTTATAAGCTAACCTACTAAAAATATGATTATATTTGTGTGCTCTATTGTATTTAAAGGTTTTAATTAAAATTCATCCTAGTATACTAGATTAACCTACAAATCACAAAAGACCATTTGAACAATATTTTTCGTAGAGAATTGTAAGATCACCAAATCAACCTTAATCATATTTGATCCATTGTATCTTCCTTGTTGTTTTCAATCCATTTTCCAAAGTCACCATGTTAATCCAACTTGGAGTCTTTATTTATATACATTCATTAATTTAAAATCATACTAGGATACAAGATTAACCTAGGAATTGTTAAAGATAATTTCAAGAATATTTATCATAAAGCATTAATAGATCATGACATCAGCCTACACGATCAATTGCATGCTTTTTGTTAAAATTCTTTAGAATAACTAAGAGGGGGGGGGGGGGGGGGTGAATCAGTTATTCAAGGTCCAAAATTCCCTTTTAATACCTTTTTTACTACTTTTAATGAATCCATACACTTTTCATCCATCCAAACTTAAATCAATCATATAAGCAAGTTACAGTAAATCAATATGCAAAGATAAAACATCCATAATCAACACATGACACAATGATTTATGTGGAAACCCAATTTGGGAAAAACCACCAGTAACATGCTACTCGATTCTCACTCTTCTGAAGTGATGCCCTGTCAAAAGCCTTCCCTGTTAAAGGCTTACAACACAATGTTAAATGTGACCCTGTTAAAAGATTTCACCAAGCTATTAGGAATGGGCCTGGTTAAAGGTCTTTAGAACATTCTCTTGGAATGCCACCCTGTTAAAGGATTTATCTAATGGCTATTAAACCAACCTAAGTCCATAGGATTTAGACTTACTGTTACAATTGCTAGAAAGTAACGATAATGGTCTTTTGATCTGATATAACTTACAACATACTTTGCAGATTTCAGATCACTCTTTTCAGTTCAATCCTTATGCTTGGCTTTATTCACTTCAGCTTTGACTACTTGTCTTCCTCTCAAGCTTCGTCTCCTTGAGTCTTCTTACTCATTCTGCCAATGCAATCTTCCTTGTGGTCGTCTGTCCAAACAGAGTTTCTGTGCTTTCTCCTCCTTAGCACCCTTTTCAGTACTTCATGCTTTTTATGCTTGACCACCTCTCTTTTTTATTATTAACTTATGTCTTCTTAAATAGAGATCTGATTTTCCTTTGCCGCTCAATTCTCCCTCTCCATTTTTAGGGTTTCAAAATGGATTAGGTAGGATACAATGTATCTACCACATATCTTGTTTTCTTTTGGAAACTTCGCCAATTGTATTGTTAAAAACATTCTACACGGTGTTCTGTGCCACCAGCTCATCATTCTTATCTTCCTTTAAATTCAAAATTTTTTAGATAACAACCTTGTTAGCTTAGATCTGGAAAATCTTTGATTTCCAAAATAATGCAGCAGCTCAGCATTATTGAGTTACTGGTGCTCGGCACCTCTGTGTTACTCGGCACCTATACCTGCTCGGCACTTGGTTCTGCTCTATGTCACTTGGCATATGAAGTTTACTCGGCATCTGGAGTTTACTCGGCATTTGGAGTTTACTCAACATCTTTAGTTTACTCGGCATTAACTAGGAATTTGCTCGCCTCTTACTAGCTTGCTCGACTCCTTCTCTCTAATGAACTTAGTTTGATCTTTACAAAAGACTTAGCTAAAACCTTAAATCTTTGATATATTTTAGTGTGCCCATTCTTTGTATCTTATAGTATGTCATCAAATACACTTTTTCATCAATGGCTTAGTTGATCCTTGTACTTCATTACAACATCATAACTTTAACCTTTCTCTAGGTGATCTAGTTACATCTTATTGATTGCCTTCACCTTGACAATCAACTAATCGATAGTATTTGGATCACTAAAGCAATTGTCATTCCTGCAAGTAGCAAGTTTGACATCAATGACAAAACAATGATTGAGGCCATTCTTTACCAGTTCCATATATTATTCCAACAACTCTTCTTATGATCATTTCAATCATTTCCAACAATCTCCCTCTTTGGCATTGATGGTAAACCAAACTGATCAAGTAATCAATTCAGTTACCACCAATATTGTATACGTTGTCTTGCTACATTTTCACTACTGATCTCATATATCTCCCTCTTTCATATATATCTCCCTCTTTGACATAAATGCCAAAGATGTAGCATCTTTATCATGCAAAATATAAACTTTGGCTTCTTGTTTATTTTCTCCCTCTGTCACCATGCTTGTGACTGATTTGGAGTTTCTGTTCTTGCTATCATCCTTTGCATCAACCTATTAATATTTCAATGATTTATTCCTGTTGATGCAAGGCAGCTTCCTTGTTGCCTTAAACTGCTTGAGTTAGGGGTATTACCCCCAACTTGCCTCTAAGATATTATAGGCATCCTTGGGCAATGGTTTGGTAAAGATATCTGTAGTTTGTTCTTTTGTGTGAATGTATTCCAACTTTACTTGTTTGTCTTCTACCAATTCTCTGACATAATGATACTTGATTGCAATATGCTTGGTTTTTGCATGCATTACTATATTTTTGGATATGTTTATAGCACTTGTATTATCACAATACAATATCACAGGTTTTGTTACCTCTTCTTTCATTCCTTCCAATAGATGTGTGAGCCATACAATGTTTGTGCAATTGATTGCGGTTGCCACATATTCTAACTCTGCAGTGGACTGGGATATAGATGTTTGTTTCTTGCTAGTCCAGGTAACCAACCTTTTGCCTAGAAATAATGCACCTCCACTTGTACTTTTTCTATCATCAATTTTTCCTCCCAAGTCTGCATCTGTATATGCATTGAGCTCAAATTTTCCATTCTTTTTGTAGTACAGACCAAAGTCATCAGTTCCTTTGAGATATCTCATTATTCTTTTTATTGCTATGAGATGATTTTCTTTAGGATTAGCAAAAAACCTAGCCACTATTCCAACTGCTAATGCTATGTCTGGTCTACTACATACAACATATTGTAGTTTTCCAATCATGGATATGTACATTGTTTGGTTGACTTCAGCTGACTCATCATTTTTGGATAGCTTATTTCATGTGGCCATTGGTGTGCTAACTGGTTTGGATTCCTCCAATCCAAATGTTTTGAGAATTTCTTTGATGTATTTTAATTGTGTAACAAATATTCCATGTTTGAGTTTATGTACTTGCAATCCAACAAAAAAATTGATTTCTCCAAACATAGAAATCTCAAATTCATGTTTCATTTTGTCAGCAAAGCCTTTACAAAGTACTTCCTTACCACCAAACACTATGTCATCCACAAAGATTTCAGATACAATAATGTCTTTACCTTCTTCTGCTTTGATGTACATGTTGCTATTATCATCAGTTCTTTAAAATCCAATTTGCACTAGATACTTGTGAAGTCTCTCATACCATGCTCTAGGTGCTTGTTTCAAACCATAGAGTGCTTTACGTAACTTACACACCATATCCCTATTGTTTTCATCAACAAATCCTTCTGGTTGTTCAATGTAGACTTCTTCTTCTAGTATACCATTTAAGAAAGAAAATTTTACATCCATCTGATAGACTTTAAAATCTTTGTAGGCAGCATATGCAAGTAAAGTTCTTACTCCTTCCATTCTAGCAACAGGAGCGAATGTTTCCCCATAGTCTATTCCTTCTTCTTGAGCATAACCCTTGCATACTAGTCTAGCTTTGTTTCTGGTAATCTCACCATTCTCATCTAGTTTGTTTCAAAATACCCATTTTGTGCTGATCACATTCTTGTTAGTTGGTCTGGGAACCAAACTCTAGGTTTTGTTTTTTCTTATTTGATCAATTTCTTCTTCCATAGCTTTATACCATTCATCATCTTGTAATGTACCATATACTGTCTTGGGTTTCGATTTGCTGATCAGACATGATTCATGTCTTAGTTTGTTCCTTGTCATTGGTCTTGCATCTTTGTCACCAATTATCTGTTCAGCAGGGTGATGTCTTTTTACATATTTGGATAACCTTGGCTCTGTCCTTATTTCCATGTTTGATCTTTCAGATTCAGGATCACTATGCACTTCGTTGTCAAGTTGTTCTTCATCATGTGTGTACTGTTTTCAGAATCATATTCTGCATTTTCTTCATTCTGCAACTCGACTTCTGAATGCAACTTGGCATTCACTGGTTGTGACTCGGCTGAAACTGATACTTGTTGTTGATTTTCAATTTGATTAACATCATCCTTATCATCAGTCATTCCTTCATAAGAATACACAGAGGTTTTGTACTCTTCAATTTTCTTTGGTACTTCAGCTTGGACTTCTGTGTGCTCATCAAAATTTACATTTGCACTTTTCACAATTTTGTTAGTGCTAGTATTCAAGCACTTATATGCCTTACTTCTAGTGGAATAACCAAGGAATATGCCTTCATCACTTTTTGCATCAAATTTTCCATTTCTAACATCTTTGAAGATAAAGCATTTACAACCAAACACTTTGAAATGTTTTACATTGGGTGAGTAACCATACCATAATTCAAAAGGTGTTGTATTTGTACCTTTCTTGACTTGGACTCGGTTTAGTGTATGAATAGCTACACTTACTGCTTCTCTCCCGTATTTTAGAGCAACAGTCTTTTCCATCATTAGTGTTCTAGCACAGTCAATCACAGATCTGTTTCTTCTTTCAGCAATTCCATTCTGTGGGGGAGTTCTAGGAGCTGACATTTCTCTTTTGATTCCTTTGTCATTGCAGAATATTTCAAATTCATTTGATGTAAATTCACCAGCTCTATCTGATATTAGGCATTTCAAGCTTTTTCCAGTTTCCTTTTCAACTCTAGCCACATACCACTTAAACATTTGAAAAGCATCAATTTTTTTTTTTTAAGAACATAACAGTCATCATCCTAGAATAGTCATCAACAAATAGCATTATGTATTTATCTCCTCTATAGCTTTGTATTTCCATTGGACCACATAAGTCAGTGTGAACTAACTCAAGTATCTCTTTAGATGTATAGTTTTTGCTTTTGAAACTTGACTTTGTCATCTTTCCTAGCTGACATTGTTTACACATGATATTATCAAGCTTTTTCAGTTTTGGTAGACCTCTAACTTTCTTCATTTTACTGATGTTGACTAGATTGTCAAAGTTGACATGACATAATCTTCTATGCCATAACCATTCATCATCAAATTTTGCAAATAGACAAGAAACATCATTCATATCAAGATAAAACAAATTGCTCTTTGTTTGATCTCCTTTTCCTATCAGTTTACCATCAGTATCATAGATTTTTGCAATTTTGTTTCCAAATTCCACTTTGCAACCTATATTTCCTAACTGTGAGACACTCAGTAAATTGTAGTTTAATCCTTCAACATAGTATGCATTGTCACATGAAATTTGTTCTATGAGCTTAATGGAACCTTTTCCTTTGATTTGACATGGAGCATCATTACCAAATCTAACATTATTTCCATCATACTGAGTAAAGTTAACAAACTTACTTTTGTCTCCTGTCATGTGATGTGAGCATCCACTGTCTATGATCCATTTGTCATTCTTGTTTATACATGTTACCAGTGCTGTGGGCTCTTCTTCATCAGATTGGTCCTTCATGGCTACATAAACAACTTCATCATCATTGTCATCATAATTTTCTTCAACAATATAACACTTCTTACCTTTTTCTTTGTAATCTCTCTTGTCATCATCTCTTCTGTTCTTGTATTTGTTATCTTCCTTGGAATCTTTTTTCTGTGGACACCTTCTAGCAATATGACCTACTTCATTACAATTGAAACAAATGATAGGCATCTTACCTTTGAATTTTCCTTTGCCCCTGTGAAATCTTCTAGCAAGCAATGCTTCCAATTGTTCCACATCTTCCTCATCAGTGCTACTGTTACTGGATACATACTTCATTTTTCTTCCTTTCTTTGATTTCACCTGTTTAGCATCTTTCAGTGATAACTTGGCCTTAAAAGTAGATTCAACATTTTCAGGTTTGTAGTTGTCAAAGTTAGATAACTCAAATGCAGCGAGTCTATCGATTATACCTTCAAAGCTTAGATTATTTCCTGGTATACATCTTAGCTCTTGTATTGCTGATACTCTAATAGCATAGATAGGGAGCAAGGTTCTTAAGAACTTACTATTAACAATATCTTCATCTAGTTGACCACTTAAGCATCTTATTGCACTTACTAATTCCTTTATTCTTGCACCATATTGAGCATCATTCTCATTTTCTTCCATTTTCATGTCATCAAACTTTCCTCTGAGACTTTCTCTTTTTGCTCTTTGTACATTCCGATCCCCTCCATAGATGTTTGATAGGGCTTTCCACATTTTGAATGTAGTGTCACATCCTTTGATATCATCAAATTTAGCATAAATTTAGCATAGCTGAGTGCAGAGGCAATTTCCAACATTGTCTGATTGTGTTCTTGCTTTTTTTTCATGTCTTCTGCAGTAGGAGCACCTGTTGGATCTACATGTTTAGTGACAATTGAATTTTGGGCATAATCTCCTATGGATCCAAGATGTAGCTTCATCAAAATTTTCCATGCAACAAAGTTGTCTTTGTTGAGCTTGGGAACTTCTCTTTTTGCCATTTTGATCTTTTCTTCTTGCAGTCCTTTTAAACTGAATTAGCAGTCAGGTTCTGATACCAATTGTTAGAATTCTTTAGAATAACTGAGAGGGGGGGGGGGGGGGGAGATGGGTGAATCAATTATTCAAGGTCTAAAATTCCCTTTTAATACCTTTTTTACTACTTTTAATGAATCCATACACTTTTCATCCATCCAAACTTAAATCAATCATATAAGCAAGTTATAGTAAATCAATATGCAAAGATAAAACATCCATAATCAACACATGACATAATGATTTACGTGGAAACCCAATTTGGGAAAAACCACCAGTAACATGCTACTCGATTCTCACTCTTCTGAAGTGATGCCCTATTAAAAGCCTGCCCTGTTAAAGGCTTACAACACACTGTTAAATGTGACCCTGTTAAAGGATTTCACCAAACTGTTAGGAATGGGCCTGGTTAAAGGTCTTTAGAAAATTCTCTTGGAATGTCACCCTGTTAAAGGATTTATCTAATGGCTATTAAACCAACCTAAGTCCATAGGATTTAGACTTATTGTTACAATTGCTAGAAAGTAATGATAATGGTTTTTTGATCTGATATAACTTACAACATACTTTGCAGATTTCAGATCACACTTTTCAGTTCAATCCTTATACTTGGCTTTAATCACTTCAGCTCTGATTGCTTGTCTTCCTCTCAAGCTTCATCTCCTTGAATCTTCTTACTCATTCTGCCAATGCAATCATCCTTGTGGTCGTCTGTCCAAACAGAGTTTCTGTGCTTTCTCCTCCTTAGCACCTTTTTCAGTACTTCATGCTTTTTATGCTTGACCACCTCTCTTTTTTATTATTAACTTATGTCTTCTTAAATAGAGATCTGATTTGCCTTTGCCGCTCAATTCTCCCTCTCCATTTTTAGGGTTTCAAAATGGATTAGGTAGGATACAATGTATCTACCACATATCTTGTTTTCTTCTAGAAACTTTGCCAGTTGTATCGTTAAAAATGTTCTACATGGTGTTCTGTGCCACCAGCTCATCATTCTTATCTTCCTTTAAATTCACAAATTTCTAGATAACAACCTTGTCGGCTTAGATCTGGCGAATCTTTTATTTTCAAAATAATGCAGCAGCTCGACATTATTGAGTTACTAGTGCTTGACACCTTTGTGTTACTTGGCACCTATACCTGCTCGACACTTGGTTCTGCTTGGAACTTGGTTTTGCTCGGCACTTGGTTCTGCTTAGCACTTGGTTCTGCTTGGCACTTGGTCCTGCTCGACACTTGGTTCTGCTCGACACTTGGTTCTACTCTGTGTCACTCGGCATCTGGAGTTTACTCGGCATCTTTAGTTTACTCAGCATTAACTAGGAATTTGCTCGCCTCTTACTAGCTTGCTCGACTCCTTCTCTCTAATGAACTTAGTTTGATCTTTACAAAAGACTTAGCTAAAACCTTAAATCTTTGATATATTTTAGTGTGCCCATTCTTTGTATCTTATAGTATGTCATCAAATACACTTTTTCATCAATGGCTTAGCTGATCCTTGTACTTCATTACAACATCATAACTTCAACCTTTCTCTGGGTGATCTGGTTACATCTTATTGATTTCCTTCACCTTGACAATCAACTAATTGATAGTATTTGGATCACTAAAGCAATTGTCATTCCTGCAAGTAGCAAGTTTGACATCAATGACAAAACAATGATTGAAGACATTCTTTACCAGTTCCATATATTATTCCAACAACTCTTATTATGATCATTTCAATCATTTCCAACACTTTTTGCTTGTCCTCAATCATTGTTCCAAATCCCTTTAAGAAATCTAACTAAGGGGCTAACTCAAGAGAACATGACCTTCACAATTTATTATATGCTCCAAATGTTATTTTAAACACTCAAGTTCCTTCCCAAATTAAAACATAAAAATATCAAACGATCAAATTCCAGTAGTCAATTTTCTACCAAATCATTTGTGTGACTTACAATTCATATCAATGCATCAAATTCATCTTGATAATTATGAAGATTGTTTCTAAGCTCATGTACCTGAATGAGAGAAAAGTTTGATCATTTTAAAGGATCTAAAATATCATTTGAACAAGTCGTATTATAGCTTAAAGTTCAAATTAATACATCAATTTTAGTTTCACACTTTGATGAGCTTTGTTATGCACTCATGTAGGTGAACTCAAGAAAAGTCTAGTCACTTAAAAGGCTTTGAGAAATTGTAAACAAGCAATACAAATCTCGTATTGTAAACAATATATTCCTTGTTCATTTATTTAAGGGGGTTTATTTAATAAACACTATTTATTTAATTATCATAGATCTAAGATATTTATAAAACTAGTATATTTTCCCATACATACACACATCAATACATGCACACACACATTAAAGTGAGCTAGAGATTAATTTTTCATATATAGTCTATAATTAATTTAGTATCTAATTCACAGTTTGTATATAAACTTTAGTTGTTTATTAAATGCTTCATTATTAACTACCCTATAAATATTTTTATTTTATACTTTATTTATTTCATTATCCTAGATAATTATATTTTATGCAAGTGGTTTTATTTTCCCTTACAAATACATGCCCATATATATCCAAAAGAATGTATTTAAAAATTGAATACTTTTGCATCTCTATTTTGGACTTAGTTTGATATGTACATTTCTATACATGTGATTATGTGCCTTAAGTTATTCATATGCCTTGTCTATGCTTCCACAACTTGCATCATTGTTTACTCGACCATTTGTAACTACAACATTTGCCAAAATAACTCTATCCTTTATAATTTGATCAATGTCTATAACATGTTCCAAAGTCCCCATTTTAACATAAGAAGGCTAGATGCTAGTAAGGTTCCCATATCAAAATACATTAAATACCAAAAAACCATTGAAATCTTTATTCCCTTCCATTTTTCACATGTAAACATCTACACTAAGATTGTTTAGGGACTAAGAAAATATCAAAGAAAGGATTTTGATTGCTATTTAATAATAATTTACTGCCTGTCCAAAATAATTGTGATCTAATTTTGATATATCTATGAAAGCAACTATTATACAATCTAGAAGGATTTTATGACTTGTCCTCCTTACAAACCATTGAAACCTTTCCAAACATCAAATCTATCAATCCATACCTCTCAAACTTATTCACCACATTTCCCCTCTATAATAACTCAGAAATGGTCATCTGGACTATGAGTCCCCCTTTCTAGCAAATTTTCTTAATTTATTGATTGCTTATTCTTGATCAAATAATCACTTTTTAATCTATTCAGTTATAACCTATGGTTTGACCACTTTATCCTAAGTCTTTTATTTAATTGAAAGCACTTTCTCCATTTTAATTAAATAAAAAGTCCCACTTCCCACTTGTCCAAAATGTGCACACATAAAGCATTATTCCTATTTTTAAAATAAAAGAAAAAGGCTTTTTGTCTCACATGAGGTGCACACTTTCCAAGGTGGGTGAAATCTTCATTCTCCTCCATACATCTCCCACCTTTTTGAACTCCACTATTGATCTTGATTAGGTGAGATGCTTGTGCACATGGATCACTCAAGATACATCCTCTACCCTTGATTAAGCCCCTCTTCACTTTTGATCTCAATTGTCCATTTTTATTTAAAAGAGAGGGCTCTCTCCTCATTCTCCATCTTTTATGTTTATGCTAATGTTATGTTGAAAGTTTTCATATAGATTTTGGAGCACTTAAAGCACTCACATTGCACTTATTTTACAATTGCATTCTCTCATTTGTATTTATCTTAGATTTCCTTTATGCATAGTATGGCTCACCTAGTCTAATTAGGGGATAATGTAAATATTCATATTTTTTAGCTTAACCTTGCATCTTGCATCTCATTCTAGTTTACTTGCATATTCATTGCACTCATCTTGATTCTTGGATATTGGCATTCTTGCCTCTACTCTTTGTATCTTCCATTCTATGGTGCACCTTGCAAGGGATACATAAGCTAAGTCCATTTGAGAGCTACTCTTACAGCTCTTACACATCATAGATATGAAGCTATAAGCCACTTCTTGAGAATCCCTCTTCCATACGTTCTCTAAAGTGCATTGATTTATAGAAGTGTGTCTAATTTTTGGTATACTTTTTTGGCACCCACTGTGGGGCTGGACAACCTTGTCTAGCTCTTATTTCTACAATTTTTTCATTTTACATGCTTGTTGTTCTGGGTATTTTTGTTTTGACAAGCAAAAATATCGTGCAATAATTTTCTAGTATCATATGATACTTTCTTCAATAGTGGTATGATACATTTCCAATTTTTCTATCGTACTAGTACTATTTATCCTATAACCCTCCTGTTCTACATTTTATCGCACCATTTGGTGCATAGTATTGCACAAGGTAGAATTATTTCCCAATTATACAAAGAAGTATCGTATGATATTGTTGTAGCTAGAAATATCACCCGATCTGTTCCTATAAGCTAGTTAGGTTCTTAGTTTGTATTTTTAGTTTTCAAAAGCTCTTCATTTCTTATTTTTGGTTTTCTAATAGTCCTAACAAGTGCTTTTGTAGAGTAAATTTTAGTTTTTTCTAACCTTGTTATGCCCTAATTCTTATTTTGTAGGTGCTATTGCTTGCTTTGCTAAAAGGAAAAATTGCCAAAATAAAAAATTGCAAAAACAAAAAAGGGCTACTAACATTTGTTGTAGGGCTTCCCAAGCAAAAAAAAAAGATTTTGTGTGTGTGTGTGTGTGTGTGTGTGTCTTCTTTCATTTTTGAGTGTGGCATTATACTAGTTGCTCCCTTTCATTAGGCACATAAAACTCACAAGTAAGGGTTCATTGTTGGTAGGAGAGTATGCTCTTCACCTTTTAGGTGAATCATAAATCTTGACCCTTTATTGGATCATGAAAGTGGGTGGGATACTCCACTCTATAGTGGTTTTAATTAACTTCCTTGGCATGTTTGAGGAAAACATTAGGGAGTAGGGGAGTATGCTCTTCAACTAAAGGGTGAATAAAAAATCTTGACCTCCTTGGTGTGGATCCATTTTGTTTAAATCTCCTAGTGAGATTCATACCTTTAGAGGGCTTTCTATTAGTAGGAATGACTCGAGGTGGGAACTAGAAAAACCTAGCTAACTTGACCCACTATAATCTCAAACTCCTTGACAAAGGCCAAAGACTTGGGAGCATAACATTTGAATTCACTTAGTGAGATTAGTTGTGGAATTGGGACCATGAAGAAATCACTAGGTGGGTATGCTTAAGGTACTCTTGTGGCCACAAGGTCTGTTATTAAGTCTTGCATTGGGAACAAGGGGGGTGTTGCGAACGAGACCCTTACTAGATACTCTAATATTTAGAGGCCACCCTTTTTAGTTGCTCAATGTCTTAGTGCAAGGATCGATCCTAGTGGACTACCCAGATCACCCCAAGATTTTACACTCATGATAGGGGTCCCTTTGGTTGTGTTAATATCACTCCCATGACAAAGCCAATAATTATTATGTGCAACCACTTTGTGTGAGGTGAGGGGGCATCAAGTGTAGGCCAAGGTATTGAGTAATGAACTATGACCTTTAGGTAGATATTTCTTGGCATGTTTTCTATTTGTGCTAGACTCATGGAAATCTATTAAAGATACACATGATGGTAGTTTTCATAGGATTTTTATTTTTAAACCTCCCAATTGTTTGCATTGGAAAGGTTTCTTTGTCCCTTGTCCAATTACTCGAAGACATTTGTTTGTGCCACAAAATTGCTTTCAACACACTACATTATTGTAACTGAAAACACTCTACTACAATAGTCAAATTTTTCTAAAACAATAAAACATTGAGTCCAAACATAGGTATTTTAGTCATAAAATCACAAAGTATTGTCTCTACTAAATTTTTGTTGTACTACATTTCCATGAAATATCGTATGATACTTCTAATGTCTATAAATTGTTGCACTATCACTCAAATTGTATCGCACAACTATAGCAAATTTTGTCGCACGAACTTTGACGAAATATCACATTGTCTTATTCTATCACATGGGTATTCTATAAACTACCACACAATGTTATTTGTTGAACTTGTATTGCCTAATTTCTTGCACTCTATCGCTTGGATCTATTTCTTGCAAAATTTGAACTTTGACTATGTTATGGATGAACATAGGTGTCCACATTTGATCTTATTGTGCCCCTAGGCTAAAACCTACATGTGTGGCTACATTCTAGATTGGAAAAGATCAAGCTTGGCTCTTGGGATGCAAACTTGAACTTCATAGATTATTCACTTGTCAAACTTTTTTTATTTCTCCTCTTTGCCTATTTTCTATTGAGCTTCTTTCCTAACTCCCATCTCGAGGCACTAGTGTCATGAATTGCTTGGACACTTTTGATAAGCTACCATCTTTGCTACATTCTTGATAAGTGAACATCTTATTTTACAAGTTTTATTCCTAGCACTTTGTGTCATCTTATCAAGCTAAGAATTTTCTATTTTATGGTGGTTACAACTAGGCTACAATTTGGTCAAGTTAGCCATCCTTCCTTTAGTTTGAAAAATTGGATTCTCCAACTAGGTGTCCATGTAAGATTTTTTTTGAAGAAAAACCTATTTTTGATAGGGTTGAGGAAGACAAATTTGCCAATTGGTATGATTCAATTAGTCACTTTCAATGCTCCTTTGATAGCCTACTTAATACTCCTAGAGTGGAAAACAACGTGTCTTTCATCATGAATCAAGAAGAGAGACTCTGACGCCTAGATATGTTCTTTCATATTAGGAGAGAAGATATTAAAAGGGAGAAAAGGGCCACTCAAGCTGAACAAGCTAGGTTAGAGAAGAGAAACTTTAACAAGCTAGGCTCATAACCTCTGGGATAGCTACCCATGTTCATGAAGGAAATGATACTCACAATAACAACACTTAAGGCTTTGGAAATACTTACACATATGGCTATGAGAATCAACATGCTAATGCTTCTTCTAGCAACCCTTTTGCAAATCATGCACATTTTGGAAATAATACCCCACCAAGAACTCCAAGGTCTCATGTTAAGGGCTACCTTGCCATCTAGATGTTCACAACCTTCACATCATGAAAGTGAGGTGGATAATGAAGTTACTAGTGGATACCTCATTAGGTTCCAACAAGACAAACACCTACAAAGGCTCATTCTCAAGGTACTAGAAAAAAATGGTGATCAATACTTTGCATATATGACAAATAGAGGTTGGAGGGTACCCCATGATTATGATGTCCAATGAATCATTCGAAAGAGAGAACCAACTGAAAGTGAGATCTTGAAGAAGAAAGCCCAAGACATACAAAATAGAGTTATGCACATGCAAATGGAAAAGGAAAAACCTAATACCTCATTTGTTGAGACCATATGTGCTCTTCCATTTGATAAAATTATGATATACGTTATGTTGTTTCCAAGGGATATAGACACTAGTATATTTGGACTCATTTTTTGATGTTAGTTGGTTGAACATTCAATGCCATTTGGTCAAAATTTTGACAAAAGTAAGCATCACTAACTTCACGTCAAAATTTTGATGAACCTTTGCGTCATCTATATATCAATAAAAAAGTTCATTGAAAAAGGAGGCCTCAAAAATAATTTGGTCCAAAAACCATCACCTCAACATTGTCGAAACATCTACCAATTTTTTTCAAAATATATACCAAATTGTGTCGAAAGATCTACTCGATAACATCAAAAGTTTCACCCAAGGAGATGGTTTTTTTGGTGAGGATGTCAAGAAATTGACGAGAGTTATCATCAAAAGATTAACCTGTCGACACCAAAATTTCAAAGATAGAAGATGATTGCTTCAATGAAGATGCCAAACCATCGATGACTATTATCATCAAAAGATCAACCTGACAATGTCAAAGTTTTGACAACAGGATGTGGTTGTTTCAATGAGGATGCTAAGCGTTCAATGAAAATTCTTGTTGAAATACCTACCAATTAAAGTTGGAATTTTGATGACTTCCCTATATTAAAAATATAAATTTATTTTGATAAAATCATTGTCTTCTCTGAAGAACTTGTGATAGTTTGTGTGAGTTATAATATAGCATACACACTGTTGAATGGAAACTGCTAAAGTTACCAAGAAAATGTTTGTTAATGATTATGAAGAAGAGGAATACTTCAAAGAGATGCATAAAGATAGATGTAAGTAAGGCATATGATAGAGTAATTGGGATTTTTTATTTGATATTATGACAAATTTTAGCTTTAACAACTCTTGGCTAGAGATTATTGAATTATGCTATACCAACTCTCATTACTTACTAGTGGCATATGCCATGTTTTCAAGCAATTGAGGCATGTGAGTCCTTGAATATACATTAAAATTGTGGAAGAAATACATCACTCATGCTTAGGTTCAAAGATGATAGCATGATGCTTGTGGAAGCCACCTTTAAATGAGGGTTTAGACAGCTTTGGTTCAAAACACAATTTCTTACAATATGAAACCAAATAAGGTTCTGCAAGAACTACAATGCTCTAGATTTAGAGTATTATCATGTACAATTTGTGATGTTTAAGATAGATCTATTCAACCTGTTGTAGACATGTTCAAATCTTATTGTGACAAAACTAAATAGGATCACTAAGAACTAGAACTTGAGGGATATTAGTGGATAATATAGGAGTTGGATTAGGAGGATTATGATTACCATTAGGCTCATTGTCAAAGACTTTCCTTTTGTCTATATACTTCATGAATTTTGTTCAATTTTGAAGAAAAATAACACATGAAATATTGATAAATGTCTTGAATGGATAGTCATAAATAGAAATTTTGATTCAATCGTCGTATATTTGATAAATAGAGGTAACAATGATTGCGAAAAATGTGTGTGAAAAGCTTAAGATCACTAATTATTTCAACTCAAAGAAATTATCATAAGATGTTTACAACCCAACATCTCTTAACTACACTATCTAATCAATAATTAGAGAGCACATACTGATAACCATGGTTAGAGAACATAATAATGGAAAGGCACAAATCTACTAGATAATGAGTACAACGATCAAAGTGAAATGTCATGTGCATTGTTATACATGTAGTTCTATCGTTTGGGTCATTTCTATGCAACAAAGGTGAATTAAGATGCTACCACAAGGGTTGAAGTGGATGCATATGTGGATGGGGCATAGTTGGATGTAGAGCAGCTTCGATTTGAATGAGGAAGTTGATGATGACCCATTTTGAAAACTAGACAACCGAGTACAATGAGAGTATCACCATAGACCATCTTAGGCTTTGCTCAAGGGAAACCATAAAATCCAATAATATTGATTTCTTGAAACCCAACCAAGACATTAATGTTGGGATTCAAGAAATTGAAATTGTTAGAGTTTTTGGTTTCCCTTGACCAGTGTTAATGTGTGAAAAAACAAGTATTTGGTTGTAGGGTTAGGTATTTTAGATTAGATGTCAGTCCTAGATGTATGGCATAAAATAATTAGATTCCTAGGCAGAGTTACAAAGTTGTCATGCAATCATAGCTTAATGTTGTGCTTCACTTGGTTTTGAGAATAGATTAATATTCTCTACTAATTAGAGTCAACGACATGAAGGTGGAACCTAGTTGATATTGAGATTCACTTAGTTTCAAGCATATAACTAGTTATGAATAAGCATAAAAGTTGAGGAGATGAACTCCAAAGAAACAATTGAATTGGGTTCAGTGGCCTAATATTCCTAGGTGGAGCGAGCAATAAAATAAGTTGAAGAAAGTTGATTTGGGGACAAAAATAGGACTAATATTTCTAGCTTAGACCAACATGAGAGATGAAGAATTTTGAAAGAAGAGACTAAATGATTTCCTTTTTCTAGTAACATAGATGCAGGTAGAGGAATGAAAAATAAAGACCCACCCAAACAGTTGTGGTTAATAAGTATAACAACAATATCTCTTTGGGTAGGTGTTGATTGGTTTAGTTTGAGCTTCACTTGGTTTCGAGAATCATTTCATATTCTCTACTTAACAAGGCCAACCACATGAAGGTGAAAGCTTATTTGTCCCCCCACTAAATCACTCTAAATTCCCCATTAATCTCTAAATAAATATTTCATTCATTCATTTAAGAACTATAAAATTGAATCATTATAATCACATAACATTCATTAACAAGACATCCAATTCATTAATAAGCAACATTCATAAGAAACATTCAGAAGCAATAATAAATAACATGACATACAATTCATTAGTGAGCAACATTCATCAATAAGTCATAAACACATTCGTTAAGACAATGTTCTAGCATCATCAAACAAGTTTTTAAATAATCATTTCTTCTTTTGTTTTTTATTTGATGTTTGTCAAAGGTAAAAGCTAATAGGAACATCATGACTATCTTTGGCATTCTCCTCTGACTCTTGTGGTTTTGATCTTATGAGTACATGATGCTTCCTCTTCTTTTTTTGAGCACAAGGCTCATGCGCCCTTGCAATAAAAAATAAATGGGTTTAATTCAAAATATTTTTCTAATATTATAAGTATTTTATTAATCAAAAGAATATAACAGGGATTTTTCTTTACTTGATAGTGCCACACCATCTACTAGCACATTTTGTTCAGCCCCAACCTCAACATGCTCAACACTAACATCATGCTCAACTCCGTCACCATGACGTTTTGCATACTCTACAATATTCAAAAAATGGTTACACCTGGTGTAACTTAAGATGTTAAATTTTATTTAAAATTATATAATTAATTTTCAATAGAAATTGAATATAGATCTCTATAAATATGATGCACATCAGGGCCTTCGTCATGTGTAGGATTTGTCTAATGTTTATAAGGTTGTAATGAAATGTCATCCACATTGTTATCATAGTTTAAAATTAACATCAAATAGATTATTTATTATGTTCTCAATTTGAGTTATTATTCATTAGGCCTATTTACCTATGTGTGAAATGATGCATCAAAATCTTCTCTTTGGCTACTGGAGTCTGTGTAGTGGTGGACAACCACTACTTTATAGCCTTGCTTGAAGCCAATTTGATTTTCCTCTTCCATGGGTGCTAGATTAAATTCTAAGGCCTACATTTTTTGCATAATATCGTCAATATTTAATGTATTTCTTGTTTCTAATTTTATATTAAAAAATTGATACAAAATTTCATTTATTGCTACTTACATGTCATGCATGAAGTTTCATATATCCAACAGAGCCAAGATGGTGTTGGCCAACCTTATCTTTTCTAGCCTATGTAGCCTTTGATGTGTCCTGAAGCCTATATATGTAAAGTTTGAAATATGTTTGAAAAATATTAGATTATATAAATATAAAGATCAATAATTTTTGCATAATTAAATTAATACTATCACATACCTTTTTTTTTTGGGTGGTGGTTGAATTCCTTATCTTTGAGTCTTATCTCTTTTGCATCTTCAATGATTTCATTCCACTCCATCTTTGGAACCATAGGAGGACACTATACTTTGGCTCTTGACCTTTAGAGCCCTTCTATGTTGGTCTCTCATAGTCTTTAGAAGTTTACAATATTTTTGAAGAATTTTTGGCTCTATTAAAAATATTTTTACCAAAGAGATCCTCTAGAGATTTTACGGGATGATCTTTTAATTCAGGACCTTGGTCATTCCATCTTTTAACAAAAAAAAAAATTGTTAGATAAAAAAAATAGCTCAAGATAAGTACCTTGAATATATTAAAACAAATGGATGAAAGGAAAAATATTATACCAATTATATGAATTTACATACCTTTTATGTAATGTGGGCACGAATAACTTCAATGTTAAATCATAAAGTGTTTCATAAAAAGACATCGTTTCCTACAAAATCATCATGGGATCATTATAAGTAAACTACAATTACACTCTTAAGTAATAATAATTTTAAAGTACCTAGAAGCTTAGGCAATTTTAAGGGAATTATATCTTTCTCAACCAACAAAAATGACTCATCCAATGATCTAGTAGAAGTAACATAGGCTGATCCAAGAAAGGATGGTAAATTATCACTAGTATTGGTATCTGTTCTATCATGAGAAGGTGTACATGTCATTGCATAAAGTTAGCCAATGACTATGATCAAATGAAACCAAGAAAGTAAAAATCAAAATCATATTTAACACATTACAAAATATAGCAAAACAAGGATTTACCAACTCTAGTTGCAGCAAACATGGATATCTACATGCTCCTTGTTGCCGATCTGTAGTCAACAATCTTAGAGTGGTAGCCTACCTCATCAAAGGAGGCATATGCACATAATTAGGACTTGAAAAATAATCATATATATAATGTATTTTATTTTAAAAATATAGATTGCAAAAACATGACAACAATAATATAAAGTACTAAGTTTTATGGATTCAATTGTGTGTGTTTATTTATCATCAACATTTTGGATCACACTACATGATCCATCATCAGGATGCGAAAATGCAAGATAGTAAGATATGCAGACTGGACCTCTTCTGATAATTATTGAGAAAGGTCTAGTCTGTACATCTTACTATCCTGCACTTTCTCATCCTGATGATGGATCATGTAGTGTGATTCGAAACGTTGATGATAAATAAACACACACAATCGAATCTAGAAAACTTAGTACTTCACAAATGGATTGTGGAAATCTGTTACTATTAAACAATAATATACTTGACCTTTTTTATAAAACTGTTCATAATTAACATTAATAAAATAATGGTGCAATTTTTGCTATTAATGGACAACAATAGATAAGCGTAGTATATGGTTATTTTGATGATTTCCCTTGTGATGGTTAAAAATGGAAATCACATACCTATACGAGCTGCTTTAGTACCCTCAATGTCCAACAACTCGATGAGGTCTCAAAAAATCATGTAAGAAAACATACATATTTTACTTCATGATACATAAATGAGTATAGAACATAAACCTTTATTGAACTATTGTAATAGCTAAAGATTCATTGCTTCTTACTTCCAAACAACATGCACTCTTAAATAATTCATTTCTTGTCACCTCTTTCTCCTCGATTGTATTAGGATCCATCACAAGTGCAATAATTTGTAGGTTAATTTTTTAAGGATCTTTGTACACATGGTTATAGGGTCAACGGTATATGCGATGTCATCATCACATAATACCGTGGCCTCCATATCAGAAACTAATTGCTCTTGTGTAACTAGTGCTTTTCCCTTTCCCTAAGCATCAAATTATGACAAAAATATCAATAAAACAATCAAAACAAGTCTAAAACCATAATAAAAATAACATAATAATATTCCATTTTGTAAAATTACAATTACACCATTTTTTATACAAAAGATTTACCTTCATTGAAGAAGGGGTGGGAGGAATGTCCTTCCCTCTGTCATCCAATGGAACCATGTCACCCTGTGACAAAGAAAAAATATAAAAACATCAAGATAACAAAAGAAATAGTTGATTTAGCAAAAAAACTTATTAATAAAATGGTATATTATATATTGGAGTTATTAATTGGAGGTAATTAGTTTAAATATTACATATATAGTGCTTGCAAGCCCCATGATAGTAACTTTCTTTGTATCTATGCAATTTAAATTGTAATTGATCAACAAGTATTCCCCTGCACTCATTGATTTTATTACACATACAAAAACATGATTTCCCTCACGCACCTTGAAAATGCAATTGGGTTGCTTATTAGTTGACCTAGGATGTGTATTATTTAGAAAACCTACAATGTTCCCTTTTTCTTTTGGCTTTCCATTAATGTACACAACAAGTCACTTTAATCATTTTCTTTCCATTGTAGATAATTTTTTGATAGTGCATACCTCATCATACTTTTTATATATTGAACTATCTGCATCCAATTTTTGTAATTTTGACAAGGTCCTACATAGTCCATCAATTCAAAAACTTTTTTATAGCTGACCTTTATGTCATCCATGGAAAATAGGCCCAAACCACGTAATGATGATGGGGCCATGTGATATATCCTCTCGTTAACACAAAATTTAGTATTAATTGGAGTTAATTCCTTGGGTATCCATTCTTTTTGAAGATATGTGTACATCAAGGGAAGCTTGATGTCACCTTTTGTCTCATCATCATAAGAACATGACCCCCCTTGAGTAAGGAAAAATTGCATGTGTTTATTGGATTTTCTTTTAATCTTTTGACCTCTAGTTTGTATCTCTTTTGTAGACCTACTACATGTCTCACTATCCTCTTCTATTCCTGTACTTCCCTCACTTGGGGAAGACAAATCTGATAGATACCTATTTGGTGGTACTTGTATCCCATCAAAAGAGAGATACAATGGAAGGAGCAAAATATTTTTCTATAAAATGAGGTTAATATTAATGAAGTTAGCCTAAACTTGATGTTGAAGGTAAAGAGAAAGAAAGCATGTAATAAACTTATAACTCTCGATCCATGTCACTATGTAGAATCCTCGTTAAAGGGGGACCATTTCTTGCATATGTAAATCATTTATCTTAAGTTAGTTACAAATTACATGATACTTATGCTACAAATTACATAGAACATAATATAAGAAATATGCATACATCATAATTAGTGTATATTTTTTAAATTTGTTACCTCTACTTTATGTGGGCTAGCTACGCAAGATACTCAACAAAAGGGATGACAATGTCTGCAGTCCTTAACTTGTTTCCACAAAGGGTGACAATCATGCACAATAAATATATTATAACTAATCAAAACCAAGAATGGAGCATCATAACACATATTTGCAACATGTGTATCATAAATCACCAATGTTATTATCATTAGGATTTAACACAATGAAATAATTATACAATGACATTAGACTTGAAGATGGAATAATACATCAATCATGAAAATATATAACAAATTAAACAAAATTTCAATGAATATATCAAAACCTCTTACATTTTATTGATCATACCTCATACATTTCCACTAATCATGTCATTGATCATCTTCTTCATCCATCTCATCATCATGAACATTATCATTATCGCCATCATCATCATCGTCACTATGACCATCATCATCATCATCACCACCACCATCACTACCACCACCACCACCATCATCAACATCATCATCATAATTACCATCATCACTACCACCGTCATAATCAATGCCATACCATCATCATGAACATCATCGCCATCATCATAATAATAATAATAATCATCATCATCATCTTCTTCTTCTTCATCATCCACTAATTTTTGTTCATGATCATCATCTACTTTTTTGTCCACTTCTTCAATATCTTCTTCTTAATCGCATTATACTTTACTGGTCTTCCTCTTGGATTGTGTCTAATGACAAATCACCAACCTGGTTTATGTCAAATGCCAAAGTAAAAGACTTTCTCACATTGGCTTGGAAGAACATAGGGCTCATTTCCAACTGTCTCAAATGATCTTGTATTAATCATTGTAAATCAATTTTCATGTTCAATAACAATTCTATCAGAATTTTTTTGATTCAGTTGTAGCCTGTAAAATTTGACAAAACATAGAACTAGTTTGAAGGAATTAAAGTCACACTCAATTATATTATCCAAAATGCCATAATATCTATTTTTAGATTATTGAGGATGCATGTCATTTCTAGATGAAATATTAATGACCTCAAAGACTACAGTTATGCCAAAATCACAAGTTCTCTTCATGTTGTCCAACTTTTTTATGTAAAATTTACAACCATTGTAGTACATAGCTTTGTGGTGCTTGACCTATTATTTTCAAACATGTCAAAATTATGCATCCATTTCTAAGTTTATATTAAACATATGGGTCATGATAAATTAACTTATATGTACCTTTCTACCTCTTAAACCATTTTCTAGATCAATTACCATTGGCATAAACATTGTAATCTCCATTACGATGAGATTTTTTAACCAATGAAGCAATAAATTTCCATGTTAATGAGTGAACACTTTGTTAAGATCGTTCAATCCATATCGTCATCCAATCAAGATTGTTTACAATTTACAAATGAAGTGCATCCCACTCATGAGAAATTGTATAAAATAAATAGACCAGTTAGACATAACTTATATTGATGATGGATAAGAATTAATTAAGTACAATAACATCTTATAATTATCTCTCACTTTCCTCAATCTACCTTTCCTCATCAAGTACCCTCATTCGAACCTGTGAATGGAGTTGGGATCCCAAATACGATCTACATGGATCTTTCTGTTAACTTGGGAATATATTCACTAATGTACACCATGGTTTGGTATACCATATATCCCTTCACCATGGAACCCTCAAGACATGCTCTTTGTTGAACCAAGCCCTTCAAAAATTCCAAGTGCCTCTCAACCATCCACATTGACCTAGTTGGTATAGGTACACACAATTCAATCTCCTCAACTAGATGCATGAGGTAGTGTTCTTGTGTATTAAAAAAAGTTTATGGTAGAAACTTTTGCATTTCACACAAAAGATGAGGAATTTTGTTCTTCCAATGTTTTATGTCTTTTTTATCAATTTATTTAGATGACAACCACATAAGAGATATTCATCACACAAAAACATATTAATGAGACTATACAAAAAAAAAAAAAAAAAATTAAAAGAAAAGAAAAGGAAGACACAAAAATAATATCTATATAATGAATCTAATTAATAACATTTCTAACCTCATGTATTTCCCAAGATCATATATAACATGTTTGACACTCATGTTGTCAAAGTTGTGTAGGAGAGATCGAGGTAGAACATATTGAAATAATAATAAAATGATCTTTTCAATATATTATAAAATAATATAATGAAAAGTACAAGAAGTTTTACAAATATATTGTAAATAGAGAAGAACATGACTTACCTTGATGAAAGTATGCACCAATCATACGTTTTCAACCCTGACCAAAAATCACTTTTTATATATATGAGAATGCTCATGTTTGCAACAAATCCTATGAGAAATTTAGTATTTTGTATGTCTTCAAATATGGCATCAATTTGTTGTTGTGTTAATAACAAAGGAAGGGCACTCATATTAATCTAGTTTCCATTGCTATTTGATTCAATGAAAAAATTCAATGCATGATTAGATTCATGAATTTTATTATAAATTTTGACCATTTTTTCTTTGTCATGCCTTCCATCCAATATTTTCCATAGTGTCTCTGTTATATCCTTTTCAATATGCATAGAATCAAACAAATGTACGATTGGGAGGTTCTTGTAGTACTCCAGCCTACCAAATTGTCTAGAATAACTTTTTAGTCCTTTTGGAAGTTGCCCATGAATGCCTTGACAACCTTCACAAATATCAATTACATAATTACTAAACAAAAGACAATATCAAAATATGAATTTCATACTAAACCCTGCATCAAATGGAATGACATTACCTCAACGATTCATTCTATTGTATTCCAACTTCCATTAGTGAGGTTTCATTCTTTGTGGCTTTGATATTGTCTCTTCTTTCCCATTGAAATTTTTTTTTGGTAATTTGATACTTATAATTTTTGTGGAGAAAGTGTCTAGGCTCATCAAATACTTTCTTTTCTAATTTTTGAATAACGAGATTTCATCTTTGGACCACAAACTATACATGCAAATTTTCCCTTTGTCTAAAGACTTACAAGATTGTGTATAATTGGATGACATGTGTTAATTTTAATATTTAAAATGATCATGCACAACTTAAACATAAAACAAAAATGTGTTAGCACTATTACATACCAAAAATATGCATTAACAATTTTACATACCACAAAAATGTGAGCCCAAGGGTATCTTGTATTGTCCATACAAGAATTGCATGAAATTGAAATTGTCTTTGACCTATTGATCTAGAGATGTCATACATAGTGACCCCATTCCATAACTCCAACAACTTGTCAATAAAGGGCTCAATATATACATTCATATCTTTCACTTGGTGCTTAGCTAGTTGAATAGACATAAACAAAACGTAATTATTATGGCCATTTTGATGTAGTGTTTATAAATTATTTTAGATGACTATTAAATGAAAAAATACCTAGTACAGTCAATGCCAACATTATGTGCTCCCTCTTTATGGAAATCCAAGGAGGAATGTTATTGTTGATAACAAAAACATGAAAGACTGAGTAAACAAATCTCATCTCTCCAAATAGATTGACACCATCTACCGCCAATGAAAGCTTCAAATTACAAGGTTCTTTTTTAAAGAGTGGCCACCTATCTTCTATGTCCTTAAATATAGAACCATCCACAAGAATTCTCATCATGTCATCTTGAATTCTATTGCATGCATGGTAATTCATAATTTTTGCTAAGCTAGTGCACCTAAATAATCATTACAGACGTGGAATAACGAGAATGTATCAAAGAACCTTGAGAAGTACCTTTTTATTATTTGATTTGATTGATATCTACTAATATGACAATCAGGGAATTCTATTGTAAATCCATGTTTTTTATGATATATAATATGATCATTGGGACATGCATGTATTTTTTGATACTCCATTCCAATATCTTTCATAATGGTTGATAATTCTCAGTAAGAGCGAGGAAGAATGTTTGATGGTGGTAAAAAGAACTCACCTATCAACCTATGATTTTTTTTGTTAATATAAAGAACATTAATGGTGCACTAACATAATAGATGAAGAAAATGACAATATACCTTAGCATACATGAGATTGCTACATTGGATATACCATTCATAACCTTGAAGTTCACCAACAATCATATAGCTAAGAGAAGAGTTGTTTGGGAACCTTGGTATATGGGCTCGTATGCCTTTTCAATTACATGTATATCAATGATATCTTCTTCTTCTTCATCATCATCAGATGTGCTAGTATCATCATCTTCATCAATTGCATCAGTAACATCTTCTTCAATCGTGTTCTCTAGTACATGATCAACATCAGTGATACCAACATCTTCAATTGTGTTCTCTACCTTAGGATCATCTTCTTCCATGGGAGCATTACATTCTACTTTGATATTCACACCTCCATGTTCCCCCAGTTGCAAATCCACATTCACCAATGGACAAAAATCCTTTCCCCCTTCAATGTGATCATGTTACCTACAATGCCTCTCAGCTATTGTGATTAGAATTATTTGACTCTTTAGGCTCTTACATTTTTTGCAGGGACAATAACATTTTCCATCACCTTTTCTTTTGAACTGAGACCACAATCTAGTAATTGTCTCCTTATTTTCTTATGGGTTTATATTATTAGGCATGAAATTTCTTCACTAGCAACTATTCAAACTATAAAATTATATCAAATATAAGCATACAAGCATTAGTAGTATCTTCTATATAAATGTTACTATCTAATCAGTAAGGGTGACATCTAAATTATTTTTTGATATAAATATATGCAAACATATAATCGACATTATATATATATATATATATATATATATATATATATATATATATATATATATATATATATGAATGTGAAGCTCATGAAATAAATGTAAGCTAAGAAAAATTTAACTTATTTGATAGCCAACATGTGAGTCAATTTTAAACTCATATTGATATCAATTTAGGAATTGATGGTTATACTTATGGAAGGTCTTGTTCATAGGCTGGTTATCCATAACAAACATTCTCATTTATGGTTTTTTTTTTTTCCCTTGATAATTGAGCTGGTTAGTTATACTTATGGAAGGTCTTGTCCGTAGCTAATTTTTTTTGTTCATGTGCTACTGGAACTTTTCCAATTTTGTTTAGGTGGTAGTTTTCTTTTCTTCTCCATTTAAGTTCAAAGAGTTCTTCATGAACATATTGGATGGATTTTGCATCTTCACTACACTTAATGATTCTTATTGTACATTTGTATCATGCTATGTACCATTGGAAATATGCATTGATGACATTGTATGTATACTCCTTTTCTAATTTGCTCAACCTTAAAAAGGCTCAAACATGTTCAAGTCATGTTAAATCATAACTAGATTAGTTCTATATTAGATATACATAGACACATGCACATATACAAACAAATAAGTTATCTAGAACAAATTTTTCTTACTAGCTATATATTTTTTTGGCCTTATTGAAATAGCATGTGTTATGCAATATTTACAAAGAGAGGAATGGAATATTTAATGTAATACACTTGCTTCTAGATTAGCTATAGCTAGAAATATACTAGCAACAATTATTTTCTATATATATGCTAGAAATATATAAAAGGCGATAGGAAAAATATTACAATGTGTAGGGCTTGATATCAAACTATATATCATTTCTTAAATATTTGTATAGGGACAGAAATGATTGAATCAATTAATTACATTTTATGTAAAAGTCTAATTTTGTCAAATAGTAAATGATAAATTAAATCCATATCAATACATAAGTCTTGTATTTAAAAACACAAACACAATTGATTTAATTAGAAATCTGCATAAGGAGTTCAATGTAACCGATAGAAGAGGAATATTATAAGATTGTAACTACCTAGACACAATTATAAAAGGACTTCTAATTGTTTGAAGAAATACAGTTTAGAGGATGAAACAATAGAGAAATCATATTGGTCCTCTGACTGTCAATAGCCAAGACCATAGGTGATGTTTATAGATATTTCAGAATTCATAAGTCAATAAAGTTACAATACTAGTTTGTATTCTTCATTGGGTCTTGTGTCATTTTATTCTGAAATTGATTTTGTTTCATTCATAATTGAAAAAATTCATATCATTATGGATCTTCATATGGAATTTATGATCCATTGTATAGAAAAGTTGACAATGATTTTCTATGTTCTAAGAATTTCTTTTCATTCTAACTGAATTGTATTGAATTTTGATAATACCGGGTTGGTATAAATGATACTTTTATGTTGGGTTCAATAATTATTCATTTGGGCTGAACCGATTCAAACTTCCATATTTGATTGCTAGTTGACATTACTTGATTATTTTATGGGGTTTAGAAGGAAAAGTGATTTAAGAATCAATTAAGTTGAGAATAGTTTTATTTCAAACTTGAGATATTGGTATTGGTTTTGAGGATGAAAACCAGACTCAAAATCAATTACTGAAACAATATTTAAATGAGTTTTCAAGATTCAAGCTTATTAGAAATGCATTGAAATTTATATGCCATCGGTTTTCTTGGTCTGAATTTGGTTTAAAAAATTAGATTTTGATTGGGCTTTGGAATGCTTCATGGAATGAATTCCATATTCTCAAATTCTACACAAGTGCAGATTTAGAGTCTTACCATAATATAATGTGGTTTACTATATAGTGGCATCGATGTGTGTTAAGATGCTTAGAGAATATTTGAGTTGAAAAAATTCTAATTTTAATAATAAATGGGGCTACCAATTCAAGGCATAGTGTTATCCAACAAATGTCAAGCAAATATGGCTTGGATTTATATTCAAAAGTAAAGGGCACATAAAAAAAGTTACAAACAGAAGATGGTTGTCAAATGTTGGTGAATATTAATGATAAAGTGGATTTGAATTATAATTATTTTGTTAGTTCTTTGGGCTATGAGATTGTATTAATGGCCTTGTTGAACTGTATAACTTACTATTGGTAGAATATCAGAGTAATAAATATGAGAATGAATGTGAGAAATAATATGTGATTTTATAATGTTGCCACTTTTTGTGAGTATTTGATAATACATGAAGATCTAGTTTCTAGATTTGTGAGTTATATTGATTTCTCTACATCACCTATCAAACTATGTATCAATTCTTTGGTATCTGTCATTTTCATAAATACCAAACTAAAAAAAACTACACAAGCATACACGCTACACAAGCAACTAGGAAATGCCTACAAGGTGAAAAATGTGCCCCATTTCACTACAAAAAATGGAATGTGGTATGGTCAAGAAACATTTCTTTAGGCCAAGAAATAAAAAGGGGTTCTTAATGCCACATGGACATATTCTTAGCTTAACAGTGCATGGTAGTTGAACTTTTGCAAATTTAGCAGCAAAGGTTTAATGTGCAATTGTAGCTTCAATAGTATTCAAAATTGGTTGTGTAACTCCAATTTATGTAAACCCAATCCAACTCTTGCATGAGAGTTTAATTAGGAAAGTGATCAATGTTCCAATATATCTTCACTGAATTCTTTCTATGGGCATATCAAAAGCCAGAGTAGTTGATACCAATGAAACTATAGCATTCTATTGTAATTGATCTACAATAGTGATACAAAAATCATATGGAATATCTTACATGTGTGTAGGTTTAGTTGTAGGTACAAGTGGATGTAAACTAGTTTGTTTATGACCTATTACCCACCCCTATAGGAAAGAGAACTCTGACCTTGGCTGATCTCCAAGAGGATTGAAGAAATAGATTTAATTATTGACCCTTTAAAACAAGCTAAAGATTTACATTTTGAGAAATATTTGAGGTCCAGAGAATTGTACATGATCTTATCATTTTCCCTTCCTTTCTTGAAGGTGACCTAGAAATTGAGCTTTCACTAAGTTCTTCATGTCCAACCTTAACTCTATTTAAAGTTCCAATTTGATTAGACATATCGAAAATATTCATGAGGTACCTAACTTATCTTGTAAAGTGAGTCTTTATCTATGCTCATGACATAATTTGAATAGTTTCTTTATAGTGTATGAATTTTTAGTCTTTATGGAACTTAGTGCACATATTTTTCTTGGTCACCTGAAGAGAGGGAAAAAAGGAAATGATTCATGTCATTCTATTATATGTATAGAATATAAATTTACATAGAATATCTCTCTTAATATCTGGAACAAAGTGCATTTGGGTCTCCTTAATTCTCTACCATACTTTGACAGCCAAACTGGCTTCTTTGAATGTACATCTAGAATCATCAATGTGGATAATTTTGTGAATCAATTTGAACTATTCCTGGCAACCATCATCATTATCATTCATTGTCATTTATTATCATTCATGAAAATACTAAAAATAAAATAAAAATGAACACAACCTAATTAAACTCTATCAATAATTATCTCACCCTTTAACATCAAGTACAAATGTCACAATATTTAAATATATTCTAGTTTTATCATAAAATGACTCTCCTCTTTTTGAGTACAAAAACTATCTTCTTATTAAAACTCAAGATAAATCTCCCCATTCTAGGTATAATTCTAACAATAATAATGATCCTTGTGTTAGGAATAAATCATCTTTCCAAAAAAATTACTACACACAAGAACCAAAAATTCAAATATAGCTATTCACTTGCCCCTAGAAAGATGCACCACTTTTATGCATCTAGTTTGAAGAAGTAGGTGCAATAGCTCCTAAATTTTGTTGGAGATACTCAAGAGTATCCTTTGTCAATGCTTTAGTGAATATGTTCATAATTTGGTCCTTACATACTGATGGGAATTCATTTTGCACAAGGTCAACAACAGGAATCCATTGCGTAATTCCTCTCTTGAAAAGCAAATCTTTTTAAGGATCCACTCCAAGGTTCAGTATTTGTCTTACGATGTACCAAAATCTACTCAGTAGAAGATAAATGTGAGTGTTCACAAGGAGGCCTTTGCTGGTTCTAAAAACTCTTTTATCTCGAAATTGAAGTAAATCTATTCATTGTCTCAAAATATCACACCAAAAGAACAATATTTTTGTATTTTCAGTTTTTCAATGCATGCAACTTTAACAATGAAGCTACTATGAGGTCCTACTCTAACAAGGGGTTAGCAAACCAAATAACAAAATTGAAAGCAAAATAATGTGAAATCAAATCACTTGAAATTGAAATTCCTAAATGGACATAAGCTACTGGACACAACATTCTACGAGTTAAACCTTCGAAGAAATTGGTAGGAAACCAATGAAAACAGGAGCAACACTTCCTAGAATCCACTGATGCAATCATCAATGAGAATCTTTAGCAAATCAAATGATGTTTCACTCTTCATCAAATCACAAGGCCATGGAAAGTGCACTCATGCGAGACAAAAAAATATGTAGACACAATCAGGTGATCTCTTCTCAAGCTCGTTACATTGGCAGAATTCATATATCTGTAGCAAACACCAAAACTAAAAGATCACACATCCAAAAATAATGCAATAAACCTTTTGGCTTAATCACAATCTCATGAATAAAATCCACAAAACAATAACACATTTAGACAAGAATAACTACACTCCGAATGCTAGCACCAATAGAATAATTTTATTGCATAATAATTGCAGCATTTCTTACATTTTACAATGGGGTATTTATAAGAAATCATCTCTTCAATTTGTGTTGAGAGTGAGAGATATCTTGATGCAATAAAATGCTTTTAAAACATTTAAACAAACTAAATATATACAAACTAACAATCTAATCGGTGCTTAGAGGGACTCCATCCATATTTTATTCATTAATTGGATGCATGAGTCCTTTACATGTCAAAAGAAAAGAAAGCATGAGAGAGAAAGTAGGAGGAAGCCATCAGTTAAGGTGGAAGCGCATGGAGACACCAAAAATAGAGGCTTCCCCTTCACTAGGCGTGTGTCAAGGTTAACTTGTCATCAAAATGTGCTCCCGATGCATGAAAAGTGCTATTTTTGGAATTAGCAATCAACTATTGGTGCACCTCTGAATTGCGGAGCTGTGGACCTATAGACCTATGGAGTTGCGGAGTTGTAGACCTCGACTAGGTCAAAATCTCAAAATTTTACCAAGTGTCAAAATTGAAATTCTGTCATCTGGGTTTTCTTCATCTTTATCCTAAAGCTATGTTTGGATGTTTTCCCTTGAATTTCTCTATAATCTTAGTAATCTTAGAAGCATTTGGAAGATCCAAAGCCTCATACTTGTCCTTGACCTTCTATCTATAGTTCTCCACTTCAATTGAAGTCTCTGCAAAATCTTCAAGTTTGGTGTCCAACTCTAACAATGCTTCCTCTGTCCTAAAGGCTTGTCTGGATTCTTCATCACTGGATGCTTCCTCCAAAGTCTTTCTAAAATTTTCCACAACTACCTCAACTGGAAACAACTTCTTTTGTTCTTCATCTTCAAAAATGTCCAAGCATGCATCACTGTACAACTTTTTTGCATCCAAAATTCGCTCTAGGGCTTGGTCCTTGAGCCTATGTATCTCATCATGCAATGTTTCCATCACTTTATTTCCATCTAAAATGTTTTCTATCCAATCATCTATAATGTCTAACTCCTCTCTAGTATATACATCAATCAGAATGTGGTACCTTTGCCCTTTTATGGATTGTAGAGTTTGTAAATCCTTGCTCCATGCCCGTACCTCATCCATGATACTGAAGTCCTGCCTCAAAATTGCCACGATCTTATCAACATTCTCTTGTGTAGCATGCAATAACTTCAAACTTCCTGTGATTATACTGACACCCTTATCCTCAAGGCAGTCTTGCCAATCCTGAGAAGCTCTCAAAAATGGACTAAGCTATACACCTTCCCCTTCTCTAAGAATGGTATTTAAAGTCTCCTTAGGGTGTTCAAAATCAAGAGGACCAATAACTTCAGCTAGATATCCCTTTAAGATCTCAAATTGCCTTCGAAGTGTTATGATTTCAATCTCATCCTGTTCCATATGGTTGAGAACCTCCTTGACTCCCATAGTCATCATCTTTCGGGATGTATCCTGTGTAGGCTTTCCTAACATAATATCTTTCACTTCATAGTCCTCAAGACTAATAGCTTCTGCATCTGTACCTTCCAAAGGGTGAGCCACTTGTGCAAATAAGTCCTGGTTCTGTGTAGTAGTGATGAATGCAAATGGAATTGCATCATGTAATAGAGACTCGGGCTTGTTCAAAATCTCTACAATGTCACAAATATCATCCTCTAAAGCACAAAATTGATGCTTGGCACTTCTCATTATTTCCTTCTGAAACAATCTTGGGATATGTCTTTCTATAGCCTTGGCTCTAGATGATGAAGGGATGTGTTCAACTACCTCCTTCCCTCTATCGCTCTTTCTTGGAGTCTCCTATTGCAAGGATTCTTCTTCTGTAGTCTCAGTTTCTTTAGATCCTGTATTTTGATCCTCAACTTCTTGAGAAGGTTGTTGTATACATTCTACTATCTGTGCCTGTTTTGATGGCTCATTAGTAACCCTTGGTTCTGGTTGCCCTTGTAATGACGGTTCCTTCTGAACATGTTCTTCTGAACTCAGAGGTGGAGGTGTTACCGAGACCTTATCTACCATCATGACCTGAGTTTAAGATGGAGGAGTGAGATGAGGACCTTATGTCTCGGGTGGCATCTGCGTCCAATCTTGCTATTGAAGTTCACTTGTAGGGGTATCTCTAATCTTATCTCCAACTAATTCTGTACCCATAGGCATGAAATCAAAATCCAAGATGGAGAGAACATCATCACCTTGCTCTCTTTTCTCATTCACCCATCGTTGTACTTCATCTTTCAAAGAAGAGAGTTCTACTATATTAGCTTGGGTGGGTGGTGGGATATTTGTGGCACTCTTTCTTCTTTCCAATTCTATGGCTTTGGCCGACTGAGTTCTCCTTTGTGGAGGCACTTGCTTCTCCTCTTCATCTAACTCTATTTCCCCCTCATCTAATTCTTCCTTAGGAATGGTTTTAGGAATAGATGGATTAGGCACTAATCTTTTATGAACTCTTTGCCTCTTGTTAATTCTAATCTTGATCCTCATTTGTTTCTATGGAACATTAGGAGAAGTGGGCTCTTCATGCACGAGATGAATGTATGTCTCTAGAATTTCTCCCTCTTCTTGTTGACTCAACAAAATAGGAGGCAATGGAAATTCAACCTAGATATGAGAAGCTCCACCATCCTGGGGCTCTTGGGGACTGGATTCCTATTGTTGGAAAGGGGCCTGTTCTTCAACATGCTCTACCTTAAACCTTTGAGGAGGGGCTCTCTTTCTCTTTCCCTTCCTCTCTAGAGGGTGGTAGTATCCCACGGGGTGATCAAGCTGATAGACTGTTTTAGGCCTGATAGGAGACTGGAGCACAAAGATAGGAACTATGACTTTCTTTCCCTTACCCCTTTGTGCATGGAAGATCACTGTATCCAGAATTGGATCCAGTGGAAAGGGTTTCTTGATTCAAATCTTTGTCATTCTAATGACATGTCTCACTCGATGATTAATATCATCTCCTTCCTCTCTATCAACTTCTACATTCAGAATGGGCCTCTCGCCAACTTTATCTATATTGAGTAGGGGATCCAATAGCTCATGTGAGTCCTGTAGCCTTATCTCATTTAGGATGGTCAAATGGAGAGCCTTCTCTGCTAGATACAAAGTCATTCTACAATAGTCTTTGATACAAACATCGTAGTCATTCGTGGTGTTCATCCAATGATCTTCAATGGTGTCCCCGTGATAGAACTCCTTTCCTGCCCAATTTTCCACTTTACCAACATTGTCGAAGAATGGCTGGGGAGAGTTATATTCTTCAAGAGGATAATTCTCCCGTTCCCACTCGAAAGTCAGGATATCCTACTTTCTCTTTACCTGGCATGCTCCTATTACAAAAGGTTAATCCCAATAAGGCCTCCATTGTCTTTTGATCCTCTCATAAGCTGACTCAATTTGCCTGGATATTTCCATCAGGACCAACTTGTCACTTGGGTACCTTGGGAGTTTCTTCGAATTGATGGATGCACCACCTACCCGAATGTATGTGAATGTCCAAAACTGGATGAAATATGCACCAAGAGCTATGATGTGCGTCTTGGCTTCATTGGACCTGGGATAGTCGGTTGCCCTTGCTGCAAGTAGATACACCACGTAAGAAGTCATATTCTAACTTCTTCTTGTCATTTACCATCTGCAACTGGTCACACAAATTCTCACTAAGTGTGGTGGCCCAATCTAGTGGCATCTTTGCATGTCTAATGGTCTCAATGAAGTTGACCATGAATGGAGCAAAATGACCCGCTGCAAGCAATCCCATAACTTTTCTCAGGAGAATGATTGAATATCCGATGTCATCCTTCATGTATCCTCGAGTCATATCCACTTTGCTGATTGTATTTCCTTGAGGTGGCTTCTCAATGAAGTATAAGGAATATATGATGTTGATGGCCTCCTGATAATGATCTTTATGCCACCTCTCAGCTGCTTCATACAAAATTTTGATGAACTGATCGACTCTAGGTAGATGGAAAACCCTCTCGATATTATCAGGTCACAGATCCAAGACCACTTCCCTAGTGATGCTCTTTACCACCCTTTCATCAGGAACAAAAATGCCAACATAGGGTCATAATCAATTTATCTGACTACACGGTCCTGGGATGTGATGCTACATTTACTAACCCAGAATAGATTAGGGCAGACCTCAAGGATGACCTTTCGGTTGGACTGTTACAAACTCTTAGGAACTCTCCCAAGTTTTTGTGTCTGAGGTCTATGTCTTTGATCTCAGCGTACTCATTGTGTAACCGTGATTTTGGGGTTATGCCTTGGAACTTGTAAATAACTAGTTTTTTTGTTGATCTGGATGTGGACGCCATCTGATTGTATTACCTGCACATCAAAAAATAGAAAACACGATCAGTTAATAGATGTTGGAAAAAAGAAAAGAAAAAACGTCTCCTCTTGAAGACTTATTCACTTTATTTAAAAAAATATAATTAAAAATAAATTAAAAAAATTATTATTATTATTATTATTTTTTTTTTTACTTTAATTTTTTTTTTTTTTTTTTGCAAAAAATGTTTTTTTTTTTCAAAATTATAACTAAAACCCTTTAAAATAAACATTAAAAAAAAAGGCACAGATTGATACGGGCACTGAGGCATGGGCACAGGTGCCATGCTGGCGCTACGCAAGCGTCATGTGCAGCATTGGCTCCCCAAAAGGGGGGGTTGCATGGGTGTAGGTGCAAGCACTGCGCGCAGCGACGCAGGGGTCAATCGGCGGTGCCGTGTGGGTGTCGTGCGCGCATGAGTGCACGGGGGTTATTTGTCAACACCGTGGGAGTGTGACACACATTTAGCACGTTGGTGCTCATGAGAGCATGGGGGTTAGTCGGCAGTGCTGTGGGAGCACCGTGCACGTTCAACGTGCATATGAGAGTGCGAGGGGCAAAAAATAAAGGGGGGGAGAGGGTTTACCTCTCTCTCTCCCTCTCCAAACACTTGAACACCATAAAAATGAAGAAAGAGGGGGGAGGACATGAGCTATATAGCCCTCCCTCCTCATGTGACAAAACACAAAGCGCGCCGCATGGGAGAGGGGAGGTTTTTATTTTTATTTTTGACCTTTGGGATGCAGCTTTTAAACAAATTCTTTCTTCTCCTGATTCTCGAATTGTGAGTCCAAGAGTAAAAAAAAAGGGGGGGTCCCCATTCCTTTTAGGAATGGGGCGTGTGTTGTGGACACCACAAAAAATAGCCTAGAAAAAGAGAGGAAGAAATGACCAAGGCATTTCTTCATTAGCAAACATTCCTCCAACGTGTGTCAAACACCAACCAAACTTTGAACATCTTGAGTGTCTTTCGAATGACTCTTTAATCAAAATTTTAGAACTCAAAACTCTCCAAATCAGTGTGCATGTTGTATATTCATTCCCTTTAATGTGTTAGGATGTAATCAATCAAATTTTTCTAACAACTCGAAACAATCTTCCACTCCTCCCAGCTCATTCATTCAGAATCTTGACGAAGGCCTTTTATCAATCAATTGCTTGACCAAATGAGAGAATTAGTTTGAGGGCTTTTGGCGGGATGTGACATTCTTTTAAATTTCTAGATTTTTGAATAATTTCTCCATGTCTTACAAAAATGTTACTTTTGATGAAATGATACTTTGAACACAAGATACTTTGTTTTGAGAACGTATCTTTTACCATTTTAGATCTTTAGAATCCTTTAGGCTTAACACCATATTTTCTCTTTTTTTTTTTTTTAGTATCCTGACTACGCTTAGACCATGTAGTCAAAACATCGGTGTCATTTCTTGGATTCAATCTCTTGTGAACATCCCTTGCATTCCTCTTTTAAAACTTTTTTTTTTTGAAAACTCTCATGCAAAACAATGATCTTAGCAACTTTTTGAGAAGACCCCTCTTGTTTAAACTAGTCGGAGTTTGGATCATCTCTCATCATCTTAGACTTCAAATTGAACAACACCTAAAATAGTCAAACTTTTAAAATTTACAAAGTGTTGAGAATTCGGTGGTCTCAGGCTCTGATTTTCAAATTGAGAGTCTCCTATTTCCACAAGAAATATCCATTGCTTAGTTGGTATAAGGCACACAATCAGCTGAATGTTTCGAAAAAGAAATACTTCTTCCTGGAATCAGAGCCAAAGAGTGGTTAGTGATATCTCAAGAAAAAAAATCTCAAGTACACCTTACCCTAGGATTGACATAACTTTGAAAGGAAACACACGCCTGGAAGAAAATGCACGACATGAAATCAACACACTTGTAGGAATGAAAATCTAAGCTAAATGTAGAAATGAAATCTAACTATTTTTTTTTTGTGTGTGTGTGTGTCTTTTAGGCCTCAAAATAATGCTTTAGAAATTGCCCATTTATGGGAAAAAGAAGAAATTCCCCCTATAAGGAACTTAGCCTAAAAGTGTTCTCTCCAAGGATCTCCATGATTTGATAAGGGCTTGTCCACAAGCGTTGAAACTTGATACGACTCCCCTACTTTTCTTTCGCCTTATCCCAAAGTAGGACAAGGTTAGCGATTCTAAATGATTTGATCATGGCTCTCTTGTCAAACCATCTTTTAACAATAGCTTGATGTTTGGCCAAGTGCTCCAATGCAACTATTCATTTCTCATCCATTTCTAGAAGATTCATTAATTGAATTTGTACTCTGTCAGTGTCATCAACATACCCACTCATGAATTTTAAGATATGAATCTTGAGATTGAGTGGGAATATCAGTTCTCATCTATAAACAAGAAAATATGGAGAAGTCCCCAAGGAATTTTTAACTCTGACTCGATCCGTCCACAAGACATATTTCAATTGTGTATGCCAATCCCTAGGATTCTCCTTCAACAATCATTTTATCACAATGATCAAGTTCTTGTTTGTAGACTCTGCTACCCCATTTCCTTGCGAGTAGCAATTTGAGGAGAACTTGATAATGACTTTGTTTTCAAATTCCCATTAGGTCAAGAATGTAGATGCAAATGCAGACCCATTGTCGCATACAAGAGCAAATGGCATTCCAAATCTAGTAGCAATATGTTCTTCCAAAAAGTCAGTCACCACCTTAGTAGTGCAATTTCTGAAAGTCTCCACCTCTGTCCATCGTGTGCAATAATCTATAGTTGTAAGAATGAATGCATGTCTAGTTGATGATGGTGGGTTTACTGGACCAATGAAATCCAGTCCCCACTTTGTGAAAGGGCACACCTCATATACTGGTTGTAGTGGCATTGATGGGTGCCTCTCTTTGTTAGCATTGGTTTGGCATATATGACAAGAACACACATGTTCAAAAGTATTCTTGAATATCGAGGGCCAAAAATAACTTGATATTAAAATCATGTGAGCTGTTGCTTCTGCTGAACCATGTCTCGTACCATACTTGTCATGAAAATGTTCCAAGACATCCTTAGCTTCTTCATGTCCTAAGCATTTCAAATAAATCCCTTCATAGTTCCTTTTATATAGCTTGTTATCAAGTAACTTGTAAGACTCACATTTCATCTTAAGTCCCCTACATTGTGAACTGTTCATCCATTTGGGGCATTGATCTTGGAAGAGATAATAGACAATATCCCAGTACCACACATCCGTCACCACACCTTTATTAATATCAACTTGTGATATAACCATCTTCTTTTAATCATCTTCATCTGTTTCATCGTCAAATTTGAATTCCTTTTGATTTCCATCTTGGTTATTAGCTATCATTTTTTATAACCCTTGGCCTCTGACTAATCTCATAGATTAAATTTTGAGATTGAATTCCTGAAGTATGACCATCCACTTTCCCCTCCTTTCACCAAGTTCATTCTGCATCAAAAGCATCCTTAGTGCTAGATCAGGTACAATTGCATACACCTTACTTTTGAGTATGTAGTGACAAAACTTCTTTACTACCTTGATTAACGCAAAGGCCTGTTTATCAAGATTTGAATATTTCAACTCAGTGTTCTTTAGAGGACAACTCATAAAAACAATTGGTTGGTCATCTTCCTTCTCTCTTTTTTGTGTCAAGATCCCTGCGCAAGAATGTTTAGAAGCAAAGGAATAGATCTTGAATAGTAACTCGTAATCTGGACTCACCAAAACTAGGGCTATGGAAATGGCAATCTTAATATCTTGGAATGATTTCTTTATCTCTGGTACCGATTCTATTTTAGCCCCCTTTTTGAGTAAATCATTGAGGGGGCGACTATCTCTATGAAACCACTTATGAATTTGCATACAAAGTTTATCTTTCCAAAGAAATCAATTCCTTCTGACTGTGTGGATGTGCTAACTTGAAAATAGACTCAACTCTATCTGAATAAATAGAAATTTTGACTTCAGAAATGACATGTCCTAGGAGCTTCCCTTTAGTAACACCGAATAAACATTTCTTGGGATTGAGTGATATGCCGTACCTATGACATCTATTGAATACCTGCCTTAGATCAACAATATGAGTACTTTGATCTTTTGAAAAGATAGTCAAGTCATCCATGTAGATGACTATACACCTATTTATCAATCCTTTGAAAGCTTCATCCATTGCTCATTGAAATGTAGCTCCCGCATTAATCAACTTGAAAGGCATCCTTTTGTAAGCAAATGTTCCCCGCTTGGTTGTGAAAGTAGTCTTTAGCCTATCTTCTTCGTCAACCATCACCTGGTTATATCCTGAGTAACCATCCAAGAATGACATCATCTTTGAACCATTAACAATTTGCAATACCTCATCTAGTGAGGGTAGAGGATAGTTATCCTTCTGAGATGCTAAATTCAAGTTACAAAAGTCAACACAAAGATGAATCTCTCTGGTCTTCTTCCGTACAATAGCCAAATTTTCCACCCATGTGGAATGATGGATAGGAAATGTGATCTTAGCATCCAGAAGTTTCTTAACTTCTTTCATGATCAGTGGTTAGATAATTGGATTTACTAGTCATTGTCTTTGTCAGAAATGTTTAGCGTCCAGTTTCAACAGGATGTCATGTGTGATAATCTCAGAATCATAAGTCTTTAACTCGTCATAGCTCCAAGCAATAAAATCTTTATACTCAGTGATAAATTTGAGCATGTCATCTCTTTGTTATCGATTTCACACTTTTCCTATTTGCACCATTTTTGGTTCTTCATCAGTACCCAAATTGTGTGAGTCACATTCTTCGATTCCTTTCTCTTGAGTTTCCCTTCTATTGAGTGCTGATTCGTCATGATCAAAGATGCATTCAAGTTCAACCATTCCTTTTGGAATGGTGTTGGTTTTCAAATTAAGGATTCCATCATCATCCTCAAGCTCATCATCTTCAGGATTTTCCTCAGGTGTATCATCAATCTCTTGTCCTTGAAAATGGTGACGACACATAATAAACTCGAGTATATGTTGATCATCCTGAAAGACCTGAAAGTTAATGATATTGTCGAGAATGGAAGAAATGACAACTAATTTGACTAAGAATCTTTTTAACTTTGTCTTTTCAACTGGCTGTAAAGTGCTAGCTGAAATAGCAAGGGCGTCTGCTACCACATTCTTTCTTCTTGGAATGGATTTGATGTTTAGAGCTTCAAAGTCATCCATTATATCCCATACCCTTTTCCTATAAGTGATTAATCTTTTTTTGTTGCATGAGTATATGGATTTTACTTGTCATATAACCAGTTGAGAATCCCCTTCGATTATAAGAGTGGTGACTCCTTTTTCCAATGCAAAGAGAAGTCCTCGAATCAAAGCTTTATATTTTGCACCATTGTTACTACATCTAAATTGCAATCGATATGTGGCATAGAAAGACCTACCTTTTGGGTTGATCAGTTCAATACCTGCATTAGCTCCTGATTTGCATCTGGAACCATCGAAGTAGAGTATCCAAATTGCATTTTCCTTGGGTTTTCTGACTTTGTGCTTATTCATCCTTAACTTTTCTTTTACTTGAGCCTTGAACGATTGTTTCTTGGGAACCCATTGTAACTTTCCTCATGTAGGGCTTGATGAGTCCCCTTCATATCCTATGGATAGAGGAAGTGTGTGTTTTTCTTGTTTCTCCTGAATTTCCCATATTAGCTCTTTCATTTGCTCAACTTTAGGTTCCGGATGAATGACTAATGAAGTCCATCCTTTACCTTTAACATATCATCTTCTTCTTTGAACTTTAATCATCCTTAGATTAGGAGAAGATAAACCTCCACCATCTAAAGAGGTGTCACTCTATGATACATATAAATCTTCACTTTCTTCTTCATCTTCTCAATAAGGTTGGATGAATTCACTGAATCTTGACTTTCAATGAGTTCATCTTTTGAGGTCTTTGTACTCTTATTTTCAATCATTTGTGTCAATACCTTTGCTACTGCTTCTTGGCATACTGAACATTTGAACTCTAAATGACTAACTTTGTGCAACCGAAAAAATATTGGAAGGAGGAGGATACTAGGGTCAGCTTCCTCTCCTAAAAAATGTAGATTAGTCACCATACTCTCTATGAATTGTGTCACAGTCTCACTTTTGGGTACCGACACCTTAGGTTATTCATTTTGATCTTGAGATGCATTGTTTGGAACCATATTCAATACCATCACTTTTTATGAACCCAAATTCAATTGTAAGAATGCTATCTCATTCGGGGCATTGTAATCTATGATCATTGTTTTCAATTTGGGCTCAACATCTATCTTGATTTGATTGTTCAATCCTTTCCATGACAACCATAATTGAGTGAAGTCTATAGAGAACCATCCTTTGAGACATTTTGTCTATTCTCTGCTTAGGAGTAATCCATATGTCTCTAGGATATCAACCACATGTATGTCAATAATATCCTAGATTCGAGGATCAATTGTTAACTGTATCTGCACATCTTTCAATACTCCAATGACTTTTACCTCTGTTTTATCCAACTGTATTACCACTTAGTAAGAGGGTTGAGGATTAACTCCTAGCCTTTGAGCTATTGATAATGGCATCACATTACATGAAGCTCCTAAATCAATAAGACAATTGTGAAGATTCTTCCCATATATCCTTATGCTTAGCAAAAATGGGGTACCTCAACTTTGTCCTTGAACATAGTGGGCATTAATTTTGTAGCATTTACTTGTCACGGCACCATCTTTTGAGGGACAACATTCGTATTATGGGAAACCTTTGTATTATCCAATGTCTTCATGAGTGCTTCTCTTTGTTGTGGAAAATTTTGCAACATGTCAAACATGGACATATTGGCTTTAGTTTTCTTTAGATCTTCTACTACATTATACTTTTTAGTAGACCAAGTAGGGTTCTTTGGTATTGTTGGTATGTTCACTTGATTCTAATACTATTGTCCTCCTTGGGTTGGCCTTACCGGTGGCAGATTGTTGTTTGCTCTAGGATTAGGTGGAGTTGGTTGCAAACCAGGAGGAATTCCATTGGTCAAGGGATCCTTTTTATTTATGAGATTATATGTATTTCAATTGTCATTTTGAAAGGCAAACATCTCATCATGTTGAAGATCGGGTTCTTGACTAAATGAGAATGAGAATTCCTCACTTGCTTGTTCTTCCACTTGTACATTCTATGTAGAATCATAAGATTCTAATAGCATTGCATTGAATTGAATAGGAGGAGGATTATCATTCACTTGTGAGTTTTGATTCACCTCTTGATTACCATTATAGTACGTACCATCATTGCTAGGCACATTTTGGCCATCATCATACTGAATGTTGTTGTTGTTATCAGTAGGAATGCTTCCATTATTCGGTTAAGTATTCCATTATCAATTTTGTCTTTGGAAGCCATTGTTGTGATCAGGAGGATTGAAGTTGTTTCCTGTATTGTTGTTACTGTTATTGTTGAAGTTCTTGTTGTAATTTTGACCAAAATTGTTGTTGTAGGGGCCAACATTATTTCTTTGGAAGTTGTTATTTTGTCCTTGTAACAATCTAAGATGTGTCAACTCATTGTTCATTTGTGACATGGTCTTTTTCATTTGACCAACTTCTGAAAGGAGATTGTTATCTGCTTCCATAGGAACCATTGCTTTCCATTCAAAGAAAGCTATTTTTTGGGGCTCATACCCTGGATATGTTATCGCTTGAGTTTGTGGAGCGGGTGCCTGTTCTATGGAACTGGTTTCATAGGTATGAACTGACTAGGCATGGTGGGTGCTCCCATGGGGTATGTTGGCATTGTAGGGATTGTTTGTGCTAGAAGCATCATTCCTCCCCCATTAGGATTAGCTTGCTTCATGAACATGATTGATTTTGCAAAGACTTTGTCTAATGTGTCAATATTTGCTACAGGAAGTCTTCTCAGAAAGATCGTAGTAAGAGGGTCCATAGCATTCAAATAAATTTGGATGGTGGCTTCAATTGGTATTGTGTATGGTGTTTCCAACTTGCGGTAGGCCATATGAAAGTGATGGTTGAAGTGTGAAACTGTCTCAATTGGGTCCCTTTTTATTGATATGAATTGTTGATGTATCACTGTTGGATTGATGAATGTTTTGAATTGTTCCAAGAACAATTTTTTAAAAGTGTCCCAATCTCCAATACATCCTGGTGGTAGGTTCACATACCAATTGAAGGAAATTTCCCCCAAAGAGTAGAGAAATAAATGAAGAACCACATCCTCATTAGAAATTTTCTTTCAGTTGCAAATTTCCTTAAAAACCTTGACATGATCTTTGACGATTCTTGTTTCTCCATAAATGAACCTTGGACAAAATTTCTCAAGATTCCTAGGGAGGTCATGGAGTGCACCTCTCAAGTTAATGGGTGAATCAATTGTGTTTGTGAAAAAGGCCATTGGAGGATTTTGTGGACCTAAAGGTGGCTGGGATGGTGATGGGACTGTTGGAATATGTGGAGGTCCACCTAGTGGTTGAATGGGTGGTGGAGTAGAAGAAGATGACGAAATGTCAAATAGAAGTGGTACAACTCAAGGTATTCCTCTGTCACTACATGAATTATGAAAATGAGTAAGCTCTAGAAATTCTTGGGTACTTGGTGAAGATCTTAACGCTCACTGGAATGGGGATCTTGGATCAATATCCTCTAGCTTGTATCAATTCTAGAAAAAGTGCACCTCTGTAGAAGTACACTTCCTCACTTATTTGAATTTTGTGCACCATAGAGTTCGATGGACTTGTGAACCTGCATACATGCGGACTTGCGTACTTGTGTACCTATGGATCTGTGGACCTGCATACCTGCAGACCTATGTACCTGCGGATCTCAATTTCTAAAATTTTCAAAAGTGATTTTTGAACTTTTATGAAGTGCAGATTATTGCAAGGGTGTAAATTTTTTGAAACTTTATCAAATCTTCCTTGTTTCCAATAGTAGGTTCTTTTTTTTGTGGCCCTCCTTCTAGTGCCACTTCTGTTGGGTGTTCATTTTGCACAGGGTCAACGACAAGAATCTATTGCATAATTCCTTTGTTGAAAAGCAAATATTTTTAAGGATCCACTCCAAGGTTCAGTATTTGTCTTGTGATGTACCAAAACCCGCCCAGTAGAAGATAAATGTGAGTGTTCACAAGGAGGCCTTTGCTGGTTCTAAAAACTCTTTTATCTCAAAATTGAAGTAAATCTATTCGCTATCTCAAAATATCACACCAAAAGAATAATATTTTTGTATTTTCTATTTTTCAATGCATGCAACTCTAATAATGCAGCTACTATGAGGTCCTACTCTAACAAGGGGTTAGCAAAGAAAATAATGAAACTGAAAGAAAAATAACATGAAATCAAATGACTTGAAATTGAAATTCCTATATAGACATAAGCTATAGGAAACAACATGCTGCGAGTTAAACCTTTGAAGAAATTGGTAGGAAACCAATGAAAATAGGAGTAGTGCTTACTAGAATCCACTGATGCAATCGTCGGTGAGAATCTTTAACAAATTGAATGATGTTTCACTCTTCATCAAATTGCAAGGCCACAAAAAGTACGCTCATGCAAGACAAAAAACTATGTAGACACAATCGGGTGATGTCTTCTCAAGCTCATTATGTCAGCAAAATTCATATATCTATAGCAAACACCAAAACTAAAAGATCACACATCCAGAAACAATGCAATAAACCTTTGGCTCAATCACAATCTCATGAATAAAATCCACAAAACAATGACACATTCAGGCAAGAATAACTACACTCCAAATCCTAGCACCAAAAGCATAATTTTATTGCATAATAACGATGACCTTTCTTACATTTTACAATGGGGTATTTATAAGAAATTGTCTCTTTAATTTGTGTTGAGAGTGAGAGATATCTTGATGCAATAAAATGCTTTTAAAACATTTAAACAAACTAAATATATACAAACTAACAATCTAACTGGTCCTTAGAGGGATTCCATCCATATTTTATTCATTAATTGGATGCATGAGTCCTTTACATGTCAAAAATAGAGAAAGCATGAGAGAGAAAGTAGGAGGAAGCCATCAGTCAAGGTGGACATGCATGGAGACACCAAAAATAGAAGCCACCCCTTCACTAGGCATGTGTCAGGGTTAACTTGTCATCAAAATGTGCTCTCGATGCATGGAAAGTGCTATTTTTGGAACTAGCAGTCAACTGTCAGCACACCTTATAATTGCGGAGCTGCAGACCTCGACTAGGTCAAAATCTCAAAATTTTACCAAGTGTCAAAATTAAAATTCTGGCATCTAGGTTTTGTTTATCTTTATCCTAAAGCTATGTTTGGATGTTTGCCCTTGAATTTCTCTATAATCTTAGTAATCTTAGCAGCATCCAGAAGATCCAAAGCCTCATACTTGTCCTTGACCTTCTGTCTATAGTTGTCCACCTCAATTTGAGTCTCTGCAAAATCTCCAAGTTTGGTGTCCAACTCTTACAATGCTTCCTCTATCCTAAAGGCTTGTTTGATGTCTTCATCACTAGATGCTTCCTCCAAAGTCTTTCTAAAATTTTCCACAAATACTTCAACTGGCAACAACTTCTCTCATTCTTCATCTTCAAAAATGTCCAAGCATGCATCACTATACAAATTTTCTACTTCCAAAATTTGCTCTCGGGCTTGGTCCTTGAGCCTATGTATCTCATCATGCAATGTTTCCATCACTTTATTTCCATCTGCAATATTTTCTATCCAATCATCTATCATGTCTAACTCCTCTCCGGTATATACATAAATCATAATGCAGTACCTTTTCCCTTTTATGGCTTGCAGAGTTTGTAAATCCTTGCTCCATGCCTGTACCTCATCCATGATACTAAAGTCCTGCCTCAAAATTGCCACGATCTTATCAACATTCTCTTGTGTAGCATGCAATAACTTCAAACTTCCTTTGATTATAGTGACACCCTTATCCTCAAGGTTGTCTTGCCAATCCTGACAAGCTCTCAAAAATGGACTGAGCCGTACACCTTCCCCTTCTCTAAGAATGGTATTTAAAGTCTTCTCGGGGCATTTAGAATCAAGAGGACCAATAACTTCAGCTAGATATCCATTTAAGATCTCAACTTGCCTTTGAAGTGTTTTGATTTCAATCTCATCCTGTTCCATATGGCTAAGAACCTCCTTGACTCCCATAGTCATCATCTATCAGGATGTATCCCGTGTAGGCTTTCTTAACATAATATCTTTCACTTCATAGTCCTCAAGACTAATAGCTTCTGCATCTTTACCTTCCAAAGGGTGAGCCACTTGTGCAAATAAGTCCTGGTTCTGTATAGTAGTGATGAATGCAAATGGCCTTGCATTATGTAATGGAGACTCAGGCTTGTTCAAAAACTCTACAATGTCACAAATATCATCCTCTAAAGCATGGAATTGATGCTTGGAAATTCTCATTATTTCCTTCTGAAACCATCTTGGGATATGTCTTTCTATAGCCTTGGCTCTAGATGATGAAGGGATGTGTTAACTTGCCTCCTTCCCTCTATCTCTCTTGCTTGGAGTCTCCTGTTGTGAGGATTCTTCTTCTGTAGTCTTAATTTTTGTAGATCTTGTAGTTTGATCCTCAACTTCCTGAGAAGGTTGTTGTAAACATTCTACTATCTGTGCCTCTTTTGATGGCTCATCAGTAACCCTTGGTTCTGGTTGCCCTTTTAATGACGGTTCCTTCTGAACATGTTCTTTTGAACTCAGAGGTGGAGGTGTTACTGAAACCTTATCTACCATCATGACTTGAGGTGAAGATGGAGGAGTGAGATGAGGACCTTGTGTCTTGGGTGGCATCTGCATCCAATCTTGCTATTGAAGTTCACCTGTAGGGGTATCTCTAATCTTATCTCCAACTAAGTATGTACCCACAAGCATGAAATCAAAATTTAGAATGGAGAGAACATCATCACCTTGCTCCCTTTTCTCATTCACCCATCATTGTACTTCATCTTTCAAAGAAGAGAGTTCTACCATTTCAGCTTGGGTGGGTGGTGGGGTATTTGTGGCACTCTTCCTTCTTTCCAATTCTGTGGCTTTGGCCATCCGAGTTCTCCTTTGTAGAGGTACTTGCTCCTCCTCTTCATCTGACTCTATTTTGCCCTCATCTAATTCTTCCTTGGGAATGGTTTCAGGAATGGATGGATTAGGCACTAATATTTTATGAACTCTTTGCCTCTTGTTCATTCTAACCTTGATCCTCTTTTGTTTCTATGGAACCATAGGAGAAGTAGGCTTTTCATGCACCAGATGAATGGATGTCTCTAGAATTTCTCCCTCTTCTTTTTGACTCGACAAAACATGAGGCAATGGAAATTCAACCTAGTTATGAGAAGCTCCACCATCTTGGGGCTCTTGGGGACTGGATTCCTATTGCTGGGAAGGGTCCTATTCTTCAACATGCTCTGCTTGAAACTTCTGAGGAGAGGCTCTCTTCCTCTTTCCCTTCCTCTCTAGAGGGTGGTAGTATCCCACTGGATGATCAAGCTAGTAGACTATTTCAAGCTTGATAGGAGACTGGAGCACAAAGATAGGAACTATGACTTTCTTTCCCTTGCCCCTTTTTGGGCGAGCATGTGCATGGAAGATCACTGTATTTGAAATTGGATAAAGTGGAAAGGGTTTCTTGATCCAACTCTTTGTCATTCTAATGACATGTCTTACTCGATTATTAATATCATCTCGTTCCTCTCTATCAACTTCTGCATTTAGAATGGGCCTCTCACCAACTTTATCTATATTGCTAGGTACAAAGTCATTCTACAATAGTCTTTGATATGAACATCGTAATCATTTGTGGTGTTCATCCAATGATCTTCAATGGCATCCTCATGATAGAACTCCTTTCCTACTAGGTTTTCCACTTTATCGACATTGTCGAAGAATGGCCGGGGAGAGTTATATTCTTCAAGAGCATAATTCTCCCATTCCCACTCAAAAGTCGAGATATCCTACCTTCTCTTTACCTGGTATGCTCCTATTACAAAAGGCCAATCCCAACAAGTTCTTCATTGTCTTTTGATCCTCTCATAAGTTGACTCAATCTACCAAGATATTTCCATTAGGACCAACTTGTCACTTGGGTACCTTGGGAGTTTCTTCAAATTGATGGATGCACCACCTACCCAAATGTATGTGAAAGTCCAAAACTAGATGAAATATGCACTAAGAGCTGTGATCTGTGTCTTGGCTTCATCGAACAATCTCTTCCCATAATCCCCTTTGATGAATCGAATGATGGCAAAGATGAAGGCATCATTCGCAATTATGTACTCCTTGCTCTGTGGTGAGAGCTTCTTCTTCACTAGCTGAGGATAAACTATATAGAACCATGCATTAGGGTCTTGCATACTACCCTTCTTTTACAACCCAAGATAGTTAGTTGCCCTTGCTGCAAGTAGATACACCATGTAAGAAGTCATATAGAACTTCTTCTTGTCATTTACCATTTGCAACTGGTCACACAAGTTCTCACTAAGTGTGGTGGCCCAATCCAGTGGCATCTTTGTGTGTCTGATGGTCTCAATGAAGTTGATCATGAATGGAGCGAGATGACCCACTACAGGCAATCCCATAACTCTACTCAGGAGAATGATTGAATATTAGATGTCATCCTTCATGTATCCTCAAGTCATATCCACTTTGCTAATTGTCTTTCCCTGAGGTGGCTTCTCAATGAAGTATAAGGAATATATGATGTCGATGGCCTCCTGGTAATGATCTTTATGCCACCTCTCAGTTGATTCATACGAAAGTTTGATGAACTGATCGACTCTAGGTAGATGGAAAACCCTCTCAATGTTATCAGGTCACAGATCCAAGACCACTTCCCCAGTGATGCTCTTTACCACCCTTTCATTAGGAACAAAATGTCGAGATAGGGTCATAATCAATTTAGCTAACTGCACGATCCTAGGATGTGATGCTACCTTTACTAACCCAGAACAGATTAGGGTGGACCTAAATGATGACCTTTTAGTTGGACTGTTACAAACTTTCAGGAACTCTCCCAAGTCTGTGTGTTCGAGGTCCATATCTTTGATCTCAGCGTACTCATCATGTAACCATGATTTTGGGGTTATACCTTGGAACTTGTAAACAACTAGTTTTGTTGTTGATTCAGATGTGGATGCCATCTGATTATATTACCTGCGTATCAAAAAAAAGAAAATGCAATCAGTTAATAGATGTTGAAAAAATGAAAGAAAAAACGTCTCCACTTGAAGACTTATTCACTTTATTTAAAAAAATATAATAAGAATTTTTTTAAAAAAATTATTATTATTATTATTTTTAAATTATTTTTAAATTTTTTTTGTTTTTTTGTTTTTTTTTGCAAAAAAATGTTTTTTATTTATTTTCAAAATTATAACTAAAACCCTTTAAAATAAACATTAAAAAAAAAGGCACAAACTGATACGAGTGCTGAGGCATGGGCACGAGTTCTGCACGAGCACGAGCACCATGTTGTCATTGCACAAGCGTTGCCTGTGGCATTGGCTTCCCAAAAGGGGGGCCGTGCAGGTAGAGGTTCAAGCACCACACGTAGCAATGCGGGGTTCAGTTGGCAGCACCGTGTGGGCTGCGTGCGCATGAGAGCACGGGGGTCAGTTGGCAGCACTGTGCACGTTCAACGTGTGGGTGCACATGAGAGCACAGGGGTTAGTTGGCGGCGCCCTAGGAGCGCCACACATGTTCAGTGTGTAGGGGGCAGAAAATAAAGGGGGGTAAGAGGGTTTACCTCTCTCTCTCTCTCCCTCTCCAAACAATTGAAGACCATAACAATGAAGAAAGAGGGGGGAGGACATGAGTTATATAGGCCTCCCTCCTCATGCACCAAAACATAAAGCGCGCCACGCCTTGATGCACGTGCATGGAAGAGGGGAGTATTTTTTTTTATTTTTTGATTTTTTGACCTTTGGGATGTAACTTTTAAACAAATTCTTTCTTCTCCCGACTCTCGAATTGTGAGTCCAGGAGTTAAAAAAAAAGGTGGTCCCCATTCCCAGTACGAATGGGGCATGTGTTGTGGACACCACATACCCTAAATTTAATTTATTTTCTACGACATTTTTAGTCAAGAAGGGACACAAAATAGAAATATGTTTAATCTTTGATTGCATTATCAAATCCTTTGAAATATTGATAGCATGTGAATTGTCACATGTAACTGCATCGTATGCAACCTTTCTATCTTTGGGATTTTTTTCATCTAAAATACTTGTTTGTAACAAGATTTTGTTGCAATATATTTTCCCTTCATTTTACATAATGATGTGAATCCCATTTCTTTCTCATCTAAGAGCCAAATTTTTTCCCTAAAAAAATGCATCTCTACTTATACATCTTCTATCATTTTAACATACTATCTAGTAAACAACATTAGAATATTTCAAATAAAAGTCAGTATCCCTCTTATGACATGATCCAAAGCATAGAGTCCAATTCAAATATTTGAATATTTTTATAATTATCAAGTATTATGTGAGTGCTTTTGATTAGCTTGATATCTTGCAACCATGAAAGTTTCAAGCAAAAAAATGGCCTTTAAGTAGTTAATTATAATAATCTATCAATAATATATATGTAAATCTCCTACCAACATCCATGTATTAATCATCATTTCTTAAATTTACTAACACCCTACCATGCTTTAACAACCAAACTAGCTTCTTTGAATGCATACGCCTTAGATAACATAAATTTGTTTTCGAATTCATTATGTGGGGTTTTTATTAAAACTATTGTAATATAATTTAGAGCTTTTTCATGGTTATTTTTTATTTCATTAAGACTGATTCAAAAATACTAATATGCCCTTTGAAAATATTTTTTAAATGGTATCTTTAATAAAAATTCGTGGGTCAGAGGGTTATCAACACTAAAAATTGTGGGTCACACTAGGGTTTATCTATTCAATCTATCCATGGCACATTTCAAAAACATTTCATCTCCATTACCATTTGTTAGTTGAAAGAATGAAATCAAACCCTATCTGCAGGAACAAATATAAAAGAATAATGAAGAACAACAAAAAATGAGATATCAAATACCAAAACAAGCTATCAAAAACTAAAAAGCAGAGGTGTATGGAGCACATACCTATTTTCACATGCGTTAAAATGCAAGGGAGGAATAGAAGTAAAATGTGATGGACCTTGGTTTTGGCATTAATATCTAAAATTTTTGGCTCACCTCCCATGTGCACAGAGAAATAGCTCCAAACCTCCATCCCACAATCCCAAATGACAATGAGCTGATTATGTGATCTCCTAACTTTTTCTTTTTTTGTTGTATTTGTGAGCCTGATAATGTCAAAATTTTGACGCAAAACAAAGTGACATCGAAAATTTGATGCAAAAATAAAGTAACATAAAAAATTTGATGTCATCAGCCTCATAAACAAACAAAAAAATTGATCCTTTGGTTGAAATTAAAGGTCAAAATTTGACCTCAAATGTACTAGTGAGAGGTTCCCAAATATGATAAATATGATGGAAATGGTGACCCCCATGATCATGTTAGACAATTTTATGGACTTAACATGGAATTTGTGCAAGAAGACACATACCTCATGAGGCTATTTCCAAGAAGCTTTTATGGAAAAGTTATGGAATGGTTTATGTTAGCCATTTTAGCCCCCTTCCAAAAATTCCAATGTTGCCATCTTTGTGAACATCCTGGGTGATAACCATGATCACGTTCTTTGAATTATTCATTTATTTCCATGTAAGCATATAAGGGATACATAAAAACATTGTTCCTTCCTTTTTATATCCCTAAGTCTTATAATTTTTTGCATTGTATGACCATCCTATAAGCACTTCAAGTTGTGATGATGCAATTCCCCTTCATCACCCTATCACTCCAATTTGTGACTTAATCGTTAGATTGGTTGTGAAAATATGACATAGTCAAAATCACCTTTAGCATGGGTTCGTAGCTATTTGGACTAACATCCAGTTTTAGGTTGCAAAGGAGTGAAAGTAGTTAGGTGCAACATTACAAGGATTCATTTGTGGTTATGAATTTTGGTTTTGAGGTTGTGAAGGTCAAAGGCATTTGCAGTTATTATTCTCTACCATTAGATCTGCTAGATCAACACTTGTTGCTTCCTTGCTTTTCAAAGTTATGTGAAGGATAACCAAAATGGGAAAAATGAAGTAGCAACACATGTACCATTCACTAGAGAGTGGAAGTAGTCAGGTTTGATGGATTTCACATCCTTGCACATAGTTAAGGGTTACCTAGAGTTAAGTTGGTGATGATGCAAAATGCTTTGTTCACACCATCGTAGGGTCAATTGCTGAGTTAATGATTTAAGTTGTGAAGGTGCAATGATAGTTAGTTATGCAGTTATCAAAATGTTGTAGGTTAAAGGGCTTTGAGATTATTTATAGTTGTGAAGGTGCAAATGGTGATCATGGTTGTTAAGATTTAGGGTAGTCATGGTGTCACATGGAGTTAATGCTAACCCTTTTTTTAGGCTACAAAGTGGTGAAAACTTTGTTCAGATCTTCACAAGGTTAATATTATGGTTAAAATTCATGGCTATGAGGCTACAAACAAAAGAAATGTCAAGATCAAGCAACTAATGCAACATCATAAGGATTCATTTGTAGTTAAGATTTTCAATTACGAGGTTGTGAAGAGATTTGATAGTCATCCGAGGAAGTGTTCACAACATCACATGTTTCAAACAAGCTTGTGTTTAGTGGTTGCAAGGAGGTGTCATGTTTAAAGATAAAGGCATTGTAGCATCATAGGCAAATAAAATGTTAAGCAATGAGCAGTTGCGATGATGTGATGAAGGCTGTTTGGTGGTCATCGTAAGGTCGCAGGGGTTAGTGGACTAAAATGAAAGAAAGTTGTGAAGTAGTGATAGGGCATACTATGAAGACATCACCATTTCACATGGCCAAATAGTTAATAAGGAAAATGAGTTGCGAAGTTGCAAATAGGAGCAGACATAGGTCAACATAAAAAATAGAAAGTTGGATGATCTAGCAGAATGTTTAAAGGATATAGGGCCATGTGGTGGGTTAGATGTTTGAATTTGGTTGACTTGATGACATGGATAACTTGGCATGGTCATGAACATGGAACCAAGCAACTTTTTGATGGCAAAAAGGTCCTTTTGATCATCTGCAACCACCTTTTGGTGTTCTCCATGCTTGGTAAATGCAATTTTCATCCTTCTGCCACCTTGTTTTATCCATCTACCCAGCTAGAGAAGTTATGGCCATTGTTTCTGTCTCTTCAAGACTAGAATTTGCATGCGAAGATCTGATATTTTTCATATGGACTTGTACCTGATCAAATCTTCTTGGCATAAAAAATGATTCCTCTCTGCAACTTGAAGATGGTAGTTGAGTTTTTTGGCTTTTAGTAGAAATCTTCTCAGTTATGCTTAAGTTATAAAAGAAAATTTTCTAACCCTTTCAAGGGTCAATCTTTCTTTTGATTCTATAGTAGTTGTATTTCATACTCTGCTACTATAATTTCCTTGCCTATGAGTGAATATAATTATCTATTGTATCTCTTTCTTCCATTAATATATTGTGCACTATCTTTTTGCCTTATGTTGATGTATAGCTCCCATTCTTCATCTCATATGTTGTATCCATTTTTCCTTTGAATGATATAGAGTGAAGCTCCTTCCTAACAACATTTTATTTCTATCTAATCTACATATGATTATTGAGTTAAAACAAAGTTTGAAGCTGAGTACTTTAGGATTATATTGATGAACTGTGTAGCTCTAGGAAGAGGTGAGACTGAACTTACTATTTGGTGTATCAACCCTCTAGATTATATTAGGTAATTTGATTTTCATGCATTTTCTTCTCCCTTTTTCTCTCAAGAAGTAGTTAGGTGCATTCTAATAGTAAGGAAACTGACCTTCTCCGGAGATTCAAACTCATTGTTCAAGTCCCACAACTTTGAGATTTTTTCAATGTTTCACAAGGTTGCCTTTAGGTCAAACTTTAGGAAAGGGTGCAAAATTTTGTGACTATAGTTTTTGGTATGCCCTATGTGACAAACAATTTTAGCTATTTAAGTTTACTGGAAACCATTTCAATCTTTATGCATTGAGAATTCGGGTGTTATTCTTAGTTCCATCATCCTTTGGAGGCATTCCATCAAACACCATGGTGACTCTAGTGGACATCTACTTGTTTCAAGATGAAACAATGCTAGTATGAAAAGATCATTCTTGATATTTTGTGATTTTTCAAAGTTTTTTGTGAAATGAAATTTTTATTAAATTTTAACCATGGACCCATTTCATAGAAATAACTACTATTCCACCCCATATCATGAAAATGCTATTTCGTAGCCCTCACATGGCCACTTTCAAGCTTAGCCCCAAGCTAGTTATAGCCAGTATGCTCAAGGTTATTCCTATCCCCCTACCCCTTCTCCACCATTCCCAACATCCCCATATAAAGAGATTAGATATATGATGTGAGGAGGAGGTGGTGATCTTGGTACTTATTACCAAACTCTATAACTAGGCTTCGCTTCTTCTAAGCCTACCAAACATATTGCTATCGGTCCCTTAGGACTCTCCAAGGCTAGAGACTAGGTGGTTGGCCTCTTCCTCTTACCACAATCACCTCTACAAAGTATCTCTACCTTAATCTCCTCTATACCCAAACAACTATCCTTCACACCTCACAACAACTCCATTACCTTACACCCTCCAGGATCTTTCACAACACCATATTCCAAATTGATTCCAAAGAGTTAATTCATGACAAATAAAATGGTTTCCAACTGCCATAAGGTTCTATACACCTTAGTGGGCTTCAAATCATCGATTCTCACAAACAGACCTAATGAGGGCTCCTTGTAGCCCTACCTTGGGATTTAGGTGAGAATTCAAAATATTCTAAACATCTAAAAAAACTAAAGGAAGATTCAAACACCCATTATTAGACTCTCTCCAATTCCAAAATCTTAATATTTTAACTAATCATTAGGGCAATCAACTTGCAAGCCCTAATATAGGCTAGTAGGCCTAAAACACATATGCAAGCTATAACTCACCAAAAATCTCAAATAACAATACCAAATGAACTTGAATTCACCATTGTCTTACCAATACCTCTTCAAATTTTGACTTTTAGGCTCCTAGTCCTTGAGGAGATACCCAAACCTTCAAACCCTTGATATAATGAGGGTGTTATTGTTGAATACTTTAACTGGACTTCAAACTCCAACACTTCATTTTTTCTACTCTTCTTGAAGGTTCCTTAGAATCCCAAGAACACACACACACACACACACAAACCTTAAAATACATATCCAACCCTAACTAACCCTCTGTCATATCTTCTAATTACTAATTCTTTGTATTTACTTGCTCACAACAACAGATAGCATGCTGATGCATGACCATGCTGATATGGGGGAACAATTTTATGAGGTAGAATTATGAGAGGATAATCCTAACAATACAAAAACTTTAACAACCTTTCCTTACTCCACGAAATGAGAACATTCAATCACTAAGTCATCTTGCTCTAGAAATATGTAGGATTTACTACATAAAAAATGAGTAGTAAGTTTTGCCAATCACCCAATGATTCAAGAAAACATTAAAAATCAATAGCATTTCTATACTTCATGTCCATATATCTAAGAATATTTAGTATCATTATCTCCAAGGAATAAGGAAGAAACTATTATAATTGCAGTCAATACCAATATACTAGTAGGACTTCACAAAATATAGATTTATTATACAAAATGACATACATGCTCTTCACCTTTCTTCACCAAACATATCCTCTCCCTCTCTCCACATGATATTACATTTTTTTATACAAAAAAAATGACCTTTCACCTCCTCTAAGAGGTCATCCAAGATGGATGATTTTCTATCTTCCAAAACTTGTCATTTTTTCAAAAAAATACTAACTACTACTTTTTGTCAATTTTACATATTTTTTTTGCACATTTTGCATTTTATGCTCTAATATGATTTCTTGGAACCTTAAATAGGTCCAAAGGTTTATCATGAAATTTTAATACTAGATTATAATCCCTTTATGGCCTTGTATGACATTTTTCCACTTTTGACTCTCTTTGACCCACATTGCTTAAAACATGAACTTGGTCAACATGACCTTAATTTAACACTAAAAAACATGAAATGAAATAACTAATCCTCTAATCTAACATGACTCACAACCATACTAATTATGACTCCAAGTTCCATTGGATATGGTTAGGGTTTTCCTGCACCATACTCCCCTTGTTGAAAAAACTCAAGTCCCTTGAGTTTGCTACAAGAACTTTGACTGATGTTGATGTTGCCTCCTTGTTCAATTGCATGCCACCTTGCCCAATCACTATCCTTTATCTCTTTTATATTGTTCCAAATGATTCTGATCTCCATTATCTTTCTTGGAGGCCTAATTGTGATCTTCAATTCTTCAACTCTGTCTTGGACTAAAAGAATGATCAACATTGTACCAATGTCCGGTGGCTTCTTTATCTGAGGTACCTTGGCTCCACATGAAAAAATCCTTTTCATCTTCACCCAAGGTTTACCTTACCTTGGTTACACATATAAAATATATTGATTACTCTTGATGCCATTTGCCAAAAATGATGGATTCTCCAACAACTTTACTATTTTCACAACTTCATTTTTCTGATTGCCTCTTGTCTAATTCCAATCTTGCTTGCCAATAACCAAAAAAAATTAACCTCTCCAAGGGCTATGTCCCTATCATATTCATAAATTGATATCTTTTCTACCTCTTTAACTGATCCAATCTTCAAATAATCATCCTCTTTATTGCTATCATTAGCATTTTCAGTCATATTGTTGACCGTCTACCCCATTTTTCCTTCATGCTGCAGGGACTTCATTTCCACATCATGTTCCTACTCTTCTTGTATTTCCTCTTCACCCTTACTATCCTTTGTTTTGGATACTTTTCTTTCTTTGGATCTATCAATTGGTCTAATTGGTGCAGGAGTGTTCTAGGTGTAAGAACAATTTTGCATCACCCAAAAATGTTTTCTTTTCAGTCTTTTCTATTTTAATAAGGACTAGTAGATAGGATGGTTACTATTTATGGAAACTTGATATTTTTAGTAAGTTTATCATATGAGCTTAGAATGTCCTCATTTTCTATAGGAAGGTTCATTTTAGAGTTATAAGGCTACCATAAAAATCTCATTGCGCCAGCTTAAGTATCAGAGAAGTTATTGCTGATTTTTGGTGAAAACATTTGTAGAAAAATCTTCAAGTTCACCGTTGGAGGCCTTAGAGTGCCTAGATGAGGTCCAAAAACTCGACAAAAAGGGTGCTTACACTCTTCCAATTCTGTAGATCAGGATCTAAAATTTTCAAAAAGTGGTACTAATAGCCAATTAGAGCAACGGTCTGAGAGTTATGGACTTGTAAAGTTGGGCTACCTAAAATATCTAAAATAATTGTTAAAGATGTATTTGGCTAATGTTAGAGTAAATAATTAATTAATTGTTAATTATTTATTCTATTGCTTAAGCTTACTTAGGTTAATGCATGTAGTTGAGGTTAGTTGTTGACAACACGGGAGTTTGTTCCCTTTAGCATACTTATCTTTTCCACCTTTTGTGGATGTGTGCTAAGTTGTCAACCTTATCTTCTACCTCTTTCCAGCTTGTTCTACAAGCTTCCATGAGGCCTTTATAAGCGGTTTCTCACTCATTGTAAATTAATTCCATTTTTCCATTTTCACATAGAAATTCTATTTTTCTATTGTGAAACATTCTTCTGCGGTATTTTTTTCAAGCTCTTTGATCCCTAGGTTTCTCTTCAACAAGCTATTTGCAATGTAGGTGATCTTGGCACATTATCAAAGTCAAATTCTCAACTCCTACATGGTATCAGAGCCTCCATACTACTTCTTGTTCGAAGGATTTTTGAAGCTATAATTTAGAGTCACAAACCCTAGTTTGTTTGTGCAATTTTTCTTCAAATTGGAGGTAGAGAAAAATTTTGGAGCATTTTCAGCCCAAATGGATGCTGCCATTGGATCCAGAATGCAAATCCAACTCCGAAGATGGCCAAGATCACCTGCATGCAAAAACCTGTCAAAGAGAAGCCAAGGAAGGAAGAGCGTGGAGCAAGGAAAAAACCATAAATGGACATGAGAGACCACAATATATTGAAACACAAGAGAAAATGTATTTACAATATGCAATAAGTGATGTAGTGAAAATACAATGAGGGAGCCCGAATATAAAGAGCTCTAGGAATCTTCTAGAATAAGCTAGAAGATGCTAGGAGATAAGTGTGACAACTAAGCATACATCCACATAAGATTGAAAGTCCTCAAACAATGTGAGAGGATAAGTATGACTTAGGAGAGAACAAACTCTCATATTGTCAACAACTTATAATGAACTCCTAGGCTACAACTAATAAATAAATGCATTTACCTAAGTAAGCTTAAGTAATATAATAAATAATTAGTAAATTAATTATTTACTCTAACACCCCCCCTTAAGTGAAACTTAGGGAAATACCTTAAGCTCACAAAACTAAGAAATGCAGAATGCAGAATGCATAATGGGTCCTGGCAATCAGGCCATTTTAGGTACCCATGTACAATGCAAGAAATTGCAACCTCTGTAAAAGGGGAAAGAGAGAAAACCACGTGGGAAAAACCCTCCCCCCAAAATAGGTAACCTAGTGAAGAACTGAAGAAGCCTCCAACTAGAAAAATGTCCCCTAAAATAGGAACAAGGAGTGATCATGTAGAAGCATCACTAAAGCATGTAGAAGCCACAAATCTGCCATAAAAAAGAAAACTGCAACTGCTGGTTTGAAGAACCTCCATGGAAGAAGAAGGCACAAACCAAGCATGTCTATATGGTAGATGATCCATCTCACCAAAATGCATAGGTAGCCAGCCACTGCAATCACCTTGTAAATAGGATCAACCACTGAATACATAGTTTACACTATCGAACCATTGAACCAAAGATGCATTAGAACAACAACATAACCCCCCCTTAATGTAGGCGGGGTGTGATGATAGGCAACTGAGAAGGTGGGCCAAAGTCTCCTACAGACAAACCAAGAATGATGAGAGAGAAAGAGGTACAGACACCTATAAAAACACGGTCAAACTAACTCTGCATAGGGCTAATTTCATGGAAGGGACACTCACTTGACAAAGGGAGAATGCTTAAAATAACAAATAATTATCCCCCCCATGGTGCTTTATAAAAATAGTGCCTATACAATTGACTCAAAAACAACATTCATGACCTCTAGAATGCAAGAGTGGCACTTTATCTTAGTGTGATACATAAAAGTGCTTCAAAATGATAGCTACAATGATCAAAACTAAAAACAAGCTAATACAAAACATAGTACAGCTCAAAACAAGAGAAACCATGCCAAAAAAATGATCCTCAGGCCTAAAACACTCAAAATATCCAACATATAGCAAAAATGCCAAAAATATGATAAGAAGAGCATGGGCCAAAATCTAAGGAAAAAGACCACATTTCTGAAAAGTACATAGAACCAACTTTCCAGAAATATAAAGTTCTCAAAAAATTGACATGGGATGCAAAAGATATGCATGCCAGAGTAAAAAATAGAACTTTAGACTTTAACTGAAAAAAGGGCAACAAAAAAGCATCAAAACCTAAAAATACTTGCACCAATGTCTCCATCTTAGAACCAGCTTTTCAACGCTTCTTTTGGATTGGAAAAATACCTCTGTATGCTCAAGTTATGGCCAAAAAATTGCAAGTAGGTCAAAAAGGACCTAGAAGGAGAGTACAAGAAGGTCTGATGTAGTGCTGACATCATGTTGACATCATCAAGTCAAGGAAAAAATTTTGACGGCCACGTGGCCATTGCTGCAAAAAAAGATGCCATGTGGCAGCGACATGGAAAACCACTGACATGGCAGGGGTGATGTGGTAGGTCCACGTGATATATTTTAAACCCCTTAGGAAATCTGTTTTGAACTAGGAAGATGTAAAACCCAAAAGGGTGTCCAAAACCAACTTCCAAACTTCCATTTGATAAGCCTAGATGGCTCTTGTTTTGCATGCTAGAAAGTACTGGTCTCGAGTTTCACACGAGAAAGTGCATGTTTTCATGTGAGGACTCGCTGCACACTGCACGAGGACTTGTACTCTTCGTGTGAGGACTTGAACTCTTCACGCAAAGACTTGAACTCTCACGCGAGGACTTGCATGGCTTCACGTGAAGAACTGACTTTGGCATGAACATTTTGGGCATGTCAATTATAGATATCTTCAGTAGATGAGAAAATAGGCACTTGTTCTTGGGCTTCCCCAGATTTCCTGTCCAGATGGAGTTTGTCAAGGATGTGCACTTAGAAAGCAACATCGGGATTCTTTTCCACATGGACGAGCCACTTGTGCTTTAGCACCTTTGGAGTTGATTCATAGTGACCTCATGTCATTTCCTACTCCTTTTTTGGGTGCTAGATATGTGCTTACATTCATTGATGACTTCTCCAGATGCACATGGGTGTACTTTCTTAAGTACAAGTCTGATGCCTTCGACTCATTTTGAGTTTTCAAGGCATTTGTAGAGAAGCAGTCTGGACTTTCTATTCAACGGATACACACAAACAATGGGGGAGAGTATGTGAACTAGGCTTTTAGAGATTTCTGTTCTGAGCATGGTCTTCAGCATCAGCTTTCAGTGCCCTACACTGCTCAGCAGAATGGTGTGGCTGAGAGAAAGAACAAAACCCTTCGGGAGATGGAAAATTGTATGATACAGTCTAGGTCCATGGCTTCATGTTTTTGGGCAGAGGCAGTAAATTGTACCAACTATATTCAGAATTAGATGCCTCATAAGGCACTTCGACATATGACTCCTGAGGAGGCTTGGTCCCATGTCAAGCCTGATGTGTCATCATTTAGAGTTTTTGGGAGTACAACATATGCATTTGTACCTAATGCTCAGAGGAAAGCAATGGAACCGAAGAGCTAACCATTGAATTTTGTTGAATATTGTGAGGATGTAAAGGCTTACAGGTTATTTGATCCTAATTCCAGAAGGGTCCTATTTTGACGGGATGTCCAGTTTGATGAGAGCCCTCCTACAGTTCATTACTCACCTCCAGAGGCTCCTCCAGCTCCCACTACTCCCTCTTCATTGCCAATTTTTTTCATGGATGATGATCATGGTGATCTTGATATACGTCCACCACAGGATCCTCCCCAAATGCCCAAATGGGCTCGAGCTACTGTTGAGGCTGTAGGATCTCTAGCTGGTGACCCATCCACTTCTTGCCACACCTGTTCTCACACTATAGGTTCTAGTCTACTCAGTCATGCTATTAGTACTGATCCTCAGACTTTTACGGAAGTGACAGGAGATTCAGAATGGGATAGTGCAATGGAGGAGGAATATTCTTCTTTGATGAAGAACCACACATGGGATCTTTGTTCTCTTCCTAAGGGGAGAAAACTAGTGCGTTGTAAGTGGATTTACTGCACTAAGTATGCTGCCGATGGCTCCATTGATAAGCATAAGGCTCATCTTGTTGCGAAGGGTTTTTGCAAGTTGAGTGTGTTGATTACTCTGAGACATTTGCCCCTGTCACCAAGATGAATTCTATTCGCCTTGTCTTATCCCATGCAGCTTCATAGGGATGGTCAGTTTATCAGATGGATGTGAAGAGTGCCTTCCTGCATGGTGATATTATAGAGGAGATTTATATGGAGCAGCCTCCCAGTTTTGTGCAGGATCCCACCTTGATTTGCAAGCTTTGACATTCATTATATGGTCTCAAACAAGCCCCTAGGGCTTGGTATGAGAAGATGGACTCATTTCTACTATCTACATGCTTCACTCGCCGCCATTTCGATCCCATAGTGTACATTCAACGTCTTGGTGATGAGATTCTGATTCTTGTTTTGTATGTTGATGATCTTATCCTTACAGGTAGTTCATCATCCATGCTCCAAGATGTTTAGCGTGCACTGATGGACCAGTTCGAGATGACTAATCTTGGTTTGTTGCACTACTTTCTTGGTCTTCAGATTCATCAGTCTCCTACTGGCATTTTTGTGTATCAGCAGAAGTATGCTCTTGACATGCTTCGTCACTTTCATATGATTGATTGTAAGGCTACTCCTACACCATTTCAGTCGAGTGTTACTTTGTCTACCTCCTGCTCCTCACCTACAATGGGTGCTACTTTGTATTGGCAGTTGGTTGGTAGCATATTGTACTTGACACGCACCCAACCTAATCTTTCTTTTGCGGTTGGCCTAGTCTCTCAATTTTCTCAAGACCCTCATGAGAGTCATTGGCAAGCTGCCAGGCGTATTCTGTGCTACATTTAGGGCACACTTATGTATGGCATTCATTACACTATGGGGACTCCACACATTGTTGGCTACACTAACTCAGATTGGGCCAATGATGTTGATGATCAAAAGTATACTTCTGGCTTTGTGTTTTGCCTTGGCTCCAGTCCCATCACATGGTCATGCAAGAAGTAGCATGCTCGAGCACTTTCATCTATAGAGGCTGAGTACAGGGCCACCGTTCTTGCTAGTTAGGAGGCTTTATGGCTTCATCAGTTGATGACTGAGTTTGGATTTTCTCTCGATCATCCTACTATTTTGTGGTGTAATAATCAAAGTACCATCCACATTTCTCGCAACTTAGTGGAACATTAGTGTACCAAGCACATTGAGTTGCATATGCATTTCATCCGTCAGTTCATCTAGGATGATGTTATTGCATTGGAGTACATTCCTACTGTCGGTCAGGTTGCAGACATCTTCACTAAGCCTTTTGCATCACCACACTTTCTTCAGCTACGGTCAATGCTTGGGGTTATAGAAGTTTTCCTTGGGGGGGTTGGTTGAGGCCTTCCTTCCTTCACTTCATGTTTTTTTCAGCATGTTGTTTTTTACCTCTTTTTGGGGGAGAGTTTTTCCCATTGGGTTTTCTCTCTTTCCTCATTTTTTAGAGGTTGCATTTTCTTGCATTGTACTTGGGTGCCTAAAATGGCCTCATTGTCAGGACCCATTTTGCATTTTTTCCTTGTTTTGTGAGCTTAAGGCATTCCCCTAAGTTGCACTTAAGGGGTGGTGTTAGAGTAAATAATTAATTAATTGTTAATTATTTATTTTATTTCTTAATCTTACTTAGGTTAATGCATGTAGTTGAGGTTAGTTTTTGACAACACGGGAGTTTGTTCCCTTTAGCATACTTATCTTTTCCACCTTTTGTGGATGTGTGTTGATTTGTCAACCTTATCTTCTACCTCTTTCTAGCTTGTTCTACAAGCTTCCATGAGGCCTTCATAAGCAGTCTCTCACTCATTGTAAATTCATTCCATTTTTCCATTTTCACATAGATATTCTAATTTTCTATTGTGAAACATTCTTGTGTGGTATTTGCTTCAAGCTCTTTGCTCCCTAGGTTTCTCTTCAGCAAGCTATTTGCATTGCAAGTGATCCTGGCTCATTATCAAAGTCAGATTCTCAACTCCTACAATTGACTCTATATGTTTTGTTAGGGTCTATCAGCCCTAGGTATTAAGCTTCAATGTCTAGAGCCTTCTCGAGTGACATAAAATTGCCTATTTAAGAAAGGCTCAAACATTGTCTAGGACAACTCTGGGTGATAGTTTGTAGCTTGTCTTGCAAATTATTGTAATGAAGGCACCCATGTGGGTTATTATATTGTGCTTGTGAATTTTGTAATTCTACATTTTTGGTGCAAAAAAGAAATCCATATTTTGTTCTCGCATTTGCCATTGTTTCTTTGTTTCTATTATGTGGTTATGGTATTAAGGGGAGCACCCTTTATCAAGTGGTGTCAAAGCTAGAGTTCTTGAGTGTGTGGATAGATCGTCAACTATGAGGTAGTTCACACCAAGATCGTGGTTTGTGTTGAGCATGTAGACAAATTGTGAATTGTGAGGTAGTTTGCACTAGGGTTTTAGTGAAAGCATGAAAATGCCTCCACAAAGAGAGTGTGACAGAGAGTTATAGCTGTTACACTTGAGGGTTTCTAATGCCTCCAAAGACAAATGCATAGAGGAATAAATCTTCTCATAAGAGATGAAAGTGGGGATGAGGATGAAGTAGAAGAAAATTTTGGAGTAGAGGCAATTCTAAACCTAGAGGAAGAGAGGCTTTTTAGGCCCATCTCCAAGATTGGAAAAAGACCTAAGTTTGAAGTTCCCACATTTTTTGGAAATCTTAATCCAGAGGAGCTAAATGATTGGATCAATGAACTGGCGGAGTACTTTGAGTATGAAGATATTGAGGATCCTAATAGGGTCAAGTTTGCAAAGGCAAAACTCAAGGGACATGTTAAGATCTGGTGGCACGAGGTTTAGTTGGAGCGAAATAGAAAGGGAAAGGATAAAATCACCAGATGAGAATGGATGGTAGCTAAATTGAAGTGACAATTCATTCTCATAGATTATGAGCTTGATTTTTTGAAAAAAATGCAAGGGTTGAAGCAAGTAGGAAAATTTGTTCAAGAGTATACTAAAGAGTTCTACCAAGTTCTCATTAGAACCAGCCATGTAGAAGATGATAAGGAGAAAGTGGCTAATTATCTTCATGGGTTATGGCCAAGTATTTAGGATGAGTTGAGTTGGGTTCAAATGAGAAGTATTGAGGAGGCATAATATTTTTCCCTAAGTGTTGAGGAGAAACTAAGAAAGAAGTTTGACAACAAGAATAGTGGAAGAGGTCATGATAGATGATCTTATGGAGGCCGTAATGATGATCAGAAGAACAAGGATAAGGCTGAAAGTAGTAGTTAGAACTAGAAGGGAAACAATTCCAATCATTTCCATGATCAGAACCATTGAGATCAGATAGGAAGAGGTAGAGGACAAGAATCTAGAAGAGGAGGCTTCCATGGGGAATGTTTTCATTGTAGAGAAGAAGGGCATAGAGTGTTTGAATGTTCCCAGTGCCAAGGAAGGACAAATTGAAGAATAGAAGGCTAGGTTAAAGTTGCACATATTGATGAAGATGCTAGATCCTCACATTTTGAAGATGCTAAAAGAGAAGTCCTAGTTAATATAAGAGTCTTGTTAAGTGGTGAGAATGAACTTGATCGAAGAAGGAGCTTTTTTTGCACAAGGTGCAAATGTAGAGATAAGTGTTGTGATGTGATCATTGATGGTGGAAGTATTGATAATCTAGTGTCAGAAATGATGGTCATCAAGTTGAAGCTAAAGAGGTAGAAACACCCACATCCATACTATATTTCTTGGGTATAAGATGGCCACAAGGTCATGGTCAATGAGTAGTGCTTTGTGAAGTTCAAGATTGGAAGATACCAGAATGAGGTACTTTGTGATATCATAACTATGGACATATGTCATATGTTTTTGGCTTGGTCATAGTAGTTTGAAAAGCATGTTGTACATGATGGGTGAGAAAATGCCTACACTCTAACCAAGGATGGAGTGAAACATAAGTTGAAGTTGTTGAGGGAGAAAGAGGAAATGGTATATAGTGCTTTCGAAATATGTTTTGTTGATGGAAAATAGTTTCTCAAAGGTATGAAGTGTGAGCACATGTGTTTTTCTATAATTCCAAAAGCTAGTAAAGAAGAAGTAGAGGAGGTACCTAAAGAAATTGTAGATATGTTGGGAGAGTTTTCTGATATTGTATTAGATAATGTACCTAATGGATTGCCCTCAATAAGGAAGATTAGTCACGAGATGGAATTGGTTCTAGGAGCTAGTTTGCCAAAAAAGGTAGTGCATAGAATGACACTAGTAGAAAGTGAAGAGTTGAACAAAAAAGTTCATGAGTTATTTTAGAAGGGGTTGATTCGAGAGAGTCAGAGTCCATGTGTTGTACCAGCAATATTAGCACCAAAGAAGAATGGAGAATGGAGGATGTGCATAGGTTCTCGCACTATCAACAAGATTACAATCAATTAAAAATTTCCATTACCAAGGATGGATGATATTATGGACTATTTGAGTGGAGTTGAGTACTTCACAAAGATAGATATGAGGAGTTGGTACCATCAGATTCACATCAGAGAAGGTGATGAGTGGAAGACTACTTTAAAGATAAAAGAAGGACTGTACGAGTGGTTAGTCATGCCTTTTGGGCTAACCAATGCACCAAGCACTTTCATGTGGCTCATGAATGAGGTATTGAAGGAGTTTCTAGGTAAGTTTGGCATTGTTTACCTAGATGATATTTTGATCTTTAGTAAGACATTGGAGGAGCATTTGATCCATATTTGCAAGGTGTTTGACAAGTTGAGGGAATAAAAAGTTGCTGATAAACCTGAAGAATTGAGGTTTTGTAAAGGAGTTGGTGTACCTAGGATTTGTAGTCTCAGAAGAAGGTCTAAAAATAGACCTAGAGAATTTGAAGGCTATCCTTGAATGACCTACTGCAAGGAGTGTGACAGAGGTAAGATCTTTTCATGGACTAACTAGTTTTTATAGAAAGTTCATAAGAGGTTTTTGCAGTATTTGTGGACCCTTGACTGAAAAAATGAGAGGGGATAGGAAAGAATTTAAGTGGATTGTAGTGGCAGATAAGAATTTTAATATGTTGAAATAGAAAGTTATTGAGTAGCCTATTTTAGCACTTTCTAATTTTAATAAGGTGTTTCAAGTAGATTGTGATGCTAGTGGTACTACAATAGGATCTATTATGAGCCAAGAGGGTAGATCTATTGCTTACTTTAGTGAGAAATTAAATGATGCCAAAAGAAAATATTCTATTTACGATCAGGAATTTTATGCTATATTTCAAGCATTGAAGAAGTGGAGACACTATCTTCTTCATAAGGATTTTGTTTTGTATACTGATCATCAAGCTTTACAATATTTGAATAGTCAAGGAAAATTGAACCAAAGGCATTTGAAGTGGGTTGAGTTTTTGCAGAGTTATACATTTATTTTGAAACATAGGAGTGGGAAGTCTAACAAAGTTGTAGATGCTCTTAGTAGAAGACAACTTATGCTTACACAAATGTAGATAGAGGTGGTTGGGTTCAAGGAGTCAGTACTTTATATCCAAATGATCTTGATTTTGGTGAAGTGTGGAAGACTTGCATAGAACCTGTTACACTTGACAAAACAAAGTGGTTGGATTTCATGATCCAAGATAGTATGTTTTTTAAAGGAAGCCGGTTGTGCATTCCAAGAAGTTCAATGAGAGAGAATCTCATCAAGGAGAAGCATAGTGGAAGATTGGTTGGACATTTTGGCAGAGATAAGACCATTTCTTTGATTGCTAAGAATTATTACTAGCCACAATTGCAACAAGATGTGAAGAAGTTTGTATAGTGTTGCAGAGTATGTCAGATGGCGAAAGGAGTGAAGCAGAATATAGGGTTGTATCAACCATTACCTGTACTAGAGAATCCATGGGAGGATGTTAGTATGGATTTTGTTCCTAGATTACCAAAGACTCAACATGGGCATGATTCTATTTTTGTGGTGGTTGATAGGTTTTCAAAGATGGCAGATTTTATTCCTTGCAAGAAGACTAGCGATGTTGTTTATGTAGCAAAGTTGTTTTTCAGAGAAGTGGTAAGATTACATGGTTTGCCAAAGAGTATAGTTTCATATCAAGATACCAAATTTTTGGGTATTTTTGGCATACATTGTGGAAGAAGTTGAAGACAAATTTGAAGTTCAGTTTATCACATCATCCACAGATTGATGGACAGAAAGAAGTTGTGAATCGTAGTTTGGGAAACTTGCTGAGATTTTTGGTTGGAGAGAAGCCAAAAGGATGGGATATGATTTTTCCACAGGAAGAATTTGCATATAAAAATCCCATTAGTAGTAGTACTAGTAAATCACCATTATAGATTGTATATGGAAGTAGTCCTATCAATGCTTCTGAATTGAGGAAGTTGGATAAAGGAGAGATAACTAGTGCTGAAGCAGAAGAATTTGCTGAACATTTGAAGAACATCCATGAGGAGGTAAGGGAGTACATCATAAAGAGGAATACATAGTATAAGGCTAAGGTAGATATAAAAAGGAGGTATAAGGAATTTCAGATTGGAGATGAAGTCATGGTTCATTTTAGAAAGGAGCATTTTCTAGTGAGTACATATAGTAAGTTGAAGATGAAGAAGTTTGGATCGTGCAAGATAGTGCAAAGGCATGATTTTGGAAATGCTTATGAAGTGGACTTACCTGTTGAATTGAATATGTCACCATTATTTAATATTTCAAATTTGGCAGAGTATTATGAAGGAGGTGATGGAGATGAAGTTGCAGAAGCAAAGTGGAGTATTCCAGCAGCTAGTTTAGCTACAAAGGAGATCGAGGAGATACTGGACAATCGTGTTGGAAAAAGTACTAGGAATAGAACTTATGTGAAATATCTGGTCAAATGGAAAGGGAGGACAATAGAGGATTCATCATGGCTAGAAAAGGAGGAGGTTAAGCATATTCATTTTCCTTTGAACACCTGAGACATGACAGGGTCACTTCTCCAATTACCCTAGGTGTTTGATGCAGGAGCATCCTCAGTGTAAGAGAAATCTTGCATCACCCAAAAATATTTTCTTTTCAGTCTTTTCTATTTTAATAAGGACTAGTAGACAGGATGGTTACTATTTATGGGAACTTGCTATTTTTAGTAAGTTTTTCATATGAGCTTAGAATGTCCTCATTTTTTACTGGAAGGTTCATTTTAGAGTTATAAGGCTACCATAAAAATCTCATTGCTCTAGCTTAAGTATCAGAGAAGTTATTGCAGGTTTTTGGTGAAAAAAATTATAAAAAAATCTTTAGGCTCACTGTTTGAGGCCTTAGAGTGCCCATATGAGGTTTGAAAACTCACAGAAGGGTGCTTGCACTATTTTTATCTTGTAGATCAGAACCTGGCATTTTCAAAAAGTGGTTATAATAGCCAATTAGAGCAATGGTTCCTTCTGAAGTTGGGCTACCCAAAATATCTAAAATAATTGTCAAAGATGTATCTGGCCAACTCTATATATATATTTTTAGGGTTTTTTGGCCCTCGGTATTAAGTTTCAATGTCTAGAACCTTCCTAGGTGGCATAAAATTTCCTATTTAAAAAAGGCCCAAACAATGTCTAGGACAACTTTCAATGATATTTCACAGCTTGTCTTGCAAATTATTGTAATGAAGGTGCCCATGTGGGTTAGCATATTGTACTTGTGAATTCTATAATTTCGTATTTGCAACACAAACAAGATGTCCATATTTTGTTCTCACATTTTCTATTGTTTCTTTATTTTTGTTATGCAGTTATGGTATTGAGGGGAGCACCCTTCATCACTAATTTAGTGACCATTCCTTCTCCATCTGACTGATCCTCTATCTTAACATGTTCCTTAATCTAATTATCCTCTTGACTATCAACTTTCTTCTCAGCTTCTTCCTGCTACATTATTAATACCTCTAGTCTCCTTCCTCTTTCTTCATTATTTGCTAGTGCCTCCTTCAAACTTCTAATCTCCTCTAACATTCTTTCCTCCTTTTCTATTTTTATTATCTTTATCTTTTCATCTTCCCTTTGTCTTCTCAAGGTATCTTTTTAACATACCCATGCCTTCCATACTTCTTCCTACTATGGTGTCATCCTTGGTGCCTCTTAAACACAAAATAAATATCACTTCAACAACAAACTAAAACAAAATCTTGCCCACTTCTATCAAACTTCTTCAACCAACACAAATATGCTCTCCAAAATGGTGTAATCCTGCTCTAATACAAAATATTATGCAAGGAGGAGGTGGTGATCTTGGTACTTATTACCAAAATCTATAACTAGGCTTTGATTCTATCAGTCCCTTAGGACTCTCCAAGGCTAGAGACTAGGTAGTTGGCCTTTTCCTCTTGCCACACTGACCTCTACCAAGTATCTCTATCTTAATCTCCTCTATACCCAAACAACTATCCTTCACACCTCACAACACCTACACTACCTTACACCCTCCAAGATCTTTTACAACACCATATTCCAAACTGCTTCCAAAGACTTAATTCATCACAAATAAGGAAGAGGTGGCGATCTTGGTACTTGTTACCAAACTCTATAAATAGGCTTTGATTCTTCTAATCCTACAAAACATATTGATACCAATCCCCGAGGAATCTCCAAGGCTAGAGACTAGGTGGTTGGCCTTTTCCTCTTGCCACACTCACCTCTACCAAGTATCTATACCTTAATCTCCTCTACACCCAAACAACTATCCTTCACACCTCACAACACCTACACTACCTTAAACTACTTCCAAAGACTTAATTCATCAAAAATAAAGTGGTTTCCAACTTTCATAAGGCTCTATACACCTCAATGGGCTTCAAATCATTGCTTCTCACAAATAAACCTAATGAAGGCTCTTCCTTGTATCCCTACTTTCTGATTTAGGTGAGAAGTCAAACTCTTCCAAACATCTACCAAAACTCAAGGAATATTCAAACACCCATTATTGGAGTCTCTTCAATTCCAAAATATTAAGGTTTCAACTGATCATTAGGGTAATCAACTTGTAGGCCTTAATCTAGGCTAGTAGGCCTAAAACACATACTCAAGATATAACTCATCAAAACTCTCATATAAAAATACCAAATGAACTTGAATTCACCATTACCTTACCAATACCTCTCCAACTTCTAACTTTCAGGCTCCTAGTCCTTGAGGAGATATCCAAACCTTCAAACCCTTGATATAATGAGGGTTTCATTGTTGAATATTGTAATTTGCCTTAAAATTCCAATAATTCATTTTTTCTACTCTTCACAAAGGTTCCTCAAAAAAAAAATAAAAAAATAAAAAAAATTATTTATATATTTATATATATATATATATATATATATATATATATATATATATATATATATATATATATATATATATATATATATATATATAGACACCTCCTCCAAACACATATCCAACCCTAACTAGCCCTTTGTAATGTCTTATAATTATCGATTCTCTGTATTTACTTGCTCACAATAATAGATACATGTTGATGTATGACCATGCTGATATGGGGGAACAAGTTTATGACTTAGATTTATGAGAGGAATAAAAAACCTTTAACAACCTTCCCTTACTCCACAAAATGAGAACATTCAATCACTAAGTCATCTTGCTATGGAAATATGCAGTATTTATTATATAAACAATGAGTAGTAAGTTTTGCCAATCACCCAATGATTCAAGAAAAAATTAAACATCAATAACACTACTGTAATTAATGTCCATATATATAAGAAGCATGATGATCATTATCTCAAAGGAATAAGGAAGAACGTATTATAATTACTGTCAATACTAATATACTAGCATAACTTCACAAAATACAGATTTATTATACAAAATCTAGATTTATTATACAAAATCACATACATGCTCTTCACCTTTCTTCACCACACATATCCTCTCCCTCTCTTCACATGAGATTAAAATTTTTAATACAAAAAAAGACCTTTCACTTCTTCTAAGAGGTCATCCAAGATGGATGACTATCCATCTTCCAAAACTTGTCATTTTTTCAAAAAATGCTGACATCAACTTTTTGTCAATTTTACATTTTTTTTTGCACATTTTTCATTTTATGCTCCAATATGCTTTCTTGGCACCTTAAATAGGTCCAAAGGTTTATCAAAAATTTTTAATACTACATTATACTCCCTTTATAGCCTTGTATGGCATTTTTCCACTTTTGACTAACTTTGACCCACATTGCTTAAAACATAAACTTGGTCAACATGACCTTAATTGAACACTAAAAAACATGAAATAAAATAACTAATCCTCTAATCTAATATGAATCACAAACATACTAATTATGACTCAAATTTCTATGGGAGATGGTCAGGGTTCTCATGTACAATGGAGTTCCAAAGGTAGATTAACTGCAAGTTCTAGGAAAGGAGTGGGAAAATAGACTCATGGTTTCATGAGCAAGATGATAAATTACTGGCCTATGATAGGTGGCTTGATGAGATTTCAAGGCAACAAGAGATAGAGAGACAATAGGAGGAGATCACATACCAGGCCTATCTCCAAAAATAAGAAGATGATAAGGAGAAACAAAGATATTTTGAGGAGAATCTTGCAAGGCAAGTTGCTGCAGCAAAAGAAGAGGAAATGAGGCTCAAGTTAGCTCATTTTCAAACCAAGGAAGAAGAGGCAAACCCTTCTCCAAAATATGTCATTCCTAGCTTTAGGAAGCCTCCTCCATTACAAGAGCCTTCTTGTAACCCCTCCACTCCTTGTGCAAGAAAGATGGCCTCATGAGCATTCCATACTTGTCACCATTTCACAATTTGAGGGTGGACCAGTTGTATGGACTCTTGATGTCCCAAACATGGAGTTTTGGGAGAATGAAATGAAGAAAATGGAATAAAAAAGGGAGGATTTAAAACCTAATGGGGAGAACAAAGAGGTAGCTATTAATAAGAAGGAAGAGAATTCTATCCTCTTATTTGAATAGCTTCCCTCTTTTGTTGAGGAAGAAGAGGAAGAAGAGGTTGTTACTTCTCTTGAGTAACAAATCATGGCTTTGAGCCTTTACAAGTGAATGAAGATTTGCTGCAAGATAAGCATGAAGGAGATCATTTTTGTAGTAGATAGTCCTCCATGATGTGAGGATGGAGAAGAGAGCCTCAAGGATAGCTCTGTCCTTGAGGAGTTACATGTTGATATGCATAAGGTTGTCCCTCAACCTATTTATATTATTGCGACTATGATGGAGGATATTGATGATGAGGATGACATTTTGGATGAGTTTGACTCTATATGCTCTTCCATAGATGTTGAGTCATCATCTCCTATATATGAGGAGCATATTCTTTAATAATAGCAAGTGGAGATTCATGCTATACCAATAGCTCTAGAGGAGGTGGTTCATGAACATAATGAATACAAGGTGGAGATAATTTCTTCACAAGAAGTGGAACCACTTCCAATCCAATAAGATATTACCCAAGTTGTAGGGCACAACAATGAGGTTGAGGCTGATTTCTTAGACCTAAAGCCATCAAGAGGATGCCCCATAAGGAATTTAGCTTTGCAATAAATTAGTAAGTTGTCCCTAGTCATGCTCATTCCTAAGCATGATGGAGAATTCTACAAAGAGGAGCAAGTATGATTTTCTCCACAAGGTAATGCCCTAGTGCTATAGAGATTCATTTTCTTTAGCATTAGAGAGAAGGTGTTCCATGTATTAGTGTGCTTGTCATGTCTGCTAATCTTTTTAGCTGCCCATGTGCATGGAAGAAAAAAACAACTAGTTGGGAAGGGAAGCTACATCAACAAACCAGTTAATGGATTTGTTTGAATTTCAATATCTGTAATTTTTTTGTTCATAGTAGATTAGGTGTTTTCTAATTTTCAACAAGTGTACGAGCACATGCTATTTCTCTATGAAATAGCAAGTTTTTAAGTTTTCTGGTTGCAGAGGTTACAATTTTTTGTAGAATAGTGTCCATTTTTGTGACTCTAGTCCAATGGATTTCTTAAGGCTACTGGTCCATGCTTAGTAGGAAAGAATCCCTTTTAAGTCACTAGAAATGTTAGCCATTTTAGCCCCCTTCCTAAAATTCCAAAGTTTTCATCTTTGTGAACATCTAGGGTGATAGACATGATCGTGTTCTTTGAATTATTTATTTATTTCCATGTAAGCATATAAGGGATACATAAAAACCTTGTTTCTTCCTTTTTATATCCCTAAGTCTTATAATATTTTACATTTTATGACCATCCTACAAGTGCTTCAAGTTGTGACAATGTGATTCCCCTTCATTTCCCTATCACTCTAGTTTGTGACTTAGCCATCAAATTGGTTGTGAAAGTGTAACACAGTCAAAATCACCATTAGTGCAGCTTCAAAACTGTTTGGGCTAATATCTAGTTTTAGGTCATGAAGGAGCAAAATTAGTCAAATTCAACATCACAAGGATTCATCTGTAGTTATGAATTTTGTTTGCAAGGTTACAAAAGTCAAAGGCATCAATAGTTATTATTCTCTGTCATCAGATTTTCCAGATTAATGCCTGTCGCTTCTTCACTTTTCAAAGTTATGTAAGGATATCCAAAATGGGAAAGAAACATAGAAACACATGTACCATTCTCTAGAGAGTGGTAACAATTAGGTTTGACAGCTTTCGTGTCCTTACACATGGTTAAGGGTTACCTAGAGTTAGGTTAGTGATGATGCAGAATGCTTTGTTCATACTTTCACAGGGTCAATTACTAAGTTGATGATTTAAGTTGTGAAGGTGTGATGATAGTCATTTATGCAATTATCAAAATGTTCTAGGTTAAAGGGCTTTGAGATCATTTATAGTTGTGAAGGTATGAATAATGATCATGGCAATTAAGATTCAGGGCAGTCACAGTGTTGCATGGAGTTAATGCTAACCCTTGGTTTAGAATGTGAAGTGGAAAAAGCTTTGTTCGCATCTTCATAGGGTTAATACTATGGTTAAAATTCATGGCTATGAGGCTACAAGAAAAAGAAATGTCAAGATCAAGTGGCTAATGCAACATCACAAGGATTCATTTGTAGTTAAGGTTTTCAGTTGCAAGGTTGTGAAGAGAGATGGTAGTCATCTAAGGCAATGTTCACAATGTCACATGTTTCAAAAAATATTTTGTTTAGTAGTTGTGAGGAGGTGACACGGTTAAAAAGGCATCACAACATTGTAGGCAAAGAAAATGTTAAGTAGTGAGCAGTCACGATGATGCAATGAAGGTAGTTTTGTGGTCATCATAGGGTTAGAATAGTTAGTGGACTAAAATAAAAGAAAGTTGTGAAGAAGTAATAGGGCATAATATGGATACATCATTGTTTTGCATGACCAAAAATTAAATGAGGAAAATGAGTTGCAAAGCCTTGAACAAGAGCAGACATGATAGAAAGTTGGATGATTTGATAGAATGTTTAAAGGATATAGGGCCACATGGCAGGTCAGATGTTTTAATTTGGTTGAATTGATGACATGGCTGACCTAGCATGGTCATGATCACAAAACCAAGTAACTCTTTGATGGTTTTGGTTAAAAAATTTTCTCTCTTTGTAACTTGGCTTTATCTTTACTCTAGATGCCTAGAATGTGAGGAAACAAAAGGATGTCACCAACAAATGGGTCAGTTTATATGTTATATTATTGCCTTCTAAATTATAAGGAACAACTCCCTTATATGTAAGATATACTTGGAATGATGTTTTTATGTGATCAAAAGGGTGACTATGGGTATGCTCTTAACCTAAGAGCATAAGAGGCTAACTAGATTACTCATAGACATAAGAAACCTAGGCAAACTCTTAGGTCAAACAATAACTCTACTCCTAAATGCATCTAATACTAAGATGCAAGAAGATGTAATGGAAGAAGGACATCTATGGCCCTAAGTGGCTCTCTAACCAATCAAGGTTACCCAATGGCAAACTTCGAGCAGACTTCAATCCTAATTTCACGTCACAAATGTAGGATGTTATGCAAATTTGGAAAAGAGAAAAAGAACCTATTAAAGATAGCACTATGACTACCCATATTATTAACACTATACTAATACTTTGATGAGCCCAAATACTAATAAATTCATAAGTATTTGTCCTATAATTCCAAAAAGACTAATCTAAATGCATGTTAGATCAGCCGAAGGAGACAATGAAAGAAACCTAGGCATGCTAGTTCTAAGTGGAATTGTAACATCACATTACCTAGTTGTAGACATCGATCTAATCCTTCATTCCATACACCTCTTGATTCTCACTCAATAATCTCTGCTATAGGGGGACAAAATGCATGAAACTTGTCGATCCCTTCTATTAACTTAGAGAATTACATATATTGCCCCCCTCTTAGGGTTCTTGGCTGGTTATAGATTCATTAGTTACATTAATTAGAGCACTTAAATTTCTCAAAAACCTAATAGTCATCAATTGGAACTCAATACATCAGAGAAATGAAGAAGAAATGGTTAGAAACCTCAAAAAATGATTCATATTCCTCTCTAATCTAGTGGCGCCAAATTCATATAGTTTGAATCTCAATTATCAGAACAGGTTTAATCTCTATCATCAATCTCCTATCAACGATCATGATTAAAGCATGAAAACCCTTTTTACTTTTTCTTTATCATCTCTTTGCAACTGTCATTCCTTTGCTATCTTTATTCGATGCGATGATGCAATTGATTGATTTTCTTTATTTCACTATGTTAACTCAAGGTTTCATTTAACCCCTTGGAAATATGCACATGCCTATTGTTGCTCCTTCACAGCCTTCACCCTAGGTTATGATTAACCCATTGCAATGATGTGATCACTATCATGGTTTACTATTCATAGCTTTGCCACTTAAACTCAAAATTAACTTTAACTCTTCATGACCATGCAAAAACTTGAGATTCTAACTATTATGTACCCTTCGTAGTTTTGTAGCTTAAAAACCTTTAACTACCTAATTACTAGTGACAATGCGATTACTAGATTTCATAGCTTTCCAACCCTAATTTCAAACTACCTTTAACTACCTAAAAAGTAGTGATGACCACTTAGAACTATCATTTTCATCAGGTCACAACTTAACATGTCTCCATTCTACTAACTAAAATGACTTAGTGACAATCACACATTAACTATGATCATGCTTTCACAACATTAAAATTAATTGTCATTTATAACCTGTGACTTTGCGATGACCATTTGAGGTTGATTGTTACTAAATTCATCGGGTTGTGACTTGAAATCTTAACTCTTCATTTAACCCTATGATGGTGTGGATACATTCTCTCTCTTTGTTGCTACCTTAACTCAAGATTACTTCTAACCACCTACAATAGTGTGATAACTGTTTGGCTTAACTGTTACTATTTTTTCCATGTCACAACTCAAAATCTTAACTCATCATTTAACCTATGACCATGTGATCACTAGATTTCATTTCTTTGTTGTGCTAACTATGGGTTTCATTTAACCACTCATGACCATGTGATGATTGTTGATCTTTAAGATTAGACAATTGGGAATAGAAGATCTTTACTCTTTGTTTTGATGATCTGGACTTAATCTCTGAGCCATTTGACTTGTCAACTTTGCAATGTAGATGAATGGATTAAATATAAGCCATAAATTAGATTTCAAAGAAATTCATACCACATTTGACCAAGTTCTTTCAACATTTTTGAGGATTTATCTACTTCTCCTACATTCGATTTGACTTCTCTAGTTTTCCATGATGTTCTTATGATTTGCACCTTGGTCTTAAGCTTCAATTAAAATTCTTTTAGTTACCATGTATTATGAATGCAATGTGATCTCTTATTTTAGATGTATCATGCCTTCAATGAAATACTTGATCATAGAGTTTGAGTTTCCAAACAACTTTCTTCTCATCCAGGAAATGCATAAACTTACCCTCCCTTCCCTAATCACCTAATATGAATGAATGCATTAGATTAATTATGAATACCCACCTAGGTGTACAAAAAGGAATAGATGAGAAGTAAAGTCCCTTAAAGGAAATCTAGACACAAACATGACATCACATTGACTCAACCCTAATCCTAGAAAATTGAAAAATATAGGGGAACTAAAAGCATGACAACAATTGGCTCCAACTTGGGGAATTAAGCATATGAGTTCCTAAGATGGGACCAAGATATCTCTTGCTTTTACAAAAATATCAACCCAAACACACAAAGCAACATGCTACCTACTTCCTTTATTATATAAAACACCAAATAGTAAAGATCGGTGCCTTATTCCATTGGGTTGTAGAGTCTTAAATAGCATAGGGAGATGCTATGCATTTGGGTGATGGGGAAGTAGGGAAGATTAAAAGAAGGAAAGAAAACACATAGAAAGTAGGAAAGCAAGGAAAGAAAACTACACTAAACACACACCTAACCTAACATATGTACAGAGGTAGGATGAATCCTACCTAAAGAAACCAGTTGAAAGATTACTTACATGAAGCCATTTATTGGTTCAACAAAATAGGAGCCCTTTATCAACAGTTGATTCCATCGCCATGGTGTAGCTCTTATGAAGAGTTTCATAAAAATGACTCCAAACATTTTGGTAATAGAATGCATCAATTCTTTGAAAATCCATTTGTGCCCAAATAACAACTTTTCATTGTAGCTTTATATGATTTCTTCAACAAGGAAAGGGGGATGATTTTTTTCTATTTCATGACTCAGAGTGCCCTCCTTGGGTATATACATCCACTATAGCTGATGCAAAGAAGGGTTTGAAATTACTATCATTGGATCATGAACTGAGCTCCCAATGTCATCATCCTTGTCAAAGACCAATTTTTCTTCATAAGATTTTAGAATTGCATACTCTTCTTCCTAACAGTTTGTATCATTATGAAAGTAAAATAAAGGATTATCTCTAATATGTAACTCCTCTACATCTTCCAACACAATCAAAGGATTTGAGAAATTATACAAGCCACCAGACCTCTTGTTCACAACCATGCATTCAACTGCAAACTCATCCTGATATGAAACTTTTGGTTTCATAAGACAAGATGGAAGCTTGCTGCTCTTTTTTATTTTCATCTTCCCTTATGTCTTGGAGAGCTTGCTCCTGGTCATCATCAAATGTACAAGAATCATTATTGAGGATGAAATTTCCAAGACTCAAAGCCATACTAGGAATGGTAGTCTCTTCGCTTTCTGAGATTCTCTGAAGAACAGGAGATGATTGAGGTAACGAATAACCATGACTTTCTTCCTCTTCTTCTAAATCCCCCTTACAAGAAAAATGATACACTTTGACTATGTGAGGGATAGTATTCACACTCCTACTTTGAAAATGTTCATGATAAAAAACTATTACATTCATATTCTCAGCCATAAAAGATAAACTTTGGTGCTTTTTGAAATGAGAGACAAAACTTTGAACATTTTCTATGTAAGGGACCTTATTACTTTTATTTTCTTTCATCCATCTTGATAATAGAAAGTGGTCTTCAATCTCAATGGCTTCATTTTTTGAAGTTTCAAGGTTACTTACCTTATGACGCTTAAGATAATATCCAACTTTTGGCTGCATGACTTTGATGAAAATCAAAACTTGATTTGTTGGGTTGGGCTTATCATTTTGAGGGATTTTAGCTAGTACTTGATCAAAAAAATCTATTAACTCTTGTATCCCTATATCATCTCCTTTTCTAATTTGGAAGAAGCTACATGGAAATGAATACATATCTATTGCTAGTCTAAACCTTACATGAAATTTTCCTTCGAACACCTTCCATTTTGTGATGCACCCATCTTCCAAGTATTGAAACCATGCAACAACTTGGCCAATAAGAGACTCAACAAAGAGTCTTAAAAATACATTATATTCCACAACTCCAAGAACTACACATGCAATAATCAAGGCTTTGATATGATGTTCTTGATCCTCATTCTTTGCTCCTGAAAACTCAAGTCTTCTGGATCCTTCTGGTAGGGCTGCATAGGATGATAGAGAAAGTGGCCAAAATGGGATTGCCAAGGTTGAGCTATCACCAAATCCATAAATAAAAAATAGACCTTTAAAACCAACAAATGTAGGGTCCTTTAAAGAGAGGAACATTTAAATTTTTTGAGAATAACATCAAAGCACTAGACTTCGATCCTATGCCTAGTAGAGTTGCCAAAAATTGTTGGTTAACAGTTTGTCCCTCTTTCTAACTTGGCTTTATCTTGACTCTAGATGCCCATTTTTTGGTGACATCCTTGAGTATCCTCACATTCTAAGTGTCTAGAGTCAAGATAAAGCCAAGTTAAAAAGAGAAAAATTGTTAACCAACAGATAGTGAACAGGTCCTTTTGATCGTTTGCAACCACCTTTTGATGTTCTCCATGCCTGGTAAATACAATTTTCATCCTTCCACTGCCTTGTTTTATCCATCTACCCATTTAGAGAATTTATGGCCACCATTTCTATCTCTTCAAGACCAAAATTTGCATGCAAAGATATGATTTTATGCATATGGACGTGCACCTGATGAAATCTTCTTGGGATCAACAATGATTGCTCTCTGAAATTTGAAGGTAGTAGTTGAGTTTTTTGGCTTTCAATGGAAGTCTTCTCAGTTATGCTTAAGCTACAAAAGAAAATTTTGTAACCCTTTGAAGGGTCAATCTTTTCTCTAATTCTATAGTAGTTGTTTTGCATACTCTGCTACTATAATTTCCTTGCCTATGAGTGAATATAATTCTCTATTGTATCTCTTTCTTTATTAATATATTGTGCAATATCTTCTTGCCTTATGTTAATGTATTTCTTCCATTCTTTAGCTCATATGTTGTATCCATTTTTCCTTTGAATGATATAGAGTGAAGCTCCTTCCTAATAACATTCTATTGCTATCTAATCTACATATGATTGTTGAGTTAAAAAAAAGTTTGAATCTATGTACTTTGGGATTATATTGATGAATTGTGCAACTCTAGAAAGAGATGAGATTGGACGTAATATTTGGTGTATCACCCCTCTAGATTAGATTAGGTAGTTTGATTTTCATGAATTTCTTTCTCCCTTTTCCTCTCAAGAAGTAGTTAGGTGCATTCTGATACTAAGGAAGCCAACCTTCTCCGGAGATTCAATATCATTGTTCAAGTCCCACAACTTGGAGATTATTTCAATGTTTCACAAGGTTTCCTTTAGGTCAAACATTAAGCAAGGGTGCAAAATTTTGTGACAACAATTTATTAAGAACTTCCCACCTCTTAAATATTTTGATAATCTTGTACAATGATTTATTCAACACTATTCTTACAACATAAAATGTCCCATCGCCATGTTAGATCTATGCAACACCAAGAAAAAATGAGGGAGATCTTTTGTTACCTACTTGAAAAGGTGGAGGAGATAACATGCTAGATATCCATGAAAAATCCCCAAAAATGATAAAAAGTGATATCTTTGTTAACACTCTTGTACCCAAATTATACTATGACCTTAGAAAAAAAGTGTTCACCACATTCAATTGAGAGTGCCTATCGCATTGAGGATGTTGCTATTAAGAAGGGTGACATAGTGTTGAACAAAGACAAAAATGACAATGACAATGGAAAAGATAAAAGAAAGTTTTGGAACAAAAATAAATACATTGTCGATGATGGGGTGGTGGGTCTTCCTAAGACAAAAGAATTGACTTTTCACTTGGCTAATGTTGTCCTTGCCAATAAGAAATAAGAGGCAATAAGATCTAATGATTCCAAAAAATCTCAAACATATGATAAACCTAATTTCACAAAGTCCTCTAATCCTAGGCATAGCTTTACCCCGTTGGTGGATCATATGATGTGATCTTGAAGACATTACTTGCTAACAAACTCATAACATTGCTCAAAAACTCAAGGCCCTATGACCCTGCTATCAAACCTTCTTGGTGGAGAGATGATCATTTTTTCTAGTTTTTTAGAAACAAAGGCCATAATATAGATGATTGTCCCAATCTTAAGGATGTGATACAATATCTCATCAATAAGGGAAAGTTTTTTGTTGATGGGTTGGTTAAGAAGTCTGATCATAAAGCATTCAAAGATCCTATCCCACATTGTGAACAAGGAGAATCTTTGAAAGAAAACAAAAAGGGGATTGATGCTAAGATCAAGTACACCTATGCTAACATTGATAATGTCATAAACATGCTTAAGCATATTGAGGAGAGTGTCTACATGATGGGACCCAAATTTTATGAAGAGCCTGACTATGACAAGGATGATGAAAGACCTAAGGTAGTCTTGAAGACCCGTAACCTCTCTCAACATTTTGATAACAATAGACCTATGGTTACACTTAAGGTAGAAGATCTCTCTTCTTCTCATGGTGAGACACTAAATTTTGTCACTATGGGGTAGTCCAAGGTTGTCCTTAAAGTGGTGGATAATCCTAAACAAGCTTCATCCTCTAAGAAACTTGCCACTTCTGCTATATCCAATTATGATCTTTTGAGTTAGTTGCAACAAACCCCCACTCATATTTCCATCTTTGGGTTGCTAGAGTTGTCTCCTTTGCACAAGGAGATCTTAGAAAAGGCCTTACATGCATCTAGTGTTCCTACAAATATTGATGTAGACAAGTCCCAAGATATGGTAAATCGTATATCCTCACCACATTATCTTAAATTCTTTGAAGTAGATAACAAATCACTTAGTCACCCACACAATATTGTACTACAAATTGAGGTTCAAATCTATTGTACTCAAGTCAAATGAGTATTGTTAGAAAATGGTACAGGGTTAAACTTTATTTCTTTTGGTATTGTTCAATGGTTGGGACTATCTAAGTTTTCTATTGACCCTAGATGCAAAATCACTATGAAATCTTATGATGAGATTGAATGTTCTTCCAAGGGTCTTATTGTGTTTCCTATTCAAGTTGGTCCTATGGAGAATAATGAGGTGTTTCATGTCATTCCACTTGCATACAAACTTTTTCTAGGAAGAACATGAATACATGACATGAAAGTTGTACCATAAACCTTTCATCAATGTATAAAGTTCCCCTTCAATGGTTCTGAAGTTGTAATTCCAAGGGACAATTCTATGTCCATCAACATGATTACTATCATAGAATCACTAGTTCCAAATAATAGACCTACTAATGAAGCTCGATCCTCACTTACCACATGTGAGAAGAAGTTAAAACTGATGAGTATTAGTACGGGGAATATACTTTAGACTCTATTATTGCATTTCTCATTTCTCTGCGATCTTATGAAAAACCATCTTCTAACATGAAGCCCACCTCTTTAGCTATGACCATTTATGGTACATTTTTTCAATCCTCAATTCTATTAGAAGATGAAAAAGAAGATCAAGTTGTTAGGGATTGGATATATAGAAAGGAAGATCCATTTTATGAGGTTATACTTTCCACACCTATTTCTCTCAAGAGACATGATAAAGGTTATCAATTTCTTAAGAAGATGGGTTACCCTAGATACAATCCTTTGAGCAATAGTAAGCATGCCCTTATTGAACCTATGAGTCATACTAATGGTTGCAAGAGTAAGGACACAACTAGTTTAGGTTATGGAGTTGAGAAAAATCTTCTCATCTATGATAGAGAACCTCCTACAACTAGAAATTTAGATGATGAGGTTCAAGTCTTAGTTTCTACTACTCCAAGGGATGATTTAATTTTTTCTACCAACCTTCTTTGGGGAGAAGATGAGTTGCTTAATGATCACATTGTTGACACTTTGACTTTTAGGAAACCTAAATTTGATGAGTTCAACATATAAGATCCTAATAGAGAGAGAGGGTTAGAAGAAACATTTCTCATCTTGTGGTTTATAATCAAAGCATTGATTCTAATGAATATGAGTGGGACTCTCCCTCTAACACATCTTGTGAAGTGGGAGTAGATGTGGTACATAATTATGATAATTAGACTAAGTTAATGAGTCTTTCATAGGATTTGATGAGTTAGTCTCTCAACTTTCTTTAGTGGATCATTTTGGTGATTTTAGGTCTTACCCTGATTTAGGTACCTTTGGAGATTTCTTTATAGAATTAGACTCTCTTTTCACTGGAGATAATTCCTTCTACATCAACAACCTTGAAGCTTCCTCATCACTATCACTCATACACCTTGATCTCATTGATTGATCTACACAAAACTAGAGACCTAAGCTGCCATCATTCCAAAATGACTATGAGATTGCCTAATATCTAAACATTATTGAACTAGTAGTCTCTTTCACTAGTTAACCAATGGTTAATATAAATATGTCATATATCAAGTACCTTGGTCATAAATGAAAAAGAGAAACTCTGATCATGAAAAAAACTTTGTGGCAGCATTAAAGCTGAAAAATAATAAAAATAAAGATGTACCTAAGGGTGAAAACCCATTCAAGGCACCCAGAGATGAGGTACTTGGTAACATTCCAAACTATTTCCAAGATCATACACTAAACTCAATCATTATTAGCCGAAGAAAAGACACAGTTCACTTAGTACTTCCAAGAAAATAAAATCAATTCTAATTGGACATATGTTAATATGCCAGGTCTCGATACAATTCTCATTATGCATTAGCTTTCTATAGCTTCTAGTGTCAAGCCCATCAAATGAAAACTAAGGAAAATGCATCTGGATGCTTCTCTGCTAGTGAAGGTTGAACTTGGAAAACTCCTAAGTGCAAAATTAATCAAAGATATTAAATATATTGAATGAATCTCCAACATTGTCCCACTTTTAAAATAGGAAAAGTCCATTTGAGTTTGCAAAAACTTTTGAGACTTAAAAAAAGACTTTCCCTAAGGATGACTTTCCACTTCCAACTATTGACATGATTGTGGATATGATAGTGGGCTATGAATTTTTCTCCTTGATGGATGGATTCTTGGGGTATAATTAGATAAAAATAGATCTTAAAGATCAAGAGAAGACAACTTTCACTTGTGCTTGGGGTAACTTTTGTTGGAACATTATGCATTTTGGTCTTAAGAATGCAAGTGTAAACCAATTAGTGATGTACACCATGGTAGTGATGATAAATTTATGTCCATTGGATGATTTGGTTTTTATTTTGCCAATTGGGTCAAAGGTCCTTTTCTAGAAAAGCCAATGCATGATAAATGGAATTAGTGCTCTTCTAGGAGCATGAATTAGGTTTCCATGTAGTTGACACTTTTTGCAAGATTTAGCATATCATATAACATCTTCTTGCATGGTAGGTCGATAATAACCAGCCCTAAGAAATTTTTGAGCAAGTGTAGGGCCATTAGAGCATGACTCACAAATGTCATCATGGACTTCTGAAAATGCCAATTCAAATGCATCCATCTCTAAGCAGCTAAGGAGCATTCCATCTAGACCCTTTCTACACAAGTCACCAGAGACAAGAGTATAATGGGAGATGTTATAGATGAGTTGGATTTTTTTTTTTTTTTTTGGGTAAGATTATCAGGGACATCTTGGTCATTGAGGTAAGAGTAAATAGTAGCATGAAAAGAAGAGTCATGACCAATGATAGTACAAATGACTTAGTTGTTAGGGGAATCATAGGCAAAGAAACATTGCTATTCCACTAGGAATTCAAACTAAGATTCATGCTCTTTTAATTGTAAGATAGATGCTAAAGTAGCCATATCATCTATAGCCTTATTCTCAACCCTAAATTTTTTTTGGAATGTGACAAAGGTAAATTAGTTCTTTAGAGCATCAACTAATTTCTTATATGATACCAACTTGTCATCCTTAGTTTGGTAGTCATTATTGATTTTGTTAATGACAAGGTGCGAGTCTCCATAAATGTGTAACTCAATTATCTTCCATTCAATAGATAATTTGATACCATTTATAAGAGCATCATATTCTACTATATTTTTTGTGCATGGAAACAACAACTTGAATGACTTAGGGATAGTGTAGCCATGGGGTGTAATGAAGAGGATACCAGCACCATCACCATTTTGAGTTTGTGATCCATCAAAGAACATTTTCCAAGTTCTATGTGTGACATACATTACTGATGAATCTAGAAACCTTATCTACATAGGGACATCATCTTGGAGTGAAAAAATTAGTGAGTTGGTCTACAATAGCTTATCCCTTGATAGTTTTTACATTCAAGGTATTGAATGTCAAATTTGGATAGAATCATCATCCACTTGGAAAGTCTACTCATAAGCACATCTTTACTTAAAAGGTACTTAAGAGGGTCAATTTTTTCCACTAAATGGGTACTATGAGCAAGCATGTAATTTCATAGCTTTTGGGAGACAAATATGACAACTAGACAAGATTTCTCAATGTTATTATAGTTGATCTCATAAGTAACCAATGTTATATTGATATAGTATATGGCCTATTCCTTTCCATTCTCATTGTGTTGTGCCAATAATGCCCCTAGGGAAGTGTTTGTAGCTGAATGTGTATTATCAAGGGCTTTCCTAGAATATGAGGCATGAGAATAGGTGTTTTATCCAAGTATTATTTTATTTGAGTAAGGCTTTTCTTACATTCATCATTCCACACACATGTAGATTCTTGTTAAATGGTTGATACCTATCAACTAGTTGAGAGATAAACCTCCTTATAAATTGAAAATATCTTTGAAGACTTCTCAATTGGCTTATATTTTTAGGATATGACATTTCTATTATAGCTTGGACCTTTTCTAAATCAACTTCAATTCCCTTGGATGATATGATGTATCCTATTAGTTTTCCAAAACTGACACCAAAATAACACTTCTTAGGATTAAGCCTAAGTTAAAATTGTTCCATGTGGTCCAATATCAAACTCAAGTCATCTAAGTGAGTGCTTCTTTTTTTGAACTTAGCTAGGGTTTCATCAACATAGTCTTCCTCTTTTTTATGTGTAATATCATGAAAGATAATTGGCATAGCCCTTTGATATGTAACAAGGTTGTTCTGCTCTCTACTGCTACAAGAAAATACATCACCCTATTCATTTTAATCACATCATATGTTGCTATGGCATTTCCTCTTCAATAGTCACTAATAATGGAGGGTGGTTAAAAAATAAGGACCTTAGGAAACTTTGAAAAAAATTAAAAATCAAGGAGCATTGGTCCTCTATATATTATCCCCAAGGGAATGGTCAAGCTGAGGCCTTGAATAAGACACTTCTAAAAATCTTGCATAGAATTGTACACAACTCTGGGAGAGATTGGCATCTACAGATTAATCCCTCACTATGGGCATATCAAATTAGCTTAAGCACTCCCACCAAGTCTACTCTCTTTTCTCTAATATATGGTTCTAAGGCTAATTTACCACTTGAGGTTGAGAATCCATCCTTACGATTCTCCTTGAAAGGGTTGATCACTGATGAAGTTATAAGGCTATGTGAATACATGAGCTTGAGGTCTTGGATGAATGTTATAAGGCTTCTTTCAATCACATGAGGGATTACCAAAAACAAATGTCTTCCAACTATACTAAGAAAGTTCATGCTAGAAATTTTCAAGTCAAAGATCTTGTCTTTAGAGAGAATCCAAAAATCAAAAAAATAGGGGACAAAAGGGCAAGTTCAAACCTAATTGATTGGGTCCCTACATTGTTTCTATTGCATTTAGATCTAGTGCATATCATATCTCTACACATAAGGGAGAAAAAATCTCCGATCCCATCAACATATTCAACCTATTTCTATCAGTGTCTCGCTTTGTGCTCTCAGAACCATTCATCTCATATTGCTTCTCCTTGTCCATCTTGGAATTGACTCTTGTCTAAGTCTAGGGGGCACAACCTACATATATTATTGGAGTCTCCTTGAGACCCTTGCACCTATGTCTATTAGTGTCTTAGTTTGCACTCTCAAAACAATTAATATCATATGCTTTTCCTTGCCCATCTTGGAATTGACTCTTGTTTACATCTAGGGGGCACAACCTACATAGCTTATCAAAGTCTCTTTGTTGCATTACTGTTTCTTTGGAAGCTCACTCAATAGTATTTTTTAACACTTCCCCTTGACATCGAGTGTTTCTCAAAACTTATAAAATAAATTTAGCTACAATCTAGGATGTTGTAATATTTCTCATTGGAATACTTGAGTCTTAAAAGAGACAGTAATGTGACTTCCACATATGCACTTAAACTAAATATTGGTTGAGACTTGTTGGCTTATTTTAATTTACATTCTATCTATGATGATTTATTTTTCAAGTATTGCCTCCGTAATAGTCTCTCAAGGATGTCATGGACTAGAAGACTAGGGACATGTGACATGTTCTCTTTTCCTTTTTACCTATGGGTATACCTTGTCGATCTTAGGTGTCCTGAGCTTCTTGCTTGTCCCACTTGACAACTACGATCCATGATGTATCATCCTTGTCTATTTTCTCAAGTACATGCTTATGGCCATCTCAGAATTTTTTGTTTGATGTAAGAATACTCTTGCTACATTAAACTTAGGGAATCTAACTATACTAGTCATCTTAACTTATAACTCTTTGATACATAGGTTAGGTTCCCACATTCCCATCTAATATAGATCATATTAATATCCTCATAGTTATATTCATGACGATTGTATGATCTTTCAATGTCCCTAATAAGGCTCAATAATAAAAACTAGGACCTTCCTATATAGCCCTTGCAATTGCACTTTTGCATAGTAGATTGCATTTTAGGGTTCATTTTAGCTAATTAGCTTTTCATTTGAATGTTGAGAGAGTCCTCTTTATATTTCATGGACACAATGGCTAATTGTGTTTATCTCTTTCTACTTCTTCTCGATCATATCTTGTCACTTCATCTTGACCCTCACTCATCTCTTTTCTATCTTGTCATCACAATGGGTTAATCTCATCATCATATCTAATCTATCCAAGTGATAAGCTTTCAAATCATGAGTCTAAATCATCACATAGAGCTAAACATATGAAAGAGACATATCCATACATCTATAAGCATATAAAAATGAGCATACACAAACATGTGCATACATGAAAATGTAGTGTTGAAACATAGAGACATCCATTACATGAGCATGTAAAAGAGACAAGTACATAGTTCCATAATCCAAATCTAGAATCTCATATATATATATGGTGAATTATCCAGTATACATCCAACATGAGTACAAAATATGGACAAGTGTCACTCAAAATGATAAAAAAATTACCACTAGGACATCTAGCCTATGCTACACCTAGACCATGGGACTGAATCCCTCCCTTCTATGTAGGATGTGGCTATGGAGGTGGTTCTTGAGTCCTATATGGCAGTTGTACCACTCCCTCTGACCTCCTTGCTCTCTCTAAATAGTCTAGGAATTCCTATCTTGGAGGCACAACAACTCTATATGGTGCATAGTAGTTGGGCTCTCTTGCCCAATGGTGATCTTCCTCTCACCTATATGTGTCCCTCTCTCCCATTAGCTCCTCATCATGAGAATTATCATCTATGAGATGCTAGTCCCACATGAAAATGGTTGTCTGCATGTGTTGCAAATTTTCCTCCAATGCTCTAATCTACTAATCTCACAGATCCTATCCCCTACCTACTACAGGATGATTTTTCCTCTTCTCTCTCCCTTTCTTCACCTAAGGTCATCTGATGAGTCTCTCCTCCTCTGCTAGCCCTACCTCCTCATCCTCTACTTCATGTGCTCATTTCCTAGATCTAGTTCAATTTTTGGATGGTCCGCTAGATCCACTAGGCCAATCTCTCCCTCTCCCTCCTCTCCCCCCATCTCCTCCTCCATCCCCTCCATCTCCACACACACCCTATAGAAGTGCATCCAAAATGGTGAATCTAGGGAAGGGAATCCTCCTTTTCTCTTGTGCATAATTGGGAGATACCCCTACACCTAGCATTCCTAGGAGATAGTCACATGTCACTCTCTATAGCCCTTGTGTCATATAATCCAACATGGGTATCCAATCCATGTCCTCCTCCTTCCATAATCTCACATATGTAGTGGTCTCTATAGGGACTCGCTACCTCCTACTGAAGTATCTCCACACATGACTGATTAGAAGTTGCTCTACTATCCCAGTATGCCTCTGCAATGGAGGTCTATTGCAAAACATATATCATATCTCCTCTACTACCTCCTACCATACCTAACACCCTCTATATGGTCTCCACTCAAATGTAGATAACTCATCAAAAACCCATCAACAATATGTCACATCTCTACTATGTGGTTGGGCTATGAACCCTAATTATCTATAGACATAGGTATCCTCTCTCTCTCTCTCTCCTAGCCAAACTCTTAAATCAAAAAAATGTGGTTCCATTCCCAAACCTATGTAAGAATGGGTTTGCGTGCCCATGTCATTCCCTCCTAGTACACAATCTTGTGGAGCTCATGGTACATATCTGTTAGGATGGTCGGTCCCCACACCATCCATCTTAGTCTCCCAACCAAGTCCATCAATAATCTACCACATCTGCATGGGAAGCCCTTCTGGCTCCTATCTATGATTAATGCATGTGTAATGAGGGAGAACATAATACATGCCATTTAAATAATGGTCTCCATAATCTTCTATCAGTCACTCTAAGTTGATGTGCTTATCTAGGATGGTCATATCCATAAATATCTCTCGTAGTGTAGCTCTTCCCTCTCCCGGGGTCTAATCATAGTAAACCTATAACATAAAATATATATTTTTGATTAGTATTAATACTTATAATAATAGTACAAATGCAAACTAAATATGTGCAAGTTCACTCATCGAGTCTCCATGACATAGCACTGGTAAGATGTGATACACATCCTTAAGTGTAATAGTGGCCACTTTGGTGGGCAGATGGAAGGTGTTATTCTCATTATGGCACCTCTCTACTAATATTGTCAACAATCCATGGTTTTCTTGGATATGAGGCACTCACAACATGCCACTAAATCCCATGGATCCTAGTATGCCTATCTTGACATTATCCAGCTAACACACAAGTCTCGATCCAACTACCTCAGGTACCCTAATATGAAGGGCCAAAAATGCCTCCTACATAGTCAAAACACGCAAACATGTTAGTATCTATCAAGAATAAAACTAAGGACATCATAACTCATCTATGGGAGAAAGAAATTAAGATGTAAACATTATGTACAACACAAAAAAAGACATAACATTCATAAACTGGTTGGACTAGTGTTGTACGATACTTTGCATAATAACTGTGTGATACTTTATGCATATGCAATACTTCACACAATATCGTGTGATTAATGGGTATGTCCAGTACAATAAATATCATAAAGTGTGTATGATACAATGTGATTTCCATAACTATTGTAAGATATTCTTTCTACCAGTGGTGCGATACTTTATAAAGTATTGCATAATATTTTGTGAAACTGTACATAAAAACCTAGGAAACATAAAAAAAAGTTCAAAATAACTCAAAAAAATGTTAGAATGTGAAGTATTTATAGGTGGACCATAATATAGAGGCTATTTGTGCAACTAGTTGCACTCAAATTGATGTCTAGTGGTTAGAACTCCTCCTTGGGCCATGGTTCTCTCTCTCTCTCTCTCTCTCTCTCTCTCTCTCTCTCTCTCTCTCTCTCTCTCTCTCTCTCTCTCTCTCTCTCTCTCTCTCTCTCTCTCTCTCTCTCTCTCTCTATGCTAAAAAACTCTCACAACTCAAATAAGACATGTATTTTGAAAAGGACCTCTTGGACCCCTTATATAACCTTTTGACCTATTTTTGACCTAATTTTTGAACTCCTTGGATTTCCACAAAAATGCTCCCTTTTAAAGTTTTGATGCCCTGGATCCATTTTTGAGATCGAAATCAAATTTTAAGTACATCTTGATGGTCAAAATTATGTTATATAAATCATCCTTCTTCTGCACAGTTGGTTGACCTTTTAAGGCTTAATCTACAAAATTAGCTAGGGCAATCATCACTTCTTTATTTCTTCATCACTTCTACTCCCTTTTGCTCCCCTCATTTATTCTACTTCATCTCACTTAATATTTCTTCTTGCTTTGACCTAATTTTGATGCTTTATCTTTCTTGGTCAAACTCAATTAAATTGGGGTATATCTTCATCACTTATATTCCAACATGGAATTTTCTTTATCTTGATTTGATCAAATCAAGATCATTTCTACATCTCCTTTAACTCATTTTAATTTTGATCCTGAGGGGGCAATAATATTCTATCATCACTAATAATTACTTATGTTATGGCTACCTATTTTCTCTTCATTCATCTACTTTCTTTGATTACTTGAATTAACATATTAGTGCTTGTCTCAAGTATTGATATTGTTTATCTCTCTTCTATTGTTTAGTCTTTCCACTAATAGGTTGTGCATTTTGGAGCCATTTTCTGCTACTTTCTTTGCTTCTCCATTCTTTGATGTAATTTATTTCCAGATGAATTACACATTAGTCAAAGAGGGTCAAATGTAATAACTCAAAAAAGGTCATCTAGACTATGAGCCCCCTTTCTAGAATTTTTTCTTAATTTATTCATTGCTTATTCTTGATCAAATCATCACTTTTCTATTTGTTCGATTATAAACTATGGTTTAACCACTTTATTCTAAGTATTTTATTTAATTGAAAGAATTTTTTCTCTTTTAATTAAATAAAAATTCACACTTCCCACTTATCCTATGTGTGCACACATAAAGCATTATTCCTATTTTTAAAAGAAAAGAAAAAGTTTGTTTGTCTCACATGAGGTGCACACTTTTCGAGGTGGGTGGAATCTACATTCTCCTCCATGCATCTCCCACCTTTTTAAACTCCACCATTGATCTTGATTAGGTGAGATCCTTGTGCACATGGATCACTCAAGATGCATCCTCCACCCTTGGTTAAGCCTCTCTTGGATTTTGATCTCAACTATCCATTTTTCGTTAAAAGAGAAGGCTCTCTCCTCATTCTCCATCTTTGATTTTCATGCTAATGTTATGTTGCAGGTTTATATAGGTTTTGGAGAACTTAGAGAACTTACTTTGCACTCATTTTAAAGTTTCATTCTCTCATTTGCATTTATCTTATATTTCCTTTATGCATAATATGGTTCACCTAGTCTAGTTAGGGGATCTTGTAAATATTCATACTTGTTATCTTAATCTTGCATCTTGCATCTTGCATCTCATTCTAGTTTGCTTTCATTTGCATTGCACTCATCTTGATTCTTTGATATTGGTTGTTGGAATTTACAAATGGGAAGATTTACTTTTGAGGGGGGGTGGGGGGTGAATAAGAAGTAACTAACTTTAACCTTTAAAACTTTTAACTAAGATCATTCACATGCATCTACCATATCTATTTAACATAAAAATAAAGACATGCATGAAAATAGATAACACAAGATTTGGTCACTTAGAAACCCTCCAAAGTGAGAAGGTAAAATTGGGGTAGGGATGACACCCACAAATTATCACTGCAACAATATGTAACTATTTAGGGTTACAAAGTTTGACCACTTCTAATGGTTTTCCCTATGAAAGGCCTGCCTTGTTAAAGGCTTTACACTCTATTAAAAGTGACCTGGTTAAAGGATTTACAAACCATTCACTTGGAATTCTACCCTATTAAAGGATTTAGCACCTTGTTGAAAGGCTTACAACATGGTTGTTAGACCAACCTATCATCATAGGATTTTCATTCCTAATATAATGGCTAGAAAGTATTAGAATCTGTTGACTTGATGACTTATAATCTTTGATTTCTGATTCCAAATCCTTTTTTTGCTCCATCTAATCCAATCCTTCCTTGATCTGATATGTCTCTACTCGAAGTGCTAATACTCTATTCTAACCAACTAAATTCTGCAATAATGCTCTTCCTTCTCTAAGTCCTTATACCCCTTTGAACTTTTCTAGCATTCTCCCATATATCTCTTTTACACACTCATGAATTATGGGGTATTTCCCTCCTTTTAAAGGCTTTGAAGACTTAGGGTTAGGTATGAATCTACGATCAATATTCATCCTTCTTTTCCCACTCAAATATTTACACTTTTCTTATTGGTTGCATGCCTTCTCCATTTTTCTTATTAGCTGCATGCTAATTACATAGGGAATGTAAAAGATTTGATCTTATCTTTAAGAACCTTCAAGATTCATCTTAAGTTGGCTCAAAAATAGTTTACATCTGAGTTTGTGAAGGCACAAACTCATATGTTGATTCTGTGATACTCGACACTTACTAATTACAGATGCTCAGCTCCTATAGTAACTCTGTCTCACTCGACATCTATACTTTGCTTGGCACCTATAGTGACTCAACATCTATAGTGACTCAGCATCACTTATCATTTGGCATCTGAATCTTGCTTGGCAACTAAAGTTCACTTGGCACCTATTGAATCTTTGACTCGACACATACTATAGCTCAACATCTATATCATACTTGGCATCATCTTTGAAATTGGTTAAGTGTGTTGACACTCAATTGTCAAAACCAATCTGAGACCAACAATCTCCCCCTTAGACATGAGTGGCAAAAACCCTTAACTAAGCATTATGAATATGGTCATTATGAGTCTAATATGTATCCTATTTGACATATGTATGAAACTTCAAAAACCTGTTCAAAATTTTGTAGAAGACTATATCTCTTAAAAACTTGTAACTCCCCCTGTGCTGATGTGCCATTTCTATATCCAAAATCTCTTAAGTTGAATTTGTCTCATGCTATTTCCATTATTTTCCTTATCATTCCTTTGCCTCTATTTCTATATGCTCTTTTTCTGGTCTATATCTACTCCGTGTCTGCTCCCCCTTTCACACATCTCCTTGCAGTTTTTGTATCCTTTTGGTTGTATCTCCTTATTTCTCCTCAAAATTCAAAATTTGAATATCTCCCCCTTTGGATATTCTTTCTCCTTTGGGTTTCATTTATTTATTCTTTCTCCTTTGGGTATCATTTATTTCTCCCCATATCTACATAATGTATTATCTCCCCCATTCTTTATTTCTCCCCCTTTCTATTTATTTCTCCCCATTTTGACACTTATATCAAGGGGTCCTAGGAATGAATAGAATATTTAACCAAAAATGTTTTATTTACCTCCATTATTATTTTTAGAGAAGCATCCCAATTGTCTAAGGAAATTTCCAGTGCTTTGAGCTGGTTGGTTGTCTCTACTACAAGGTGTACTAGGCCTTCTAAGGTAGAAAGATTTGGATCTTTCTTCAAAACATTTTCTAGATAGGCCATTTCATTATGTAATACTTCTAGGTGTGGGGTGATTGTAGATTGTATCTGTATCAATTTGGCCTTAATATTAGCCTCTTCTACTATTAATATAGCTAACTCCTTCTGAGTGTGAAGCATTATGGAAAAATGCTTCTCACTTTGAGTTGGATCCTTGGGTAGTTGTGTACTAGATATCTTAAGGTTCCTCTCCAAGCTCAATATTTTTTGGGTAGTCTCTTGTGTAAAGCATGAGTAATCACACAACTTGGAGTACAATGAGAATATATTCTCAAGTATTGCTTTCACTTTCTCTATCTTCTTAGCTAGTTCAACATGTGATAGTGTTATCTTACATAATATCTTCTCATTCACCTTCATTTGAAACTTCTTCTCAGACCATTCTAATAATTTAACATTGGTATATAGGTCTTCATTTTGTACATAGTCCACTATGTTGGATAGTTGCTCTATAATGGGCTTTATTTCATCAGGTATTGGCAAGTTGAATGCATCAAGGAAGATGTCTTTGATTTCTGTTAATGCTTGCCTCTACCTATACTCATTACTGAGTATCTCCTACTTTTTCTTCTTCTCTAGTGCCTCTTGCACTTCATTTATCTGTGCTAAGTTCATTTTCTTCTAGTCATAGCTTGGTATGACTATTTCTTCATCAAGTGCAGGGTCTCCATAATGAAGTACCCTTGCTACCTTGGTGGAGCTCGAGCCTGGTATTGATATTTGTAGTGGTACTGCATCAATGCTCAACTGCTTAGTAGGAGTCCCTGTAGTAGGCAAATTGACTAGAGTTGGTATTGCCTCTTGTTCACTCTCCTTAGGGGTTTTCTCCTCTTCCTTTTCTTGTTCACTTCTACCTTGATCAGTTATGGTGATTAGAGGAAGTGCACCTTGGTTTTGTGATGTAGGATTAGTGGTACCTTTCTATCCTGTATTCTCCTTAGCTTGCTCCTTGAAAGTTACTGTGACTGTAGTGTCAACCTTAGCAGTTGCATCTTGAGCTTGTTGCTCTTGTGGTTGATCACTTGTAGTTGTAGGAGGTTGTGAAGGTGGTTCTTGTGTGTTCAACTTTTCCTTGGTTATTTCAGCTACAACTTTCTATAACTCTTCTACACTCACCAAAATAGAATTTGTACACAACTGTGATTGTAAAGTTGTTTGGTGAAGGATCTTTCTGAGATCCTCTGAAGTCAATGGATTAATTTTTTGACTAGTAGTTTCAGGAACATATTTCACAATTACTATCTCTGTAGGTGTAGGTGTAGCATGTCGAGGAATGGGTGGTGGCAATTGTGTGTCTTGGACACTTTAATCCTATTGCTGCTTCTTAGTTGCTGCCTCATCACCTTTCTGTATTTCTTTCTCCACTGTTACCTCTTCCTTTTATTTCTCTCCTTCCTCCTTTTCATTTTCCTCTTCCTCTTCATCATTATTTATTCCCTCAAAGGGATCTTCTTGTCCTTTATAACTTTCCACATGAGAGTGGACTTCTTTACAACATCTTCAACTTTATTTTGCAGAATGTCGAAGGCTTTGTATTTGGGTGCAAATTTTCTCCCATGTTTCTTGCTAACCTTACTTATTTGACCATTAGTTACGTCAAGCATTACATGAGCCAAAGTTGACTCTCTTATGTCTTTCTCCATGTTTAGGCAATAATGCCATTTATTTTCAACTATTGAACTTAGCTCCTTAAGCATAGAATTATCAAGTTCAAGTAGAGTGGTCTTGAACTTGGCCATCATAGTGTAGATGGATTCTTCCACTATATACTGATCTTTTCTTGAAAGCTTATTAAAATCAATGGTCTTTAATCCAATTAAATCTGCATTATCCCTAATGTTATCACAAACATTTTCAAGGTCAGATTTGGTGGTGTGACTTACCACTCTGAATTTTTCATTGTCAGATTCTATCCTTTCTTCATCTGACTCTAGAGACGCTACATATTTTCTTATTTTCTTTTCTGTTGGACCTCCTTGCTCTATGGATTTCTTCTTTTCCTATTCTTTGGCCACTTTTGTTGTTGCCCTTGTATCTACCCTTGTGGTAGGCTTGGCTAGGCTTGGCTTGTCTACTTTCTTCTTCCCTTTGGGTTGTGCAATAGGCTATTTTTGTGCCTTCCTCTTCTTAGGTTCTACTTTTGGTACTTCCTACTCGACACCTTCTTCTTCCTCTACATCCTCACCCATGCCTTGGGTTAGTGCTAATGGTTCTTGTCCTTGTTCTTATTCATCATCATCAGCTTCTTCATCTTCTTCTTCCTTAGCTACCCCTTCTCTAATTCCTTTAGTTTCTTTACTAGTTTTTCATTTTTCTTCAATGTGGAGGCAGTCTTCAACTCCATTTCCACCTTTGATCTTACCACATCATAAGTCCCAAAATGTGGTGCACTCTTATCCACTTCTTTTACTAACAATGTTGTTAGAGTTGCAGATGCCTCATCTATATTTATCTCATATCCAAGAGGTCTTAACCATCTAACCCTTGGTATGGCTGCTTATATGTAAGTATAATCAATATCCACAAGAAAAAATACACCATTTACATGTTGCTCAACCAACGAAATAGGTATCCTCAGTCTCTGTTTCATGGATTTCTTGAAATCCTCAAAATAACTTGTCATAAGAGCTTTAAAATTAGCTCCCATTTGTTCAATATACTCATTCACTTGAGCTACTATGGACCTATTAGTTTTCCAGCTAACTTTAACAAAAGATGGAAATTCATTTTGTACATAGAAAAATATACAAATCAAAATTGCACCAAATTTGCATTGTACTCCCTTAGTTCTCCTTATTGGTCCTAGGTTTTCATTGATTTATTGCAATTGCAATTTTGCAAGATCATAAGTATGATCCCTTTTGACAAGTTTATAACCAACATTTATTGAAATGCATGGTACACTGTTGAGTCTACTAGATTGATAGAACTTGTGAGAAATAACCCTAACAAAAAAGTCAACAAGTGGATCTTGAATGGTATCTATAATCATTCCTCTCTTTTTCCATTTGGCTCCTGTGTTTTTCTCAATGGCTTCTTTAGAGTCACTTTTGAGAGTCTTAGGCTGATTTAGGGTTGGATACCCTATTACTCTATGAAAAATCCTCTTTGATATCTTGATTGGGCCATCTTCCAACCTTAAACTTGCATCACGAATCTTGCTCAACACTATCTTGATCCATTTAGTTTTGAAGACAATGGGGAACTCTAGGGCATGAGTCAAACCCTTCCTTTCAACAATTAGGTACTCTTCCTTCAAAACTCTATTCTCACAAAACTTGTCATAAGCTTCTCTCATCTCCATATGACCTATATCACCAATCTTACAATTATAACACCTCCTAACATCCTGGACCATAACTACCTTAGGAGGAATTATGGATAGCGTTGTAACTAGGTCAGTTTTGTATGTAACTTTAGGGATTGGCCAAAAATTTGGTTATTTAACTTCATTCGACACTAACTGGACCTCAAACGACTCTTTCTCTTGCGGTTTCCTAGAATTAGAGGCCATTTCTTCTATCTAGGGTTTTGAACATGAAGAAATTTAAAAATACATAGCTCAACACTAGTGTAAATACCTTGGAATTGATAAAACTATGTTGAATCTTCATTGAAATCGACTCAAACACTGGATTCTCTGCTTGAAAGTCATTCTACACTTTTCTTTGTCGTTTCTCTTTGTTCTCAATGAAGAAAAAATGATTCAAAATATGATCATATAACCTTATTTTGTAGCATTTAATGCTTAGTGCATTTACAACTGTCCACTCGACTTCTTAAGCATTTCTGCATTACTCGGCTTCCATTGATTTCCAATTACTCAACATACAGTAGAGTTTCCTTTACTCGGATTCAACTAAAATTTCTCTTCCCTTGGCTTCTACTACCAACTCGGCTACAACTAATCATTAAACTTCTACTGACTTTAGCAAGCAACTCAGCATGTATTGGGATTTTACTCAGCATCTAAAGGCATCTTTACTTACTTAGCAATACTGGTGAAAACTTGAAGTTTTGACTTTGCATCTCTATTCATGCTGATATATCCTTTTCAATACTTGCTTGTCTTGGAATTGATGTATGATAAAGCTTTGTATATCAGTTTCATATGTCTTCTTTTTCTTAGTTGGATGAAGTGTGACCACTTGACCTTTTGGGTGAAGTGATCCCTTCATTGGATTTGTTGCTTCCATCTTTCTTCTTTCATGTCTTATTCATTTCTCCTCTAGTGTGTTCAACATCAACCTTCTCTTTTCCTTTGTTAAACTTTAAGTTGGGTGCCTTTTACCTTGTTGGGCAGTTCCTGTTGATGTGACCAATTTTCAAACAACTGAAACATGTTGTTTGGATCAACCATCTACTGTAGTTTCCACTAAAATGTGTTCTTATGCAATTTTTAGGTATGTGTCCATATTCTTGATAGTAGTGATAACTATATCTGGTGTTGTAGTCCCAATTGTAGTGATGTCCATGATTGTTTGCCCTTGCTAGTTGATTAGGTGTCCACATAGGCTTTGATCTACACTCAAAAGCTCTATGTCCATACTTCTTGCAATTGTAGCAGTGACCTTCAAATCTTGGTGTTCTAATAGTTTTTGTCCTACAGTCATGTGCTTGATGTCCTCGCTTGTTGCACTTGTGACAGTGACCCATATTCTTAGTTTTGTCATGCTGATTGGCATTCTTACTCCTACACACATTAGAGGTATGTCCTTTTTTACCACAAAAATAACAAGTAGGTTTAGTATTCTTAAATTTGTCACTTCTTTCTTCTGTAGTCCTGAAGTGTCATTACTGGCTCTTGGCAGTTTCAGTAGCTGTTCAATGTACTTGATAGCCTCATTGGGTTTTTTGAAGCTCTCTGCAATCTTCTTCTCTCTTTTTAGGTCATTTTACAGTTTTTCATTTTGCATCTTTAGTGTAGAGATCTCAATGTCCTTGATATTCAGTTCATGATGTGCATTCATCATTTGGCTTAGGGTGTCCAACTACATGTTGGAAATTCTTGCAAGCTCAATTGAATTTTCTTCCAATCTATTGGCAAGGTTTCTCTTGTCTTCTTATATCATAGCCTTCTCTTCAATGGCTTTTTTCTTCTATTCAGTTATTTCACAAAGCATCATGGCTTGTGATTCTTGTTCAAGCTTGAGAGATTTGATCTCTTCTACTTGGACTCTATTCTTCTGCATCAAGTTTGCTATTGCTGCATCAAATTCTTTGGAATCTCCATTTGAAACACTTTTGAGTGTCAATCTCCTTGTATTGTGTATCATTTTCAGCAATGGAAATCTCTTTCTTCTCTTTAAGGATTTTCTTAGTTCTTCTTTGGCTTCTTCTATAGTATGTAAAGCAAGTTGTATATCAATCACCTGGTTCTCTATGACCTTCCCAAGTTTGTAGACTTCCATTTCTAGATCTTTTCTTCAAGCTGTACGATTCCTCCTTGTGAGAACTTGGCTCTAATACCAATTGTTGGAATTTACAAATGGAAAGATTTACTTCTGGGGGGGTGAATTAGAAGTAACTAACTTTAACCTTTAAAAATTTTAACTGAGATCATTCACATGCATCTACCATATCTATTTAACATAAAAATAAAGACATGCATGAAAATAGATAACACAAGATTTGGTCACCTAGAAACCCTCCAAAATGAGAAGGTAAAACTAGGGTGGGGACGACACCCACAAATTATCACTACAACAATATGCAACTTTTTAGGGTTACAAAGTTTGATCACTTCCAATAGTTTTCCCAATGAAAGGCCTACCCAGTTAAAGGATTTACACTCTATTAAAATTGACATGGTTAAAGGGTTTACAAACACTCAGAATGTTACCCTGTTAAAGGATTTAGCACCTTGTTGAAAGGATTACAACATGGCTATTAGACAAACCTATCATCATAGGATTTTCATTCCTAATACAATGGCTAGAAAGTATTAGAATCTAATGATCTGATGACTTACAATCTTTGATTGTTGATTCTAGATTCTTGTTCTACTCAATCTGATCTGATCCTTCCTTGATCTGATATGTCTCTACTCGAAGTGCTAATGCTCTATTCAAACCAAGTAAATTTTGCAATGATGCTCTTCCTTCTCTAAGTCCTTATATCCCTCTAAACTTTGCTAGCATTCTCCCATATATCTCTCTTACTCACTCATGAATTATGGGATATTTCCCTACTTTTAAAGGCTTCGAAGACTTAGGGTTAGGAATGAATCTATGATCAATATTCATCCTTCTTTTCCCACTCAAATCTTTATACTTTTCTTATTGGTTGCATGCCTTCTCCATTTTTCTTATTAGCTGCATGCTGATTACATAGGGAATGTAAAATATTTGATCTTATCTTTAATATCCTTCAAGATTCATCTTAAGTCAGCTCAAAAATGGTTTACACCTGAGTTTGTAAGGGCACAAACTCATATGTTGATTTTGTGTTACTCGACACTTACTAATTGCTGATGCTCAACACATATAGGAATTTTTTCTTGCTCAGCTCCTATAGTAACTCTATCTCACTCGACATCTATACTTTGCTCGGCACCTATAGTGACTTGGCATCTATAGGGACTCAACATCACTTATCACTCGACATTTGAGTCTTGCTTGGCACTTGAAGTTCACTTGGCACCTGTTGAATCTTTGACTCAGCACATACTATAGCTTGGCATCTATATCATACTCAGTATCATCTTTGAAAATTTTAAAGTGTGTTGACACTCAATTGTCAAAACCAATCTAAGACCAACAATTGGCATTCTTGCCTCTACTCTTTGAATCTTCCATTCTATGGTGCACCTTGTAAGGGATGCATAAGCTAGGTCCATTTGAGAGCCACTCTCATAGCTCTTGCACATCATAGATAGGAAGCTATAAGCCACTTCTTGAGACTCCCTCTTCTATGGGTTCTCTCAAGTGTAATGGTTTATAGAAGTGTGCCTGGTTTTTGGTATACACCCTCAACCCTCATTAAGAGCTAGTTTCTCTACATAAAAACTCTATTCTACAGGATAAAGGTGATCTTTTCAATGTTCAAACTAATCAAATCCCTTAAATAGAAGTTGGGTTATATTATAACATGCACTAAAAGTAATGATAATAATAGGCCAATCATCAAATGAAATAAGTGATGATGCAAGGCAAGTTGCTTCCAAAGATTTTATTTTAGATTGTGTTTTTGTGAAAAAATTAGAGTTTTTGTGAAAACATTAGAATTTAGGGTCTTTTGTATAAATATAAATTAAAACAACTTATAGGTACACTTAGAGAGCTCACATTGGCCAATGAGCAACAATCTCTATAAGTACTTAAAAAGGATATTGATATGGAAATAACCACAATGATTTCAAAAAGAGGAAGATAATTGATGCAAGAGGCAAACATAATGACATTCATAGGTTGCACTATTAGTTCAAACTTAATTTTTTATAGTTCTATCAATAATAAAGATAATGAACCTATAAATTGTTGATAAGATATACATAGGGTCACACTTTAACCCTAATATAAGAGTTTTCTCACATGGGAATTACATATTCTCAATAAAAGGCCAAGATTTATTGATACTAAAAAGATTTTCAAACACCTTATGATTCAATGAGTATGACACTTCAACAATGGACCTTCTTGTGAAATTGTTGTTTAAAACCTCTATCATGAGATAATGTGTTATGATATCTTCTTCAATGGGATGGAACTTGAATCTAGGAGGTAGTTGTGCATCACCCTTATCATGACTTAAAAAAAGTTAAGAACCTCAATTATTTGATTCTCTTCCCAAAGTGTTCACAAAAGCACAAGAAAAAAAATGGATTGTTTCAACTGTCCTCCATTATATAGGCTAAGGTAGCCCTACCCAATTTTCCAGATGCCCACTTAGGCTTTTGCAAAATCAAATATGTGGGTTGTGGGGAGATGTTGTTTTGATGTATTATATGGGTGTTAGGAGAGGTTGGAAAATGGGATGAGATGATATGTGTGGAGAGGCACATATCAAATATAAATACAACTGAATCCTATTGCCATTCTAAAATGGATTCCCTCAGACTAGTGTGTATATGCGTAAGAAAAACATTACCATAGACAAGCTTTCTTAGTGTTGGTAGATTATGTTTATATATCATTATCATTAAAGAGAGGGGAGGTTAGGGGAGGTTTTGGTTTTGTGAGGCCTCCTGCTACTCTTGTTGGTCACTAATGTGATTGTATGTAAGCCACTTGTAATGCACAGCGTATACAAGACCCTTCCTTTTCCTTTTCTCTTTCTCTTTCCCTGTCTTACTTCTCCATTGAAAAATATCACTATAGATACATAGATAACAAGGGCACACCAAGAGACAAAAATATATATTCACTCCTAAATCATAAATGAATGAATGAATGGAAAAACTAGGCGGAGGAATAAATTATAACCCAATCAATCAAAATTTAATGACTTTTGGTTTCCCTTCCATTCCCCCAACTCAACAAAATCTTTCATTATGTAGCCCTAGGTTTATCATTATCATTGATTTGTGTGTATGTAAAGAGGAGAGACTGAAGAGCTTGCATTCAAATTACCACATTAGATCCATGTACAACAAAGGGCTATAGGCTAGGGCATGTATAAATAATTTTTGGTTTATATACATTGTGCATGTACATGTTTACATTGCATGTATGTGGTTCAAGGTCAATGAACATATATACTCATCATGTAGATATACTAAATGAATATATGAATTCTATGGAAATGGTGTGTTATACAATTAGGCTAGGGGGTTCCATTTGTGCTACAACTTAGTGCTGATAGGAAGTCATCTTGAAAAGATTGGTGCCAAAAATTGTGCTACTTGAATGCGAAAAGGGTTACAATGTTCTTAGGTTGTAATTAATGGTGTTTTTGCACAGAGTTTTTGCAATTTCAATCAAATTTCATTTTCAAATAAAAACTAGGTTTCTAGTTAGGTAATTTCATTTTCAAATTACATAAAATTGAAGAAGTATACATCCTTATCTACATAATGTTGATGATATGTAGGCATGCATCATTGAGTCACTCACATGAGAGTTTTGTGCTCAACCTCATGCTATAATCATGTCTTTTGCATGCAGTTGACTGTGAAAATGATTTGGTGCTTATCTTTTTTTTAAATGTATTTCTCATGACCTTTGGGATACTAATAGTCTCAAAATAGGTAGTCATAATTCCAAAAATGTTAGGGGGAAATTGAAAAAAGAAGAAGCCAGTTTTACAAAATGTGCTCCCTCCATAAATTGTTCTTAGAAAATAGGGCCAAATGTATTAGTGTAGTGCTTGTTTAAGTGAAAAATTGAATGATGCCAAGAGAAAATATTCTATTTATGATAAGTAATTCTATGTTATAGGTAAATCATTAAAGAAATGAATACCTTAACTTTTACCTAAAGAGTTTTTTTTATTTACTAATCATCAAAATTTATAATATTTGAATAATCAAGAAGAGTTGAATCGAAGGCATTTGAAATGGGTTGCTTTTTTGTAGAGTTCAAATTTTTATTTGAAACATGGGACTCAGTAGTCTAATGGGGTTACAAATTATTTTAAAAGGAATCATATTTTGGTGACAAAGATGTGTCTTAAGGTTGTTTGGTTCAAGGAGCTAAATAGTTTGTATCTAGAGGATCCTAATTTTGGTAAATCTTGGAGAGTTTGTACAAAACCTATTTATTGATATAGAACCCAATTATTAGACTTCATAATATAGGATGGTATACTATTTAGAGGTAGCCAATTATCATTCCAAGGAGTTTTATGAGGGAGAATCTCATCAAAGAGATGGATAGTGGAGAGTTGGTTGGATGTTTTGGTCAAGATAATACCATTTCCCTAATTAGTGAGAATTATTGTTGGCCATAGTTGCAACAAGATGCTAAGAAATTTGTATTGAGTTACAAAATATGTCACATGTAAAAGGAGAAAAGAAAAATAAAGGGTTATATCAATCATTACATGTACCAAAGAAGCCATAGGAAGATATAAGTATGGATTTTGTTCTTTTTTTTACAAGGACATAAAGAGGGCATGATTTTATTTTTGTGGCAGTTGATAGGTTTGAAAATATGACACATTTCATTCCTTACAAGAAGAGTAATGATTTTGTTTATGTGGTAGAATTATTTTCTTGAGAAGTGGTTAGACTACATAGTCTACCAAAAAGCATAGTTTTGTATTGAGGCTCCAAGTTCATTGGGTACTTTTGGAGAACATTGTGGAAGAAGTTAAAGATAGATTTAAAATTTATCTTAGCTCATCATCTACAAAATAATGTCCAAATAGAAGTAGCAATTAAGAGTTTGAGAAACTTGTTAAGATTCTTGTTTGGAGATAAACCAAAGGGATGCAATTTGATTTTACCATGGATAGAATTTTTATACAATAATCATGTCAATAGGAGCACTATCATTCCATATAGTATATGGAAGTAGTCTCATAAATGATTTTGAATTGAGAAATTTGGACAAAGGGGAGACAAGAGTGCCAAAGCTAAATATTTTGCAAAACACTTGAAGAAATTTCATGAGGAAGTAGGAAGCACATTACTAAAATGAATACACAATAAAAGGATATTGTATGTGAGAAAAGGTGGCATAAGGAATTTTAGATTAGATATGAAGTCATGGTTCATTTGAGAAAGGATATATTTGTAATGGTAATGTATAAAATAGAAGCATATTTCAAAAAATGCTTATAAAGTAGAATTGCCTAGTGAACTAAATATTTCACTAGTATTTAAAATTTTAGATCTCAGAGAGTATCATGAAGGAGGTAATGAATATGAAGTCATAAAAGCATAGTGGAGTATTCAAGTGACCAATTTAACTACAAAGGAGATTGAAGACATTTTGGATAGTTGCATTGGCACAAGCACAAGGAACATGACATATGAATAATATATGGTCAAATGGAAAGGAAGAGATGTTGAAGTTTCATCATGGTTGTTAAGGGAGGAGGTGAATCATCTTGGTTTTCCTCTAAATATCTAAGATGTGAAAATGTCACTTATTAAATTATATCAGGTGTCTAAAGCATGAGCATCCTGGGTGTAAGGGAAATCTTGCATCATTAAAAAATATTTTTGGTTTTTCTTTTCAATAACAATTATCTCAATGCAAAGTTTCTATGCTTGGAAGTTTACAATTTTTAGTATGTTAATTTTTTAATCTCATAATGTTCTAATTTCTTTTCTAGATATTTATTTTAGATATATCAAATTGCCAATAAAATTTCATTACAAGATCAAGTCTTGTTTTGAAGGCTTTGGATTTTTGGTGTTGGCAATAAGGTACACAAACTTTGAACTCAATTTTGAAGGCTTTAGAGGCTCTAAAAGGGGCTTAAACCTTGGTTAAATGGAACTTATATAAATTAGGTGTTGTGGAGTAGTTTGTGGAATTTTCCAAATCATCTCATAATAGACAATCAAAGAAAATGGCGACGAGTCATGATCTTTGGAAGTTGCACTACCTATAAGGGATGAAAATGATTTTCCTTCAAATTTTATTTTGAGTTAAAAAGTTGATTAAGGGCTACCTTAATGTATAAATAATAATAACTTAGAGTTAATTATCCTCAAACTTTAGGGTTAAAATTTCTAGAACCTTCTTGGGTGGTGAAAAATTGCCTATATAATGAAGGCTCGTAGGGTTTTCTAGGTAAATTTTGGGAGATGTGTATTGTTGGAAATATTCAAGACTATGGGAATGATACCCACAAACTTTCCAAATAGAAAGTAAAAATGGGGAGGGGATGATACCCACAAACTTTAGTACTGCAGCATAAAGTTGGCCTAAGTCACTTCTATCAAAATGTTCAAACTTAGTTTTATGTCCAGTCATATGGTGAGAACATCCACTATCTATGATCCATCTACCATTTTTACTAACATAAGAGACAAGTGCCATCTTATCTCATTCATAATCAAATTCATCTTTTACAACAATATACACTATTTCATCTTCATTATTATCAGAATCTTTAGCCATAAAACAAGTTTTCTTACCTTTGTCTTTGTAGGATTTATGACCTTTGAATTCCACCTTGCCTTTTGTTAAAATTTTTCCATTAATGCTTAGTACTAAAGTAGATAATTTGACAAACTGTCATCCACTACATGGCATTGATTACTAAGTGATATTTTTATGACTTGGTAACCATAAGTGTCTTTATTGCTCCCAATCTTGTTTGGTAGAGTCTATGACTTAACCTTACTCGGTGGAGAAGGTAACTCAGTAATAATTGATATCGATATTTCTTAGTGATCCCTTTGTATCTTGTATACAAATTTGGATCTTTGGATCTTTGTTATCTTTCAACTAGAACTGATTCAGATGTTAGGGTGAAGTCCAGTAGTTCAAACTATGCATTTCAGTAAACACCAAGTTTATCAATGGTTACTGAGCACTGTACTGTCTACCGAGTTCGTAGTTCATGTGATGTGAAGCCAATGTTAACCGAGCTACTTTACGCTAACCAAGTGATTTAGTATTTGCCAAGTTGTACAATATCTACTGAGTCACCATTATAGACCGAGTTCAAAACTACTTGAAAGTGATCAGTATGGACTGAGCTTCTACGTCTACCAAGTGCATGATGATGCCGAGCATTGATAGTGGATGCCAAGTATCAGAACCTCACCAATTTAGTCTTCAAAATGTTGGAAATAATCAAGACTAGCTAGGTTACTGAGAGGGGAGGGGTGAATTAGTAACCTCAAAAACTTTAAATCAATTCAACACTTAACCATATAAATCATTTACCATTCATTCATGTAATCTACTACATGCATGAGAAAAGATAAACATTCACAACACTTGAACACAGTATTTTGGTGACCCAGAAACCTTCCAAATAGAAAGTAAAACTAGAGTGGGGATGATACTCACAAAACTTCACTACTGTAGTATAAAGTTGGCCTATTAGGGCTTACATTGACCACTTCTGATGATTTTCCCTATTAAGAGCAATTTGGACTGCTAGATCCACCTTGTTAGAGGTTTTACAAACATACAATGAAGTATGCACTCTATTAAGAGATTTATACAAAGACTATTAAGTCTACCCTATTAAAGGATTTGGAAAACTAATTCACCTCTCAGGATGAAACAATAGATCTAAGTTAAAACTTATTTTTTATTAGATCCTTGAAGTATAGATCACCTCTTGTGACTGATATGACTTTGTTGCTCCTTGTAGACCTTTCTGAATACTCTGTTCTACTGCTGATTTGCATTCACTCTTCACAAAACATTACATATCATTCCTTGATATTTTCATCCATACATTGCAAATGAGAAAATACATTACATAAATACCATTCCAATATTTACAATTGCAAGGTTAGCTAAAACACAAGTAAACAAAATGTTACTAAGTCGGCCAAACAGTAGAAAACTTGGGTTCTTCAAGTTGACTTGGTGACCTTTTGATACTTGGCATCCACTACATTACTCAGCATCATCATGCACTCAGTAGAAGTAGAATCTTGATCCATACTAATCATGCAATGTAGCCTTGAACTTGGTAACCATTGGAGACTCGATAGATATAGTGTCACTTGGTAGATACTAAATCCTTCGTTTACCTTGCTATCACTCGGTAAACACTACACATCCATCACTCGAAGGAAATTGACTTCACATCATTCAAATTGATAACTCGATAGATACTATAAAGTTCAATGACCATTGTCTATTTGGTGAATACTGTAAACTTGGTAAACATTGCTGAACTACACACTCAATCGGTAGCTCCAGGAATGCTCCATGTGAACTGCTTAAGTGATGAACTTACTAGGTAACCATTGAATGCCTAGTATAAAATGTAGACCGAGTGATGAGCTCGATAAACATTTAGAATCAAATAAGTGTTATCACTAATGAAAAATACAACATAATGCCAACAATCTCTCCCTTTGGCATTAGTGACAAAAACACTTATGAGCCAAAAATTATGTACACTGACATACTAATTTTAGATTCTTCAAAATTGATCTTTGTAAAGCTACTGAATATACATTTCACATATCTCACATATCTCCCCCATCCATATGACATAGTATATACATAGCCTATCACTATACATGTATCAATCTATTTCCTCCCTTGATTTCTCCACAAGTCTCTTACTATCTCTTACTCCCCCTGACTTTTACTATCTCTTACTCCCTGTTTTTCACAATAATGCCAAAGAGCTATTCACAATAGTCAAATAGAGACATCAAAATGTGAGAGAAATTTAGAGTGTACCTTGAGAATAAGAGCCAATGCTTATCCCAATTGTCTTGCAAAATTTTGCAAGTGGAGAGTGCCACTTGAACTTTTGCAGAAAGTTCAATCATATGATTTGCTATAGAAAAATTGTTATCCTAGACCAATGTTTTTGAATATGCAATGTGTTTCTACATTGAGTCCGTAATTGGAAGGATCATATTTTGGATATCAATTAGTGTAGACTTGATCCTAGCTTCCTCGCTTAGCAATTTTGCCTACATTTCTGACAAAAATTTTACCTTCATGTGATGTGATGAGCTTGAACTAGGGTCAAGCTATATCCTTTGAGTGCTTGTCTTCATATCTACATCAATCTTACTCAATTTATCCTTTATATCCTTAGTATACTTGGTATCATCACAAAGTTTTCCAAAAAGTGATGTCACTTTGGTGAAATATTGTTCAAGATTGCTCAAAATTGAAGATTACTCTACTTGATTAATGGCAATGTGCTCAATCACCTTATTATCAAACTTCTTCTTTGCCTTCTCAATGAGCTTTTCTTGGCTAGAGGTATCTTCATTGAACTTATTTATAGCTTCTTTTAATTGTAGAAAAATGTGTTGAGATGAGTCAACATCAACACCTATAGCCTCAGTTATTATATTTTTGGCATTTTCAATTATAGTGAACTCTCTATCTCTTTCATCTCTAAGCTACTTTTGCCTTGCCTTTTTCTATAAAAGCTGACTAACTAGTCTCATTTCATTAGTTGTGGCAGTGTCCAAATCTATCTTGGGAATAACAATTTCCTTGTCCAAATCAATGTCTTCATCAATTGCTTTGCTAGTAAGTAGAATTTTTAGAGGAGTCTTTGGTTTTACTTCTGAACTTACTTCCTTGGACTTAGAAATGGAAACAATAGTAGAAGTAGTTGGACTTGCAGTAAAGACTTGAATTGGTCCAACTAAAGGAAAACTAAAAGAAGTACTAACTGTATCCAAGATTGATGTGCTTCCCAAAAATGAAGTATCAATAGGTGGTATACAAACTAGAGTACTTACAACTGAAGAACTAACTGGAACTAAAATTGGTGCAGTTAAAGCTAAAGTTGAAAAAACTGTAGAACATACTGGCAAGCTTACTGAACATGCAATAGTAGAAGTTGACACAATTGAAGAACAAGCAGCTATGCAGACTGCTAAAGTAGATTTCTCATGAACTGATGAAGAGGGTTGCAGCTTGGTAGATGAAGTGGCTAACACTTCCATTGTAGATACCTAGAGCTATGAGGTAGCAACTAATGATTGTGCAGATGATATATCTATGGTGGTGGCAATCATACTTGTTGAAGCTATCTCCAACCCTGATGTTGTTGTAGTTTTAGATGGAGAATGAGGAAGGGAAGCAATGACTTCTGCTACAATTTTCATTGGATCATCTTCTTTATCTTCTTCATTGTCTTCCTCTTCAGCTTCTTCCTCTTTCTCTTCATTATCAACCCTTAATGCCTAATAGTCTTCAACATCAAATGTAACACATAGAGTGTTATCCTCTTCATCATCATCACCGTCACCATCATCATCCTTGATTTCCACTAGGTCATCAGTGGGCTTGTGTGGATGATAGATTTTCTTCCACATGTTTGTTGCATCTCTAACAACATGCTCAATATCTTTGATTAAAATCAAACATGTATGGAATCTAATCATCATTTTACCTTCATTGTTTTTCATTGCTGCCTTGACTTCTGCATCAATAAGATTTGGTAGTAACTTCCTCAAAGATTGTTCATAAATATCTTTAGCTATCTATACAACTGATTCCCACCTTGGTTGTAGTCTTACCAATAATTCTTTTGAAATTTGAGGAGCAATATGATCTAGGGAATACTTCCATTTTCCCATTTTGGTGAGTACCAACTCCTCAATTTGCATCTTCTCAACATCAGTTCTAGTCTCAAACTTTAGAGCCTTGAAGTTTGTGATGCTTGCTCCTTCTTCCATTTGTTTCAATCTTTCCTAGAAGCTAAGTGGGGGCTTGATGAGCACAACTTCACCTTTTCCTTTTCCTTTTCCTTTTCCTTTCGATCTTCTAGTGAAAATAGTTGTGGAGGCCTTTGGTGGCTTGGTAATGATTACCCTTCCCTTATTCTTTGTTGGCTTTGCCTCCTTCTTACCTTCTTGTTCTTCTCCTTCTTCTTCTTCTTCTTCTTGTTCTTCTTCATCCTCTCCTTTACCTTCTGTAAATATAAGAGGGCCAGTGGTAGTTTTCATCTTGGCTATCTTCCTCTTTCCTTTGTTGATTTCCTAGGGTAGCTTGATTTCAAGCTCAATTCTTGCTTTGGCCTCATCATATGTACCAAAAATTGGTTGCTTGGGATATGTAAGTTCATTTACCAGTGCTTCAATAATGTCCCTGGTTTCGTCAATATTGATCTCATATGGGAGAGGTTTTATCCATGCAACTCGGGGCCTAACTGTCTAAATGTAAACTCTATCACAGTCAACCATAAAACACACATCATCTTTATAATCCTCAATAAGTTTAGGAGGAATCTTGAATTTGTTTTTCATCCTTTCCTTGAAATCTTCAAAATAATTGTCCATAATGTTGTCAAAGTTTACACCCATTTCTACAATGAACTCATTTATTTGATATAGAATAGGAGCATCTTTTCTCCATACAACAAAACCTTTAGATGGGAAAAACTTTTGCACATAAAAGAAAAGGCATGTCAACAAAGAACCAAATTTACAAGGGTTTTTCTTTGATTTCCTAATACTATCCATATTCTTGTTCAATTGTTTTAGCAGTAACTCTGATAGGTCAAGTTCCATGTTTTTCTTTACAACCTTAAATGCTAAATCCATTGCCTCACATGGCACGTTGTTCAAATGACTAGAGATGTAAATCTTGTGGGAAATTACATGAATACCAAATCTTAATTCCACATGAGAAATGGTGCTGATTTTCAAACCTCTACTATCCCACTCAACTAGGGTTTTCTTCTGGAGTTCATCCTGACCTAGGGTTTTGGTAGATTTTTCTTTGTTCAGCATGGGAAGACCAGTAATCTTATGAATAATCTTCTTGGTTATTAACATGGGCTGCTCTAACCATAGTTGATCATTGTGTACACAACTGGGAATGTATCTAATCCACTTAATTTGAAAACTTCTTGGCAGGTGTGTGATATGAGTTAACCCTTTTGTTTCTAAGTGCTTATGCTCAGGTTTTAATGAACCATCAACACACATTTCCTCTAAAGCACTATCCATTTCTAGGAGTTCCAATTTCCTAAATAGAACACTCAAAATGAGTGTGAATGTCGTTAATTAGCAGTACCTTTGGTGGAATTTGGGATTGAGCTCCATTAGGATCGAGTGTCTCTGCAACTGCTAGAACTAGCTTGAAATTCAGTGCTTTCCACTCTACACCCTTAACCAACATTTATGAACCTCTTTTGTCCTTGCTACTGCCAATGCTTTTGGATGCCATCACTACTCGGTAAGTGAAATAATTTTTTCAAACAAATTCTTTGTTGTAAATTCACTCAAAATCACCTAGATGCACCTGGAATCACTTAGCTTTGTGAATTCTAAAGTTGTAGTGAAAAATGAAGTCAAATTCTACCCTTTTTGATGAAAATTCACAATTAATGCTAGGTACCATAATGACGTAGTGCATGATAGACTTTCATACACTCACTAGGTTGGTAGAAATTTGTGACTTGATGACTAAACAAACTTTCATTACTCCTGACCTAGCTCGGTTGAGTCTATGACCAACCCTGCTCGATATGAACTGATCTCATGTGATCCCTTTGTATCTGAAATATCAATTTGGATCTTATACTTTCTTCCATTTGGGACTGCTTGAGATAGAGCTTGAAGATGCAATTCCAATTCCTCCTTCATGAATCTAATTGGAAATGGTGGATTCACCCACTTCTTGAGTGACATTGCCATCATTTGAACTGTTATGCTTGATAGATTTGGGAACCCACTACTGTCTCGTCTGCTTCCTAATGTTATCAACTTTAGCTTTCTTCTCATCTTCAACTCTTCCTATATTCATGCAATTTTTGGCTATGTGACCAATTTTGGTACAAGTATAACATCTCACTGTTGAATCTCTCTTTCTCAAGTGATGCCTTGTGCAGTCTATGCCAATGTGTCCATATTCTCAACAATAGTGACATCTACACCAAGTATTGTAATCCCAACCAAATATTGCTTTGATAATTTATTCAGCTGGATTGAATGATTTAGATCTGCATTTAGATGCCTTGTGACCTTGTTTCTTGCATTTGTGACATTTGCCTTCAAATTTTGGTTTCCCCTTGCATTCATTAGCTTTATGACCAGTCTTACCACAATTGTAGTATTTTCCATTAAATTTTTCCTTTCCATTGGTCCAGTATTTATTTGATGTATGACCTAACTTTCCATAGTGATTGCAAGTGGTCTTTGATTCCTTTGAGCACCTTGTTTGGAAGATTAACCTTCTTGTTTATAACCAAGTCCTGCTTTACCCTTTTGCCTATGAAGATTCTGCTCACTTTGCTAAGTCAATTGATCCATGTCTACTTGATATTTCATCATTCTTTCATTGAGTTGCTTTTCAAAAATTATATTATCTTTCAATCTTCCATTGATCTATCTTTCAGTGATTAAGTCATTCCTTAAACTTTCATTTTTAGATTTCAAATTTATAATTTCCTCATTTGCATTGGAGAGTTGATTGATAAGACTTTCTTACTGAAGGGATTGATTTTGATTTGCATTGTTCCTTGCCTCCAAGTCTTCACTTGCATTATTCCTTTGTTCCAAAATTTCACACATTCTTATTGACTGAACTTCTTGGTCTCTTTTCAATTTTCTTACCTCTTCTTGTAGAGAGCCATTCTTTTCTAGGAGCTCTTTGATTGCTTCATTAGCTTCATCTAAACTACTTGAAGGGAAAAATTATTCAATCTTCTCTTCAACATACTGATGGTCTTTCATTTCTTTTGCAAGTTCCTTCCTTCTTTTCAGTGATTGGGAAAGATGCTCTTTTGCTTCCTTGAGTTGAGCTATGGCCATCTCTAGATCTAGCTTTTGATTATCAATAGCTTTATCAAGTCTAAATATCTCCATTGTCCTTGATCTTTGCTCAAGCTGTCAAACTTTATCCTAAGAACCACAAAGCTCTGATACCAATTGTTGGAAATAATCAAGACTATCTAGGTTATTGAGAGGGGAGGGGTGAATCAGTAACCTCAAAAACTTTAAATCAATTCAACACTTAACCATATAAATCATTTACCATTCATTCATCTAATCTACTACATGCATGAGAGAAGATAAACATTCATAACACATGAACACAATATTTTGGTGACCAAGAAACCTTCCAAATAGAAAGTAAAACTAGGGTGGGGATGATACCCACAAAACTTCACTACTGTAGTATAAAGTTGGCTTGTTAGGGCTTACATTGACCACTTTTGATGATCTACCCTATTAAGAGCAATTTGGACTACTAGATCCACCTTGTTAGAGGTTTTACAAACATACAATGAAGTATGTACTCTGTTAAGAATTTATACAAAGGCTGTTAAGTCTACCTTATTAAAGGATTTGGAAAACTGATTCACTTGTCAAGATGAAATAGTAGATCTGACTTACAACTTGATTTCTGATTAGATCCTTGAAGTATAGATCACCTCTTGTGACTGATATGACTTTGCTACTCCTTGTAGACCTTGTTGAATACTTTTCTCTACTGCTGATTCACATTCACTCTTCACAAAACATTACATATCATTCCTTGATATTTTCATCCATACATTACAAATGATTAAATACATTACATATATACCACTCCAATATTTACAATTGCAAGGTCAGCTAAAACACAAGTAAACAAAATATTATTGAGTTGGCCAAGTAGTAGAAAACTTGAGTTCTCCAAGCTGACTTAGTGACCTTCTGATACTCGACATCCACTACATTACTCGGCATCATCATGCACTTGATAGAAGTAGAAGCTTAGTCCATACTAATCACACAATGTAGCTTGGAACTCAGTAACCATTGGAGACTCCATAGATATAGTGTCATTTGGTAGATACTGAATCCTTTGTTTACCTTGCTGTCACTCGATAAACATTGCACATCCATCACTCGGTAGATACTAACTTCACATCACACAAACTGATAACTTGGTAGGCACTGTGAAGCTCAATGACCACTATCTATTTGGTGAATACAATAAAGTCAATAAACATTGCTGAACTGCACACTCACTCAGTAGCTTTAGGAATGCTTGGTATAAATTGTAGACTGAGTGATGAGCTCGGTGAACATTTAAAATCAAATAAGTGTTATCACTAATGACAAATACAACATAATGCCAACACAAAACTCGAGTATCTTCATGTGGGCTGACTTTGTAATATTGGTGTTAACTTGTATCATGGCCGACTTTGTAATTTGTATATTTGGATTGATATATATATATATATATGTGTGTAATGTATTGTATCATATCCAATGTAAGAATTTGAATTGTGAATAAGCATGTGAATGTCGATGTGAAAAGTTCAAGTTATGAATGCAATAGATAAAGAATTATAAAGGCCATAACAACATAAGGAGCAACAGAGACATATCTATTACAGAAAGGTGATCAATACACTAAGGAATCTCTATCAGCAAACTCAGTTGCAAATTAGAGATCTACTACTTCATCCTAATAGGTAAACCAGTCAAAATCCTTTAACAAGGTAGACCTAACAATCTTTTATAAATCTCTTTATTGAGTGCATACTTCATTGTATGTTTGCAAATCCTCTCACAAGGTGGACCTAGTAGTTCTTATTGCTCCTAATAGGGAAGATCATTAGAAGTGATCAATGTAAGCCTTAACAGGCCAACTTTATGCTACAGTACTAAAGTTTCTGGGTATCATCCCCACCCCAGTTTTACTTTCTATTTGGAAGGTTCCTGGGTCACCAAACCTTTATGTTCAAGTGTTATGGATGCTTTCATGTTTTCAATTTCTCATGCATGCAATTAGATTAGATGTGATGAATTAATTACTAATTGGATTATTGGATTAAGAGTTGAAATTGTCAAAGTTTTATAAGTTTCTGATTTACCCCTCCCCTCTCAGTAACAAAGCATAGTCTTGAATATTTCCAATAGTGTATGGTGGTTTTGGCTTGTAGAATATTATAAAAAAATTCCCATGTGGATTTTCATGTCATATTTCTGAATATTATAATTTCATTCTTTTTGAGGTAATTAGAATCCAATTTTTTTAAATTTTTCTATTTTGTTGTTAATAAAAGAAGTACCCTTCATTAAGGGCCTAGGTAAAAAAAAAGGTAAAATAACTAGATAAAGTACCCCCTCTACATCAATAATAGGTCTTGACTACCATGCCATGTTAGATACCTATTAACAATTCAATCTATCACAAACAAAAAAAAACGTAGGATAAAACTCCTCTTCAAAAGTGAGCATAAGTAAGGATAAAAACTGAAGCAAATGACACTTGCAAGGATGACATAAATATTATTTTTTTCCCATTACTATGAGATTACTTTCTGCAAATAAACATTAGATACTAACTTGAAATAAATGTTCAAACTTCAATTATAACAAAAACAATAACAAGATGATTATATTGTTAGGATACATTGGAATTTGACAAAACAACATAAAATATTGGCAAACTTAAGGATAATTAGATTAGTATACAAAAGGTACAAAGTTTATGGTCATGATTGCAGATCTCAATGACGAGGCAATTTTATGTACCTATTTGCATGTAATCTTTCACAAGTAGATAAAAGGAGAAGACTTGAAAAAAAAATCCTCTCGAAAAGTGAAAAGAATATTAGTACCCAAAAATAAACTAGATGATACCCCAAAAGATTATATACATAATTAAATAGAAATAAATTATGACTCCACAAAAATAAAAGAGAGGTTACACATCCCCTGCCCCTACAATGAGATGATTCACTACAAAGAAACACTAGAAACACACATGGAGTAAACTTGTGGACCTTAATTATAGAAACAATCACAAGATAATTATGATGTTGGGATATATTAGAATTTGATTAAAAATATATATATATTGATTGTCCCTCTACCAAAGAATATTGAAAAATCTTCTAGAGAGAACCCTTGGGATTTGATTGAAGCAATAATAATTGATTGATAATATAAATTATATGAAGTCATTGGATCAAAATAAAACCTTCTCGAGTGATATGTTGTTCAAGTAATCCTTAGAGATACCCCTAAGGAATGAATAAAAATAAAACATAATTTGGGATTATATATGAAAAAATACATGAATAATTGGATGAAAACCCCTCGATACCTTTCCAAAATTACAAAAATTGTGAAAATCAAAGTTTAAGATCCCTTCTAGATCATAACCATTAACTAGCATTAGAATTTTTCTTTCTGAATATATATATATATATATATATACTAAATTTAGTACATTTACTACATTGTATTATCTATTTCTTTATTTATACATACAAGAAAGAAAACATTTTTGTAGCATAAGAGATTTGGATCCGTCCACAAGGGTTTGATAAGAAAGGTATACATACATTTATTCTTCTTCACATGCTTTGCTTGCATCATTTCAAGGTTAGTTCCTACACAAGGCTCAACCAAGGGAAGCCACTCCTCTCCAAATAATTTTCCTTTTCTTGTGTGCAGGTACAAATTCATGGAATTTTGCATAAAAAAAGCAGATCCAAAGATCTGTTTTAGTCATAGTCCTAAGACCTCTATTTTCAAACCTCTTAGGTATTAGTCACCCTAAGTAAAGATATATTGATATAGGCCTCCCTGAATCAGCCTAAAACAACATAGGTCACCCCAAGTTGACCTATTCCTAGCATCTTAATATTTTCATAGTGGTGAATCCTAGTTCTCTAATTTCTAGATCGCAAGCCATTTCTAGTTCTACTATATTTTTATAGGGTTTCTATAGATATGAAGTTTCATCCTCTACTAACCCTTAAGGAAAATAAATTTCCCTAATTTTCATTTCATAGCATTTAATTTGATACACTAGATTATATCTCTTGTTGTCTATCATTGTACATTTCCTTATTTTACTTGTATACCATTCTTTACATATCAATACAAACTAGGAGAAAAATAAAACTTTAGAATTGCATATTCCTAAAGGAATATAATTTTTCATTAGCAACCCTACATGTATTTAAATTTTTTTGATCTGATTTGTGTCCTCCAAGGGGTTCCATGTGAGGGTCTCCTTCTTTTCCTAAATGTACATATAACCATTGATCACCTTTCTAGACGTCACATTATGGTGCACCTGCCTCTATCATGCTCCATACTTTTTTTTTCATAGTTAGATATAGATTGTATGCATTGTATTTTATTTGATACATTTCATCACATATTCTCTTTATTTTATTCCTTTTTGTATGAGCTTTATCACTTTGAGTACAACATATAGTATTTTGGTTAGAAGAAGTTATAAACTCATGGGTTCCTTTGATCCCAACCCTTCTTTCTTTCCTACAAATATAGATGAAACCAATATACATCCCAATGATCATAACCTATCATATAAAATATCTCTTCTCATTATTCTCATGATGAAGGTCAAGCCTTAAGAATTCCACCTTCTCAAGTTGACAAACTTACCCATAATTTTGAAAAATTGGCACATTGATTAGCTTGAGAGAATCATAGTCCTTAGGATAATTATAATTTAGAAGGTTTAAGGAGTATTATCTATCATGATGAATAGAGTATTCAATTCTTTCATAGTATTTCTCACCTCATTGATTCTAATGTTAAACCTATTTCTAAATGTGCTCAAGAATTAGACTATATTTCATCTATTACTTATGTTGAAGCCTTTATCCTATCTCTGCTTCCATTCCTGGTGTTTCCACTTATACTCCACCTATAATAACAACTTTCTAATGAAAAATTATAATCTTTTACATGTGATTATCTTTAATTCTATTCTTCCTTCTCTTCCTATAAGTGTTTCATGTATTTAATTGCTTCATCTATGCCTCCTTATTATTATGTTCCCTTTTCATATTCTAATCTTCATTCAAAAAATGCTCATAATATGCTTCACTCTTCTTCAAATATTCCCTCTAATTCAAGTAATATTTTTAACATTTCCAATATTTCTCCTCCTATAATTTCTTCTACTAATTCCACCATTAATATTCTAGCACAAATTGTGTCTTCTTTGCAACAACAACTTGCTTCTTTGACTTCATCTAAAATTAATATTTCTACATGTGATATTGTTAGTCCATTGTCCATGGATACAATCTCAAATATTGTCCTACCAAATGTTGATATTCCTTGGCTTGAGAATTATACTGGTAAGGGTGATCATGTGGCTCATGATAAAAACTTGCAAACCTTATGTAGTTGTTTTTCTCAATACTATATGTTCATGGCTAAGATTTTCAATAAAACCTTTCAATACAAAGCCTTGTAATGGTTTTGTTATTTACCCTCGTATTCCATTGATTATTCTCACAAAATTAATAATGATTTTATTCAACAATTTCAAAATAATATTGGTCCTCAAATTTGTTTGAGTATTTTTGTGCATTATAGACAAGGTATTACAGATGAAGTTAGTGATTTTGTTGATAGATTTAAGAATTTTTATGCTCAAGATTTTTTTATCTCATGGCTGATCTAGACGTGCAATACATTTTCATTACTACTTAAAAAAGAAATTAGAGATAATATACTCCTTACTAAGTTCTCTTTATTTTCACAATTGTGTGCAGTGGTTCTATTGGTAGTGTGTCATCATTTGTTATGGGGTTCAAAAAAACCCTAACCATT